>BSBN01001583.1:29815000-30532500 GCA_027924645.1 Cunninghamia lanceolata
TAGAGGGATAGGCACCTGCAGCCATAGCAGATTAGCCAGTACCATAGGCACCACCAGTACTTGACATAGGTCCTCAGATTTTATAGACATTGCAGGCCATGTTAGGGAGGCTACCGCCAGCTATACCAGAGCCACGTGATGAGCCTCTCGATGTTCCGTGAGAGGAGCCACGTGAGGAGCCGCGTGCTGAGTCATGAGCTGAGCCATGTTTAGAGGCCCGTGATGATCCGCAGGAGGTGCCACGTATGGAAACTTTTGTAGAGATACCTACTACTATAGTGGAGGAGGTAGGGTCAGCATACTGAGCACGGGTTAGGAGTCCTCCACGATACCAAAGACAAGATGAGACTATGAGGGTAGAACAGATACATCATGGACCTTACGAGTATGGTGTGGATGAGACGGTTATAGGACTTAGAGACAAAGGAGACCCCATTAGAGACCTGCTTAGGCTCAATCCACCTACCTTCATAGGAGCTACAAAGGGAGCTGAGGCTGAGGCTTGGCTCATCAGTTTAGATAGGTACTTCACATTGTGACCTTACGGGAGCAACATGAAAGCATGAGTGACAGTACACCTTTTGAGAGATGCAGTAGCTACCTGGTGGCGCACTGAGGAGTGCAAGAACAGGTTATCCTTAGATACACTCACATGGGACATATTCATAGAGCACTTTAATGCGCGTTACTTGTTAGATCATTATAGACAGCACCGGATAGATGAGTTCCATGACTTATAGCAGAGAGGACTCACAGTTGCTCAGAATGAGAGTCGATTTATTGAGCTTTCTCGTTACGTAGAGTACCTCCATGATTAGAAACTCCTAGTGCACAAATTCATCAAAGCTCTAAATCATGGGATAGCAGGACCAGTGCATATGGTAGATCCCTAGACTATGAGTGAGGTTGTCAAAAAGGCTTATATTGCAAATGAAATTCAGGGACGAGGGAAGAATTCACACCCGCAGTTTCAGGACTGTAATCACCAGCAATAGTAGAACTTTAGTAGACCACAATCCACACCCTAGAGAGGAGTATTTAATTCTTCATCATTACCTCCTAGGCCTCCACAATAGCAATAGTAGCATCAGTAGAGGTCCAGACCCTAGCAGAGGGCTCAGGGGGGACAGAACCAAGGTTGGCAATAGTAGGGCCCACGTAGGGATCATAGGTAGTAGGGATCATCTGCGGGACCCACAAGGTCTCAGTAATCTTACAAAGGTTCACAGGGGTCCACAGGATGGACTGGGCAGTAGCAGTCAGGTATGACTCATTCAAGACAATTGCATTTGGCCAGAGAGTGTCCACAGGGTTTCATAGCAGGGGGACAGCCCCGTTCAGGAGGATCTGAGCAAACTGCAGGTGATGTGGGCAAGTCCCACCGCATGTTTGCAGTGGTTGACAACCACCAGGCCAAATTCCAAGCCTCAGTTATTGAGACAATAGGTATGATTAGGGATTTCCCCATCTCTATTCTTTTTGACTCTGGAGCTGTCGACTCCTTTCTGTCTACATCGTTAGTGGAATGTTGCAGGCTAGTGGCTTGTAGGTAGGACATTAGGTGGGAGGTCGAGTTGCCCTCTGGGGCTAGAATGTTAGTAGATACCTTGGTTAGAGATTACGAGATCTCCTTGGGTTCCTTCACTACATCATGTGACCTTAGGGATATGCCATTAGGATCCTAGGGTGTAGTTTTAGGTATGGACTGGCTTGTAGCTCATAGAGCTAAGCTAAATTGTCGCCAGAGGATGATTAGCTTCTTAGACGATCATGGCTCACTGATTGAGTTAGAGGGCATACAGAAGCCTGTGACAGTACGTATGATATTATCTTAGCAGCTTAAGCACTGCATGCGAAAGGGGTGCCAGTTGTTCACTATCACGGTCAATGACAAATCAGAGGATGAGTCTGAGGCTTCATTAGATGATCACCCTATCCTAAGAGATTTTGCCGATGTGTTTCTGCCAGAATTACCAGGTATGCCTCCACATAGAGAAGTAGATTTCCACATTGATCTAGTGCCAAGTGTTGAACCAGTGTCTCGTGCACCCTACAGGATGACTACACATGAACTTATAGAGCTCAAACTGTAGTTAGAGGAGTTATTTGAGAAGGGGCACATCTGACCTAACATTTCACCATGGGGCGCATAGATTATCTTCGTGAAGAAGAAGGATGGGTCTCTTCGATTATGCATGGATTACAGGCAGTTGAACAAGATGACGGTGAAGAACCATTATCCTCTTCCTAGGATTGATGACCTCTTTGACCAAATGCAGGGAACCAGAGTGTTCTCAAAAACTAATTTGAAATCTCAGTATCACCAATTGCACATCACAGAGGTAGATATTCATAAGACTACTTTTCGAACCAAATATGGCCATTATGAGTTCACAGTGGTAGCCTTCAGTTTCATGAATGCCCCTACAGTGTTCATGAGTCTCATGAACGGGGTGTTTCACACTTACTTGGATCAGTTCGTGATCATTTTCCTTGATGATATTTTGATCTATTCACGGACCAAGGAGGAGCTTGTGGATCATTTGCATCAGGTTCTATAGTGCTTATGAGAGCAGTAGCTTTATGGCAACCTGGCAAGGTGTGCCTTCTTCAGAACAGAGGTGCAGTATTTGAGACACATCCTATTAGGTGATGGCATATGCGTAGATCCATCGTAGATCAGAACTATTCAGGATTGGCCAACACCCACTAGTGTGACTGAGGGCATGATCTTTATGGGATTAGCTAGTTATTACCGTAGATTCGTAGAGGGATTTTCTAGGATAGCTCATCCCATCACTTCTCTTCAGCAGAAAGGGAAGGGTTTCACTTGGACCGAGCAGTGTGAGATGGCCTTTGGGGTCCTCAAGGAGTGTCTTACCAGTGCTCCCATATTAGCAGTTCCAGATCCTGTAGAGGATTTTATGGTTTGCACAGATGCATCATTAGAGGGTTTGGGAGACATGCCTATGCAGGGTGGTAGAGCGGTTGCATATGAATCACATAATCTTAAGACACATGAGCTAAACTATCCTACTCATGATTTAGAGCTTGTAGCAATTATCCATGCTCTTGTTCATTGGAGACACTTCCTTTTGGGTCAACGCTTTGAGCTCCATTCGGACCACCATCGCTTGTAGTACATTTTCACACAACCCAATTTAAACATTCGCCAACAGCATTGGATGGAGTTCTTATGCGAGTATGACTTTGATGTCTAGTACATCAAAGGGAAGGAGAACGTGGTTGCTGATTCCTTGAGTTGAAGGCGCCACGAGATCTTGACCTTGACATTAAGGGTGGACTTGAGAGAGTGTATCTTATAACATCTGCCTAAGGACGAGTGGTTTCTTGAGGTGCAGCAGGAAATTTAGAAATAGAGGGCCCGTAAGGGTAGATTCACAAGATATTCCCTTGAGCTTCATGGTTTGCTTAGACATCGGCAGTGCATCTATGTACCCTGTGCGGGTGATCTACATGCAGTGATTCTTTCAGAGGCTCATAGAGCACCTTATACAGCACACCCAGGAGTGAAGAAAATGCATGCTGATTTGTGATAGTTATACTATTGGGCCGGTATGAGACAAGGCATTATAGAATTTATTGCTCGTTGCCTTGAGTGCCAAAGGGTCAAGGCCGAGCATCAACATCCAGCAGGACTATTGTACCCTCACGAGATACCTAAGTGGAAATGGAACACTATTTCCATGGATTTTATTGTTGGTCTTCCTATGTCATCACACCACCATGATGCCATCATGGTGACGGTTGACAAGTTGACCAAGGTGACACATTTCTCACCTATACACATGATGTATAATGCACCATCTGTGGCGAGGGTATTTTTAGATCAGATTGTTAGACTTCGTGGAGTACCTCACCATATCATTTCTGATAGAGACTCAGTTTTCACTTCAGGTTTTTGGAGAGCCTTACAGTAGGCATTGGGCACTCAGCTCAACTTTAGTTCAACTTACCATCTTGAGACCGACGGACAAACAGAGAGAGTTAATCAGGTGTTGGAGGACATGCTTTGTATGTATATTATGGACCATCAGTCTAGATGGGAGGAGTATCTATATCTAGTTGAGTTTGCCTACAATAATGGGCCTCACAACTCATTGGGTATGATTCATTTTCAGGATTTATATAGTAGACCATGCAGGACACCATTGAGTTGCGATTGGATAGAGGACAAGGTTTCCATTGGTCCAAAGATAGTTCAAGATATGGAGTAGTAGGTCACACTGATTAGACAGAGACTTCAGGAGCCACAGTAGAGACAAAATAAGTATGCCAAACAAATGTTGAAAAATGTACGATTAACTTAATCAACTGTCTTACCAAAGCAACTAGTGTGGTGTAAGAAATTTATTAACCCTAATTAGGAAACCTCTTGATCAAATTTAGTTTTAGTATAATAAACCCTAATCATGCCCATAAGGCATTATGCTGCCAGATTTTCCCAAAATTTAGGGTTTAGTTAGGTTAGAAGAGTTTGACCTTATTAACGACGTTAACTGCGTCGCGATGACCCCCTTGATGTCCTTCTTGTGATTGGTATGCACACGTGTGTGTATTACCTTGCTTTCTACTATTTTGTTTATGCCTTAAGCGTATGCCATCGAACATGCTTACGCATGTAAGGGGGTTTCTAGGGAAGCATGGAAATTTATTTTATATTTCACGTCATGACCACATGACAAATGTGGACATGACACGTGTGATGCATGTTGTGAGCGCATGGGAAATGTGGGCATGAAATTTAGTATCAGAGCCCATGTTTAAACACTGGGCATATTTGGGCATGTTATTTATTACACAACTTTGATTAATTAGTGCCTACCTTGTTTTGTACGATGCCTCCTTGATGTGTTCGATGAGCATGATCATGCAACACTGCATCCGTTTAGGTGCACAATGATTCCTCTATAGAGGGACAGGCACCCACAACCATAGCAGATCAGTTAGTACAACAGGTACTGCTAGTACTTGACATAGGTCCTCAGATTTTATAGACATTGCAGGCCATGTTAGAGAGGCTACCACCAGTTATACTAGAGCCACATGATGAGCCTCTCAATGTTCCGCGAGAGGAGCCATGTGAGGAGCCGCGTGCTGAGTCGTGAGCTAAGCCATGTGTAGAGCCCCGTAATGATCCGCGAGAGATGCCACATATGGAGCCTTTTGTAGAGATACCTGATACTATAGTGGAGGAGGTAGGGTCAACATATCGAGCACAGAGTAGGAGTCCTCCGCGATACTAGAGGCGAGATGAGGCTGTGAGGGTAGAGTAGATACATCATGGACCTTACGAGTATGGTGTGGATGAGACGGTTATAGGACTTAGAGATAGAGGAGACTCCATCAGGGACCTGCTTAGGCTTAATCCACCAATCTTTGTAGAAGCTACAGAGGGAGCTGAGGCTGAGACTTGGCTCATTAGTTTAGATAGGTGCTTCATGTTGCAACCTTATGGGAGCAACACAAAAGAACGAGTGGTAGTACACCTTTTGAGAGATGCAGCAGCTACCTAGTGGCACACTAAGGAGTGCAAGCACCAGTTATCTTTAGACACACTCACATGGGACATATTCATAGAGTGCTTTAATGCATGTTACTTGTCAGATCATTATAGACAATTCCAGATAGATGAGTTCCACATCTTACAGCAGAGAGGACTCATGGTTGCTTAGAATGAGAATCGATTTATTGAGCTTTCTCATTACGCAGAGTACCTCCACGATGAGAAACTCCTAGTGCACAAATTCATTAGAGGTTTGAATCATGGGATAGCAGGACTAGTGCGTATGGCAGACCCCCAGACTATGAGTGAGGCTATCAAAAAGGCTTATATTGCAGAGGAAATTCAGGGATGAGGGCAGAATTCACGCCCGCAGTTTCAGGACCGTCATCACCAGCAGCAACAAAACTTTCATAGACCACAATCCACACCCCAAAGAGGAGGATTTAATTCTTTATCATTACCTCCTAGGCCTCCATAGCAGCAGCAGCAGCATCAGCAGAGGTCCAGACCCCAGCAGAGGGCTCAGGGGGGACAAAACTAGGGTTGGCAATAGCAAGGCCCATGTAGGGATCATAGGTAGCAGGGATCATTTGTGGGACCCGCAAGGTCTTAGTAGTCTTACAGAGGTTCACAGGGGTCCACAGGATGGACTGGGCAGTAGCAGTTGGGTAGGACTCAGTCAGGACAGTTGCAGGCTAGGGGCCCGTGTTATGTATGTGGTGGGGTAGGGCATTTGGCCAGAGAGTGTCCACAGGGTTTCACAGCAGGGGGACAGCCCTGTTCAGGGGGATCTGAGCAGACTGTAGGTGATCTGGGCAAGTCCCACTGCATGTTTGCAGTGGTTGACAATCGCCAGGCCAACTTTGAGGCCTCAGTTATTGAGACAGCAGGTATGATTGGGGATTTCCCTATCTCTATTCATTTTGACTCTCGAGCTACCGACTCCTTTTTGTCTACATTGTTAGTGGAATGTTGCAGGCTGGTGGCTTCTAGGAAAGACATTAGGTGGGAGGTTGAGTTGGCCTCTGGGGCTAGGATGTCAGTAGATACCTTGGTTAGAGATTGCGATATCTTTTTGGGTTCCTTCACTACATCATGTGACCTTAGGGTTATCCCATTAGGATACTACAATGTAGTTTTAGGTATGGACTAGTTTGCAGCTCATAGAGCTAAGTTGGATTGTCGGCACAGGACAATTAGCTGCTTAGATGATCATGGCTCACCAGTTGAGTCAATGGGCAATACAGAAGCCTGCGGTAGTACGTATGATATCAGCTTAGCAGCTTAAGTGCTGCATGCAGAAGGGGTGTCAATTGTTCGTTATTATGGTCAGCGACAGATCAGAGGATGAGCCTGAGGCTTTATTAGATGATCACCCTATCCTGAGAGATTTTTATGACATGTTTCCATCAGAATTACCAGGTATACCTCCACATAGAGAAGTAGATTTCCACATCGATCTAGTGCCGAGTGCCGAGCCAGTGTCTCGTACACCCTACAGGATGACTACACATGCACTTACAGAGCTCAAACTGCAGTTAGAGGGGTTACTTGAGAAGGGGCACATCCAACCTAGTATTTCACCATGGGGTGCACTGGTTATCTTCATGAAGAAGAAGGATGGGTCTCTTCGATTATGCATGGATTACATGCAGTTGAACAAGGTGACGGTGAAGAATCGTTATCCTCTGCCTAGGATTGACGACCTCTTTGACCAAATGTAGGGAGCTAGAGTGTTCTCAAAAATTGATCTGAAATTTAGGTATCACCAATTGTGCATCACAGAGGCAGATATTCATAAGACTACTTTTCGAACTAGATATGGCCATTACAAGTTCATAGTGGTACCCTTTAGTTTCATGAACGCCCCTACAGTGTTCATGAGTCTCATGAATGGGGTGTTCCGCACTTACTTGGATTAGTTCGTGATCATTTTCCTTGATGATATTTTGATCTATTCACGGACCAAGGAGGAGCATGTGGATCATTTGCATCAGGTTCTGCAGTGCTTACGAGAGCAGCAGCTTTATGGTAACCTGGCGAAGTGTGCCTTCTTTAGGACAGAGGTGCAGTATTTGGGACACATCCTATCAGACGATGGCATCTCCGTAGATCCATCAAAGATCAAAACTATTTAGGATTGGCTAGCACCCACCAGTGTGACTAAGGTCAGGAGCTTTATGGGATTAGCCAGTTATTACCGTAGATTCCTAGAGGGCTTTTCCAGGATAGCGCATCCCATCACTTCTCTTTAGCAGAAAGGGAAGGGTTTCACTTGGATTGAACAGTGTGAGAGGGCCTTTGGGGTCCTCAAGAAGTGTCTTACCAGTGCTCCCATATTAGTGGTTCCAGATCCTATAGAGGATTTTATGGTTTGCACAGATGCATCATTAGAGGGTTTGGGAGTCATGCTTATGCAGGGTGGTAGAGCGGTTGCATATGAATTGCGTAAGCTCAAGACACATGAGATAAACTATCCTACTCACGATTTAGAGCTCACAATAGTTATTCATGCTCTTGTTCATTGGAGACACTTCCTTTTGGGTCGACACTTTGAGCTCCATTCGAACCGCCATAGCTTGCAGTATATTTTCACACAGCCCAATTTAAACACCTACCAGCAGCGTTGGATGCAGTTCTTATGCGAGTATGACTTTGATGTCCACTACATCAAAGGGAAGGAGAATGTGGTTGCTGACGCCTTGAGTTGAAGGTGCCATGAGATCCTGACCTTGACATTGAGGGTGGACTTGAGAGAGCGTATCTTACAACATCAGCCTGAGGATGAGTGGTTTCTTGAGGTGTAGCAAGAAATTCAAAAATAGAGGGCCCTTAAGGGTAGATTCACAGGATATCGTCTTGAGCTTGATGGTTTTCTTAGACATCGGCAGCGCATCTATGTACCCCATGCGGGTGATCTACGTGCAGTGATTCTTTAAGAGGCTCATAGAGCACCTTATGTAGCACACCTAGGAGTGAGGAAAATGCATGCTAATTTGTGACAGTTATACCATTGGGCCGGTATGAGACGAAACATTAAAGAATTTATTGCTCGTTGCCTTGAGTGCCAGAGGGTCAAGGCTGAGCATCATCATCTAATAAGACTGTTGTACCCTCATGAGATTCCTGAGTGAAAATAGGACACCATTTCCATGGATTTTATTGTTGGTCTTCCTATGTCATCACGCCGCCATGATGCCATCATGGTGACAGTTGACAAGTTGACCAAGGTGGCGCATTTCTCACCTGTACACACAATGTATAATGCATGATCTATGGCAAGGGTATTTTTAAATCAGATTATTAGACTTCATGGAGTGCCTCACTATATCATTTCCGATAGAGACTTAGTTTTCACTTCAAATTTTTGGAGAGCCTTACAGCAGGTGTTGGGCACTCAGCTCAACTTTACTTCAACTTACCATTCTGAGACCGACGGACAGACAGAAAGAGTTAATTAGGTGTTGGAGGACATGCTTCGTATGTATGTTATGGACCATCAGTCTAGATGGGAGGAGTATCTGTATCTGGTTGAGTTTGCCTACAATAATGGGCATCACGGCTCGTTGGGTATGCTTCCTTTCCAGGATTTATACAGCAGACCATGCAGGACACCATTGAGTTGGGATCAGATAGAGGATAGGGTTGCCATTGGTCTAGAGATAGTTTAGGATATGGAGCAGTAGGTCACACTAATTAGACAGAGACTTCAGGAGGCACAGGATAGACAGAAGAAGTATTCTAATGCTAAGAGAACTAATTAGAGCTTCTCACTTGGTGACAGAGTATTTTTTAGAGTGTGACCACACAAGAGTCCAATCCATTACGGAAAGGGCTCTAAGCTCTCACCTCGGTTTGTAGGACATGTAGCCTATCATCAAGCCTTGCCACATAACCTGTCGCGTATCCATGATGTCTTTCATGTTTAATTTTTATGATAATACATCTCTGACTTATCTAACATATTAGATTGGAGTGCTCTTCAGGTAGAGGTAGACAAACAGCTGGCTTTGGAGCTAACTCACATATTGGCTCATCGGATGCTAGGCCTCCAAGGTCAAGAGTTGGACCATGTTAGGGTTCAGTGGGACATGTAAGATGAGGTCACTACGACATGGGAGGATGCAGTAAGATTGAGGACTCTTTATCCTCACCTCTTTGACGACTTCCAGGAGCAAGTACAGTCTTCGGGGGGAGGATGTGAGGCCTACCTTTTTCATTCCTATTCACTTGACTATTTACCTTATTGTTGCTGATACATTTAGACTTGTGGGAATGTTGATCCCGAATTCCTAAACTATTAGACTTCATATTATGGGAAAACTAATTGGGTGATGTTAGATAGATACTTATATTAAGAGAAAACAAATTGGGTGATGTTAGATAGATGCTTATATTAAGAGAAAACAAATTGGGTGATGTTAGATAGATGTTTATATTATGGGAAAACTAATTGGGTGATGTTAGATAGATGCTTATATTATGGGAAAACTAATTGGGTGATATTAGATAGATACTTTATAATAAGGGAAAGCTAATTGGGTGATGTTGGATAGAAAAATTGTTTTGAAATTCAATCTTGGGAATGGATGTTTGAAATGCAGAAATGAAAACCTAATTGTAATGTGATTTTCTTTATGATTATGTGAACTTGTGATATTTTATGCAAGTGTATGTTTTTAATTTGCTTCGACTATTATATATATGTGGAATTAATTTTACAATTGAGTGCGCAGGTATTTCTAACCAACCACAGATACTGGAGATCATCCCACACTCGATGTTGCAATTCCTTGTAAAACTGATTTAGTTCCACGAGGAACTAAGATCAACTCTGTGTATGATGAAATATATAATGTCAATTTGCATGTGGTTAATTGGGTTAAGTCTAACCTCTTTTAATTTGAATTATAATTTGTGTTGTAAGAATTGTCTTTGAATTACATTTTTAAATTTTAATTTTTTTTGGAGACCCTTTTCATGTGTTTTAACTTGACCCTGGGTGCTCTAACTAGGCTAAACTTGACCCTGGGTTGTACCCCATGGGTCTAGGGACCTATTTGACTTGGGTAACCCTTGGTAGACTTCCATATGGTCACCTTAACTTAACACTAAAGTTAAGTGACGAATTTGGAGGCATGGGAGGGAGAGGATGAGTGGTACCAACACTCAACCCCATCCTTTTTCACTTCCCAAGGCCGGAGATGACTCCAAGACCCACCAATTGTGGAGGACTTGACTTCAAGTCTCTCTCACAATTGGTGAGATTACCCATGGAGTTGTGTGGTCCTTCTTGAGAGGAAAGGAAGGGGACACATGTGTCACCCTTTCCCTCTTTAACTCCTCTTTTCTCTCCCATATGTTGGAGAGAGAACATGTGGTAAGGGGTGAGGGAGACTTGGGGATGGGTGAGTGACATGTGTCAACACCCATCCCTTGGGACATGCTTGTAGTGGGGAGGAAGAGTGAGGAGGTGACAAGTGTCACCTCCCCATTCCTCTAAGCACTTGGGTGGAGCTTATTTTAATCCCACTTGGGAGAATGGGGTGTGTTGTTGAATTTTTGAGAATTTTAATTGTTTGAAATTGATTTTGGGAAAAAGATAGAGGGAGTTTGGTGGCTTATGTTGGAGGAGATTTTGGAGAAGCTCTACATCAACTTTCTTCCATAATAGGGCTTTTAAAGGTTGGTTTTCAAGGCGAAGGCCTTCCTTTTATATGTTAGTTTGCTTGCATAATGCATATGTGTGTGGATTTATTTCATTGAGTGTTATTGTTATTGTGGGGAAATTTGGTTGGGTGTTGTAAGAGCCTCTCCCACTTGGGAGAAGATGCTCAACAAGTGTGGGGTAGGGGAGGAGTGATCCTCCTCGGGGTCATTACCTTGTTTTGGGATGTTGAAAGCCTTGAGGGCAATATATATGATTTTGAGCAAATTGAGACATGGCTTGAGAGCCAAAATATGGGAACTTTTGAAAAAAAATTGTTAAACATGTTGTCTTGAGGCCATAACAGAAATTGTGTTGGGATATTTTGTAGGAGTGGCACTCTTGAGTTGAGTGTGTCCACTCCCCTACCCCTTTTGAACTCACCTTAGTTGAGTTCATGTGTAGTGATTATCTATGGGTGTAATCTTGTGATTTGGATGTTTGTGTGCCTTGTTGTGAAGTGGAATGAAACCCTAGGTGTGTGGATGACCTCCCTAACTTGGGGGTGACCCTCTTGCGGGTCTACGGTAGGGAGGAGAGCAAGATGTGTGGTTTT
The DNA here is from genome assembly GCA_027924645.1 of Cunninghamia lanceolata. Taxonomy (NCBI): domain Eukaryota; kingdom Viridiplantae; phylum Streptophyta; class Pinopsida; order Cupressales; family Cupressaceae; genus Cunninghamia; species Cunninghamia lanceolata. The sequence goes on from BSBN01001583.1 coordinate 29,826,791, forward strand.
CTTTTCTCTTTGTGTGATATGCAAGTTCTTTGGAGCTTAGTGTGAAGTTGAAGAAACTCCTTGTTCTTGGAGAAATATTTTAGTTTACTTTACTCTTTAAGCTCTTGAGAAGAGCTTGGCTTATTTAGCTATTTCATCTTTGTTTGTTGACCAAGACGAGAACATGGTTCTCTCTCTCTCTCTCTTGTTGTAAAAAACTTATATTGTTTCATAGTTTTGTAAGCTATTTACTTTGTGAATTAAAGTCATAAATAGTTTTTTAATTCTTATCCTTCAAAAGGATGAATTGGAGAAAAAAAATTTATAAGCTATTTCATTGTATGGCCAATTGAATTGTCAAATTGTCAAGTTGTGATTTTGTGGTTGTGATAAATAAGAAAATTGTATTTTGTTATTATGAAAAGGTAGAAAATTGGTTGTAGTTGTGTATTACATGCATTTTAAATTACTTAATTATATTGTTCCTCTCTTTAAAAATGTGTAAATTTTAGTCATGCAATGAATAAACTTGTTAAAAAAAATGAGTTCTTTCCTTGTAGTAGAATTGATAAAAGAAAAATATATTTACATATCTTACAAATTTGTTTAAAATAGAAATCCTATGAGTGCTTAGAAAGAAAATTATTATTGAAAATATATTTAATTTATATATATTTTGAGTAAATTGCATAGACTAAATTTTTACATGTATTTAAAAATAATTGTTTACCTTAATTCTGCCCAACAAATGGACTGTATGAAATATACTCATAATATATATATTATTATATATATTTTATTAAAGCTCTAACTGTGAACTTGAATAAATAAAAATTTTGTGATTGCTGTGTATAAACCTATATATATATATATATATATATATATATATAGAATAAACTTTAATTAAAATAAAACATTAATAAATACAAAATTTTGGAGGGACTGTATTTCTTCTAACAGTCACTTGAATTGTTTGAGTGACAGAATACAATGTAATATTTGGTGGGGGGGTTCAAAGCCCCCCCATTGCTGAACCTTTGCTTGGGTGTGGGGAGGGGGGCGGATCCCCCACCCACACCCCATCGTATGGGATGTGGGTGTGGGCTCCATCCCCCTCCCCACACTCCCCTCAGCATAAAAACCCCCACGGCCTCTAATAACACTGCCCTCCGTCTTCCCTCCATGCCGCGGCCTTCCCTCTCTGCATGCTCTACTAGTCTCTCACCCCTATAGCCACTCTTTACCACCGTTGCTGCCTTTCCCCTCTATAGCCCTTCGTTCACTGCGCGGCCCACTCAAAACCTCTGCCCTGCGGCCTCATCCATACTGCCGCCACCATTCACTCACATGCCTGTCAATAACAAAATGCAAACAACACAAAAAGAGGGGTGAATTTTAGGGTTAGCTTTAAACAAGCAAACTAAAATATATATAGTTTTTAAGCATTTTTACAAATGGATTCAAAAAATAAATAAATAAATAAGCCCATATATTTTCATTAAAAGAAAACTCAAATCTTAAACACATTATATATATATATATATATATATATATATATATATATATATATATATAGGAAGCTATCTTATGCATTTCATAAGTGGCCATCTTAACCTGCAACTAAATGAGAAAATGACAAATTGAGAAAATGAGAAAACGAGAAAATGAGAGAAAAAGAGAAAGAAAGATAAAAGTGAAAACAAAGAGGAGAAAAATAATATTTTATTGTCGGAAGAATTTAGGGCTAAAAGTACTAATTAAGATTTAATATTCCTTTAATCATGATTGGGGCAATTTAATTAATGTAATTGAATTAAAACGTTGACTTAAACCTGACTTGGAAATCTAGTAAACTTTTTAATTTAGTTAGCAAATCCTGTTATGAGATCTGATCTACCAAGAAATTAGGAATAATGTAAATGATGTAGAGATAGCTCTGATTGATTAGAAAATGCAAAGGAGAACAAATTAATATTAAATTTTAGAAAACGTGAAGGAGAACAAATGTTTAGACTTTGTTGAAAAATGTTTTAAATTTAGAAAACACGAAGGAGAACAAATTAATATTAAATTTCAAAAAATGTCAAGGAGAACAAATGTTCAGACTTTGTTGAAAACTGTTTTAAATTTAGAAAACGTGAAGGAGAACAAATGTTCAGACTTTGTTGAAAAATGTTTTAAATTTAGAAAATGCGAAGGAGAACAAATTAATATTAAATTTTAGAAAACGTGAAAGAGAACAAATGTTTGGACCTTGTTGAAAAATGTTTTAAATTTAGAAAACGTGAAGGAGAACAAATTAATGTTAAATTTTAGAGAACGTGAAGGACAACAAATGTCTGGACTTTGTTGAAAAATGTATGATTAACCTAATCAACTGTCACCAATGCAACTAGTGTGATGTAAGAAATTTATTAACCCTAATCAAGAAACCTCTTGATCAAATTTAGTTTTAGTACAATAAACCCTACTCACGCCCATGTGGCGTTATGCTGGTAGATTTTCCTAGAATTCAGGGTTTGGTTAGGTTAGAAAAGTTTAACCTTATTAGTGATGTTAATCGAAGTTGCGATGACCCCCTTGATGGCCTTCTTGCGATTAGTATGTGCACGTGTGTGTATTACCTCACTTTCTACAGTTTTGTTTACGCGTTAAGCATATGCCACCGAGCACACTTACGCGTGCGAGGGGGTTTCTAGGGAAGCATGGAATTTTTTTTAATATTTTGTGTCATGACCACATGACAAATGTGGACATGACACGTGTGATACGTGTTGTGACCGCATGGGAAATGTGGGCATGACACAAACTCAAAAAACACTAAAACTCAGTCGTACACTACTGCAACCAATAGCAGAAAACAAAAGCAAACCAAAAAAGAAAACAAATTAGAAGGCCTTGGTGGCCAAAGAACTCGTGCAACAGGACTTAGGGAAACAAAATTACTAAAATTAAATGTGCATGAAGCACTTATTAACAACAACACTAATCTACTATGGTATAAGGTAGTACTTATCTTCAAAGGCAATGTTTGAGGTGGATGCCATTAACTGGAATAGATAGCACCTCTCCACTTAACTTGGAAAGTTGAAATGCATTGTTTTCCTTACACTCTATAATTACATAAGGCCCATCCCAAATTGCATCGAACATGTAATGTTTTCCAGGTTTGCTTCTCAGTTCATTCCATTTGAAAACTAAATCACCAACAAAGAAGCTTCTTGGTCTTGCCCTCTTATCAAAGGAACTCTTCATCCGAGCTTGATGGATTTCAGGCTTCCTTAAGGCTTCTTTTCTAGTTTCCTCTAATTCCATAAGCTCAGCTATCCTTACTACTAAAGGTTGTTCCTCTAGCAACTCAAGTTCTTTAATGAAATGCAATTCTACTTAAATGGGCAGTCTAGCAGCCTTACCATAAGTAAGCACATATGGAGAACAACTAGTATCTCTCTTGGGAGTAATTCAGACAGCCCAAAGAGCTAACTTCAACTTCTCATGTCATGTCCTTTGGTTGTCTTCAATAGTCTTTTTGATAATATTTATCAGATTTTTATTGGTGGATTCTGCTAGCCCATTAACCTGTGGGTAATAGTTAGAAGATGTATTAAAAAAGATGTTATGTTTAATAGACCAATTTGAAATGCTTAAAGGTGTATGTTCTTCCTTTTTAAAGGGTAAGTTTGCAATCCAATTCATAAACATCCTCTTCCTGATGATAGATCACTAAGTGTGATCTGAAACGTTGAAGCAGAAACATACATAGTTAAATCTAGAAGCACTCTCTACCATTATTTCATGGACTATGGAAAACTCATGCCTGCTATGCTTAAACCAATAAAAGATAAACCATTTTCAGAGATAATTGAATCTAGTGTACCAAATCTTTATAGCAAATCCTGATAGAAACTTAAAATAGTAGATTCATTTGTTTCTTTCAAAGCAATAGCCTCAGTCCACTTGGTGAAATAGTCTGTCATAGTCAAAATCCACTTGTGGCCTACACTTGAAGGTGGGTTTATTGGTCTAATGAAGTCAAGACCCCATTTAGCAAATGGTTGTTCTACTTTGATAGGGTGCAAAGGTAAGGCTGCAAACCTTTCCTTACCTACAAATAATGAACACTTTTCACATCTTCTTACCCAAGAAAATACATCTTTAAATAGATCTAGCCAGTAATAACCAGCCTGCATTATATTCAAGGTAATTGTCCTTGCTGCAAAATGACCTCCTGAAGGTCCATTGTGAAACTCTTCTAATAGTCTACCAACCTGATTTGGTTTAATGCATCTTAGAAACACACCATTACAATATCTCCTATACACAATAGCTTCAATGATAGCATAAGAGGTAGCTTGTAACTTGAAATACCTTCTTCCTACCCTATCCAAACCTTTGAAGCACTCGCCAGTCTATAGATAGTGCATCATCTATTGTACCTAGCCATTTGTAGGTGCTGGAATAGTAGATGGTTCACTATTATTAGCATTGTTTCTACATTCTCTTCGTGTTCTTGGCTATGCTCTCCATTTCTAGAAAGCTAATCACATAATCTCTTGCCTCTAATCAGCTTAGATACTTTGATATTAACATCAAATTCCATAACCTTGTTTACCCAACCAACTCTTTTATCATTTATATCTCTATTAATTAAAAAACTCTTAAGAGTTGGGTGGGAAACCATCAAATGAATTTTGTTATTGGATAGCATATGTCTGAATTTCTTGAGGCTTCTAACAATAGAAAAAATATGCTTCTCAACAAAACAATACTTTACCTTGTAATCATGTAATACCTGGCTAAAAAATGCCACTGGCTGCTCCAAGCCTTCATCATTCTGTTGGCACAACATTGCTGAAATGGTATCTGTATGTCCAAAAGCATATAAAATGAAATCTCTCTCATGATTAGGATTAATGAGGGTAGGGGCAGCTACGAGAGCTTCTTTGATCTACTTGCAACTTCTCTTACCTTCCTTAGTCCAATTGAAAGGTATGTTCTTCTACAACATGGCAGTGAGAGGTTGTAACAAAAAAGTAATGTTTAGAATAACCCTCCTCATAAAATTAATTCTACAAAGAAAGCTCTGCAAGCCTTTCTTATATGCAAGTAGTGGTAAATTTAGAATTACAGACACTCTTTTAGGATAAATGGAAATACCATGTTTTGAAACAATATGTCCCAAGAGTTTACCTTCCATGAATTGAAAATATGAATTTTTTGGATTCAAGGAAACTCCAAACTCTCTACATCTCCAAAAAATCTACTTCAAATGGTCAATATGATCATTATCTTCCTTTGAAAAAACTGTTATATCATCTAAATAGACCAGCACTATTTTATTCATAAGGCCATGGAAGGCCATATCCATTGCCCTTTGAAAGGTTGTCCCAGCATTGGACAAACTAAAAGGCATCTTATTGTAGGCCATAGTGCCCCACTTGGTTGTAAATGTAATTTTATATTAGTCCTCTTCCTTCACTAAGATTTGGTTATAGCTTGAATATCCATCTAACAAAGAAAATTTGTCAGAACCAGAAATAGTTTGTAAAATTTGTTCCATTGAAGGAAGTGGATAGTGATCCTTTAAAGAGGCCTTATTAAGATCAAAGAAATTGACACAAAGTCAAATTTATCTATTCTTCTTTGTTACTGGTACCAAGTTGGAGACCTAAGATGTATACTTTATATGGAATATTATACCGCTCTCAATCAACTTGTTTAGCTCAACTTTCATTAGAGGCTCAAGTTTTGTATTAAGGGGTCTTTGCTTCTACTTAACAGGCTTGATATTAGGCTATAATTCAATGGTATGCTGAGCTAAACAGGATCAAATCCCCTTAAATCCTTATATTCCCATGTAAAAACATCAGAAAACTCTTGACATAACTGAACAAAAGACTATTGTTGTATTCCAGTACATACCTTTCCCAATTTCAGCAGTTTATCTTTGAATATCTCTACTATTTCATAATACTCTTGCTTCATAGTCATGCTACTTTTGTCTTTTCTGAACTGATCATCTAAATTAAACACCGATTCTACTATCACCAATCCCTTGGGCAACTTGTTAGATTTCAGCTGTACAATCTGATTATCAAATTGTTGCTGGTACTTCTACTAATTTTTAGATGTAAATTTAGCTTCTGCACTCAAAAAACTCAATATTTGCTCATCGTTGTCAAAAACTTGCCAAGAAACACTACTGTTAGGCACAGATGGTCTGAAAACTAATTTCACGTATGGCTATACGTCTATGTTATGAATCTGATCTAAAATATCAAACTATGATCCCAAAGAAGCAAGCTTATCTGCATACTTATTTTGATTTTTGGGAATTGAAAGTAAATTAAAAGCATCAAAATTTTCAATTGAGTCCCAAACTTGATGCTTGTATTTTTTGAGCAATTCATTCTTAGTAACATTCAAATTTCTAACTTGGTTTACAATCAACTTAGAATCACCATAAACTTGGATAGAATTTATACCTCTTTTTTGGGCCCACCAAGCCATGAATCAAGACTTCATATTTAGCCACATTGTTTGTGTAGCTAAAAGTAAATCTTAATGCTGCATAATACTTGTCTACCTCAGGTGAAACCAACATAGTACCTACACCAGCACCTATTTTGCTTCTTGATCCATCAAAGTACAGCTTCCAAAGCTAATTTTCTTGTTGTTCAGATAGTCTTTGATCCTTAATCAAATTAGGAATCACTACATCAGGCTCCTATATCATATAAATGCCTAATCCTACATCATCAATGTGACAGAAAGCGTCATCTTCATGATCTTCAGTTGCCCACTCATCTAAATTTATATCTTCCATAGGTGGACTGGGATTTAGGCTCATGGATTGATCTTGTTGCCCATGGGTGATGTAGAGGTTAGCATTTATTGGGTTGGGGACATAGGGATCAACATGATCCTTTGCAAGTGGTTCAGATTGTATGGTTACTTTTGTACCATATCTTGTTCTGGAAACTAAATGGGACCAATCAAAAGATAAAAACCCACCCAATTTGGTAGTAAATTCCCTAGAAAGGCATATAGCAAAGCTAGGTGGTAGATCAATGATGTAAATGTCATGATGGATTGCAAAATTAGGACAAGCATGCAAGGTAAGTGGCATATTTCTAATTATCCCTGTAGTGTTAATAGAAGACCCATCTAGCTAGACTACTCCTTTTGAAAGGGGCTCATAGACTAATCCTAATGAATCAGCTAGACTCTTGGCCATGACAGAACTATTGGCTCTAGAATCTATCATGCAATTATGAAGTTTATCACTGATAATCAAGCTTAAGTAAAAATGAGGAGATTTTACCTCATTGGTTGGTTGTTCACTCTTAATTTCTAAGCTGTTGGCAAGTACAACCTTGGCCTTTTCTTGATTAGAACAATCAAAAATTAAAAGTTTAGCTAGCGCATCTTGTAACAGATTCTTTCGGCGAGGAATACACAATGCACCTATTACTGACATATTCACTATAGCTTTCTTAAGATGATCCAGTATATTGAAAGAAGCAGGAGTTACCTCTTGTTGTCCTTTAACAGCAGCATCAACATCATTCTACTTTTGCAAAGGTCATGTTTGTACTTTTGACTGATCTTTTTTGGGTACAACTTGTCCTCTTTGAAGAATCTACACTTTTTGCTATGCTATGGGGTCAGCTTGTTATGAAGAAGTCTAAAAATTGTCCTTGGCAGGTTGTTGTTATACATCTACAGCTTGCTGATCAAGATCTATAGCCCTCTTTTTCAACCTTGTCTTGGCTGAAACAACTATATTTTGTTGATTTTGACCTTGAGGATAACTTACACTGCAGAAATCAGTGTCTTGCTAATTCAGTAAGGCCACATCAGCATTATTTTGTTGAGTTAAAACTTCACCAGAAACACCTTCTGAATTTGCATAGCTATTTTGCACCATAAGAGCCTGATTTCTTACACCATTTGTACATGCAACTTAGTTATGGGGTTGGTGACATGGATAACTATCATGCTGACTTTTTCCATGTGGTTATAACGCGCATTACTCACGTGTCATGTCCACATGCATCATGTGGTCATGATACGAACTATCAAAAAAAATTTCCTTACTACTCTGAAAACCCCCTCACTTGCATAAGCGTGCTTGACGGTGCATGCTTAAGGTGAAAGCAATACAGTTGACGGCGGCGTACCAAATACATGTGTGCACACCCTTGATAAGGAAACGTGTGGTTCCCTGACTTAGGTTAATCTCACGAATTATATTTGAACAAAGTTATTTTAGGTGATAGATCATTTTTCAACAAAGCATGATCATCTGTTCATTTGCCCTCTCTTCCTTTTCTTGGAATTATATATATATATATATATATATATATATATATATATATATATATATATATATATATATATATATATATATATATATATATATATATATATATATATATATATATATAATTCCAAGAAAAGGAAGAGAGGGCAAATGAACAGATGATCGTGCTTTGTTATATATATACCACCATTATCTCAGTTCACTTTAACTCTCAATTTCATTGATAAGTTCCTTAACTATAAAGAAAGTATATAATAATTCATTAAAAAATAGAGCAATGAGTTAATTTTGTTTTTTTTTTGCAAATATAAACATTATATTTCCAAATTTCAACTCTGAGTTTAAGCATCTGTTCAATTCGTATTATACATTATGCATAATTCAATCCCATTTTCCTTGATTTAAGATTTCCATTTCAAGTCAAATATTTTAAACTACATATAGTTTGCCTTCAAATGAATAGTGAAAAGTAAATAATAAAAGCAAATAGTGAATAGTAAAAGTGAAAAGTGAATAGTAAATAGTGAAAAGTGAATAGTAAAAGTGAATAGTGATAGTGAATAGTAAAAGTGCATAGTAAAAGTGAAAAGGTTCCCATCCTAGGATGAGACCCTCAAGGTGGCAGTAATTTCAAAAGCAATACTGGAACCCAAATTTCATTTATTTCATGGTGGGGATATTTTTTAATACTTTTACAAACTTAATTAAAACATCAACTAACTCACAACGTTGCAAGTAGAAGAAGAAGGAACTAGATAATTTTAATATCTTTTTAAAAATAAATTTTCTTTTCTTTTTCTTAATTCTAAATCGTAAAACTTAATGAACAAGAAAACTACAACTATCAACCCAAGAACAGAGAGGATTTCCTCACAACTCTAAAAATAACAATTTATACAACAATAGGGAGATAATTTTCTCCTTTTGAAAAATCAGCAAGGAAGGAGCTATTAAAAGATCAGGCTCTTCTTAAGACTTAAGGAAAATAGAATATTTTCTAAGATCCAATAATCTTCTCCAAGCTTCACAATAAGCTCCCAAAAAACTTGCATATCACACAAGGGAAGAAACACCACACAAGCTGCTCTCCTCCCTACTGTAGACCCACAAGAGGGTCACCCTCGAGCTAGGGAGACCATCCACATACCCAGGGTAGAATAGACTTAAACACATCACAACATTAAACAACAACAACAAATCAAATAATACACACACCCTCAAGGTTTGACTCACAATACAAAGACTCAGCTTAGGTGAGTTCAAGGAGGGTAGGGAAGTAGACATCTCTACCTCTAGGTGTCATCCTTTACACATTTTATCACAAGGCCTCAAGCCAACAAATTACTCTTTCTCAAGGCCTGAAGCCTTCCAAATAATCAAACTTCCATGGATATCCCAAATAGGCTCTCAAAGCCTTAAATCCCTCTAGGCTCAAAAGTACCAACATGCCCTCAAGGCATTTACAATAAGAACCAAGATGACACCCAAGGAGGGTCACACTTTCCCTTCCCTATACAAGATGAGCATTGCCTTCCAACTAGAAGGAGCTCTTTCTACACCCAACACACAAAACCCCAAAACAATAATAGAATACTCATAGAAGACATTTGCAAATTCATTCAACAAACAAGAAACAAACATACATATAAAACAACAGATACACAAGAGAGTAGACTTGAGTCACCAACCTTCCAAAGCCCAATTATGGAATGAAAGTTGATGAAGAGCTCCACTCTAGCATCCTTCTCTAAAATTCTCCTTCTTTCCTCAATAATCCAACCCCAAAAATAATCTCTATATGATCACAAGCAAGGGATAAAGAATGGAGGATATAGGATGGCTAGAATAATTTCGGCATTATGAGGCTATGAAGAGAAGAATAGAGAAAGAATTGGGCATTATGAGGATGCCAGAAGAAGATTTCTTAGAGGAAATTAGGCATGATAAGAATGCAAGATTGAAGTCCCGCTGCAAGAATGAAGTCCCCTCTTGCAAGAATGAAGTTCCCCTGCACAAAAAATGAAGTCCCCCTGCAAAATCCTGTCTCCCAATTGCTTAGAGAAGGGTCTCATTTATAGATTTTTTGAGAAGTGAATGGAAGGTGAGGATCAAGAGTTGAGATCAAGGGCTCACATTATCTATGAATTTTAAATTCATAGTGGATGAATTAAAAATTTATTATTTTAAGATTGTAATATTTAAATAACCCCACTATCCCAAGTGGAATTAATAAAATATCCCCACTATCCCAAGTGGAATTTAAAAAATATCCCCACTATCCCAAGTGGAATTAATAAAATAAACCCACTCATTATCCATTATCCCTAATGGACTTAAAACAATTAACCCCACTCAAGAGGTCCCCCATTATAGCCCACATGTAGAAATAAAATACAATAAGTAAACTAAAATAAGAGAGAGTGGGTGACACACCACCCTCATTAAGGGGAACCCCACCAAAAGAGAGGCACAAGGAGACAAGCACTCCATTATTAGGGGATCATGGAGTTGCTCTATGACTTGGAAGTGGGGGCCTGAGTGTGGATTCCACTCATCCCATTGTCTCCATGCTTCCAAATTCGTCACTTAACTTCACCCTGAAGTTGAAGTGACCATATGGAGGTTAACCCAAGGTTATCCTAGTCAAAAAGGTCCCTAGACCCATAGGGTATAACCTAGGGTTGATTTAAACCTAGTTAGGACTCCCAAAGTCAAGTAAAAACATAAGAAGAGGGTCAAAAAGAAATAAAGTTTAAACAAGATTTAAAACAACATTTCTTACAACACTTATCATAATAAAAGTAAATCAGAAGATAGCCTTTATTCCCTTGACCTCATGCAACATTAACACATTACAACATTTTTCTAAAACACGAGGTTGATCTTAGTTCCTCATGGAACTAGATCGGCTCACAAGGGATACAACATAGGTATGGGATGATCTCCTATATTTGTGGTTTTGTTAGAAATACCTGTACACTCAATTTCAAAGTTAATTCCACATATAAATATCATAGCTGAAGCAAATTTAATACATGCATTTCTAAAACATACCACAGTTCTTATAAACATAATAAAATCACATGACAATTTTCTATCGAACATCACCCAATTAGTTTTCCTTTAACATAATAAGATATTAATAGTTTGAAAATCTAGGAACAACAGTCCCATAAATATAAAAATACCAACAATAGATAATTAAATAGTCACATGTACGGAAATAAAAAAGTGTAGGCCTCACATATGGATAACACTAGTCACTATATTGTGCCATGTTATTCTAAGTGGGTACAAGTTCTTTCAAAGTGCTGGCAGCATTAGGATTATAAGATTGAAAAGGTCGAGGGTTATAATTTCTTCTTTGGCCTTATGGATCAGCTTTGAAAGGTAGCCTATTTGGCTGAGTAGGCTGATACACGGCTTGGTAAGGCCTATACTATTGACCATTATGCATCTAGATAGTTACCAACTCATTTGCAATGCTTTTTAGTATGTTTTTAAGCTCCTGCAATTCTTGATCTTGGGTTGGGATAATGGTTTATTGAGCTGTAACTAGGTATCCTATTGCTGGAATGGGTGGGATAGCAGCCAAAGGAGGCACTACCATTGGCACAGATGATTGGATTTATGGAAAAATGGGTAAGGGAGGCCTTGGGGCTATTTTCCCTTCATGGATAAGGCAATTTTCTACTCTAACAACAGTCTCAAAAGCATCAGGAAGGGTGGATCCACCCATAGATTAGATCATTATAGAAATTTCACTATTCAAAGTCTTATGATAAAACAAAAATGCATGCCTTTGTAGAGGCTTTACCATTGCAGGGATCCTATCCCAAGTTCTCTAAAATCTATAATTGAAATTTGGGATGTTTTCGTGGGGGGCCCTTTTGATGGTGCTCAACTGCTCTAGTAATGAGAGATGATTATATTTGTCTTCAAAATGCTTGTGTAATCCATCTCCCAGTTGATCCCATGTCATAATTGAGTTATCTACAAGACCTATGAACCATTGCAAAGATTTACCCTTTAGTAATGCCACCAATAATCTAATTGATATGGTTTCTTGGGTAATATTATGCACTGAACACAACCTTGCCACATCCTAAAAGTGCTATGCAAGCTTGAAGTTAGTGCAGTTAAAGACCTCAAGGAATGGGAGCTTCGTGAGGAATTTTTTTGGAAATAGAAGGCCCATGTTGATTGGCTTCAGGAAGGGGACATGAATACTTCCTTCTTTTATAAATCGATGAAGGCTCGAAGACAAGGTAACTTTATCTCTTCTCTCCGCTCTCCTGAGGGTTCTGTTCTTTCTTCCTCTTTGGGGATCTCTACGGAGGCGGTTCATTTTTTCTCTGTTCTCTTTTCTGAAGATACCCCACCTGCTAGTGAGGAGGAAACTTCTATCCTGGCTTGTATTCTGTCTCTAGTGACTATGGATATGAATGCTTCTCTTCTTAAACCTATTTCTTTGAAGGAGTTGGAGGATGTGGTGTTTTAGTTTAAAAAAGGGAAGTCTCCTGGTCTTGATGGGTTCCCGGCTGAGTTCTTTCAGAAATTTTTGGAAGTCATCAACCTTGATCTTTTAAAGGTGGTGTAGAAGTCTTTTAGGAATAAGCAAAAGTTGCAAGCCATGAATGCCATGTTTCTGGCTCTTATCCCAAAACGCGAGGGTACTAACTCTCCAGACCTTTTTCAACCAATTGCTTTACGCAATGTGATGTATAAAATCATTACAAAGCTAATTGTTAAACGTTTGAAGCCATGTCTGGATAAGTTGATCTCAGAGGAACAAGGGGGCTTTGTTGTGGGTAGACAGATTTTGGATGGAGTAGTTATTGCAGCTAAGACTATTCAATCTATGGCCTCTTCTAAGGAAAAGGCTATGTTTATAAAGTTGGACATGGCTAAAGCTTATGACAGAGTTAACTAGGGCTTTTTGATCAAAATTTTTAGAGCCTTCAGGTTTAGTTGTGAGTGGATTGCTTGGGTCATGAGCTGTGTGAGGACTTCCTCATTTTTTGTTCTCATAAATGGGGAGTCTTCGGATCTATTTGGTGCTTCTAGAGGTTTTTTATAAGAGGACCCCTTATCCCCATATTTGTTCATCTTGATGGTTGAAGGCTTGGGAGATTCATTAAGTCCCGTATTATGGATGGGCTCTTTTAAGGTTGGAAATGGAGCAATTCTCTTCCCCATCAAACTCATCTTTAGTTTGTGGATGATATGGCTTTGATGGGTGTTGCTAAGGTGCAAAAGTGGTTGCTTTGCATCAGATTTTGGATTGTTACCTAGCTACCTCAAGTCAAAGCATTAATGAAAGTAAGTCTTGCATTTATTTCTTTAATACCCCTAGGCTTATTCAGCAACGTATTGCCAGGATCTTAAGGTTTCAGGTGGGGAAACTTCCCTTTATATACCTTGGCATCCCTCTGGATGTGTGCCCACTTCCTAGGTGTTTTTGGCAGGATGTGATGGATAAATTTTGTGGGCTGGTTTGTCACTGGACCTATAGATGGTTATCTACAATTGGAAGAGTTACTCTATTGAAGTCCCCTTCCTATATACAGGTGCTTTGTGTCGACGGCTCCCTCAAGTTTCATCAAAGATTTTGAGGGCTTCTGTCGGCAGTTTCTTTGGTCAGGTAATCTCCTTTCGAAGAAGTGGAGCTTGATTAAGTAGAAAGTTGTTTTCCGAGCAAAGTAGGATGGTGGTCTGGGTTTATGTAAGATAGATTGGAATGGACAGACTTTGGCAGCTAAGCTATACTGGAGATGGTGTTCATATCAGCATCAGTATTGGGCTAGGATCCTTACCTTCAAGTACCTCAGGGAGGTGAAGGGTGCTGAGGTGCCTTGTTTTAGTCTTTCGGGGAGAGGATCTATGATATGGGATACTCTCAAGAGGGGTGCTGTGCTGGTTAAACAAGGCATGTTTTGGATCTGCAATAGAGGCTATAATGCTCTTTTTTGGGATGACTCCTAGGATGGCTTCTCGCCTATCCTCTCCTCGCACCCTCACTTGGGAGACTTATGTAGGATTTTTGTTCAGGCTGGTTGGAGTAGAGTGATGGATTTCAAAGCCCCTTAGGCTTTGGGGCAGACTATTGTTTACCAGTGGAAGGATATGCAGGAATGGCCCATGGGTGGATTTTTGGAGGATAGGAGGGAGTTGTCCTCCATTTTGGCTGATAAAGTTTGTTGTTATCTCCCAAAGCAGGATGTACTGGCTTGGGGTCTGGATCCAAAAGGGAAGTTCACTATTTCTTCAGGGTATCATGTTTTGGACAGACAGGCCTAGGGTAGTGCTAATCTTCCTTGGTGGAAAAATATTTAGAATAAATTCTCTTGGCCAAAACATAATTTTTTTTTCTTGGCTAGTGGTTTATGGCAGGTGTTTGACTTAGGATAACCTCTGTAAGCATGGCTTCCAAGGTCCCTCCTTATGCTTCTTATGTCTAAAAGATGTTGAGACTATTTCACATCTTTTCTTCTAGTGCCCTTTTGCTAGGACTATTTGGTATTTTTGGTGGGGGGGGCAGAGTTTGCAGTGCAGGCACCCTTCTTCTCTGGAGGAGTTTTGGCAGAACATTGGGCCCATTCTGGTGAGGACTTTATTTCTATACATAGCATGGCTAATTGGCCCTAGTCTGATTATATGGAACATCTAGTTGGAGCGCAACCACAGGGTCTTTCTGGATAAGAAGTTGTTGGTGGGTTAAGTTTGGTCTCACATTCTTGGGGCTTTGCAGGAGACCTTGTATGCTAAATGTGATCTTTCATCCCTGGTGGATCTTGGTGATACTAAAGTGATTCGTAATTTGGGGATTCTTGTTGGGGGTCCTGAAAGGCCCAAGATTGGGTGGAGCAGGTGTTCTAGAAGGAAGGTTTCTAGGGAAGGGCATTGGCTACCCTCTCCCACTGGAGTCTTGAAAATCAATACTGATGGGTCTGCAAGGAGTAACCCTGGGCATGCTAGCATTGGTGGGGTGGGTAGAGACAGTTCTAGGGTGGTTGTGGTTTTCTTCTTGAAATATAGGGGGCTGCACTCTAATAATCTTATTGAGGCCTTGGCTATTCTTTTGGCTTTGAAGAAGGCATATGCCCTTGGCTGGAATAAGATTATCTGTGAGTCAGATTCTCAGGTGGTGATAGACTTGATAAATAGAAGTAAGTTTGATGATGTTAGTTGGCATCATGTGGTGGTGGATAAGCAAATCACCAGTCTTGGAGATTTATTTGATTCTATCACCTTCTCTCATATCCCTCGGGAATGGAATAAGGTGGTTGATGGGTTGGCCAAATGGGCTTCTAAGAAGAATGGGACCTGGCTGGTGGATGATTGGGATAGTTTACCTGAGGATCTTTCTCAGGATTTGGTGGATTTGGTCACGGAGGATGTGAGATGTTGCATGACCACTTCTTCACTTCTTGTTTGTTGTCTTTGGACCCGTTTGGGCCTCTTGCTACTTTTATGCTTTGTACTACTCTCTTCAAGATTAATAAAGTTTTTACCCTTATATATATATATATATATATATATATATATCAACACAATTTTATATGTTTGGTTTTTGTAGTACTATGTGCTATTTTTAAATATTAAATGGTTTATTAGTTAAAAGTTGCCAATAAAAATAGAACAATGATTATTTACCACTTTTATGTATAGATGATTTTTGAATGTTGAAGTGTTTGATATTTAAATTATAATAAGCAATATAACAAACAATGTGTATGTGTTTTAAAAAATATAACAATTTTTTACCATTTTTCTCACCATTCATCCATCTTATTAGAAAATATTTAAAAGATGTTTATGTGTCTTGATTTCTTTTGAATTATAATCATTACTAATTGTAAGGAAATTAAATCCCCTTATATAAATATCTAGGGTAAATTAATCAAACCATGATTACATCTAACTTAACATATATTAGCTAAGATAACAACACTAAGAAAATATAAAATAAGAGTTAAAATTAATAAAAAGAATTGCATATTTAGTATTAATTAGTATTAATAACTTCTTATCATAATTATTATAACCCTAATTTTTTTAACATTATTATAAAATAATTATGATTTAAAATAATTAGTGTTTAGGTTAGGGTTAAGGTTAGAATTGGAGTTAGGACTAGCATTACATTTTGGATTATGATTACATTTAAGAATAGAATTACGACTTAAAATTAGGGTTATGGTTATAATTATTAGGGTTATGACTATAGTTAGAATTAGCCAATAGAAAGCCGTCCCTCTCTAATCACTACTCTATGTGGTCGCTTGAAGATAGATGTGGTGCTTGACCTCCTCTCTATTAGCAACTCACTCCAGATAGACTATGGGTTGGTGAGGGCCTACAATCTCAAAGTTGGGATGGAAGTTCGTTCGGATAGGGTCATTTCATTCATACACCCCCTCCCCTATAGATCTATAGGCACCTTAGATGAGATGAGGATGTAAAGGGACCGACCCATATCCCAGAGTCTAGAGTGGGAGTGGAGTAGGATCTGTGGTCTATTCAATGCACTGTAGTTTATGATCGTAGCTCCAACTAGAACTACTAGATACTGGATCGAATTAGAACGATGTGGGGGGTAGTAGATTAGAACCAAACTAAACTAAACTAATAGAATATAACCCCCTCCCATCCCCACACATGAAAACTTCTATTTCTCAAGGGCAATGAATTGGAAAAACCTCCTTGCTTATAATTTCCACCCAACTCTGGGGGTACATCCAATAGTTAAGGTTAGTATTAGGATTACGATAAGAATTAAGGATAGAGTTAGGGTTAGTATTAGTGTAAGAATTAGATTTCAAATTACAATTGTGGTTAAGGATAGAATTTTCCTTCAAATTAAAATAGAGTTAGAATTATGTTTATGGTTACAATTATGTTTATGGTTAGAATTGAAGTTTGGTTAGGGTTAGGGTTAGAATTAAAGTTATGGTTAGGGTTATAATTAGGTATAGAATTATGGTTAGAGTTAGAATTAGGAATAGAATTACATAGATAATTAGAGCTAGGGCTACAATTAGGGTAAGGCTTAGAATTTGGATTAAGTAGACTCAGTGTTAAAGTATACAATAATTACAATTATAATTTAAAAAAAATTGATTAAAAGTTGCCTAGAGATGGATACTTCTCGGCATACTTTAGATATATTTTTTAAATATAGCTATACTAGTTACAATGACAATGACAATGCATTGTAGAATGTATTTGTTGTATTAAAAAGGTATTCAAGGCATGAAATGTGACATGGAAATAAAATAAAATAATTTTTTAATAGTTTTAATATAAAATAAAATAACTCTTAAACAAATAAAATAACTCAAGGTTGATATCTATCAACATTTTTTTAATTTCAGTAGCTACACCATTTGTATTTTGCGCTTAGCTACACCATATTGTGAGGACATTCTTATCAGAATCTATATTGATTAGTTTTGTAACTTTACTCACAAATGAGTTTACAAACTAAGATATTGCCTAGTTTTTCTTATCGTTGTATGTTTCCTATAACAACAAGTAGATCGCTTAGACTAAGTACTAATTAGAAAAATGTTTTTTGACTTGAGAATTTCTTAGATTTGTAATCTTCAAACTACTATACAAAAGAATGATAAAGAGAGAAGAAAGAATGACAAATAAAGAAGACTCACTCGATCTTCAAACTACTATATTGGAAAGAATATTACTATAGGGCAACTAACTGAATATTACACAATATAATAGAATTAGGGTTAAGGTTTAAATCTAAACTAGAAGTCATCAAACTCATCTACAGGTGGAAATAAGAAGTAGATCTCTTAGATTAAGTACTAATTAGAAAAATGTTGTTTGACTTGAGAATTTCTTAGATTTATGATCTTCAAACTACTCTACTAAAGAATGATAAAGAGAGAAGAAAGAATGAAAAATAAAGAAGATTCACCTGATTTTCATCAAAGTCACCCAGGGGTGGAAATAACAAGTAGATCTCTTAGACTAAGTACTAATTAGAAAAATGTTGTTTGACTTGAGAACTTCTTAGATTTGTGATCTTCAAACTACTATACTAAAGAATGATAAAGTGAGAAGAAAGAATGACAAATAAAGAAGATTCACCCGATCTTCAAACTACTATACTAAAGAATATTACTATAGAGCAACTAAATGAATATTACTCAATATAATAGAATTAGGGTTAAGGTGTGAATCTAAACTAGAATTCATCAAAGTCACCCAGGGGTGGAAATAACAAATAGATCTCTTAAACTAAGTTCTAATTAGAAAAATGTTGTTTGACTTGAGAATTTCTTAGATTTGTGATCTTCAAACTACTATCCATTAAACTTTGATTTGATATGATTTTTGTCTTATTTATGTTTGAGTATTACTTATATTCATACACATTATTTTATTGGCTTTATTTATAATTATATAAAAATATGTCTAATTATTTAAAAAAATTATGTCTGCTCTATTCAATCATCCCGTTAATGCCACTACAACATGAATCCTTTGGATGTAATTATTTTTATATGTAATTCCTCTCAGTGTAATTATTTTTATATGTTGATGAGCTTTAAATAGTTTTTGTTAACACGCTCACACCATTACACTCTATCCCTTGTTGTCTAAGCATAATTAAATTAAAATAAACTTATTAAACTTTTGCAATTTAATTTGCTCTATTTTTATTTGGATTGATTTTTTAAAATTTATGATTGAGTACTACTTTTCTACTTATACAGATTATTTTTATATGTCACTGTATTAATTTAACTATTTTTGTTTGTCAACTCTTTAAATAGTTTTTGTTAACGCATTCATGCTATTACACTCTATCACTTGCTGTCATGTAATTATGCCTCTTAGCATAAAAAAATTGATAGCATAGTGCCCTTACCAATTAAACTTCTTTCCTTATCAATTAAACTTCTTCTCCCAATTTAATTTGTTTTGTTTTGATTTGATTTGATTTTTATCAAATTTATGTTTGAGTACTAATATTTATACACATTATTTTATTGGTTTTATTTTTATATTTATATATTTATAATTATTTAAAAAATGTGTCTAGTTATTTTAAAAATTATGTAGGCTCTATTTTATTTTTATATACACGGTCACAGTCCTCCCCTTATGCCATTACATAACTCCTATTGGTGTAATTATTTTTATATATAAGCGAATTTTAAATAATTTTTGTTACCACTATAATAACGCCTCTAATATAATTAAATGAAAGTAAACTTATCAAACTTTTACAATTCAATTTACCCTGTTTTTCTTTGATTTGATTTTTTAAAAATTTATGTCAGAGTAGTACTTTTCTATTTACATAATTATTATATCTATGTCAGCTGCATTAATTTAATAAAACTATTCCACTATTTTATATATATTTTATAAATCTAATTTATTTTTATTTGAATTTTATCTTATGCACACTGAATTAGTCATCCCTTTCTCACCACCGCCCAAAAAGTTTTGCTATTAAATGAAAGGCTATCACCTATTTGAACTTGGTATTTGGTAGGATTCGCCATTAGTGTCTGAGCAAGCGGCATGGCAAGAGAAAGTGAGGAGAAGATTTATACTGAGAATATTGAGGAGAGAGGGAAGAAGATTAATAAAAAGGAGAGGGAGCACTACAACATTATTATTCTGCGGACTTTCAAATTTGCCGACATCTCGGACGAATTCAACAATATGTGGCGCCATAAGATGGGATGCTATTTAACAGGCATTCCGTTTTCAGCATTGCTAACGGCCTTCCACAATCACGGCAACTTCCCCTGCTCATGAGGGCGAGCCGCTGGCGCCAATACCTGTTTTTCCTCATAATAATAACGATGATAGTCCTCATCTGGATTACGATACAGTGGAACAGATCCTGCGAAGACTTCCTTTGCCCTCATTGGTGAGGGCCAAGAGCATTTGCAAAACCTGGAACATGGCAATATTGGCCAGCACTTTCAATCTCAATGTTGAGACACATCACTTTGTGATGCATCCGACCGGGCTTTACCTCCACGCTGCAGCCGCAGGGCTTTTTCTCTTTTTCGAATGGACTTCTTGGACGATTCGTAGCTCCGTGATATTTAATCCTGTAACCAAACAGCACAGGATCTTGCCTTGTGTTCCGCACAACTATATGTGCATGGTGGGAACAGCTGTGGAACTGATTGCCCAGTCCGGCCACTTTAAAATTATCACTATAGGCTCGGACGTTGGATCCCTTACAGCAGATTGGTGTCCTCTGCTCTATAATTCTGCTACAGATAAGTGGACGGTTATCCCTGCCACCCACGCCGCTCCCATCATGAGCTTCTCGGAGAGACACCCTTGGACGAGCACACTACACAATGGCGTTGTCTACTTTACGAATAACTTCGGTCATCATCTGGTTTGTTAGGAGATCATCATCATTATGACATTGCCTGCGAAGAGTTTCATTATAAGGAGATCGAAGGAGGCCTGCCTCCACAAATAGATCTTCATGATAATTCTAACAACCTCCACGCTTCTCTGCCTTGTTTAGTGTCGTGTAGTGGGAAGCTGCTTTTAGTGGGGAGGTTACAGAAGGATTCCGGGGAAGAGTCCATATGGGGCCGTTTCCCTTTCATCGAGCACGCTTTGGTGGTGATATGGGAGTTGGATTCAAAAGCAGAGAATAGTAAGTGTTGGTCTCTCATTTCCATCACTCCCCGGGATTTGTTAGAAGACACAGTCAAGTCATCCCATGGAACAGATTTTGTGGTTGCTGCATCAGATAAAATTTGGCTTACGATTACAGGAAGCATGAATCTCTTGACCCTGAATTTGAGCTCCATGGAATGGAGTGTGTTGCCGGCCTGCCCCGCTGAAGATGTGGTCGATTGCTTTCCAAAGAGAGCAGTTTGTGGACCTTTGTCGATTCATAAACTTTCATTGTTGAGTTAGTATCGATTGTGGGAGATGATTTTTCTTTCTTCTGTTAAAATTTTGAATAAATGACCATCAGTTGTTAAATTCAGTAAATGGGAAGCAGTTTTGCAATCTTGTATATATTATACCATGGGAAGGACCTGTCCAAGACTTTATCCAGCATTTTATAAATACAAAATTTATTTCGCCTTTCTACAATGTTTGCAAATCAAAATGTTGTAGAGTTTATCCAACATTTTACAAACACAAAAATTTATTTTGCTTTTTTACAATATTTGCAGGTCAAAATGTTGTTAAAAATGTTTGTAAAGTTCGGTACAATGTTGGGCTTTAGGACAGTGACTTAAAAAACTATATCTTTTATCTTTTCTCAATCTATGTATAACAATTACATATACCACAAAACTTCATCACTTTCTAGTTATTTAATTATACTAGCATATTTATATTTTAAACAAGAGATGCATCAGGTTCCCGCAGAATTGGAAACTGAATTATTGATGTGTAAGGACCCGCTTGGTCCAAACTCGAATTTTCAAAAATTTTACCTTATTAACAAGTTCATATGTGATATATCAAGACTTTGATTGAGTACTCAGGAAGAACTTCAGTTGGCAATACGGGCCATATGTTCAAACCGAACATTCTTAAGCCAACCCGGGCTCTTCTATCCTTTGGGCAAATAGGTTCATACAGAACCAGGTCTAACGGACCTTATCGCTACCCGAAACGGGGTAGAACAAATGGTGGCAAAATGGCCTGGTGGTCAAACGGACCAAGACTCTATCCAATACGGGATAAGTAAACACAACAACCAATCGGGCTAAATAGGACATGAATCATTATGCTCTGGCCAGAGACTTCTGACTCCTTCAGGACCAATACGGGTTCATGAGTCACTTCCTGGAGACCACAGTCTGCCCAAGCTCGAGTATCCTGTGAATTTTTTACCTTAACTATATTAACATTTTTCAATAATAGTATCTGAACACATAATAGATGCTATTTTAATCTCCTAAGATGGACTATTTATTCAGTTTCATTCAATGATTTTTTAACACATAGAATTGTATGCTTTTTTTTTCTGCAAATCTCGCATAGAACAGGGTATGGAGATACATCAAAGAATAAAGGAAGACAAATTTCATCAGATGTTGTAGTTGCAAGATGCCTAGTAGACATGTATTCAAAATGTGTTAGCATAGACATGGCATGAGAGCTATTTAACAAAATGACTCAAGAAATGTGATCTCATGAATTGCCAAGATAGAGAGTTCAATCAATAGGGTTTGTTGAAGAGGCCTTAGAAAACTTCTGAGTAAGTGCAATTGGTGAATGTAAATCCAGACTCCTCAACCTTTACTAGCATCCTCCATAGCTCGGGTAGGAGCTTTGGAAGAGGGAATGGACATTTATCAAACCATAAGGGACACACATCAGCCTAGCTGAGACGTTAGCTCATGGAATGCAATGACTGTAGGATCACACTAAATAGATTTGTTAAAAAGGCTTTAAAAACTTTCAAGCAATTGATGTTGGTAGGTGGGCGTAAGGCAAAATTTACAACCTATGCCAGTATTCCCCCTAGATGCCTTTGAAAAGGCATGGACATAAAGCAGTTTAGAAGGGAAATTTTCATAAGAGATTATAGTTTGGAAATCCTCTAATAGACATGTATGTAGGACATGGAAGTCTAGATAGGGAAGAGTAGTTTGACAAAATGACTCAAAGTAATTTGAGCTGTAGGGTACGTTCAAAATGGGTTTGTTGAAAAGGCCTTAGAAACTTTTAAGCAATTGTAACTGGCTAGTGTAAATCCAGATCCCTCAACATTTCTAACGTCCTCCCTACCTGAGCTTGCATGGGCCCTAGAAGAGGGTATGGACATTCATCAAAACATAATTGAAGGTGGATTTTTTATCAGATATTATACTGGATATGTTCTGGTAGACATGTATGCAAGAGTGGAAGCATACACAAGCATGAAAACTAATTGACAAAATGACTCAAAGGAATGTGATCTCATAGCACACCATGATATTAGGATCACACAGAAATGGATTTGTGGGAGAAGTTTTAGAAAAATTTTAAACAAATGCTATAGGTAGTGCGTGAGAGCTCTGAAATAGGGCATGGTCATTCATTCAAACAACTCCAAGGGGAAGACAAATGCAACTCCCAATAAGATTTATGAAATTTAGTTTTCAAGGAAAAGAATTCTCTTTTACAAAAATCTAGACTAATGAAATTGTGAAATCAACAAGCATACAAATAAGTCATGATAACAAATTATCATAATAATGAAGCAAAAAAAAAATCAAAGGAAAGAATAAAATCTGAGGAGAGGAGTGCTCTTACTAATTACTCCAACACTCCAAAACTAGATATGAGTGTCTTCTTCCTCAAAAATCCATGCAATTTATATAAAACTCCAAGTCTTGAGTCAAGTCTTCCAATTTATTGCCCTCTTGCCCTTTTCCAATTTGTCATTCAATGCTTGTGGAAAAGGACTTGTAGTTCATAAATATTTTCCTAAATTTTCCAATGGTCTTAAATTCAAGGAGAAAAAGGACTCATCTCATAAATTGGAGTCTTGACTTGAGGATGCGGGGGGGGGGGGAGTTCCTCATTTATGGCTCTTTCTAGAAGTGTCCTTACCTCATTTTTTTATTATTTAACTTTTATTGGCTTTAATGTTATTTGAAAATGAAATACCTATAATAGATTCTAATTTGAATTCAAAACTCAAATATGTGTTGTGACATCCTTCTCTCATAAATTTATGCATCGTCCTGATGCATATTGGAAATAAGGTCAAAACATATACATATAAGTCCTTAGAAATAAGCATTGCTTACATGAGTATACTTGTCTACTTTTAAAGTCCATCCTTCAACAAGTAGTCTATCATAGAGTATCATCTAAGTGTAATTGTCTATATCATCTAAACATCATTGTCTTTAAGAAAAATTTAATATTTGATGATTTTATAAATTATCTAGAGTTCTCAAAATAAATGCAGATAGAGTTGTTGCATTTCCACTATGTCTTGCCATGTAGCATTCTCAAGTGAGTATTGGTCTCACTATACCTTAGATTGGTCCACTGTCCTATTGTGGAGCTAGAACTGGTGCCTCTCAATGATTTTGCATGGCTTTATTATTATTGTACCAGGTTCCTCCACCTACAAGGCATTCCAATTAAGAACATGCTTAGGGTTAGGTATAAACTTTTTTAACAAGGATACATGGAACACATCATGAATTCACCTGAGTGTTGGAGGTAAGGCCAAATGGTAAGCTACAGGATTGATTTCCTTGAGTACTTCAAAAAGCCCTACATAGCGAGGACTAGCTTTGACTTCCTTCCAAAAGAGATGGAATTTTTATGAGGTCTAACCCTTAGGAACACCTTCTCACCAATTTGAAATCTTCTAGGTGTCATATTCTTATCTGCATAACTTTTCTAGTGATTCGAGGCTTCCTGCAACCTCTATCAAATAAGTTGTACTTGGTTATCCATATCCTTCAACATTTTAGGGCCAACGAGGATTCTATCTTCCAGTTTATCCCAACTCAAGGGTGTTCGACAAGGTCTCCCGTAGAGAGCTTCAAAGGGTGCCATCCTTATAGCTTCTTGAAAGGAGTTGTTATAGGCAAACTCAAATAATGTCAAATATTCCTCCCATTTAGTCTGTTGATCCATGCCATACATATGAAGGAGGTCTTCCAAATTTTGGTTGGTTCTTTCTGTTTGGCTATCTGTCTCAGGATGATAGGCTGTGCTAAAGTTTGGCTATGTTCCTAAGGTAGCCTGCAATGTGGTCCAAAATCTAGACATGAACTTTGCATCTCTATCAAAGATGATTTTCTCAAGGATTCTTGAAAATTTCCTTTATAAACCTTTTTCTATTGCAGGTACATCATCTGTTAGGTTCACTGGTATGAAGTGCTACCTTAGTGAGTTTATCCACTACCACCAAAATACAATTATGCCTATGAGATGTCATTGGTAGCCCTTGGATAAAATCCATACTTATGACTTGCCATTTATAGATAGGTGCATCATGTGGATAAAGAAGTCCTACCAAGTGCACATGTTCTACCTTAAGCCTCAAACATTCTAGTCATCTGCCAACTGTGTCTACCACATCCTTCTTCATTCCTAGCTAGAAATATAATCTTTTGAGGTTTGCATACATCTTATTCACTCCTAGATGTCCTAAGTATGGAGCCTTATGTGCCTCTGTTAGGATCATACCCCTTAATTCCATAATATTAGGAAGATATATTCTTCCCTGGTACCTCATTAACCCATTAGAATTAAAACCATAATCCAAATACTAGGTTCCATAGAGGTATTAGCTCGAGATGCAGTAACCTGAGCATACCATGGGTCATGTTCCTGCTCAAAGAATACTTGTTTCTTTAGGTCTATGTGCAAGTTGGATATGGCCATTGTGTGTCTCCTCCCACTGAGAGCATCGGCCACCCTATTTTCTTTCCCCTTGATATACTCAATCTCAAAATCATACTCACTTAGGAACTCTAACCACCTTCTCTATCTTGCATTCAAATGAGGTTGAGTGAAGATATATTTTAGTCCTTGATGGTATGTTTTAAGCTCAAATAGTTTTTCCAACAAGAAATATCTCCATTTTTGCAAGGCATGAACTATGGCTACAAGTTCAAGGTCATTAGGGGGGGGGGGGGTAATTGACTTCATGGATTTTTAGTTTCCATGATTCATAAGCCACTACTCCTTCCTCTTGGAAAAGAACTCCTCCTAGTCCTTCTATGGATGCATTTGTTACTACTATGAAGTTACCATTAGGGTCAGACACCTTTAGAATTGGGGGTGACGTTAGCCTCTCTTTCAGTACCTGAAATGCCTTATCGCACTGCTCAGTCCAAATAAACTTTTTGTTCTTCTTTTGGAAAGATGTGGTTGGGTTGGCTATCCATGAAAAATATTTCACAAACCTTCTGTAGTACCCTTACAATCCCATAAAGCTTCTTACTTCAATAACATTTGTAAGTATAGGCCATTCAGTGATGGCTTTTACTTTATCAGGATCTACTGCTACACCCTCAGCTGAAATGATATGCTCTAAATAGTGGACCCTCCTTTCAAAGGAGCATTTGGATAACTTCCCAAACAACTTATGCTTATGTAGCCTTTGTAAGACTACTTGTAGATGGGTTAAGTGTTCCTCTTCATCCTTGGAATATATTAAGATCTCATCCAGAAACACAATCACAAACTTATCCAGAAAATCATGGAACACACTGTTCATTAGATTCATAAAGGCAACCGGAGCATTTGTTAGCTTGAAAGGAACTATAGTAAATTCATAATGACCATACCTAGTCCTAAATGTTGTCTTTGGCATGTCCTCTTCTTTTATCCTTAATTGGTGATAGCTTGAGCAAAGGTCAATTTTTGAGAATACTGAGGCTCCCCTCATTTGGTCAAATAGATCATCAGTACGAGGCAAGGGATATCTATTCCTCACAGTGGCCTATTCAAAATTCTATAGTCAATGCACAACCTTAGTGTCCCATCCTTCTTTACAATTATGACTGGTGCTCCCCAAGGTGATAAACTAGGCCTTATCAGCCCCTTCTCAGCAATTCTTGCAACTGTATTTTTAACTCTTGTAGCTCTGTGGTGTTCATCCTAAATGGGGCTTTGGATATAGGTGTGGTTCTAGGAAGTATATCTATTGAAAAATCAAATTCCCTTTTAGGAGGTAGTCCAAGTAGATCTTCAGGAAATACATCTTTGTAATCCCAAAGGAATAGACTATTCTCAAAGGTAGGGGCTTTTTTCTCTTCTCCATTCTTATCTAAAGATACTAAGAATACCTGATTTCCTCGTTTATGCCTTGCCCTCGTTAGTTGCATAGAAGAAATGGTCCCCAATGATATAGGTTTGTAAACCCCTTAGATCCTAACTCTACACCCCTTATCATCTACACACTCCACCACCTTGTTATAGCAATCTATGTTAGCATTATGACTCGTTAGCCAACTTATTTTGATTATGACATCATAGGCTCCCAGGGGTGCAACGTATAAGTTGACTGTGGTTTCTAATTTAGGAAACTTAATGAGGGCTCCTCTAATGTACTTGTTCACTCTTCGTGTAGCGTTGTCACTTTATACACCTAAAATTGCCTCATGTTGAATTAAGTAAATATGTTAATATTTATCTTAATTCTTATTTTCTTCTATCAATTAAATAAATATTCTAAGTTTATTTGATTGGTTCATTATCCCATAATTAAATAAAAATCATTTTATTTAATTAAATTCGCTAATTCTTCTAATGTATCACATAATTAAATAATCCTACATTATTTAATTAATCCTAAATTCTTCTATCCTAAGTCCTAATTCTATAAATTCACCTCACCAATCCACCTCACCTTTCCACCTCACCTTTTCCACCTCACCTTATTGCACATGTAATTAAATATTTTAAATATTTAATTAGCTAATATTCCCTCACCCACATGTCCTATTTATCCTCCAGTCAAAATTAGTTAACTCATCAATCAAATTAGTTAAATAATTAGTCATTTGAGTTCACTAATTAATCAATTCAGTTAACTGATTAGTCAATTCAGTCAACTCCCCAATCAATTCATTTAACTAATTGGTCTATTCTATTAACTCTTCAATCTATTCTGTTAACTCCCCTATTGCATGAAGGAGGTTGGGCACTTGTCTTCTTTCTATTCACGCACATTCCTCAACCATTCTCAACCATTGATCTTCTCATTCTTTCTATACCATTGATCTCTTCTCTTCTAAGTCTATAAATGGAACCTTATTCTTCCATTTCTATCATCCAAGCTTGTAGTACAATTACTCTATTGAATTACAAGCATACCTTTGGCACCCCCACTACCATACATTTGCTTGAGATCACCCTGATTTCTTTAAAGCTCATCTTCATAGCAATAAAGTATCATAGCCATTTCTCCATCGCTATCTTGAAGAATGAAGCAAGGAAGTACACTTCGTGAGGGCAACTTTCATCACAAAAAATCAATCGAGATGAGGTGAACAATGGAAGCCATAGTATAACAAGGTCTATGAGGTTTGTGCTTTATTTGTTTAATCTTGTTATTTACAATTTCTATTGATGTTCATTGGTTTATTAATGGTTTTATGCTATTAACAACAATTCTTGATAACATGTCTAGCACCCACCGTGGGGCCCTTACCCCAAATCTAATCCAAAACTAATTTTTTGAGTGATAGGTTCCATACAGGGTATTTCTGTGCATCTAATCAATCTTGACATGCATCTGAGCAATATTTCCATGCATACAATATTTTGACGCATCCATCATCAGAAGCTGTGTTTACGACTTCTGTTACGATGCATATGATTTTACTATGCATCTAATAATATTGCGCATATGTTCTCTATTTCTATGCTTCTAACCTCTGTCTCAGTGCTTCTGAAATAGCTATGCATATGATACTTGTTCCTGTGCATATAGCCTTTGTTTCTGCACTTTTAAATTTTTGCACTTCTGAGTTCTATTTCTGCACTTTTAGACTTTGAAGCTACGCATCTGTCTTAAAATAGAGATTTTAGAGTTTTTCTAGTGGTTTTTCCTAACACTAACACTTGTTTGCAGGATTCTTTTCTCATCTACTTGCATGGATAAGAGCTAGTTGTGACATATAGTAGCACCTATTAGCTCATCATAGTTTTAATTAGTAGAGAAAGTAAAAATGATGTGCATACAAATCTCACGTAGTTTAACTAGGAGGGGTGTAACTGAATCATTGCTATCGTGCATATCATTGGATCTGTGCTACATTGCTATCTTGCTAATTTAAATGAACCATTGCTATCTTGTAATCACTTCAAAGTTAACAAAATCATGTGTCCGAGTAGTGTAGCGCATCTAGTTTTTTTCATTTTAATTAGGATTGAAAGAACCAATGTATTCTATGTCTTTGGAATGACATTAGGCATATGCTCTCCCCTATCTTGGGTGATTAAAATGCCAGATGTGTCATTTTGCATGTGTTAAACCTTTAGAGGAGCATGCTCTTGGATACCCGTCCATCCAAGTAGGAATGACCCTAAGTGGTAATAGGCTAAATCCAATCCACTTAAAATAAATTGTGTTTGGAGCGAAAGCTTTAAACAATGAGTGAAGTTTTGTTACACCGACAGCCAACCTCCCCCAAAACCCTCAAAGGCGTAACCCTTGCAGGTTGGGAGACTCCACAATGGAGAGTAGTGTTTTTGCATGGGTAACCACTTGAATGGCTGCCCTTATTACATATCCTTTATTTTAGTAGACCAAAATCCTTCTATTTGTTGGTGTAAAAGGTGGGACCTTTGAAGCCACCCCAATTCAAGTGGTTCTTAGTAGAGATAGAAGGGGCAATGTTAAGGTTCGGTGGGGGTACGAGCCTTAGGAAACCTAGATCTTAGTATGCCTGAGAAGTATGTGCCGTGGAGAGGAGCCAGTGTTACCAAGATCTTGAAACTATCCACTTTGAGTATGCATAGCTAGGGGATCTGACAAATACTATCTTTACTAGCCTAGGATTGTACTTGTTTTTCAGTAAAAAAAGAGTCCCAAAATTTTCAAAAAAAAAAAAACATGAAATCATTCTATGTGTTTGTTGTGTCTTCTTGCTATAATTGATAAAATCAAAATCAAAAGACCAACCTGCAACCAAAAAACCCAAAAAAATTGAAAAACGTGTCGAAAAACATTGCAAAAACATTCAGAAAACTAGAATTGCGCATTTAACTACTGAACCTCTGCATCTACTTTGACTTTCTACACATTTAAGTAGACTTCTTGTGCATCTGAGATTTGTTACTGTGCTTTTGAAATTTGCCAGTTATGCACATTTATTTTCGCTTGCTACACTTTTGCCCTCTGTTTCCGTGCATTTGATTGATGCGCATGCAAAACATAGAGCATCTCCACACCTTTTGAGAGCAAAATTTCACTACTTTTGAGTACCCATTTCAACTGTTTTACAATTTTTTAGATCAATTTTTACCATGTAAAAATCTTTTTCTATCCAGTTCCATAACAATTTGCAAAAATTCCCAAAGTCAACAAACATACCAGGTATCAAAACCAAGTTAGTGCAAAAGAAATTCTAGATCAATTCAATCTCAAGCAAACTTAGAAAATCTCCACAATCAAGGATCTATCATCCTTCAAAACTTCTTTAGGGGCTTGTGCAAGACTAGTCAACATCAAGTAATCAAATATCACCATCCTTACTTTGACTATCATTTTGTATCTACCATCTTGTTTGACGTAGTTGGTCTAGGATTTCCCTTGTTCAAACCTCGCCACTGCTAGTTTTCAGTTCAACGTCACCCCATCAAAAAATCACATTTACATGGTCCTAACAAGATCCCAACACCAAAAACAATTAGAAATGGCAGACACCTCTGAAAAATGTCTCTCTTCCCCTCATGACAGTGATGAGGAGATTACTCAAGAAGAGCTGCTACAAAGTCAACAAGAATAAAAATTCCAACGACTGATGGATAAGGTGCTCTCCCAAGACCCTACTAGATTCCTTCTTTACCTAGCAGGCCAAGGAGAAAAACTACCCAAGGACTTTGATGTCAATGCCTTAAAGGAAATTGAAGATGAGAGAATCCCCGAGGATAGTGCATGAGAAGAAAGAACTACAGATAAAGGGAAGGCAACCATTGACTCTACCAATGCTTTAGGCTTAATAACGTAGCAAATCCAAGCATTACAACAACAGTTCAAAGACATGCAAACTGGAACATCAATGAAACATTACTATCTAGAGGATATTTAACCATATCCTTTTGATAAATCCTTGGTCATGATACCTTTCCCCTCTAAATTCGAAGTACCTAAATTTGACAAATATTGAGGAAAAGGTGATCCAAGAGACCACATTAGAGAGTTTAGTGCAACATGCATAGAAGTCACCCATAATGACACATACCTAATGCAATTGTTTCCTAGAAGATTGGGAGGACAAGCATTAGAGTGGTTCTCTAGACTACCCCTAGGATCCAAACATTAATGAACTAGTGAACAAGTTCATCCTACACTTCTCCTATAATATTGAGCATGACATCTCAATTTTAGATCTTTGTAACACCAAAAAAAAAGGTGGAGAATCATTTGCCACATTCTTACAAAGATGGAGATAATTGGCAAGCAAATGTCTGCACTAAATACCTAAAAAGAAAATGCTGGAAATGTTCTTTCATAACCTCCATGCTGACCTCAGCTACCAAATCTAGATACAATGTCCTTCTTCCTTTATCAAGATCATTGAGATGGGCTTGATCATTGAGAAGGTGTTGGTAGTGAAAGGACAAATCAAACTATACAAAGACACTCCAAGTACAAATACCAACATGGAAAAACCACTCTTCTGGACCAAGAACAAAAATGTTGTAAATGATGGGGTTGTGGATGCCAAAACTGTGGTGTAAAAATAATCAATTTTCACTTTAACAAGCCCACAAAATAATCCCCAACAAAACAAACTATGAAACACTAAATCATGGTTTACAAACTATCAACCTAGGAGAAAATTCAAACCTCTAGGAGAATCATTGGAAACCAACCTATGGAAGCTTCTAGCAAGTCAACTCATAACACTTCTAGCCACATAGGATTATGAACCAAACATTAAACCTCCTTGGTGGAATGACAACAACTTCTGCGAGTTTCAACAGAATAAGGGACACAAAAAAAATAATTGTATACCACTCAAGCATACCATTCAAGACTTGTTGGAAAAGAAAAAGGTGTCACTCAATGGACATGCCTCTAACATTGATCACTTGGCATTCAAGGATTCACTTCCCAATTATGAGCAGGGTAGGGGTTCCAAACAAAACAACAGTGGCAATAATAACACCAATTATACGAATGTAGGATTTGACTATGTGGTTAACAACATTTCTGAAAGTGAGTCACATGTCAATACCCTAAATAATACTCCTGATTGTAAAGTGACAATTCATAGTGGAAAGGTTACTCTTAAGGGGGTCCCATCCAAGCTATCCTCTTTGTCCAATCAGTATAATGTCCTAGATCAACTCCACAAAACTCCTACACATATCTCCATCTTGGAACTTTTGCATTTGTCCCCATCTCACAGAGCCATACTGGATCAAGCTCTTTCTGAAGCCACTATGCCAACAAACCTCGTTGAAGAGAAATTTTACACCATGGTAGGTAACATTACCACACCCAACTCCATATCATTCACTGAAAAGGATGATATGTCTCCCACTCAACCTCATAATGCCTCTCTAGACATTGAAGCCTTCATCCAAAAACATAAAATCAAAAGGGTTCTAATTGATGGAGGGGCCGGTTTAAATATTTGCACTTTAAAGCTAATCCTTGCATTGGGGTTTTTAGAGAAATCTATCAATCCAAAAAGGAAAGTCACCATCAAAGCTTAAGATGAAGAGGAAAGAACTTCAAAAGGAGTGGTTGTTTTACCTATCGGAGTGGGACCTGTAGTAAAAGATGTAGTGTCTCAAGTCCTTGATATGGAGCTAGCATATAACATTCTCCTTGGGGGACCTTGGATACATGCTATGAAGGCAGTACCTTCAACCTACCACTAGTGTATAAAATTCCCCTTTGAAGGTCAAGAAATCACCATCCAAGGTGATTCTAATATGTTTCAGTACTATAACACCATGCACTCTAAACCTGAAGTCGTGATTCCCCATAACCATGCCTCTACCTCATCTTCATCCCATGTCGACCCAACTTCACTCCCTTCCACATCGAAGGCACCCCAAACCAACTTCAAAGTCAAAGACAAAGGCCTAGGTGAATACACAATTATGCAATCCTTTTGTTTATCACATCTCCCTATCTCCCCCAGATCCTATGAAAAGCCTTCCATGAGCAAACCCAAAGAAATAGTAACTACTAAAGGTCTATTTGTCAAATGGGGAAGCCTTGAAGATGGGAGTGATGAAAAAGACATTCTACAATGGTTATATAAGGATGAAGACCATCTATCCTAGGAACAAGACCATCACTCCATAGTACAAACTACATAGTATGGTCAAGGATTCTCAATACTACAAAGAATGGGGTGTGAAGGTCATGGACCCATCAGATTAAGAAAGGAAGGTATCACTAAACCTATCCAACCTCTTACATTAATAGCTTGTGACACTACATGGCTAGGCTACAAAGACCAAGGGATCAGACAAGCATAAAAACAAACAACTAGAAACATCTACTACTAACATAGTAGATCAAATTCACCAACTACAAGGATGGAGTGAGATAGACTCCAATGAGTATGAATGGGATAGTCTCTCTGAACTATCTTGTGATGAAAAAGATATTGATGTGGTCCACGAGTATGTCCCTACCCATGCAACTAATGAGGGACAAAGTCCAAGGGCTAGACTACTAGAATTTGACTTGCACAATAATGATAGCAAAATTCGAGAGGAAAGAATGAGAGTCAAACTTGATAGATCAACTAGTGGAGAGTACCATCGCAAGCATTGTCAATGCTTATAATGACCATCTTAACTCCTCAATCTTGACCATCAATATCCTAGAACTAGATGAACCAAACGACCCTCTACCACTGGTATACCTGGAACCAATAGATTGGGACCTCCAAGATACTACCCCTGAGCTAGATACCTTCCCAAATGATGAAGCCATCATAGACTTTCTAGAGCTTAGAGATCATATACTTGTAGGGGATCATAGGGTTGGCTATGCCATAGAACTCAATGACAGGGCCTATTTTGGAGAGAGTGCCAAGCCTTTTAGTTTAAAAAATATAAAAAATGAAAAATAGATCTAATGGTGAAAATCACTCTGCAGCACTGTTAGATCATGAAAATAGTAAAAATATGAAAGGCATATCCAACGGTGAAAACCTCTCTGAGGCACCAAAGGATGAAAGGCTTGACCCTCTCCCCAATCTAACACATCAGGAGAGATCATCGATCTTGATAGAACCAGTAGAGAAGATCAATGTCAACATGGGTGATAATCCAAGGATGATCCACATGGCACAATCTCTAACTACACAATAAAAACCAGAGTTCACTAAATTCTTCAAAAGGAAACAAATAAACTTTGCTTGGTCATATGCAGACATGTCGAGACTGGATCTGAATCTCATAATGCATCACTTGTCCTTAGCTCTAGGAGCTAAACCTATTAAGCAGAAACTCAAAAAGATGCACCCACAGGTTGCCCTCATGGTAAAAGAAGAACTAAAGAAGTTGCTAGATGTTGGGTTCATCAGACCAATAGACTATCCTGAGTGGATCTCCAACATCATAGCTATCACCAAAGTAGATGGGAGAGTTTGACTGTATAAAAACTTTAGAGACCTAAATAAATCTTGCCCAAAAGATGATTTCCTACTGCCAAACATAGACATCATTGTAGATCTCAAGCAGGACACTCTATGTTGTCACTAATGGACGGTTTGTTGGGATACAACTAGATCAAAATTACACCTGAGGACCAACACAAGACTACATTCACCTATCCATGGGGCACCTATTGTTGGTGTGTCATGCCATTTGGATTGAAAAATATAGGGGCAACATATCAGAGAGCTATGACCATAATCTTTCACGACATGATGCACACCATAATGGAAGATTATGTGGATGACATATTGGCCAAATCACTCACAAGAGAAGGACACCTGGCAGTGTTAGATAAAATCTTCACAAGATTGAAGTAGTTCAATGTAAGCCTCAATCCAAAGAAATGCGTATTCAGAGTCACATCTGGCAAACTTCTAGGGTACATCATATTGGGAAATGGAATCGAAGTAGACCCATCTAAGGTGAAGGCTATCATGGAAATTCCACCACCCAAAAATATCAGTCAACCAAGGTCTTTATAGGGTAAACTACAATATATCAAAAGGTTCATTTCTTAATTGGCAGACAAGTACCACCCATTCATGCACCTCCTACATAAGAATATTCCTTTCAAATGGATTGATTCATGTGAATAGGCATTTCAATAGTTGAAAGAGTATCTCATGAACCCACCGGTATTGATGCCACTCATCCAAGGTAAACCTCTATTACTTTATATCTCCAACACACCAACAGCTCCAGGAGCTCTCCTTGCACAAAAAAATCATGAACGGAAAGAACAAGCATTATATTTCATCAACAGAACATTAGTTGGCTATGAGTTACAATACATGCCAATTGAAAGAGCATGCCTCGCTGTAGTCTTCACTTCACAAAAATGGAGACATTACATGATATCGCATTCCATCAAGCTAGTAGTAAAAATTGATCCACTCAAATATTTTCTCAACAAAGCTACTCTTACAGGTAGATTGTCCAAATGGGTTATGCTTCTCAGTGAGTTTGACATTGAATATGTAGACAGACATGCAATAAAGGGATAAGGACTTGCAAATCAACTGGTAGAGGCAACTTTAAAAGATGATAATCCTTTGAATTTCAAATTTCTAGATGACTCCATCTTTCATATAACAACGACAACATGGAAACTATACTTTGATGGCTCCTACACTCAACATGGATTAGGGGCAGGTATCTTGTTGGTCATACCTCATGGTAACACCATCCCAAAGTCATACAGACTACTCTTTCATTATACCAAGAATGTGGCAGAGTATGAAGCCCTGGTCATTGGCATCAAGCAAGTAGTTTAATGGAACATCACAGAGCTTCAAGTATATGGCAACTCACAGTTAGTTATCAACCAAGTGAACGATGACTACCAAATAAAGGATGAGAAGTTAATACCCTACAAACGAATGGTAGATGACTTCAATGAATACTTTGTTGAGATCTCTTTTGAACAAATACCAAGGATAGAGAACAAAGCAGCTGACGCCATGGCAACGATCACCTCTCTCCTTGACATCCCTGAAAAGCAATCATGATATGAGTTCTTGGTAGAGCCAGTCTCTCATTCTGCATATGACTCTCTCGAATCCCATATCATTTACCACATTGTAGGACCTAACTCTCCCCTCTTTGGACAATCATTTGCCTATCTCAAAGACAATATCCTACCATTGGATCTCTCAAGTAACCAAAAAGAAACCTTCATTCATCAACCATCTCGTTATGCTATTATCACCAATACCTTATACTGACATGGTCTCGATGGTACTCTCCTTAGGTGTCTCAATAGTGAGGAACATCAAATTGCCCTGAGCAAAGTGCACGACGATATATGCGGGACCCACTCTAGTGGGCTTACCCTAGCTAAGAAACTCATACACATGGGATTCTACTGGCCAATAATGGAAAAGGACTCTTATCAATTTGTAAAGAAGTGCAAGAAGTGCCAAGTCCATGGGAACTCGATACATGCACTTGCACAGGAGTTGCAGCCTTTATCGACTCCTTGGCCCTTCTGTCAATGGGGACTCAACTTAGTTGGTAAGATACACCCTCCATCCTCTAGTAGCCATAAATTCATAATCACCGCCACTGAGTACTTTACGAAGTGGATTGAAGTAGTACCCCTCGCCAATATCACAAGCAAACAGATTACCTCCTTTATCTTGAACAATATCATTTGTACTATGGTTTACCTTTATCCATCATCACTGATAATGGATGACCATTCAAAAACCAAGATGTCAAATAATTATGTGACAAATTCCATATCCAACACCACTTTTCCATCCCATATTACCCTCAAGGAAATGGCCAGGTGGAGGTACCAAATAAAACCATCTTAAAAATCTTGAAAAAGACTGTCAATGATGCTGGTCATGACTAGCACATCCAATTGAATCCTGCGTTGTGGGCCTACTGCACAAGTATCGGCACACCCATAGGTGCAACACCATACTCCCTAGTCTATGGGTCTGAAGCCATCTTGCCTATTGAAGTCGAGATCCCATCCTTGCAAGTAACGTTAAAAGGCCTCATAACAGATGAAGAGTACTGAGTATCTAGACTTCAAGAGTTAGAGCTGCTAGAAGAGAGAAGGCAATAGGCCTTTAACCATCTCAAGGCTTATCAACAAAGGATGTCTAGAAGTTACAACCATAGAGTAAAACCTCAGGTATTTCAAGTTGGTGATCTGGTACTTAGGGAAAATCTTAGAAATCAGAATGATAGAGAGAAAAAAGGCAAGTTTGAACCCAACTGGTTGGGTCCCTATGTCATTGTTGTTGCCTATGGGTCAGGTGCTTATCAATTGGCTACATCAAAAAGGTGAACTAGTTGCTAATCCCATCAATAGCAGGCATCTTCACAAGTTCTACACTTAAAACCCCAATGCAAGGGAGTCAAAATAACAAAAAAAATAAAAAATTGGAAAAGAAACAAAAAAATCATCCTTTGGTGAAAACCTGGCAAATAGGCTCCTTGGATAGGTACCATGGTGACAACCTAGAAAACAGGTGTCATTATGTACTTTCATCTTTTGTGCAAATAAAAGAAACTGGTGAAAACCTGTTACACAAGGGCACCTTGTGATAAACCACCTTCTCCATCTTTTTCAACCTTGTTCCTCATTCGTTCCTCCAAAAAGCAAGTGTCCATATGATCACCTCAGTGTACCTACCATGGCTTTTTGTTCGCTCGCCCTTATCACGTTCTGTCCACCCAACCTTGCATCCATCGTGTCATCTGTCTTGCAATCCATTGAACCATTGTCGAACTATGTCACCTCTGAGATATCACATAGGCAAAGCCATCTTGTACTGATGCACCCCTGAGGCTACCCATCTGCTTCATTCCTGCTGCTCCATATGCATCCAAATCTTTGTCCATCACCTAGGTCTTAGGTCCACCAAGTTCACCCCGAACTACATTGCCTCTGTGTCATCACATAGGCAAGGCCATTTAGCAATGACGCCCCGAGGCACTAGGTTAATCCTTTAGGGCCCGTCTCTTCATCTCAGTTTGTCAGTTTGTCCATAATAAGTCAATTCCTTTATCTGACTAGGGGCAAGGTCCTTGACCTAGTTGCAGAATTGGATTCTTCAATGCCACATATTCTAAGAGGACACCTTTCACTAAGACAAGTGCACACGCAACAAAGCATGCTTCCAAACCAAAATCTTGGCACAAGAGCATCAACCTATCCAAAGGAAAACAAGGAAATACCAAAAACATATCAAAATAATTTTATCTATACTATAGCAAGAAAGCACATCTAATACAAGAATGTTTTGTGAAAAGGTTATGTCAGAAGGTTTTGATTTTTCGTTATTATGTCTTTCTATGCTACTCAAGGATGCCAAAAGCTAGAGAGGCTATGATGGGAGCATAATCATTTTCTTTGTTTGTTGTTTATGAATTAATATTTAGTAATGTGATGACTTTTGTCTAATGACATGATCAGCAAAAGATCATCGAGGACTTCAGAGGTCTAAACATGAAAAGGGGCAATCTTTGTCTATTGAAACAAAAGAAATACTCAGGTCATCTAGATTCAATTTTGACTAGATGCTTGTATTAGCTTGCTATATCAAAATCCATGTAAGTAATACTCAGGTCATCTTGGTTTAATTATACCTAGATGCTTGTATTTTCTTACAACATAATAAAATGCCCAATGATGAAATTGGCACTTCAAAATACTTGCAAAAATCAAGATGGCAAACCATTCCATACCCATATCAATAACATATCCAATTACATTTTACATCCATATCCCATGCAATAAAGATTCCTATGCAGAGTATCAATACAAATAAAAGCTTGTCAGTCCTTCTATTGTGTCATTCTTCCATTAGTCAGTCTTCTGTCTATCATTATTCCATTTCTATGTCGATTAAGTACATCTAGACATAGTAAAAACATAGCATAAATTACATATCATATCACATGAGATAGTCACTAACATGATTAAATTATTTTCAAACATAATAAGTCTATTAGGTCATCCATATATGTTTTTGCAATCATCGCATAGTATCAATAGAAAAACCAAAAACATAGATAACATTCACATTTACATACATAAAAGTGCATAAAATCATCATGAAATCATCTAAGTCTGCATTAGATCATCATCATATCAGAGTCATGGAAGCAAAAATAAAATGCATCCATAGCAACGTCACATAGCATCATCAGGACATAATAAACATGTGCATCGCATATAAATATCATAGAGATAGAATGCATCCATGACATATAGCATAAACAACTGCATATATAGATCATCAATAGCTACATCATCATATAAATATCAAATAAAACATGTCCAAATGTAAAAAATATCAAAGTCCATCCATATCTGAGTCAATGTCATATAAAGTGTATACATCACAAAAATAATGATACATGTCTTGGTGCCAAATGATACAAAAGTGATATACATATCGAGCTATTTATGAGCCATCAAAACTATGTGTCTATCAGTACAAGTCTAATGGCTAGCCCTACTACTGTGGAGCACTACTCCCTGGACTATCCTCTCCCCTGTCAACCCCTAACTACTGTGGGCCCCGCACTGATGCCCCTGACCATGAACCCCCTCCTCTCTGGGAAGCCACAGACTGGCTCCGATAGCTCGGAGCCCTCTGCTCTGCTAGTACTGCACCATGGTACAACCCCTGATAATACTACATCTAAGCCTGTGCTCTGGCAAGCTCCCATTGTACCTATGTAAGTTGCCCCTTATGCCAGTTGTGCCTGTACTTGTGCAAGTTGTGTTTGTGCTTGCTGCACCTATGTAAC
Organism: Cunninghamia lanceolata; assembly: GCA_027924645.1. Classification (NCBI taxonomy): domain Eukaryota; kingdom Viridiplantae; phylum Streptophyta; class Pinopsida; order Cupressales; family Cupressaceae; genus Cunninghamia; species Cunninghamia lanceolata. The sequence continues at coordinate 29,866,740 of BSBN01001583.1, forward strand.
TAAGAAGCTGGTAGTACCATCTATACCTAGGGTTTCCACTACCGAGTCTCTCTCTACTCTAATGGCCCACACCCTCGCCAAGGCTAAGTCTCACTCTCTAGAGAGCTCTGATATCACTTCAGTATTCACATCTCTCCATGGCTCTACCATCCTAAGCTCTACCCTCAATTGTCTGACCTTACCCGCAACGTGGTAATGGCCTGCTGTGATACATCTAGCTAAGGAAGACCCTAAGGAGCCTAAACCTATGCCTGTAACTGCTGCTGTCGTACGTACTATCCATGTACTTTTTGAACCACCTATCGTGGTGGCGACATCTAAGCATGCTGTGTAACCTATGGTTGTACCACCTTCTACTGCTGGGAAGGTCCCTCCCCAGCTCTCCTCCTCTGCCTCTGTCGGCTTCCATCTCCACCCCCTCCTCCATCTCCCCATCCTCTTTCTCCTCCTCCTCTTGTCGGTCCCATCCTCATCATCTGAATCCTCCTCGTCTATACAAGGAACTAGCTCTCCAGGTCCTAAATATCTAGGGAATGGATGAACAGAAAGCCACTCCTCATAATCTAGAGTCATCCCCACGTCTACTATCTCCCTCCTCATCCGCCAAGCTACATAAGGGATCTTCTGAAGGTTTGCTAGTGCCTCCTCATAAGATCAACCGGACCCCACCTAAACTACTTGGCGTGTGTCCTTGCAAACTGAGCCTACCCCTGGGGAATGCCCTATACCCTGCCAAATAGTCTCTATACCCTACTCACAATATGTCTCTCTAATATAAACCATGTCCTCCCGATGAGCCACCGTGTTTGGAAACAGTATGGAAGCTCAGCATCCTCATCCTCCCAAGGCTCACAATCTATGTAGGGGTGCTAGATCACTGCATCTACATTATCCAATGCATGTGTTGGGAAACCATGCCTACATATCCATCATTGTAAGGCTCACCTCTTTGCCTATGAAAGATGCATATCGGTCACATGATAGCAATATTCTCCCATAGCCAAAATAGAAGCAATGAGACCCCTACTAACAAGCTAGCACCCTTGTGGTATACCACCTGATGCATATCGTGATATAGGTGGGCCAATATGCAGACACTCGATGCAAAATGAGTGCCCTCTATGACCATCCTCTCTAGTGTCCTACCCCATCCAATGGGAAACCCATGAGACCTCCTATCGGGGTATACAACACCCCTGATCAATCCTGCCACGATGCCCATGAAGTAGTCATAGTAGTCATATATGTCCTGCCAAGATATCACCTGTCCCCCTAGCTCAGGATCATCAAAAACTCACCTGCACTCCGCAAGTCCTACATCCTGCTGAGGATCATACTCTACCAACTCTCGCTGAATAGGCAAGTGTAAAAGCATATAAACATCCTCAAGAGTAATAGCCATCTCCCCAATTGGTAGATGAAAGGTCCCATCCTTACTGTGAAACCTCTCCATAGCTGCAGTCAATAAACCAAGGTTTTCTCAAACCTTAGGCATGAAGCACACATAATCTAGACCCATCAATCTGAGAGCCACTCTATTGGTCTCTGTCAGCATATACCTTTGTAGCATAGGCATTGGAAATTGCTCCCATGACATAAGTATGTCTCGAATATCCTCCTGCAAGCAAGCAAAGCCATGCGTCAACCTAAACTGCAAAAAACTACTCAACATGTATAAGGGCATCACATCACTAACTTAACATGTCAAATTAATCAAAACAGTGCACACAACATCTCTTGACTAGATTCCTGCAATCTTAGAGATAGCTTATTGATTGACGCATCGAGCAAGATGCCAATCGAGTCAATTTCATTAAGTAAACTGATACCTTAGTGCAAATGCACCAAAACAAGTCGCAAATGCATTGTCCCATATCAAATGCACAACTTCTCAATGAATGTGCTGCAAGAATGAGCATGTAGTTTCCTACCCTATGCATAGATTTATTTACATGCACAGTAAGACATCTCAGATCTGTAGTCCCATACCATATGTGCAGACCTATAACGCATGCACCGACTTTTGGCATGCATGCGCCAAACTTTTAGATGCACCATAACATATCATATATGTGTTGGACCATGTCAGATGCGTGGTTTTGCATGGCATATGCACCGATCTGTGAAACGGCGCATCCAAAACACTAAGTTTTCCCTAGCATTTATTGTGCAAATAAGTGGCCCTGTGTGAAGTTTTTTGAGCTACATACCGGTGGTCCTGCCTCAGCTAGATGCCCGAATTGTCAGACTTGCTCAAAGCGGTGCTCCTTGCATGGAATATCCATAACTCTGTTAGCTGCTCTAGCTACTCTAGTCTCCTAAGCTCTCAAAAGAAAATCACTAAAGGACAAGTGTGCAAATGAGGGAGACTTTTGGACCCAGCTCCTATATATAGCAAGTGAACCATAACTAACTGTGTGACAACTGTGACTACTTCCCAAGCCCATTTGCTCCTGTTTCTCTAAACTATAACCCGTTTTCTTCAACCTAACTTGTTTTTCACCTTCTTCATTATGAGATTGTCCATCCCACTTCTTCCACCTTGGCTTCTCCATCTAATCTCCTGAGGGGGCATCCTGTCGTTAAACTTGTACAAGGGACAAATTGGGGCATGTATCATTGTTAGAAAAATTCTTATTCTTTGAAACAATGTGATAAAACACATTGCATCAAAGAGGGGCAAAATCTATACACCTAAAATTGGCTCATGTTGAATTAAGTAAATATTTTAATATTTATCTTAATTCTTATTTTCTTCTATCAATTAAATAAATATTCTAAGTTTATTTGATTGGTCATTATCCCATAATTAAATAAAAATCATTTTATTTAATTAAATTCCCTATATCTTCTAATGTCTCACATAATTAAATAATCCTACATTATTTAATTAATCCATAATTCCTCTATCCGAAGTCCTAATTCCATAAATCCACCTCACCAATCCACCACACCTTTCCACCTCACCTTTTCCACCTCACCATGTTGCACATGTAATTAAATATTTTAAATATTTAATTAGCTAATATTCCCTCACCCACATGTCCTGTTTATCCTCTAGTCAAAATTAGTTAACTCATCAATCAAATCAGTTAACTAATTAGTCATTTGACTTCACTAATCAATCAATTCACTTAACTAATTAGTCAATTAAGTCAACTCTCCAATCAATTCATTTAACTGATTGGTCTATTTGTGAGGCCTACCTTTTCATTCCCTTATATTTGGCTACTTCCTTTTACTATTAGCGATACATACTAGACTTGTGGGACTATTGATCCCAAATTTCAAGACTATTAGACTTTATGCTTTATGTGGATTTTTTATGTTTAGCAAGATTACGATGTGATTTGACCTTGATATTGGTTCACTGTTGATGTTAGACATATGGTTTATATTATGATGTTATTGCGATACTATTCATGTGATGTTAGTTAGAAATGTATTATGTGATTCTATCTTGGGATGGATTTTTGAAATGTAAATTTAGAATTTGATTATGATGTGATTCATTGATGCTTATATGATCTTGTGATGATGTGAGTGTATGTTTCACTTTGCTTCAGCTATTATATACATGTCAGATTAACATTTCATTTGAGTGCGCAGGTGTTTCTAATGAAGTCACAGAAACTCAGATATCATCCCACACACTGTGTTGTTTTCCCATGTGAAGCTGATCTACTTCCAAGAGGAACAAAGATCAACTGTGTTTGCATGATGAAATTTTGTAATGATGTTGCATGGTGTTAGTTGGGTTAGGTCTACCCTTCTTTTATTTGATTTCTAATTGGTGTTGTAAGTTGTGGTGTCATTTGAATTTCATTTTTGAGTTATAATTTTTTATGACCCCTTTTTATGTGTTTTTACTCAACCTTTGGTGCTCAAAATGGGTTAAACTTGACCCTGGATTGTACCCCTAGGGTCTAGGGGTCATTTGGGCTTGTGTAACCTTACCTAAACTTCTATTTAGTCACTTTAACTTCACCCTGAAGTAAAGTGACGAAAATGGAATCTTGGGAGGGAGAGGATGAGTGGGTCAAACACTCAACCTCTTCCTTTCCTCTTCCCTAGGTTGGGGGAGTCTTCAAGACCCTTTAATTGTGGAGGACTCAACTCCAAGCCTCTCCCACAATTGGTGAGGGTACCTTGGAGTTTAGGAGGAGAGGATTGGGGCACATGTGGCACCCACTCCTTCTTTGGCTCAACCTTTCTCTCCCACATGTTCAATAGAGGACAAGTGGAAGGGAGAAAGACTTGGTGGATTGGGGAATGACATGTGTCACCACTGCATTCCAAGAGTCTTGCAAGTAGTTCAGTGGAGGAGTGAGGAGGTGGCATGTGTCACCTCCCCATTCCTCAAGGCTCATGAGAAGACCCTATTTTAATCTCTCTTGAAGGGAGGGATGGGGTTGTTGAATTTTTGGCAATTTTTTGATTTTAATTATTTTTGGGAAAAAGTTGGAGGAAAATTGGTGGCTCAACTTGGAGAAGGAGTTAGAGGAGCTCTTGTCAATTATCTTCCATTTGGGCTTTATAAGGTAGGATTTAAGGCAAATACCTTTCCTTATGCATTTTCTTTACTTGCATGTTGTGTGTGTGTGAGTTTATTTTGTTGATTTTACATTGTGTTGTGGGAAAATTGGGCATGACATTTGGTATCAGAGCCTAAGTTTAAACACTAGACTTATTTGGGCACGTTACTTATTCTACAGATTCAATTAAATAGTGATTATATTTTTTTGTAGGATGCCTCCCTAATGAGTTCAGCGAGTGCGATCATGCCACATTGCGTTCGTTGAGGTGCACAGTGATTCTTCGACCGAGGGTCAGGCACCACAGACTAGGCTGGCACCACAGGTCCTACCTATACCAGACATTGGACCATAGATACTTTAGGCACTACATGCAGTGTTAGATAGGCTACCACTGACTGAAGATGTGCCACACATAGAGCCATGTGCTGAGCCTCACATTGATCCATGAGAGGAGCCACGTGTGGAGCCATGAGTAGAGTCACATGTGGAGCCCCATGTCAAGCTGCGAGAGGCACCACGTGTGGAGCCATTTGTGGAGATACTACATATGATGGTAGAAGAGGTTCGATCATCCTACAGGGTCCATAGAAAGAGCCCTCCACATCATGATAGGCATGAGGAGACAGTGCGAGTGGAGCAGATCATTCACAGGTCATATGATTATTATGCAGATGAGCCCATTAGAGGGCACAAAGATTGAGGATACCCCATCAGGGATGTGTTGAGGTTGAATCCCCCTACTTTCACTAGGACTATAGAGGGAGCCCAAGCTGAGACTTGGCTCATCAGTCTAGACAAATGCTTTGCATTGCATCCTTATGAGGGCAACATGAAGGCACGTGTGGCAGTCCACCTATTGCAAGATGCAATAGCTACTTGGTGGCGCATGGAGGAGTGCAAGCGTCATCTATCGTTAGACACACTCACTTGGGAGACCTTCATTGAGCACTTCAACGCGTGGTATTTATCAGATCACTACAGACATCATCACATATATGAGTTTCATGATCTTTAGCAGAGAGGGATTATTTTTACTCAGTATGAGGGCAGGTTCATTAAGTTGTCTCAATATACGGAGTATCTCCACAATGAAACTCCTAGTTCATAAGTTCATTAAAGGATTGAACCATAGCATAGCAGGACTTGTACGCATGGCAAACCCCCAGACATTGAGTGATGTTGTCGAGAAGGCATACATAACTGAGGAGATATAGGGATGAGGGCAGGGATCATGCTCCAAGTTTCAGGATCATGGGCAGCAGTAGTACCAACAAAATTATCGCAGACCACCACTACAACCACAAAGAGGAGGATTTAGTTCTCCATCATTACCTCCTAGACCTCCACAGTAGTAGTAGTAGTAGAATCAGCAGAGATCTAGACCCCAACAGAGGGTACAGGGAGGGCAGAACTAAGAATGGCATCAATAGGGCCCGTGTAGAGATCAGAGGTAGTAGAGACCACCTCCAGGGCCCGTGAGGTCTCATTAGTCATACAAGGGTTCACAGGGTTCCACAGGTAGATCTGGACAACAACAGTCAGGTGGGACTCAGATGGGATAGATATAGGTTCAGGTTCCATGCTATGTGTGTGGTGTAGTAGGACATCTAGCCAGAGATTGCCCATAGGGATTTACGGGGGGACAGCCCCATTCAGCAGGGTCAGAGCAGACAGTAGGAGATGTGGCAAAATCCCACCGCATGTTTGCAGCGGTTGATAACCACCAGAATGACTATTAGACATCCATGATTCAGACATCAGGTATGATCAGAGGTGTCCCCATCTCCATTCTTTTTGACTTTGGAGCTACTGATTCTTTGTTAACTGCATCGTTAGTGGAGCATTGTAGGATGGTGGCTTCTAAGTAGGACATTAGGTGGGAGGTTGAGTTGGCCTCTAGGGCTAGGATGATAGTAGATGCCTTGGTTTAGGATTGTGAGATCTCTTTGGGGTCCTTCACTACATCTTGTGACCTTAAAGTTATGCCATTAGGATCCTACGATGTGGTTTTAGGTATCGACTAGCTTGTGGCTCATAGAGCCAAGCTAGATTGTCACCGAAAGGTGATTATCTACTTAGATGATCATGGTGCACTAGTTGAGATAGTGGGCTTTCGGAAGCCCACGACAATTTGTATGATATCTGCTCAATATCTTAAGTGTTGCATGTAGAAGGGATGTCAGATGTTCGCTACCATAGTTAGTGACAGATCAAAGGATGAGTCTGAGGCATCATTGGATGATCATCCCATCTTGAGGGAGTTTGCCAATGTGTTTCCATCAGAGTTACTAGGGATGCCACCCTATCATGAGGTAGACTTTCATATTGACTTAATGTCGGGTGCTGAGCTAGTGTCTCGTGCACCCTCTAGGATGACCACTCATGAGCTGACAGAGCTCAAATTATAGCTTGAGGACTTTCTCAAGAAGGGGCACATCCAACCGAGCATTTAACCTTGGGGTGTTCCAGTTATCTTCGTGAAGAAGAAGGATGGGTCACTTTGGTTATGCATGGATTATAGGTAGTTGAATAAGGTGACGGTGAAGAACCGTTATCCTCTCGCTAGGATTGATGATCTCTTCAACTAGATGCAAGGAGCCAAGGTGTTCTCTAAAATTGACCTAAAGTCTCGTTACCATCAGTTGCATATCACAGAGGCAAATATTCATAAGACCATTTTCCAAACAAGATATGGCCACTATGAGTCACTGTGGTCCCCTTCGATTTGACGAACGCCCTTGCAGTGTTAATGAGTCTCATGAATGGGGTGTTCTGTACCTACTTGGATCAGTTCGTGATTATTTTTCTTGATGACATATTGATCTATTCATGGACTGAGGAGGAACATGACGAATACCTACGTCAGGTTTTGCAGTACTTGAGAGAGCAACAGTTTTATGGCAACTTGACAAAGTGTGCCTTTTTCAGGATAGAGGTATAGTACTTGGGGCATATCCTATCAAGCGATGGTATCTCTGTAGATCCTTCAAAGATTAGAGCTATCAAAGATTTGCCAGCACCCACCAGTGTGACAAAGGTTAGGAGTCTCATGGGATTAGCCGGTTACTACCATAGATTCGTAGAAGGTTTTTCCAGGATAGCACACCCAATTACTTCCCTTCAACAAAAAGGGAAGAGTTTCACTTGGACCAAGTAGTGTGAAAGGGCCTTTGGAGTCCTCAAGAAGCATCTTATCAGTGCTCCCATCTTAGCAATTCCTGATCCTACAAAGGATTTTTTAGTTTGCATAGATGCATCACTTGAGGGTTTGGGAGTCGTGCTTATACAGGGTGGTAGGGTGATTGCATATGAGTTGCGTAAGCTCAAGACACATGAGCTGAACTACCCTACTCACAATTTAGAGCTCACAGTAGTGGTACATGCCCTTGTTCATTGGAGACACTTTCTTTTGGGTCGTCTCTTTGAGCTCCATTCAGATCACCATAGCTTGCAGTGCATTTTCAGACAACCTAATTTGAACACCTGACAATGGCATTAGATAGAGTTTTTATGTGAGTACAACACTGATATCCACTACATCAAAGGGAAGGAGAATGTGATCACTGGCGCTTTGAGTTGGGGGCACCATGAGATCCTGACCTTGACCTTGAGTGTGGACTTGAGAGAATGCATCATTTAGCATTTTCCTGAGGACGAGTGGTTTCTTGAGGTGTAGTAGGAGATCCACAAACAGAGGTCCCTTAAGGGCAAATTTGTAGGATATTCCCTTGAGTCAGATGGGTTGCTTAAACATCAACAGTGCATCTATGTACCCTGTGTGGGTAACCTTTGTGCAATGGTTCTTTTAGAGACTCATAGAGCACCTTATGCAGCACATCCAGGGGTGAAGAAGATGCATGCCGACTTGCGACAATTATACCATTGGGCAGGTATGAGACAGGATATTACAGAATATGTTGCTTGTTGTCTTGAGTGCCAGAGGGTCAAGGCTGAGCATCAGCATCCAGCGGGTCTTTTATACCCTCACACGATACCTGAGTAGAAATGGGACAGCATTTCCATGGATTTTATTGTTGGTCTTCTTATGTCATCATGTTGCCATGATGCCATCATGGTGACGGTTGACAAGTTGACCAAGGTGGCGCATTTCTCACCTGTATGCATGACGTACAATACATGATCTGTGGCGAGAGTATTCTTAGATCAGATTGTTAGATTTCATGGGGTACCTAGCCGTATAATTTATGACAGGGATTCAATGTTCACTTTAGCCTTTTGGAGAGCCTTGCAGTAGTCGTTGGGCACACAACTCAACTTTAGTTCCTCTTATCATCCTAAGACAGATAGATAGATAGAGAGAGAGTTAATCATGTTTTTGAGGATATGCTCTGTATGTATGTCATGGATCACCAAAGTAGATGGGAGGAATATCTGTATCTAGTTGAGTTTGCCTACAACAATGGGCATCACAGCTCATTGGGTATGCCCCCTTTTTAGGCCTTGTATGGTAGACCTTGCAGGACACCTTTGAGTTGGGACCATATTGAGGACAAGGTTGCGATAGGGCCAGAATTGGATCAGGATATGCAACAACAGGTGACTTTGATTAGGTAGAGACTTCAAGAGTCACAGGATTGACAGAAGAAGTATGCCAATGCTAAGAGGGTAGATCGAAGCTTCTCAGTTGGGGACAGAGTGTTGTTGAGAGTGCGGCCGCACAAGAGTCCAATCTATTACAGAAAGGGCTCTAAGTTTGCACCTCATTTTGTTGGACCTTTTGAGATCTTGGAGTAGATAGGACCCATAGCCTATCGTCTAGCCTTGCCACCTAGCCTATCACGAATCCATGATATTTTTCATGTTTCTATTTTACGGTATTACATATCTCATTTATCTCATGTATTGGATTGGAGTGCTCTTCAGGTAGAGGCAGATGGTCAGTTGGCTTTGGAGCCAATTTGCATACTAGCTCATTGGACGCTGGGCCTTCGAGGTCGAGAGCTGGACCAAGTTAGGGTCTAGTGGGATATGTACGATGAGGTCAGAACAACATGGGAGGATGTAGCGAGATTGAGGGCCCTTTATCCTTACCTCTTTGTTGACTTCCAAGAGGAAGTATAGTCATAGGGGGGAGGATGTGAGGCCTAGCTTTTCATTCCCTTATATTTGGCTACTTCTTTTTACTGTTGGTGATACATACTAGACTTGTGGGACTGTTGATCCCGAATTTTAGGACTATTAGACTTTATGCTTCATGTGGATTTATTGTGTTTAGTAGGATTACGATGTGATTTGACCTTGATATTGATTCACTGTTGATGTTAGACATATGGTTTATATTATTATGTTATTGGGATACTATTCATGTGATGTTAGTTAGAAATGTATTATGTGATTCTATCTTGGGATGGATTTTTGAAATGCAAATTTAGAATTTGATTATGATGTGATTCATTGATTCTTATATGATCTTGTGATAATGTGAGTGTATATTTCACTTTGCTTCAGCTATTATATATATGTCAGATTAACATTTTGTTTGAGTGTGCAGTTGTTTCTAACAAAGCCACAGAAATTTAGAGATCATCCCACGCACTGTGTTGTTTTCCCATTTGAAGCCGATCTAGTTCCAAGAGGAACCAAGATCAACTATGTTTGCATGATAAAATTTTGTAATGATGTTGCATGGTGTTAGTTCGGTTAGGTCTAGCCTTCTTTTATTTGATTTCTAATCGGTGTTGTAAGTTGTGGTGTCATTTGAATTTTATTTTTGAGTTATAATTTTTTATGAACCCTTTTTATGTGTTTTTACTCAACCTTTGGTGCTCAAAATGGGTTAAACTTAACTCTAGGTTGTATCCCTAGGGTCTAGGGGTCATTTGGGCTTGTGTAACCTTAGGTAAACTTCCATTTGATCACTTTAACTTCACCCTGAAGTAAAGTGACGAAAATAGAAGTTTGGGAGGGAGAGGATGAGTGGATCAAACACTCATCGTCTTCCTTTCCTCTTCCCTAGGTTGGGGGAGTCTTCAAGACCCCTTAATTGTTGAGGACTCAACTCCAAGCCTCTCCCACAATTGGTGAGGGTACCTTGGGGTTGAGTGGTCCTTCTTAGGAGGAGAGGATTGGGGCACATGTGGCACCCACTCCTTCTTTGGCTCCACCTTTCTCTCCCACATGTTCAAGAGAGGACAAGTGGAAGGGAGAAAGACTTGGTGGATTCGGGAATGACATGTGTCACCACCCTGACAAGGTGTCGTTGTACCTTGTCATTTAATCTGTTTTCAGATGTCAAAAACTAGGGCTGTGTAGTTGGCTGTCTGCAACTAGGGATTCTATAGTTACCAGTTTATATCTAATCCTAATTTTAAAAAAGAGATTAATCTATCTGCTTGTTGAATAAATGTAATGAATGCTGGAAAATAGAATAAAACAAGAAATTTACTTAAAGCAAAGAAACAATAACATGCATCTATCTATTAAAATAGGAAACACATTTATAAGAGAAAACTGAAACAATAAAATAGTGGTACTAGCCTCCTGCCTGAGTGGTGAGAGTGGGCCCTTGCTCCACACCCTTGAGGCTAAAGGCTATAGCAGGAAATCAGCACAAAAGATGATCACAACTAAATTTAGTCTAATTCATTCATTTCTGCATTCATGAAAATATAGCCATCACAGAACTAAGATCTCTAAGAGTTAGAATAATTTTATCATTCTCCTTTTTCTACTATTTCTGAGAGTATATATAAAAATGAGTGATGATATATCACTGAACTTACCTACTAGTCTTTCTATGAGATGACACCATCTCTTTATTGTACTTAACTATCTAACTTATGAAAAATCACCATGCAAGAAAGGTAGACTTGAGTGGAACAGAAGTCCACTCAAAAGTCTAAGTTTAAGTCTTAATACACTTGGGCATCAAAGCCCTAAAAATAAGGATATTGGATTAGTTCAGTTCATAACTCATGCAAAATATTTGAAAAGATAAAACTTTAGTAATTTAACTAATAGCTGACCCTTCACCACTTAGGTGATGATTTGAGTGAAGTGAGGGGTATTAAGATCACTGCTGAAAGTGTCTGGTCAGCAGCTCTACTTGGAAACATGCTTTATTTTTTAGGAGGCACCAGAGATAGCTGTTCCTCTCTGTAGCTCCGGAGATACTCCAGACTCTCGCAGAGCTCCAGAGAGGCATTCCCCATATCTTCAAAACTTCAGGTGTCATGGTTCTTTGTTATTGTCTCCGGAGATCATTGAAGGCGATCTCCGGAGATGCACAAAATCATTGTTCCTGGCACCTACACCTGTTGATTCAAAAAGAGAGAGAAGTTCTACATTTTTCCATCAATTCCATGCACATTAGTCACTTAATCAGAAATTCTAATCTTTAGTAATCTATCTTAATTAATCACAAAATAGAACAATCTTGTTAACTTATTTGGGTGTAGACACTAGGAAGATGAACTGAGGGAGGGGAAAAAGAGGAAAAAAGATGTATTTCATGAGTGCAATTTCGCACTCATCATCCCCCCCATACCTAATGTTTGGCAGGTCCTCCTACTTTTCACATTCTAGATTTATTTTGGCGAAGCAGCCTGTCAGTCAGTCTATAATCCTGGAGATAGGTGGTCCAAGTGGTTCTATTGGTGTTACCATTTCTTCTGTACTTATCAACTTGCTTCAACTAGTTCTTCAATTTTTCATCTTCTAGCTGATTTGCCTAGACAGGGGGTGGTTCAATTATTAGAGGGGGCCTGAACTGTCCACCTATCCATTCCTGTTTATGTGTATCCATCAGTTTGGATATCAACTTTGCCTTTCGCATGAATAATCTCAGGTTTGTAGGGGTGACCACCTCTCTAAATTTCTGCTCTGGGGTCAAAGTATTCCATCTTCTCTTTGCTACAGCAAGTACAAAATTTGCTAAATTAACCATAAAAAGACCAAAGTCAATGGAGCATTCCTGCAAACTTTTCAGGTATAATGGCAACATTCTGGTTGCATTTTTAGGATGATAGATAAGGGACTTGAATTGGGTCTGAAGAGTAAAAGGATTGGGACATTCTTTCCTGATGAAGAGATCTATTTTTAAATCCTTTTGAAGATGATCTTCCATCCTTTCATTCCAGATCTGGTGGTTTCTCATTAGGGACATGAATGCCTTAAGCTGGTATTCTCCCACAAAGTGATTAATAATGAAGGCTATATCATTAATATAGAATCCATGCAGGTATAATTCACATAGGAAGTTTTTGTCCTCATCATTGCTCCTGGTGTAAGCTGCCATGAATCCTTCTACTGTTTCGGTATCCTCAGTTATGTCAGACAGGACTAAGGAGAGTTTCCTTTGCAGTACCCTTTCCTGTAAGAACATTAAATAGCTGGCACTTGGAGGCCTGTAGGATAGAATTTTTTAGGAAAGGGAGGCCATTTTAATGATTTTGCCTTCCAAAGTTGCTATTCTTTCTGCTCTGGCAATGACTGCCCTTTGTAATAGCAACATCGGCTTGGAGGCCTCAAATTCTCTAACACCTTTTCTCCCAATGAAACAAGGCTTTGGGAATGTCAATGGGGATTGGACCCACATAGGCATCTATTTGAATTTTCTGCTCATTGGTTGCCCTAGGGCCAGACAATTCTTGAATATATTCTTCTTGGTCATCCAGGTTGTTATTGGCCCAAGTTAACTATTTATCCTGGCTTTGTACCTTCTCAATCAGTGCCGCCATTATTGTGAGGTCGTTGTCTCTGGCCATGGTGAGCTCAGAAACCTTATGTGCTGCTTCTTTCTCTTTTTCTTCCATCCATTTGGCTGCCTCACATTTCTGTGCTTCCAATTCTGCCTCTTTCTCCTGGATGATTTTATCCTTGCTTTGGAGGTCTATTTGGATATTTGCAATAGTTTGTTTCAGTTCCATCTCCACCTCTACTCTGACCTTCTTGAGGTCAGTAATGATCAAATTCTTTCCCCAAAGCATTCTTTTTAAATTTTCAATTTCTTCCATCAATTGTTGTTCTGTTGAAATTTCTATATCCTCTTGGTCAGAGGGATGAGATAGAGTTTCTACCTCTGTTTCTGTGGCTATTGGCTGATCATCAATATTATCCATGGCCATCTACCCTGCTCTTCCTAATGTATCCATTTGCCCTATTCATCCTTCTTCAGTCTTCTCATCCTGAGGATCCTCTGCTGTTATTGGCACTGATGAAGGCCCAGCTTTATCCTCACATGTTCTCAATTCCAGGAGTGCCTCAGCGAGCAGGGTAGTATCCTTCTCAACTTGTGAGAGTTGTCTCTTCCTTTTGCTTCTCTGGAGCAAAGGTGGGGCTGGTGCCTCTGGAGCAGGTCTCCCTTCCTCAGAATCTAAGGAGATAGTAAAAGTTTGTAAGTTTCCTGTCTCTGGAGTGCATGGTGGTATTGAAACTGGACTTGATTCCACATGAACAGATGGTACTGGAGAATTTTCACTTTGCTTCCTCTTCCTGACCATAGGGATCTCATCTGAATCATGGGATGGTTCTTTAGCCCACCACTTTTCCTTAATTTCCTATCCTGACTTTTCCTCTATTAATTCCTTAGGCCAAGATTCCTCAGGTAGAGTCATCTTTCGCTTGACTGACCGAGTCATGTATAGGGGTTGTGTAGGAGCAGGTCCTATAATTTGTTTGCCTTTCCTCTTTTTGTCAGGAATAGGGGCTACAGATGAAGTGGCCTCTTGTGAGGGTGACTTCCCTTTGTGAACAACTGTGGAGGAGGCTGAAGGCTTAGTTTCCTCATCTTGGTGAGAAGGAGAACTCTCACCTTCTGGTTGTGCTATCTTTGGTTCTCTGACTTGGGGGTTGTGCTCAAGAAATTTTTACAATAGTTCTTCTCCATTAGCCTGAAATAGGAATTGGTGCTTGACTAGCAGAAAGATAAGGCCATGATGTTTCATGGGTCCCTTACTCTGCTGATATCTCTCTACAGTTGCCCTGATGGCAGAATACAGGAAATTAGGGATATTTATGCTATACTCAGGGTGCCTATTACCATGTTTGAGAAAAATTAGCATTTTCATTATTGGCCCTAAAACTATAGAGAATTGGCCATCACAAGTAAAGTACTTCATTAACCAGATAGCAACAGATGCCCAAGGGTTTGGGAGTGTAGACCTCAAAATTCCTTTGACTTCATTCTTATTCGTATGTAATTGAATAGCAGGTTCACCATGAACAGAAAAATTTCTAATTAAATCAGTGTATAAGGTTTTCAGGTGGTAGAACCTCTCACCTTGTTCAGGAAGTCTAGAAATGTGGCTGATAGTTGCTGAGGAGAGATTGATTTGGTTTCCTCTCGCAGTTGTCTGGTTGTCTCTTAAATTCCTAAGGAATTCATCCACAATATCCTCCTGAAACCCTTCGAATTTGTCTAGGAAATCTAACCATCCAGCAGCCTTTAAAATGTTTGCTGCAGTTGCATCCTTTAGAAGACCCGCAGTATTTTCTGGCTCAGACTTTTTTTGACTCCCATTGCTGAATTGATGCCACCTTCTGTGTTTATTCTTTTACCTCCCCAATCTACAGTCTATCTTTCCCTCCCATCTCTGTGGGCTCTGGAGTATTGTTCAAATTGCTCTGTAGACTCTGGAGAATTGTTTAATTTACCTTATGCTTCAGTCTATTCCAGAGGTTTGAATGAGGGATGCTATTTTTTTTCAGGCTGGGCTTATGCAGATGGGTTAAGGGATCAAGGCAGCCATAAATGTAGCAGACTGACAAGGCACTCCGTAGGTAAGGTGGCATTAAGGCACAGATGGCGGCATACTTGGATGTGAAGAAGGAAATGATGGCGGAAGGACGTGTCATCGTGGCAGCACCCAAAATAGAAAGACAGGACAGTTACTAATAATGATTAATTAAAAATAGATTTACCTAGATTAGTTTTAATGATGAGGTGATGTACATGGGAGAAATGCTGCGTCATTTTAGAAACTGTACGCGTCGTGGCAATTGAGCAGCAGCTTGAGATGACGTCCACTTCCCACTTGCACATGACCTACAATCATTGCGCTGAGTGGCTTGAAAATCCACGCCCTTAGGTGATGTCAGCGCCGGCTCGTGGACACTCCTACAATTGATTATTATTCTAATTTAATTACTCTTTGTGATGAAGTAGAGGATGAGTCATGATGACCTCATCATATGATTTATCTACTTTACCACCTGGAGAGGTGGGTCCCTCCCTTATTATGGAGATTGATGGCATTATTAATAGAGTGCTGGAGGTGCTCCCATTTGAGAAGCACCGGAGATACATTAGGCCAACTTCTAGCTACTAATCATATCCGGAGCTTAATTATTTCAACTGTTCTGAAGAAGGGAACCACCATTTTATTGGTTTTCAACTCCCTTGGTCGAGAAAGACAGCCATTTTCTGGTTTTCCATCTTTCTCTATTATTTTTTTTTATATAGAAGGCAGCCATTGCTAGTTTTCAACCTCCTTTTTTTTTTCAGAAGGCAGCCATTGCTGGTTTTCAACCTCTTTTTTTTTTAAGTCAGAATAATTCAATCCAACACCGTGACAGAGGAGGTATCCCCTGTATCAAAACACATATTATTCAGAAACTCTTCTTTAATAGATGGTCTTTTGTAGAGCCTGATTCAGTGATCATTTACTAGAAATGTGTCTGTGCTCTCATCAATCGGTTGCAATAATATAGTTCCATTTTTAAACACGTCCTTTATTTGATAAGGACCCAGCTAGTGAGTCTATAATTTCCCTTTCAATTCTTTGAATTTAGAATCATAAAGGAGAACCCAATCTCCTTGTTGAAATGTCCTCCTCTTAATGTGTTGGTCATGCCATTGCTTCCTCTAGTATTGAACCAGTTCTGTTTGATGAATGACTTCTATCTGAATCTCATCCAACTCGTTAAGCTGAAGAATTCTATTCTGCTGAATTATAGACAATGGCAGACCAACATCCAATATAGTTTTAAGTGTCTGGAGTTCAAATTCTATAGATAATATAGGCTTTTTCCCATAAACCAATTCATATGGTGAAAACTTTTTTGTGGACTTCCAAGTGGTGTTGTAAGCCCAAACTGCTTCAGGTAATCTATTAGCCCAATCTTTTCTGTTCATTGCCACTGTCCTTGTTAGAATATTCTCAAGTTCTCTATTAGTTACTTCTACCTGTCCATTTGCTTGAGGATGGTAAGGTGAAGATTTCCTATGCTTGACTTGGTATAAATTTGTGAATGCATTGATTACCTGTGAAGTCAACTGAGGTCCCCTGTCTAAAACTATTGATCTTAGGGCTCCAAATCTCAAGAAAATTTTATTGTAGAGGAAATCAGCAACTTTTTCTTCTCTTGCAAACTGTAATGCTTGAACCTCAGCCCACTTAGTACCATAGTCTATGCACACTAGAATATACTCCTTGCCTGATGATGGTGGTGAAATTGGTCCCACAAAGTCTAGACCCCATTGCTCAAACGGTTCCATCATGACTTGAGGATGTAGCAGCATTTTCTACATAAAGGTTGGCTGCCCCATCCTTTGGCACTGGTCACAGTGCTGCACATACTTTTTTGTGTCTTTATGAAGAGAAGGCCAATAGTAACCAACTCCAAGGATCTTGTGGACTGTCCTGTGGAAAGAGTAGTGGCCACCAGATGGTTCATCATGACATGCTCTCAACACATCAAAAGTCTCATCAGCCTTTAAGCACCTGCGTAGAATGAAAGCAGGACCACATTTGAATAGTAAATCATTCAACCATTTGTAGGATAAACTTTTTTTAACTAAACATTTTCTTTGTTTTGAAGTAAAATGGGATGGATACAAGCCTGTAGCTAAAAGATTAGCTATGTCAGCAAACCAAGGTGCAGTAGTGGATATGGAAAAAAGATGTTCATCTGGGAATTTGTCCTCCACTGGTTGGTCTTCTCCTCCTGTATGCAATCTTGACAGAAAATCAGCAACCAAATTAAACTTCCCTGAATTATCAACTATGGTAATATCAAATTCCTGCAATAGCAATAACCACCTGATGATCCTTGCACCTACTACTGGTTTATTCATTAGGTACTTGATGGCTGCATGATCAGTGTGCACAAATATTTTATATCCAGTGATATAATGCCTGAATTTGTTTATAGCATAGATAACTGCCAGGAATTCTTTTTTAGTTGTTGTATAATTTCTTTCTGCAGAGGTAAGGTTTTTGCTGATGTAATAAATGGCATGCATACTTTCTCCTTCCTCCTTTTGTCCTAAAATTGCCCCAATGGATTCATTTGAAGCATCTGTTTGTATGTGAAATGGTAAAGTCCAATTAGGTCCCCTTAAGATTGGTGTAACAGTAAGCTTCTCCTTCAAAGTTTCAAATGCTGATTAACAGTCTTCTGTGCACAAAAATTTTGTTTCTTTGTTAAGCAGGGTAAACAGGGGGGCAACTATTCTGCTAAAATTTTCTATGAACCTCCTATAGTAGCCTGCATGAACCAAAAAACTTTTGACATCAGTCTGATTTTTGGGTGAAGGCAACTATGTGATTACTTCTATCTTGTTCTGATCCACTCTGATCCCTTTTTCTGAAATGTGGTGTCCCAAAACAATTCCTTCCTCCACCATCATAAAACATTTCTCAAGGCTAAGGGACAATTGATTTTTATCACAACATTTTAGTACTTTTCCAAGGCTTGTGAGAGCTTCCTCAAAGTTATCTCCATACACAGTAAAGTTATCCATGTAGACCTCCATGCATTCATTAGCCAGTTCAGCAAAAATAGCTAGAACCAGTCTCTGAAATGTAGCTGGGGCATTGCATAGCCCAAAGGGAAGAACTTTGTAAGCAAAGGTTCCCCAAGAGCATGTGAAGGTGGTTTTGTCTTGGTCTTTAGGTGCTACTTGAATTTGATTATACCCACTGAATCCATTTAGAAAAGAAAAATACTTTCTCCCAGCAAGGTTGTCCAAAACTTGGTCAATAAATGGTAAGGGAAAGTAGTCATTTTTTGTTGCCTTGTTGAGTTCTCTATAATCAATACACACCCTCCATTTCCTATTCTTTTTAGGCAAAATGACAAGGGGTGAGACCCATTGACTGTCTGAGATTGGATATATGAACCCTGCTTGGAGTAATTTTTCTATTTCAGTTTTGACAATGTCCTTTAAAGCGGGATTCAATCTTCTTTGTGGTTGCCTGATAGGTTTAATATCCTTAGTGAAGATATGATGGGTACAGATCTCAGAAGGTATGCCTTTCATATCTTGGTATTCCCAGGCAAAAGATGCTGAGTGGGAGACCAAAAGCTGGATAAGTTTTTCTTCCTAACTTGCTGTTAACTATGTATTTATATTAAGTGTTTTCCCTGGCAGAATCATGACCTATTTTGTGATTCGATCCATAGATGTGGTGGGTCCATACATTGGTGTCATGGTATTGAGAGGACAAGAATGTGGGAGTAACATGTGGAAGGTGGCTAGGTCCCTATGAAAGGTTTCCCCACAAGGAATAATGTTGGCAAGGGTACAATAAGAAAAAATAAGAAGTTCTCTCTGAGGATCTTGGGCAAGTTCCATCACATCTTTATTGATTAGGATGTGAGTGAAATCTTCCATTGTATCATAGTCTACTTCTTCTTCTAATTCTCCCAGATGTTCCCTAATGGTTACCATAGCTAATGAGGCACTGTTGTCCATGTTCTCTGGTTCATCCACCCATACTCTTCCTGTGTAATGCACCGATGGTTTAGTTGGAGGATACAAAGATATTTTCTTTAGATCTATCCCATTAGAAATGACCATATCTCCAGTTCGATAATCAATAGATGCTACTGCAGTAGCCAGCCATGGTCTTCCTAAAATCAGCGGATAAGCATTTCTCTGGTTTCTAGGTTCTAGTATTAAGAAATCCACTGGGAATTCCCATGAATCTATCACAATAGGTACATCAGTGATTACTCCTTTTGGAATAGCTACTGACTGATCAGCAAGTTGAAGAATTGTAGTTGTGGATTAGATACCTAATAGAGCTAACCTGTCCATTGTATGAACTATCATCACATTAATTGCTGCTCCTAAATCAACCAGAACATTTGAAATTTCTACCCCTGAGATGAAAAAAGTTATGACAGGATTTCCAGGGTCTCCATATTTTGGGAGGAGAATTTCTCCCATCAATAGATCCACTACTTTTCCTTCCACCTGTATTGTGGAGGGAAAGCTTTTCTTTCTACCCTGTGTTTTGATACAATACTGTTTAATGAACTGATTTAGTTCTGGTACATCTCTGATTACCTGGAGAAGAGGAATTTCAATGTTTAGCCACTTGATTTCTTGTAAAAGTTCTGATTTTAGATTGGTTTGGATTTGTTTTTGTGGAATCTTTCTCTGGGGAGCATTCTGTTTAAGCCTTTCTGGGTATGGTGCTAGCTTTTCCATCTCCAAAGCATCTCTGGAGCTCTTATCAGAATTGTGTTCAAGACTGTTCTTTGGAGCCGGCCTTTTAGGAGTAACTCCAGAGTTGTCTATGGATGATTTTTCTAGCACTTTTTCATTAGTAATCTCCTCTGGGGGTTGATTGGATGGATTTTCAAGTTCCCCGTCATTGGTTATTTCAACTATAGTTGGAGGAGGTCTTGAGAATGCTTTCCTAGAACATAGCTAGAGATTATTTGAATATATAGCATTAATTCCAGCTAGATTTTCTTGCTCTATCATGTAGACAAATGCTCCTTGTTTATTCCGTGGGTTTCGTATAAGCTGAGCTGGTAAAGGTGGTTGACTAACTGGTTCATTTTGTGTTTGACCCTATGTGTTGGAGGATCCAGTTAGTAAAGCCTACTGTTGAGGTTGGAAATGTCTAGGTTGTCCTTGGTATTGTTGATGATATCCCTGTTGAGGACCCCATTGAGGTTTCATGTTTTGTGATCCAAACTGTGGCGGCCACTGTTGATTTCCCCAAGGCTAATTTTGCCAGTTTTGGTTTTGCCAATGTTGACTTGGCCAATCCTGCTGTCCCCAAGGAGGATTATTTTGAGGGCCATATCAAGTTGGATTCCACTGATTATTTCCCCAATTAGAAGGACCCCTATAAGAAGATTGGTTTGGATACTAATTATAAGGGAAATTCCCAGTTTGTTTTTGTCCCACATAGTTCAACTCCTCTTATATCACAGCATTTTTTTTACTCAATCTTTTCAAGGCTGGAAGTTGACTACACTAACTGGTAGGATGTTCCCTATCACAGATATGACAAATTTCTGATTTGTCCAAGGGGCATTCTCTCAACAGGTGTTTGTTTCTACACCTAGGACAATAGATGGAGAGCAGTTTAATTGCTCTGTTTTGATCAGTTGTTCTGGTTTTTGCTTGAATCCCATCCAATGTGGTATTTAGTTGGACCAGAATGTCTATTTTTAGATTTACAATTTCCTCCATCAACTGTCCTATTTCATTCTTCCCTTTAAAAGTTTTAGATGACCTTACTCCATCTTGGGTTCTGGAATAGTTCCTGCAGAGTTCCTCTATATCAGGTATTTCCATTTTGTTAATGTTCCCTTTTCCCATTAGGTCCAGTGCCTATTTTGATTCTTTATCCAATCCTTTTATAAACAGGGTTCTGTCCAAGGAGTGATCCACTGGATTGCCATACCTTCTCAAGGCAAAATTAAACCTATGCACATAGTCTTCTAAGGACTCTTCCTCCCCCTGCCTAATTGTGAACAATTCTTCATTTTTATTACTGGATCTGTAATAATCTTGGTATTTTTCCAAAAACTCTATTTCCATTTGATCCCAAGAACGGATAGAATCCTGGGGTAAACCCATAAACCATCTCATCATAGAATCTTTCAAGGTTGAAAGGAATAGTTTGAGTTTCTGGTTATCTTATCCATAATCATAAGTTTGGCAGACTACTTTGAATTCAAACAAGAACTGATCTAGATCCTCAGAAGAAAGTCCTTTGAAATTCGGTAGATGTGCTAGTGAGATATTTTTCATAGGAGCATTGTCTCCATCAGCCAAAATAATAGGATAAGAGAGGGTTCTTGGAGCCTGATTTTCCTCTTCCCTATCATTATCATTTTCCATGTTTAGTACTGGTTCTTCTTCTTGAGGCTTTAGGAAATTAGGTTCTACCAAAGGATCTGCCTCAACTTTTTGTTGTAATTCCTGGATATACTTGGCAAGTGGAATGTCTAGAGGATCTAAGGGATTGCTGTTTTGAAGTGCAAGTTCCAAATTAAGATCTAGGTTTCCTTCTTCAACAAGATTTTGTACCACCCCACTGCTTTCCCCTATGGTGTGTTGTTGGGGTGTCTGCTTAATATATCTTCCTTTTAGATCTCTAGCTCTAACCATATAGATCTATTCTAAAAATTGTTTTAACTCAGTGTCCCTAATTAACACAAACTTGTCCCTGGCAACGGCACTAAAAATGACAAGGTGTCGCTGTACCTCATCATTTAATCTATTTTCAGATGTAAAAAACCAGGGCTGTGTCCATGGCTATCTGCAACTAGGGATTCTATAGTTACCAGTTTATAGCTAATCCTAATTTAAAAAAAGAGATTAATCTATCTACTTGTTGAATAAATGTAATGAATGCTGGAAAATAGAATAAAATAGGAAATTTACTTAAAGCAAAGAAACAATAACATGCATCTATCTATTAAAACAGGAAACACCTTTATAAGAGAAAATTGAAATAATAAAACAGTGTTACTAGCCTCCTGCCTGAGTGGTGAGAGTGGGCCCTTGCTCCACACTCTTGAGGCTGAAGGCTATAGCAGGAAATCAACACAAAAGATGATCACAACTAAATTTAGTCCAATTCATTCATTTCTGCATTCATGAAAATATGGCTATCACAGAACTCAGATCTCCAAGAGTAAAAATAATTTTATCATTCTCATTTTTCTACTATTTCTGAAAGTATATATATAAATGAGTGATGATATATCGTTGAACTTATCTACCAGTCTTTCTATGAGATGACACCATCTCTTTATTGTACTTAACTGTCTAACTTATGAAAAATCACCATGCGAGAAAGGTAGACTTGAGTAGAATAAAAGTCCACTCAGAAGTCTAAGTTTAAGTCTTAATACACTTGGGCATCAAAGCCCTAAAAATAAGGATATTGGATTAGTTCAGTTAGTAACTCATGCAAAATCTTTGAAAAGATAAAACTTCAGCAATTTAACTAATAGCTAACCCTTCACCACTCAGGTGATGATTTGAGTGAAGTGAGGGGTATTAAGATCACTGCTGAAAGTGTCTAGTCGGCAGTTCTGCTTGGAAACATGCCCTGTTCTTAGGAGGCACCAGAGATAGCTGTTCCTGTCTACAGCTCTGGAGAGGCACTCCCCATATCTTTAAAACTTCGGGTGTAATGGTTCTTTGTTATTGTCTCTGGAGATCATTGAAGATGATCTCCAGAGATGCACAAAATCGCTGTTCTTGGCACCTACACCTATTGATTCAAAAAGAGAGAGAAGTTCTACATTTTTCCATCAATTCCACGCACATTAGTCACTTAATCAGAAATTCTAATCTTAAGTAATCTATCTTAATTAATCACAAAATAGAACAATCTTGTTAACTTATTTGGGTGCAGACACTAGGAAGATGAACTGAGGGAGGGGAAAAAGAGAGGCCAAAAGATGTATTTCATGAGTGCAATTTGGCACTCATCACACCCCATTCCAAGAGTCTTACAAGTAGTTGGGTGGAGGAGTGAGGAGGTGACATGTGTCACCTTCCCATTCCTCAAGGCTCATGAGAAGAGCCTATTTTAATCCCTCTTGAAGGGAGGGATGGGGTTGTTGAATTTTTGGCAATTTTTTTATTTTAATTATTTTGGGGAAAAAGTTGGAGGAAAATTGGTGGCTCAACTTGGAGAATGAGTTAGAGGAGCTCTTCTCAAATATCTTCCATTTGGGCTTTATAAGATAGGATTTAAGGCAAATGCCTTTCCTTATACATTTTCTTTACTTGCATGTTATGTGTGTGTGAGTTCATTTTGTTAATTTTACTTTGTATTGTGGGAAAATTAGGCATGACACTATTCTGTTAACTCTCCTGTTGTATGAAAGAGCCTGGACACTTGTCCTCTTTCTATTCATGCACATTCCTCAACCATTCTCAACCCTTGATCTTCTCATTCTTTCAATATCATTGATCTCTTCTCTTCTGAGTCTATAAATTGAACCTTATTCTTCCATTTCTATCATCCAAGCTTTTAGTACAATTACTCTGTCGAATTACTAGTGTGCCTTTGGCACCCCCACTACCATACATTTGCTTGAGATTGCCCCCATTGCTTTGAAGCTCATCTTCATAGAAATAAAGTATCATAGTCATTTATGCATCACTATCTTGAAGAATGAAGCAAGGAAGTGCGCTTCCTGAGGGCAACTTTCATCACAAAAGATTGATCAAGACTAGGTGAACAATAGAAGCCATAGGATAACAAGGTTTATGAGGTTTGTGCTTTATTTGTTTAATCTTGTTATTTGCAATTTCTATTAATGTTCATTGGTTTATTAATGGTTTTATGTTGTTAAGAACAATTCCTGATATCAGTCACCATACTGAACCATCCATGATAATTCCATATTCTTAGTTTGCAAAGATATTTTTCTTACCAATTCTGGGGAAATAAAATTCTCCGAGGAACCAGTATCTATTAGAATAGTTATGGTTTTACCAAAAAGCATACCTTTTGTCTCCATAAGTACATTTTGATGGCGAGTCTTTTGATTCCTGACGGAAGCATGTATTTGATGTTGTTGAGGTTGTTGTGGCTGATTGGACCCATTTATTTTTGAACAATCCCTTGCATAATGATTGTCTCCACACATAAAACATCCACCAGGGTGTCCATTAGAAACTCAGGGTGGTGCATTCCCATCATTCCTTCTACTATTACTATTGTAATTGTTCTAATTACCAGCAGCTTCTATTCTACCCTAGTCTCTCCTCTTGTTTTTTTGAGCTCCTTTGTTGCCCCTATTGCCTAGTTTCCTCTTGAAGGCAAATTGCTTATCCTAGAAGTTTTTCTTTCCTATTGATAGTGCCTGTAACTTCTTTTCCTATTTGAGTGCCTTCTCCAAGACTTGATTCATGTTCTCAGGGGAAAACATATCCACTTCTACCTCAATATCAGTATTCAATCCTAAAAGGAACTTCCTTGACTAAGGCCTTTCATCCTTCTGATAGATAAGAACATATTTTAGTAGCTTCACAAATCTATCCCAATACTGTTGAACTGTGAGATTTCTTTGTCTAAGATTCAAAATTTCAGTCATCTTTTCATCATAAAATAGCTATGGAAGCCATCTCTCAAGGAAGTGGTTCACAAACTGCCTCCAAGTTAGGTTTTCCTTTGAATAGCAATATTGTTCCTTTATGTTTATCTAGCAATTGTCAACTTCTCCCTCTAGTTGATAAGCTCCCCAAGTTGCTTTGATATCCTCTAAATAGTTCCTTAGCTCAAAATATTTTTCCATCTCAGTGAGCCATCCTTCTGCAGCATCTCCCACATGTCTACCATCAAATTTTGGAGTTATCTTCTTAAGATCTTGTGAGATATCTAGGGTGGTGGTTGGCTATGGGTAATTCCTCATTTCGATGTTGATCTTCAACTTCTAGAATGTTTTCTATTGTCCCCTGCCTAGCTTTCGAGTCTTGTACAGTTTGCTCAAGGTTTTCCAAATTTTCTCTCTACTCTGTCAACAAGTTAATAATTGCTTCTATACCAGCATTTCGATTCTCAGGTGGGTTTTCAACTGGTTCTTGGTTGGCCAGTTCCTCTCCATGTAGATCTCACAAATTTTAGGTTCTCTTCATTTTAATTTTGAAACAAGGAGAGAGGTGATTTACCACTTGCTGTAATTAAATTTATTACAATTCTTATTTTAAATACTAATTATTGTCATTTTTAAGTTAGTAGGCCTCCTATTCGAGTGTTTGAACCATACTCTGATACCACATGTAAGGACCTGCTTGGTCCAAACTCAAATTTTAAAAGTTTTTTACCTTATTAACAAGTTCATATGTGATGTATCAAGACTTTGATTGAGTACTTAGGAAAAACTTCAGCCAATATGGGCCATATGTTCAAACAGAACATTCTTAAGCCAACTCAGGCTCTTCTATCCTTTGGGAAAATAGGTTAATACGAAACCAGGTCTAACGGACCTTATTGTTACCTAAAATGGGGTAGAACAAATGGTGGTAAAATGGCCTGGTGGTCAAACCAACCAAGACTCTATCCAATATGGGATAACTAAACACAACAGCCAACCAGGGTAAATAGGACATGAATCATTATGGTCTGGCCAGAGACTTCTGACTCCTTTGGGACCAATACAAGTTCATGAGTCACTTCCTAGAGACCACAGTCTACCCAAGCACTGTGTTGAGGATGTCAACTAGGGATACATAACATTTGACTTGTACACACCTTAGTGTTCAACGAAGTCGAGTATAAGTAATCCAACCCATGGATTATTCTGAGTACTAGGAGACTTCTTTAGTTACGTAGCAAAACTTTTAAACTAGGGATCGAGATTACAAAGTTGATTATAAAGAGTATCCTATATCTAAGGGACCTAAGTACTAGATGCATCCTTCACCGTCCAGACTACCTACATACCCTGTATCTACGGAATCAAGGCCCTCTTTGGATGTGATCGACATGGGGTATACGAATATGTAGTTCTTCTTGCACTATGTTTGATGTAACTATGAGTGGGTACATAGTTCTTGGCTGACTACCACCCACTCGGGTGATATAGTGATGGAATTCCTAGGAAACTATTTTGCAAACACACCTCCTAGGAGTGTTTGATGTTTAAGTTTTCATGAGAGGATAGTTTACCTAGTACGCATGTTTGTCTGACAAAGTTTTCTCGTTGATAGTTAAAAAGGGTTTCCTATCGTGGTAATCATCCTATAACTATTTTTGATAGCCTTGTCATTTCTTTTTAGTTAATCTTTTTAATGAGGTATTCGAGGAGATTTTCCCTTGCGGATTTAACTTCGACATGTCCCTTATTACTCCCTGACGATTTAGAGGGACGGTGCCCAGACATCATTGTTATAGCTATGTTAGACACGAGCTACTTGGTTCAATGCAATGACATTACCTGTAAACATGACCCAGAGGTACCATAAATACTGAACGATGTGATTTGTTTGAGTTTGGATGTTTATTTACAAGGTTTACCTATCTATTAGCAAAGGAAAAACTTGCATAATAACAGTTGATAAAGGGAAATACTTCCTTAAAATCAAAATGCAGATAAAAGATGCTCAACCATAATGAATAGAACTAGAAAAGAACTTAATCAATTTCATAAAACATATGACTAGAAGGATACTTATATCAACTCATAACCTAGAAAGATATTCTACCAGTAAGGTAAAAATTTAATCTAGGTCAAAAACTAGTTCAACATATACAATTTCAATAATTCCTTTTTTATCACATTTCCAAAAGCAAACTTACTTATAATTATTGCATGTATCATAAGGACTATACCTTCTCATGATAGCATACCCACAAAACATCTATTCTTACTATATGTTTTATTCATATATTTTCTTGGTATATTCTCCCCCTTTGCAAATCATTTTACTTATACTTTGTTACTAGTTTACCTTATGCCATTAATTCTTTTATTTTCTTATGTTCCATTTATTATATTATCACTTGCACTCCTTTTTGTGAATTTCCTTTTAACATTTCATACCATTGTTTCACGTCATCTTATATATAGGATATCTCATCTCCTCTTTATTTAATCACTTACATCTACCCAATCATTCATCACTAACATTTTCTTCATCTACAATTATTCTCATATCATTCATTCACTTCTTTTCACCTTTTTATAATTCAACACAATCATTTAATATAACACACACATCTCCACCCTTACATTACGTCTATATTAATCTTATATTTTATTCTTATTACTTTTAACCTATTTTCTTCACTTACACATATATAACTCCTTCTTCATATATTTTAATACACTCATACTATAAATTTTATCTCATACACTCATATTCTATATTTTATTTATTATTTATTTTTTCTTATTTATCCTCATTTTTTATATTTTCTTTGAATTGGCTACATACAATCTTAAATACAAATACATTTCACAATCACACTATATATTTTCTTACTTTTTTCCCTTTCCTTTCAATTATATATTATTTTTACTACTCTTTTATTTCATTCCTTGACATATAAAATTATCTATTCAATATCCTTTTTATATACATACTTTTTTTTTTAATTTCTATAATTCCATTTTCATTACCCTATTCCTCTCCATATATTTTATTGCCTTACCTCTTTTATCTTTTTCATCACATTTTATTATCTTTGCATTCATATATTATGTCTCATTATATTCTAATATTTAACTCTTACATCTTACATTTTTTTTAATCAATAATACCATTTTATTATTCACCTTTCTTAATCTTTATAACCTCATCTACTATCTTTTTTTTTTATTTAATTTCCTTTCTCCAATATTTACTTTTAAACTTGTTACTTATCTTATTCCATTTCATTTTTTTTTTCTATCATCTATAATCTACTTAACACCTCTTCCTTTCACTCTTTCTCAATTTACACACTCACTTAACTAATTTTATCTAATATAAAACATCATCATTTTAATATTTCATACCATTTATTTACTTCTAATTTATACATTAATTCACTTCCCTTTTATCTATCTCTTTTATCACACTTTTTTCCTCTAAATCTGCCAATTTACTGCTTCCTAATCTTTATTTTATAGATGGCCAATACTTTATTAGACACAGAGATTTAGTTGGTTGGTATTTGGTGAGTACTTAAACAGTCACCCTTGTAATATAGATTATATACAGAACGATGTGACTTGCTTCCTCTGCAATTGATTTAAAAAAAAATTGAGATAAATTTTATAAATCGTGTGTTTAAGCTCAGCCTGATGGGACTTGGTAAATTATGATTACAATGCAATTGAGTATCCTACAAATTTTCTACCTTAACTATCTTAACATTTTTCAATAATGGTATCCGAACACATAATAGATGCTATTTTAATATCCTAAGATCGACTATTTAACCAATTTTGTTCAATGATTTTTGAACACTTAGAACTGTATGCTTTTTTTTCTACAAATCTCGCATAGAATAGGGTATGGAGATACATCAAAGAATAAAGGAAGACAAATTTCATCAGATGTTATAATTGCAAGCTACCTAGTAGATATGTATTCAAAATGTGGGAGCACAGACATGGCATGAGAGTTGCTTAACAAAATGACTTAAGAAATGTGATCTCACCAATTGCCAAGATAGCGGGGTTCAATCAACATGGTTTGTTGAAGAAACCTTAGAAAATTTTTGAGTAAGTGCAATAGGAAAATGTAAAGCTGGACTCCTCAACCTTTACCAGCATCCTCCATAGCTCAAGCAGGAGCTTTCGAAGAGGGAATGAACATCTATCAAACCATAAGGGATGCGCAACAACCCAACTAAGACATCAGCTCATGGAATGCAATGACTGCAAGATCGCACTAAATGGATTTTTTAAAAATGCTTTAAAAACTTTCAAGCAATTGACATTAGCATGTGGGCGTAAGGCCAAATTTATAACCTATGCCAGCATTCCCCTTGGATGTCTTCGAACAGGGCATGGACATAAAGCAATTCAGAAGGGAAATTTTCATCAGAGATTATAGTTTGGAAATCCTCTAATAGACATGTATGCAGGACGTGGAAGTCTAGACAGGGTAGACTAGTTTGACAAAATGACTCAAAGAAATGTGACCTGCAGGGTATGTTCAAAATAGGTTTATTAAAAAGGCCTTAGAAACTTTTAAGCAATTGCAACTGGGTAGTGTAAATCCATATCCCTCAACATTTCGAATGTCCTCCCTGCCCGAGCCTGCGTGGGCCCTAGAACAGGGTATGGACATTCATCAAAACATAATTGAAGGTGGATTTTTGTTAGATATTATACTGGATATGCTCTAGTAGACATGTATGTAGGAGTGGAAGCATAGAAAAGCATGAAAACTATTTGACAAAATGACTCAAAGGAATGTGATCTCGCGCCATGCCATGATAGCAGGATCACATAGAAATGGATTTGTGGGAGAAGTTTAAGAAAACTTATAAACAAATGCTATAGGTAGTGTGTGAGAACTCTAAAATAGGGCATGGTCATTCATTCAAATAACTCCAAGGGTAAGACAAATTTAACTCACAATAAGATTTATGAAATTTAGTTTTCAAGGAAAAGAATTCTCTTTTACACAAATCTAGACTAATTAAATTGTGAAATCAACAAGCATACAAATAAGTCATGATAACAAATTATCATACTAATGAACCCAAAAAAAAAATTCAAACGAAAGAATAAAAGCTAAGGAGAGGAGTGCTCTTACTAATTATTTCAGCACTCCAAAACCAGAGATGAGTGTCTTCTTCCTAAAAAATCCATTCAATTTATAGAAAACTTAACCCATTTGGATAAAACTCCAAGTCTTGATTCAAGTCTTCCAATTTATTGCCCTCTCCCCCTTTTCCAATTTGCCATTCAATGCTTGCGGAAAAGGACTTATAGTTCATAAATATTTTCCCAAATTTTCCAATGGTCTTAAATTCAAGGAGAAAAAGGACCCATCTCATAAATTGGTGTCTTGACTTGAGGATGAGGGGGAGATTTGGGGGGGGGGGGGGGGGGGGAATTCCTCATTTATGGCTCTTTCTAGAAGTGTCCTTACCTCATTTGTTTATTATTTGGTTTTTATTATTTAATTTTTATTGTCTTTAATGTGATTTGAAAATAAAATACCTACAATAGATTCTAATTTGAATTCAAAACCCAAATATGGGTTGTGACAGGATGAGAAATTGTTAGATATTGGAGTAGAAGGATAATATATGTATACAAAAAGCTAGATAGATAATTTATTCTAGTAGAGTTGCAAGGTTCAAGTATGATGTAAGAACCAAATGTAGGTGAATCCAAGTGGAACCCCACCTAAATCTTGTTAGTATTCTTCTTCATTTCTATTTGAGCAAGCTGCAGCCTCAGAGATTGCATCAACTTTTGTTGGGTGTATAAATTAGAGGAATGGAAGGCATGAAAATGCTTTTGGCAACATTTGGTTTCAAACTTCATTTATCTCTTTCTATGAATTAGAATTGACCTTCAATCTTTTCAAATTCTAGAACTCATGAAAGTTCATTACAAGTCCTATACCTCATGAACTAGGCAACAATCTTCATCACCTGTAGACCCTTTGTTTATTCCGAAGAATATTTACTACATTCTAATACTTCTCAGAACTTCAGTTCTTGGTCTTTAATGTCGAATATGTATGAACTTTTTATTTCTTACATTCTGAGCCTTCTCTCTGTATAGGCTAAAATATGTAAATATTTGTGATCTTTACATCTTTTTGCACCGATATACCCAAAACACATCCAACCCTAATTGTTTTGCTGTACTGGCATAGCCGAACTGGTAACTTAGGTTTTAAATAACTGTGTGCTTTTGAACAATGGTTTTTTTACTTTTTTCATTATTATTTTTAGCAGATCGAGGCTCATTTATTACCTTTTGTATAAAAGAAGCAGAGCTTAAACCATAAATGTAATAGTACATTGAATTTTCAACTATAAGGATCCTCCGAATAAAATTAAATCAAGTGATGAATAAACCCAACTTTATTGAATTTTTATGTGCAAGTCCAAAGGTAAAGACAGAACTCATGGAACTATGGTACAATGTGCCAAACATCTACCATTCATGTCTCAACCTCTCATAACATTTTATGGTAAGCTAATCCTAAAACCTGGAAATAAAATTATCTCTACTTGAAATAGACTGACCATGCAATGTTATCCAAATATCAACATGTGGTCAAATCCAGCATGTGTGTTTTTTGTAAAATATATTATAGCAATGTAGAAAACCATCAATATGTAAAATTGAACTTATTTATACCCATTAACTGAATATACAGTAGTCTAACAGTTGATACATCCATTTCTGAATTATTCACTTTTTGTTTATTGTATGCTAGTTCTCAAACAAATTTAGATACCCTCCATTAATGATAAAAAAAATTCTATAAATGATGGAAGTTTATTGACTCAAATCCAATGTCAATTACAAGAAGAAAACTTCAAAGTCAAATCAAATTGGTAATTGAAGGCTCCTTCAAATGTTTCTATTTATCCCTTGGAGTGTGTCTTTACACATTAGCATGAACGTCATTAGAATCTGTGAAAGAAATTTTCTAAAGGGTTCTATATTTGAAGACTATTTTGACAACATGTCACTCTTAGACTCTGGTTATGCCCATGTTTACTCCATTTTAGGGTCAAGTCTCCCAATAACCTAAAAACTTGAAATAACAAACTCAGCTTCTTGAGACCCAGCACGTGATATAGCTAGATGCTTACTGTGATAAATTCCAATGCTTAGATTGACTGTTACAAAAAAGCATTCGGCATCTTCAAAACTTTTTTTTTTGTTGAAAAAAATTAGTAGAAGTCTGAATTGTTTGTAGTCATAAAAGGTATAAGGCACAAGTTTAAATAGATAGTCTAGTAAATTCTCAGTAATAAATTGAGGCTATGGATGTATAGTCAACATATAGTCCAAGAAACTAATGTGTTTCAATGTCACCATTGCATCAGACGGGAATGAAATAGTTGGAAAATCTATACACATTTTTATCTTCTGGTCATTGGAAAACTTATTAAAAAAATGGAATACTTATCAAAAAAATATGCATTTTAGACTCCTGCCAAAGCGGATTTCTTTACATTATCAAAACTCTTAGTGTTATGTTGTCACTTTTCTAGATAGTCTAATACAAAATTAGATTCTATAACTTCTTTGGAATACTGCAAATTAGTGCTCATGCACAACTAGGATCAAAAGGGAATTCTGCAAGGACCTAGTGGAAGGATACAAAATTCCAAGTAGAGAACTTCTATGGTACTAATAATACATGGCAAGTCCAAGGGTTTAGAGGAAGAAAAATTTACAGCCTAAGGACTAGACAGATTTATCTAATTAATTTGCAAGTTATATTGATTGTGCAATGGAAATGAAATACCAAACCACGATTACTTTAGAGAAAACATGGGATAGCAAAAATAGCTCTTTTATTCATCATGAAGAAGAGATGTGTGTCTATAATGCTAGAATTAAAAAACAAACTCTATAAATATTTCTATAGGTCAAATATAAAGATAGATAGTATGATGGTGAGGATGTATTACAGAAGATGGAATCTGTGAAATTCAACCTGATGAGGATAGAGCATATGAGACTCGAGAGTTATAGAATCTATGAATAAATTAAAAGACAATTCTGTTAGTGTAGGTTTTTATTTCCTAGTGGGTTATTTATTTTTCCCTATATTCCTAGGTTTTTCCTACACTTCTATTAATCTCGCTTAGGTTAATAAAGCATGTCTTATTAGGTGAGTGGTTGTGAGGTGTCACCTTCTTACATGTCAGCATCCATTAGCTATCTTGGGAAGATACTTTGCTATCTTTAGTTCGATAGATGGTTGCTCCTCATTGGTCGGTGTTGCCACCTCCTCCCTCTCCTTGGTCTATATAAGCATGTTACTTGGCTTGTATTTTGTATCTTTTACTTTTGCATCCTCTTAATGTTATTTTGCTTCTATCATTTGCATTACTCTCTTGGAGACTAACTCTGTGTTGCTATTTTAATTTTGTATTATTTGCATTCATAGTTTAAATATCTATTTGTTTGCACTAGTTTTTTGGGTTAATAATCTTTTCAGATTCTAACATGGTATCAAAGTCTTGCTATGTGCAAGAGTAGATTTTAGTTTCCTTATTTGAGAGATTCAGGGGGGCTAATAAATCTTATTACAATTTTTTGAAAAACCCAGTATGATTTTCTCTTGCATCTTTGGATGATCTTGAGAATCAGAAAAGTTTGATGGAAACTTTCTTAATCTCTAGGGTTTGCACATGTGTTTTATGAAATCTAGGTGATTACAGCATTTCTGGTTATATTGACAATATTTCTAGTTATACTGACAGCATTTCTGGTTGTTTCAATGCATCCAGGAAGCTTGAGAAAGTTAGATATGGCTTTTGTTTCACCAAAATCAGAGATTGTCATACACAGTTGCGAAACCGGGGTTTCAAACTC
Organism: Cunninghamia lanceolata; assembly: GCA_027924645.1. Taxonomy (NCBI): domain Eukaryota; kingdom Viridiplantae; phylum Streptophyta; class Pinopsida; order Cupressales; family Cupressaceae; genus Cunninghamia; species Cunninghamia lanceolata. Next base: position 29,900,477 of record BSBN01001583.1, read on the forward strand.
AAATCTAACAACCAACTTGCATATTTGGTGTTTTCAATCAATATTGTAGGTTCTAGCATGCCTTTTCTTGTCTTAGGTAGTTGATTCAGCCTTTGTATGTCATTTTTTAGTTGTTGGGGTCATTTTTTGTTGCTGAAGGCATTCTGTTTACATTAGAACTACATCTTCTATACATCAGCAAGAAAAATGCCTTCTAGTTTTTGTTCGTAGCATAGAAAAACCATCTGGGTATCTTTCTGTTTTTGCATGCAGTCTATATATTTTGCAAAATCAAACTCAGAAAGCTACAGTAGTATGCCTCTCCATTGGCAATTGCAATTTTGAAGGCGTTTTCAAATGCTCCATTCTTGATCATATGGACTCCATTTCCCATGATTTATTTTTTGATTTTGGCTATTTTTTCATGCTCTATACACTAGTGCAGTCATTTTTTGATTTTGATGTACATATTTTTCAGAAATTGCAGATTCTTAGTCGTGACACTGCATAGTTCTCATTTTGAGAACTTCAGAGAATCATAACTTTCACATACAACCTCGTATCGAGGCGATTCATTTTTTGAAAGGGCATGATTTTTCAAGTAGATCGCAATGGTGTTGTTTATTTCTTTGGGTATTGTGCCAAAGTTGTATTTTCAGCATATGCTCTTCGTGAGAGTTTTGTAATGTATTGAAATCAAGACCACTTAGTATTTCTTGCTAGTGGTAGTTGTAGACACACTAATATAAAGTGCCAAATCATATTTGCTTCGGGGGGGTCTTTGATTGAGTGAAAAAGGGGATGTCTTATGTGCTCTCTTTGAGTTACAATTTTTTGGGGTTATTGAAATTATTTTGGGGGTTCATCATGGATTTTGATTATTTCCATCCTTCTGTTGTTAAGTTAACCTCAGAGAACTATTCGTCTTGGAAACAAGGGATAAAGAATCATTGCCTTGAGCAGGATCTATTGCCCCATCTTCTTGGACTCGTTCCTGAGCGAAGTGACTGTGAACAGAAGAATGCATGGCTTAATAATAATGGCATGGTCTATGGACTAATATGTATTAGTTTTTCTAAGGATATTCTACATCACATAGAGCACACTGAGTGCCCTTTAACTACTTGGACCATCATCCAATAGTTGTATGGAGACTTTGGATCTTCATCTGATAGTGATGTTTCCTTGGATGACCAAGCTCTGGTGGATGATACTAAGGCTTCTTTTACCCCATCTTGTGTGACATGCATTGATACCCCATCTTTAGATACAATACATGTTGCTTCATTAGATTCTAGAGATGCTTCTTTGTGAACTTCTTGTGGTTCTTTACAGCAAGATAATTACAGTCTTCCTGATTGGGATTCCTATCTATCAGACATTGCATCTTTGTTTGTGGAGTCTCACATTTCAGATTTGGAGGACACATTTGAGGGGTTATCTCTCCTATTTCATGACAGTTCTTTTGTCCTTGCACTTTCTATTACTACAGAGTTCAGAGAGGCTTCTTTGAGAGCTTCAAGTGATTCTTTGTAGCAGGATCATATTTGTCTTCTGGATTCACTTCATTGGGACCAATTTCTACCAGACATCTCTTGTTTTCTTGTAGAGTCTCACATTTTGGATCTAGACGGCACTCTTGAGGACATTCAACTCCTCTTTGATGACAGTCATTTTATAACTGTTATCTCATCTTCCTTGTCTTTGGATCTTGTACCTCCTGGTTCTACACATGGGATTAGATTGCTTCTACCTTTATGCATTGAGGCATCTTTTGATATTCACATGGGGACACTTGAGCAGAGTTCTGAGATAGGATACATTATGAGGCTTCCTTCTTCACCTTGCTTCTTTGAGTGCGAGTTACTTCAGCATTCACCATTGGAGTTGTTTCTTCCTAAGGGGAGAAATGTCATTTGCCACAAATGGATCATCTTCAGCATTCATATATGGGCATCCTCCTTCGACACTGGAGCTACTTCATTGTGGGGGGGTTTCATAGTCTCTTTCACTCTCTCTACTTTGGGAGGGTCTATTCTCTCTCTATTTGGGGGGGGGGGGACTTTCTCTCTTTTGGGGGGGAATTTTATGTACGTGGGTACCTCATCAGGCTTGATTTGCCAAGACCCATTTCTACATCCACCTAAGCTTTACTTATGGGGGGTGTTAGTGTAGGTTTTTATTTCCTAGTGGGTTATTTATTTTTCCTTATATTCCTAGGTTTTTCCTATACTTCTATTAATCTTGCTTAGGTTAATAAAGCATGTCTTATTTGTTGGCAAGAGACACTATATGGACTCATGGTTGTTGTCATTGATGGCAACAAAGGTCATCTCACATATCCGCAAGACATGATATGTCTCTACCGGAAGTCAGAATAAAGAATGTTGTGGTCCGGTGAAGAAGAACAGAGCATGTGGCAAGGTCTGACAGATTGGTCCGGACCTCTCAGAGGAAGTGTCTTGGTACAGTGCGGATTTGGGGAAGTCAAGAGGACTACCTTGAGTGGTATATTCCAAGGATTTAGCCTCCGGTGATGGACAAGGAAAAAGATATGAATGGTTGAGTACCGGATTCCTGAGAGACAGTGAAAACAGAGGAAGAACTGACTGGCAGAGTATCAGACTACTTTCCGGATGGGTTACTGTTGATGACAGAGGTTGTGAAGGCATGAATCATGTTTGGCCGACATGATTAATGATATCTACAAGTATATGCTTGATCCGCATTGCTTGGTGAGGAAGGATTCAGCCGACAGAATGAGAGTTTGTAAGAAACTAGACTGTTCCGGATGCCGACTAGAAAGGTGATGAAATTACTTGTGCGGATATATATAGAGGATGGATTTAGTTGTGAAATGTGTGTTAGTGTGGAGAGATATGCGAATAAGTCCAGAGAAAGAGCAGAGGTAGCAAAAAGGATCCGGTATGTGAAAGATAGCAGAATAAAGAACAGAGGAAAGATGAAGTGCAGCAGATCAGTGTACTGAGCCTAATCAGAACTGAACTCCAGCATATGCAGATGCTTCCAATCAGTTCAAGACTGTGATTCTCATCACTTTGTAGACAGTGTGTCTTCTTGTAGGCAGTGGGCCTCTTGTGAGCAGTGTGCTCGGGCAGTGAGCCCTAATTGGCAAGTGCCATTTTTGTAATTTCCTATTCTTCTAACAGAGAATAATTCTTGGGTTAATCACCCCGTGGTTTTCTCCCTTAACAGGGTTTCCACGTCAAAAATACTGTGTCATGTGTTTCTTATTTCATGGTTAATGTTTTTGTTTGATTTTATGCTACATCAATTAAAAGGAAAGTTCAATAAGGGAAATAATTAGGATAACTGATTCACCCCCCCCCTCTCAGTTATCAACAATTGGTATCAGAGCTAAGTTCCTCCTAATAGAGCCTAACAGCTTGAGGAAGATCTGGGATTTCAAATGGATGCATATGGTTTAAGGGAGCAACTCAAGACTGCCCTTGAGAATCTTGAACAGTCAAATTCTGAAGTCAGTGAATTAAAGGAAAGACTCAAACAGGCTGATGAATTCATGAGAGAATTAAAAGACAAATTAAGTCTCTCTATGAAAAAGAGAAAGGAGCTACTTCAACAGTTGGCAAGACAAAGTGATGAAAGCAATACAAATGAAGAATTGACTGAGCAAACCAAGTTATGTGAAAAGTTATCAAAAGAAGTCATTATGTTAAGACATGAAATGGAATCAGGAACTATAAAGTTTACTCAAGAGATTGAAGAAAAAAGAAAGGCTGAAGACAATCTAAGACAATCTCTTAAAGAAAAATCAGAAGAATGCCACCAGATGGACAGGATTATCAGACACCTTGAATCTGATCTTGAAGATGCCAAAGATAATGAAGGAAAACTTGAGGATCAAATTGCCTCTCTCAAAAGAGACCTTCAAACAGCAAATGAATATAAAGAGAAATTCAAGATAAGTTCTGCTCAACTTGAAGTTCTTCTTGGAAGTCAAAAGAGGACAGATGACAAGTATGGCTTGGGATATGAAAAAGGAGAAAGCTCCGGATCCGGTCAGAAGAATCTTGGATCAAAAAATCCAAGGAGCAGGCCTAGAAGACCTCCGGTAAGACAGCCAAATGCTCAAAGATATCCATCCTTCAATGGATACTGCCACAACTGCAACCACTTTGGTCACAAAGCTAATCAGTGCAGAATGAGAATGAATCAGAATAATTCATCCTTCTCCGGACAGTGCTTCAACTGCAAAAGGTATGGACACAAATCCCATGAATGCAGAATTATGCAAGTAAACAAATCATTCAAAGGTAGATGCTTCACATGCAATAGAATAGGTCATATGGCAAATCAATGCAGATCAAGAGGATATCAGTCAAATATGCAAAGAAATGTTATTTGCCAAATCTGCAATAGGTCCGTTCATAATGCTAAAGTCTGCAGAAACAAGAATCAGGACAAAAGAGGTCCGGTGTACAATCAGAATCAAGACAAGGGTAAACAAAAGATGAATGCGGATGAGGTTAGGAATCAGATGAGCAAGATTTGGGTGAAGAAAAGTTTAGAGAATGTAGAGGTTGGATCCGCACCAGACTCTGGTGCTGATATTTCTTCCAGAAATTAAAAGTGAGCTCAGGCTCAGGGGGAGACTCAAAGAAAATCTTGTTCCCCCAGCCAAACAAGTGGTGCCGGATGTGGCACAAGATGCGGATCAAAGGGTTTGTAGATATGAATCTTGAGATACTTCAGTCAAGTTTTCAGAGGTCCGCATGAAGTTATGAAGAAGCTGTGATCGATCAAATAAGACCTGCTCAGGGAGATGCTCCGGTATGATAAAGGATTACAAAAAGGTCCGGAAAGATCCGGAAATGCACTATCTTGTTCTGCGGATTGGACAGAGTGTTTGAGATGATCTTGTAATATGCTACCTCGATTTATTCATGATTGAAAGATCCGGATGATATCCACAGATCAGGACTAATCCGGGATACTCCAAGCTATCCAGACAAGGCAAACCGGAATGATGTAGGTGAAGCATTTATTGCAGACAGGTATTAGGGTTCGCGGAGCAATTTAAGGGATTTCTCAAAGGTCATTTGCTCATTCTGCACCCGAGAAGAAGCGAAAAGTGGAGCTCTGCAACAAGGTTCTTCAAGCACACCAAGGATCTCCTGCCGAAGCTATTGGATAAAGAAATCAATCCAACCACTCTGTGCAAACCGAAGGCGCATAAGGTATTCTCCGTTTTTCATTACCTCACTGCAAATCTTTGAAGAATGGCTACTCCAAACATAGTTAAGATCTCCGATAGACCTCGCCCCTCATTCAAGAAACATCCCTACAAATCATTGGAGGTTGACCCACTAGGAGCCTTCTCTAGTGTTCCTCACGGAGTTTTACACACCGAAGACATTAGGGTTTACATACATGCAAACATTGAGGAATTTGGGGAATTCAAATTAAGAGACCTCTATCACAAGCAGCTGATTGACAATGCTTTTGAGCTTAAACCAGAGTATAAGGATATTCAGAAGAAACAATTTGAGCAATTTATTCATTTCCCCTGTTTTGAAGAGGATGAATGGGTCCGGTATGTACTGAGCAGAATGCATGACAACTTTCTATGGCTAGACAGACCCTGCAAGATCACAAAAGAGGCAATTAGAGCAGTAACTGGCCTACACTCTTCCGGAGGAGTACCTATTCTCAAATCTGTCAAGAACAACATTGTAACTGAGGCCACCGGATCAAAATTTGACAAAAGGGCAATGACCATTGAAGACATCTCCGATCCGGATATCAAATATGCATCAATGATAATAGGATACAAGATCTATCACTCCAGCAGGGAGAATTCTGTATCTGGAACTGCAATATACACTGCTTATGAAATGTTAAGAAAGAATGCAGAATATGATCTCTGCGAACTACTACTAAGCCAATTAATGGAAAACATACAGAAAATCAAGAAGGATAAGAAGAATTCCTTTAAGTATGGTACTCTGATTGTATGTCTATTCTTCTACTTCATGAATGAGCTACCCGGAACAAGTGGATGGGTATGGCAAAATGACAAACCTGTTGCAGTCCAGATAAGAGACTATTTGCATGGACTTGGGGATGCAAAAGGGAGAAATACAGCTCTATGGGGATACTTCAAAAACTTTCAGAGCATGATGCAAGCAAGAGAGAGAATTCCCCAGTCTCTCATTGAGAAATACAAGGACTCAGTGTGCTTTATGGTTGACACTGATCAGTGCCTAATGGAGGCAGTGGAGCCAAGGACTGTCTGGATCATGCCCATGGGGTATGAAGTTGATGAACAGATAGTGGAGCTGCATGTTCAACACATGCTAAGTCAGCCCAAAGATCCTAAGGCAGAAAGGTTTGGAACCTTTGAGGAGCTGAGTGTAAAGATACATGTAGAACTCAGGGAACCTGAGATTAAAAGAAAGGTAAGAAAAGAAGTAGAGCACATTGCTCAAGGCCTAGGTATCTCAAAGGAGGCACTTGATGCCGGCCGGGAAAAGAGGAGGAAGGCCGAGGAAGAAGAGAAAAGCAAAGAAAGTGCTCCGGTTGGAGCTCCCACCCGGACCAGATCAACAAAGAGATCTGCACCTCCCTCAACCACAAGTTCAAAACCGGAAGTCCTTCAAAAGGTTCAATCTTCCTGTTGTAGAGGACTTAGGTGCAGAAACAGCTGCTGATTTGGAATCTTCTGTTCCGGAAGAAGTGAGCCCTGAACAGACAAGTGAGGACTTGGGACCCTCTGCTCCAGAAGAAGGGGCCCATGAACAAGTTAGCATCTCTCCTCCGGTTTCCCCTACAGTGTCCGGATCCAAAGAAGAAGAGCAATTACAGGAGAAGGAAGCAGTGGTGAAAGACAAAGAGGTTGACAGTTCTAAGACTGCAGAAGAAAAGAAACATCTGTCTCCGGCAAGAGACACTGCACAAACTGTTCAACAATTTTTGAGTAAAGAAACTTTAGAGATTGATGAACCGGAGCTTCTAAAAGGCCCATTTGATTTTGACTCTCTCTCTCCGGTACAAACAATGAAGATAGCTTCATTTGCAAATGCCAAGGCAAATGAAAAACTCCTGAAGTCTCATATGGAAGACTGTGAGTTGATAGAGGCTGCTTCCGGAATACTTGTAAAGATCATGCCATCAATCCAGATAGATCCGACAGCCTCCACTTCCGGTAATCTAAAAACCTTAGTCAGCAGTGTTGATACACATTTTGATTCTTTAGAAAAATCAGCTGAAGAAAAGGTCCAGAAGGAATTTTTGGATAAGAGATTTTCAGAAATATTAGAATTAATCTCTAAGGATAGGAAGATTGTAAGCATTGGAATAAGGAGCTTAGAGAATGCTCTTAAGGATGGCGGTGATATCTATAAATTTTGTATATCCTGGTCAAAGGCAACAGCAGCATTTGACAAGAAAATAAAAGAGGAACATGATAAGCTACAAAGCTTATCTCAAAGTTTTGATCCTCTCTCTTCCTCTATAATAAATCAAGAATGTCAGACTATTGCAGTCTTGAACGAAATAAAGAATCTTGAGAAGGAAAGGAAGAACATCACCAACCGGATGGGAGAACTTAGAAGGATTATAATCCCTAAGTTGGAAACCATGCATGAGGCCATCAGTGATGCTAGGACCACCGCCCAAACAAAAGATCCGACAGATCTCAAGCGGGCAGAAGCGTTTGCATTTTTGTTAAGTGGTCACATTTCAATTTTGGACAGAATGAAGCAAAGTTGGGCTACCGAAATGATTCAATTACAGACATCCTTTGCAGACATTCTTCAATATATGTGAGTATGTAAATATGCGGCTAAGTATAAGAAATTTTTGAAAATTTTGATATGCGGACCCTACCCTTTGCCATTGATGTCAAAGGGGGAGTGAGGAGCAGTGAAAAATGAGAAATCCAACTAAGGGGGAGTTCCGGAAATTGTATATAAAGACAAAGCATCAGCAAAGGGGGAGCACAGTGAAAACACTTAGTCATTTTTCACTAAGTGTTGCCATCAATGCCAAAGGGGGAGATTGTTGGCAAGAGACACTATATGGACTCATGGTTGTTGTCATTGATGGCAACAAAGGTCATCTCACATATCCGCAAGACATGATATGTCTCTACCGGAAGTCAGAATAAAGAATGTTGTGGTCCGGTGAAGAAGAACAGAGCATGTGGCAAGGTCCGACAGATTGGTCTGGACCTCTCAGAGGAAGTGTCTTGGTGTAGTGCGGATTTGGGGAAGTCAAGAGGACTACCTTGAGTGGTATATTCCAAGGATTTAGCCTCCGGTGATGGACAAGGAAAAAGATATGAATGGTTGAGTACCGGATTCCTGAGAGACAGTGAAAACAGAGGAAGAACTGACTGGCAGAGTATCAGACTACTTTCCGGATGGGTTACTGTTGATGACAGAGGTTGTGAAGGCATGAATCATGTTTGGCCGACATGATTAATGATATCTACAAGTATATGCTTGATCCGCATTGCTTGGTGAGGAAGGATTCAGCCGACAGAATGAGAGTTTGTAAGAAACTAGACTGTTCCGGATGCCGACTAGAAAGGTGATGAAATTACTTGTGCGGATATATATAGAGGATGGATTTAGTTGTGAAATGTGTGTTAGTGTGGAGAGATATGCGAATAAGTCCAGAGAAAGAGCAGAGGTAGCAAAAAGGATCCGGTATGTGAAAGATAGCAGAATAAAGAACAGAGGAAAGATGAAGTGCAGCAGATCAGTGTACTGAGCCTAATCGGAACTGAACTCCAGCATATGCAGATGCTTCCAATCAGTTCAAGACTGTGATTCTCATCACTTTGTAGACAGTGTGTCTTCTTGTAGGCAGTGGGCCTCTTGTGAGCAGTGTGCTCGGGCAGTGAGCCCTAATTGGCAAGTGCCATTTTTGTAATTTCCTATTCTTCTAACAGAGAATAATTCTTGGGTTAATCACCCCGTGGTTTTCTCCCTTAACAGGGTTTCCACGTCAAAAATACTGTGTCATGTGTTTCTTATTTCATGGTTAATGTTTTTGTTTGATTTTATGCTACATCAATTAAAAGGAAAGTTCAATAAGGGAAATAATTAGGATAACTGATTCACCCCCCCCCTCTCAGTTATCAACATTATTAGGTGAGTGGTTGCGAGGTGTCACCTTCCTACATGTGAGCATCCATTAGCTATCTTGGGAACATACTTTGCTATCTTTAGTCCGATAGATGGTTGCTCCTCATTGGTCAGTGTTGCCACCTCCTCCCTCTCCCTAGTCTATATAAGCATGCTACCTAGCTTGTATTTTGTATCTTTTGCTTTTGCATCCTCTTAATGCTATTTTGCTTCTAGCATTTGCATTACTCTCTTGGAGACTAAATCTGTGTTGCTATTTTGATTTCGTATCATTTGCATTCATAGTTTAAATATCTATTCATTTGCACTAGTTTTCTAGGTTAATAATCTTTTCAGATTCTAACAAATTCATCTTCAAAAGAAGACATGGAAAAAAATAATTACTTTGTCAATGAAAGGTTCTTTAGTTGCCACCCCTCCAGTTGTGGTCCAATGGTTAAACTCTAAGCTTAACATAGAGGGTTATGGTCAGGGCCCCACATGATCCATGTTAGTCTGGATAGAGTATTGTGGCATAAGTGGAGTACTTAGAAGCCAAACTGCTGTGATATCCTGGCAAATGTAAATTTCAAATCCAGAAAAATAGAATTATCTTTGATCACATAAAAATGTATAAACTAAATTGTAGAGACCTAGCATGCATATACTATAACTTAAACATATTATGTTTTAACAATAATTTCCTAAAACAGTAATCAACTTCTGAGTGTTAGAATCATATCACATTGAAATTTAAAACTGAACAAGAGAGAAAATTACAGTGCCTATTGTATGTTGTGAAATTTTACTGCAATGAGAAGTGCAACCCTTATTTTTATGTTATGGAATCTGTTGTGACCAAATCACACATCGCCCCATCACAAATGGGGACCCTTAGTTTTTTTTATAGGGTTACTTGTTTGTTTTATCTTAGAGTTAGTCAACTAATAAGCTTTGCAAATGCAGTATAGAGCCTTCCTTAGGTCAAAACTAAGAGGGTCTTGTGTTAGAATGATGTCTTGAAATCAACATGCTTCAATGAGTGAAAATCTACAAACAAAAATGGCTAAATGGTGTGTAGGCGCCCTTTGTCATTTTTGGTACCTTGAAAAGCACCTTGACTGGGAAGAGTGATTCAACTGATCAAGGAGGAGCGCCCTGAGGAGTTAGGACCCCAAGATGATTTCAATTGTCTAAATCCAACTTTTGAAGGCAAGGCGCATTCAACATCAAAATCACCCCATTTTGGTGCCTATGGAGAAAGCGGGTTTGAAACTATAAGCATTGAAGGTATTGAGTTTGAAGAGTTCACAAAAGTGCATACAAGCCCTAGGATTGTGAAATTTTGAAGTTAACATCTACTAGATCCTAGGCACAATTTACACTCCAACTATCATAGAAGTGCGCCTAGCAATCATGAAGTTTTAGAGACATCAAAATGGTGCCCAAAGATGAAGAAATGGCCTATAAGTCAAGGTGCTCTAATGAAGAAGTCTCTAGGAAGTCTAAGCATGAGTTTGAAATCACCAAAGTAGCAAGTTTAGGACCAAGAGTATCTAGGCGCATTTCCTTGTATGTTCTATCTAGTTTGGGCACCTTGGAAGGAGTTTGTTATCTTGAGGGTTAGGTGCACTTTGCCACCAAAATCACCCCATTTTAGCACCTTGAAGACTAAATGTTATGAGTCCTAGGATTTAGTACTCAATTGAAGAGTTGTCTCTCGCCAAATCAAAACAAGTGATTGAAGCTATTTGCCAACAAGCAAGTTAAGAAGGTTTGGGCGCATTTTGTTACCTTTGGAGCCTCCTTCAAATGCCTTGACATAGAATCAATATTTTGAAACATAAAGGAGGGCACCTTAAAGGAGGTAATTCACCTTGACCCCCAAAGTTGATTAAACACATGAAATTAGTATTCTAACTCTAGGTGCTACTTCCTCATGTACAACTTCACATTTGCACCTAAGGAGGAGATCAACTTGAAACTCCAAGTCTTGAAGGTGGTTAACTTAGAGAGGTATTTTGAGAGAAACTTCAAAGATTGAAGGTTAAGAGAAGTGAAAGAAGTTCTCATCTAGTCTAGGCACCGATTTAACTCAAACAACCTTATATAAGCGCCTAGGAGATAGGAAGGCTAGGAACCTTGAATCTTGAAATCACCTTGGAATGGGAAGTCTTCAAGCAACAATATCTTGACTTGAGATTATTACAATGCCTAAGAAACTAGCCAAGGAGTATAGGCGCACTTTTATGTTGAAATAACCCTCTTTGAGCTCCTTGTAAGGAGATAGGAGATCGTGGTAGGCAAGGCACACTTCCATCATTGAAGAGTCCATTTTGAGCGCCTAGAAGAGAATGACATTCAAGTCACTTCCAACTTTAGTGCCTTGTGTTAGACTCTCCAAACTGACTAAATCTTATCGAATGAGGTCTAGGCACTTGTTGTCATTTGGATCAACATGAATTAGCACCTAAGTGAAAGGAGATTAGGCATCTTGAAGTAAGGTGTTACATTCTATAAGAACAACCTTGCATTTGTGCCTAGGATCAAAGATCCATAAATACAACAATTTGAAGGAGTAAGGGTTAAGGCATCTCTATTGAACTTCAACAAGTTAATAATGAAACCTTGAAAGACATGAAGTATAGAAACAAGGAATGGCACCTTGGAAGAAAAGGAGGTTTGAGATCATCCAAAGATAGTGCCTAGGGATGAAAGATGACCTAAGGCAAGATTACAGCCAAGCCATCATGAAAGGTGCCTATGGATGATCAATATCATTGAGGAGTGTCAAGGCACCCTTCATATTTTTTTCAACTCATTTTGGCACCTTGATGTAAGATAAAGTTCAAAATAAATAAGAATTGCGCCTTAAGTGAAGTGAAGGTCTCAAAGAAGGTTTGGGTGCCATTCCTTGTTATTTTTGTCAGTTTGAGCACTTTGGAGATTGAATAGGACCTAATGTTCAATTGAATGATTTCTTGCTAAAATAAAGATAAGTGGAAAACTAGAAGGTTTGGGCGCATTCCTCCATATCTGTAGCGTTCTCTGAGCATCTTTGATATGGAATGAAGATATTGTGAAGAAAAGGAAGATCTAGGTGCCCTCTAACATTCAAACAACCTCACATTAGTGCCTTGGAGGAAATCAATTCAAAACTACAAGTTTTGAAGGTTTTCATGAGATCAATTATAATGATTGAAGGATAAGGTTAGTAGTTAAGGGGTCCTCATCTAACTTAGGCGCACTTGTGTGTCTAAACACTTCCATTTTAGCACCCTAGCAATTAAATGAATGAATAATCTCACATGATGCGCTCAAAGATGAAATAGATTCATAAGAGTTCCCTTAGCATTTGGAATGGTTTGAAGTTTAAGAGATAAATCCACTTTTGTGCCTTAAGGATAGTAAAGGATAGAGAAATACATTGAACCATGAGGTTAGGTGCCTTCAAGAGGGATAGTCCATTTGACTTCAAAATATGATTTGACTTACTAAATTGAACTCCAAAACCTAGGCGCCAATTCAAGCCAACACAACCTCATGCAAGCACCTAGGAAGAGAATGTTAAGAATCTTGAAGCCTTGATAAAACCTTGGAGTAAAAACCACTAGTGCCTTGACTCATCATCACCATGAAGGCTAAAATCATAAGTGTTTAGATGCATGAAGATGAAGTAAGTACCTTTGGACAGCTAAGGGCACATTTGCTTGTTCTCATTCATCACTTTTGGCACCCAACAAAGAGGTAAGAATTTAAGAAGAACTCAAAAGGATCTCCAAACAAGGTGCCCATTCATGAGAGATAAGTCCACTTTGGCGTCTAAATGTGGAAAGGTCTTAAATTTTCAAAATTTTCAAAATTGCATTTAAAACTTGAACTTGGCCGACCCCTCTACCTGGCCGACCAACATTAAATAAGGCAAAATACTTGTATAAAAGCAAGGGCACCCACCTTATTTCATCATTGTTCATTCACAACTTCCTTAGGAGTGAATTTTATGGAGAAGGAGCAACATTTTTCCATAGCAGATCTGCACTTTTGAAGTCTGATTTTTGTCATTTATAACTAATTTTTATCATTTTCTATAGAAATCTGCACTTATTTTTGTCTTAAAATTTATTTGAAGGTACGTTTCTGCTGCATTTTATTCAATAATATTGCCTTTTACTTATTTAATTTGCATATTTTCATAGCTTCACCATGTAAAAATTAGGTTTATAAGGATAATTTTGTCATATCAAGTCTCTTATAAAGGTGTTGTCTTGTAGGTAGATGGGCATGATGGTGAAGGAGAATCAAGTGATGATCAAGATGGATGCCAAGTCAACCATACCTGGCTCCAAGCTTGAGAATCATTGGAAGAATGTGGGAGATACCAATATGGGACACGTCAACCTAAAGGAGATGAAGGATTTCTTGCTCGCCATTACAAGGAAAGAAGACATCAAGGCCATTACAAAGAGTGGAATTGTACAAGCAGCATGCTTCCCACCTACCCTATCTAGCACCAAATTAGTGTTAGAATGCATCCAACACTATGATAAAGAAAGAAGACAAATTGTGGCCAAAGACGGGACTATCCTTGCCTACTTGCAAAGAGAAGCTATTCAAGAGATCTTCAACATCCCAAACCAGAAGATAGTGTTCATTTGTCCTACAACTACCCAACATACCTTTGAGGGCAATTCCAAGCAGTACATGCAAGACATAAGGAAGAAGTGGATGACAGATCCTTTAATCAAGATATACAACTCTAAAGATCTAAAGTTCCACAAGGTAGATTTCAAGAAGGAGATAATTTACTTCATCATGTTCTTGAATTACGTAACAGGTAGGCCTCAATCATTGACTTTTGAAGGATGGATGTCTACAAACTTTGCTCATGTTTTCACAAAGAATAAGATGATTGATTGGGCTGGGCTTATAAGTCATTGCCTTGATGAGTAATTTGAAAATTTTGATGAGTCAAAGTCCTTTTTCATGACTTCCTATCTTGTTTACATATTGGCAAGGAATGTGATATACAAGGGATTGACATCTAAAGGAGAAGTAGCCATAAAATCTAGCCAAATCCTATCACATCAATGCTATACACAGCTCCATTTGAAGAACATCAACCACTACAAAAGATTTAATGATGCCTTTGCCATGTATATAGTGAGAAAGTTGCGAGGGGAGTTGCATGGGAGGTTGATGGGTGCTGCTAGGAACTTCATTGAGCAATATGGAAGATACTATATTCAATATGATAAGTTCACCTATATAAGAATTCATGGCTTCACATCCTTTCCATATAGATTGCCAAGGTATCCTACTAATAGGATGGTACTATTGGAAGTATCGAGACAGTTGTTGGAGTTCCACAAGATGCAAAGGACAAGAAAAAATGCTAGGGTTCAATTCCCTCTCAAGCGTGGAAGATATTATTCATGTCCATCACTTCACGCAGCTGAACATTCTAAGATTGAGCTTCAGCATATCATTTACATCTTCATGATTCAAGGAGGGAGAACTTTGACCCACATGGAGCTATTAAGCAATCGTATCCTACCTACGAGCATGTAGAGCAACTTGAAGATCATTGGGAAAATGCTATTGATGATGATGATGTAAGGATGCAAAAATGTTCAAGATTAATATGGCATTTGGTAAGAGCTACAAAAGTGTTGAGGTTTTTTTATCAGCTAGATGATGACAGAACTCTTTCAGGTGATGAATATAATAAGATATAGAACCTGCCATATGACATTGACTGGATTGATAGAGAAAGAGTATATGACGAAGAGTTGATAGAACCTATCATTGCTATCACTAAGGAACATGCAAAAGAGAAAGTACAAGCACTGATAGATGAAGGAAAGAAGCTCACTTACACTAAGGCGAGAGAAGTTAAACAACAAATACAACATAGTGCACCTGGTAGAAGTTCACGAAGTAAGGATAATGAAAGAGATTCTAGCCAAGCAAGGAAAAGAAAACAACTTGAATTTGCACAAGGGGAATCAAGTAAGAAGAAGAAGAGGGTAAGCATTGAAACTGCATCATCTAGACAACTAGGAGATACTTCAATGAATCAGGATATAATTGTACATGTTGTTGAAGATGTAGTCTTAGATATTCCATTTGAAGAGGTGCCTTCAAGTCCACATGATACTGAAATCATTGATCAAGCTAATACAGAAGACAAAGACGAAGCTGAAGAAGAATCATTGCCTATGCAAGGAAGGCAAGTACAATAGCCAGGAGATTTTTCATCATTGCTAGAGTGGTTATAGGATAGAATTAAAGAAAGCTGTGAAGTGGAAAAATATCATCCCATTCCAATTGAAGAATTGCTACTAGACATGTCTACTAAAACATCGAAGAAGAAAGTAACTACTCTTTCAAAGATAACAAAAGATGAAGTTGGTGTAAGGAGAGTACATGTAGTTGTTCTAAGAGTTGAGAAAAATATAGAAGACATTACACCTAAAGATTATGATATCAATACATTTGACTTGGGTCCGTTGACTGGAACACAAGTAGAAGAAGAATTTTATGATTCAATTGATAATGCTCGAGCTATCATAAGATAGGAAACAAAAGGTAGGATCAAGGCTGAGTGAAGGTGTCAAGCATTGGAACAGTATATTCAACAGTTAGTTCATCCTATCCATAAGCAGGAAAGAGTTTCTACACCTCCACCTGTTCTTCCTCCAGAAATAGTTGTACATCTTGAGGGGTTGAGGTCTTCATCTCATAGGTTGAAGGATTGGATGAAAAGGTCAAGGGAAACAACATATGGCTATCTTGAAGATATTATGCAAGTCTATAATAAGGTTATTGATCTCAAGGATAGAGTACTTGTATTGTTAATAGCCTGTACTGAGTTTAAGGCTATCAAAGAATAATATATGCCACACTTGAAGAGTTTGATGGAAACTTTAGTTGATGAGTTGATACATGTTGAGGTGATTGAGGAAGAAATGAGACATGATTTCACTTCTTGATACTATTGCTTTCGCAATAAGGGACAACTACTTGATAGGGTTGAAACAGATATGTCAAGAGTAAGGAGTGTGATTCAAAGAATCTAAGATGGAATACATGCATCCTTGACGAAGATATGCAATCCCTTTGGAGAGATTACTATTGAAAGTATGAAAGAACAAGTTCAAGCATTCTACTTCCAAGAGGATGATTTTTCTGATGAGAACCTTGATAACATATTTTCACTTGCTATCCACCTTGGCGCCAACAAAGCTAGAATGACTGATTGGGAGAAGACACTTGGCCTTTATGTAGCTGATGTGCTTGAAGCATAAGGGACCATTAGGAATATGCCAAGTGTACCTTTTGATGACATCAAACAAGTGGTGTCCAGATTCATTGAATCCCATAATACTAGTGATGGTTATTCATATGGAGATTCCTCATAGGCTATTGATGTGGCATCCTTATCTTCTTGGGAAACATGCCTTTGTTTCCTCTTTCATATACTAAAAATTGAAGTTTGTTGTAACTGTTAGGGTAAAATAGGATTAATCATGAATATGCAATAAACAAACATCAGATACCCATAACTCAATAGAATAGTGAAATGAAGAAGATTGAATTAAAATGAACCAATGAATAAACACAATGCAAACCTTCCTTGAATCGAAACTTCTATTGTTGCCTATCAAGATCGTCCTCACTTTGTATGAAGTAAGCCCTCAGAGAGTGCACTCCTTTGCTATTTCAAGGATGTCGATAGTGAATGGTTGTGGTGATAAACGTGCAATGAAGAGGAGCTTCAAAGCTTTGGGTGATCTCAAGAAAATTGTATTGGGGTGCCAAAGGCGCACTGGTGAATTTCTGCAGAGTAACAATACGAATACCCTGGATGAATATAATGGAAGAATAAGGTTCTATTTATAGACTTGGGAGGATGAAGATCAATGGTTGAGAAGAAGTATGATGATCAATGGTTGAGAAAGGTTGAGGAATGTACAACAAATAAAAAGAGGACAAGTGTCCCACTTCCATCATGTAACAGGGGAGTTAAAAAAATTGATTGAAGAGTTAACATAATAGACCAATCAGTAAAGTGAATTGATTGGGGAGTTAACTGAATTGATTGATCAGTTAACTGGGTTGATTGAGGAGTCAACAAAATAGATTGACCAGTGAACTCAATTGACTAATTAGTTAATAGATTTGATTGATGAGTTAACTAATTTTGACTGGAGGATAAATAGGACGTGGGTGAGGGAATATTAGCTAATTAAATATTTAAAATATTTAATTACAAGTGCAACATGGTGAGGTGGAAGAGGTGAGGTGGAAAGATGAGGTGGATTGGTGAGGTGGATTTAGGATAGAGGAATTTATGATTAATTAAATAACGTAGGATTATTTAATTATGTGAGACATTAGAAGAATTTAGGGAATTTAATTAAATAAATTAATTTTATTTAATTATGGGATAATAAATCAATCAAATAAACTTAGAATATTTATTTAATTGATAGAAGAAATAAGAAGGGAATAAATATTAAGAATATTTATTTAGAATGAATCATGTCATTTTTAGGTGTATACAGTAACCGCTGACTTAGGTGGCATAATCTCGTCCATTGGCTTTGCCAATCGATCCCAGCCATTCATGTGTTCTTGAGGTCTATATAAGGGCTCCTTTTGCTCTCATTCGTAAGGTTGGAGACTCTAAAAAATTGTTGCAAGAGCTCTTTTGAAATAATATAAGACTCATTGTTTGGTGATTCTCTATATGTTTCTAAGTGTTGCATGGTTTTTGATTTCTTAAAGCGGATGTTAAATTAGATTAAGTTTTCTTTTATGCATTATGTTAGTTGGTGGAAGATTTTATTGTGTTTCTTGGTGGACTCCATATGTTCAAACCATTTGTGATTTGTGGCTTGCAAGTTGCAGTGTATGGTTAGACTGAACAAAGAGCTTAACTTTGATTGTTTATGTTTGTTGAATTTTTATGAACATAAGTGATTTGAATATCTTATATCACCCTTAGAAGATTGCATCAACCTTGTGTAGTTGTTTCAACTTGGCGAAACAAAGTTGGTTGATTCCACTTGATCGATAATCATCTCTTACATCTAGGATTAGAGTAGTTTTCCAAACCTTTACCTTTTACACTTTTTTCATCATCATTAGGAATTAGGATTAAGAACTTCATTGCCATATCAAGTGTTGAAGAGTTGTAGTACTTGGAAATTCCTAGTGTTTGCCTCCCACAAGTGAAACAAGCAAGTTGTCAGAACAATTGTGTAAGTCCCTTTGTGTTCATTAGCAAAATCACATCAAGTCATTGAGTCATCCACTGCAAATCATAAAGAAAAGGAACCTTGGAGTTGTCTCGATTGGTCACTTTGTTTAGCATTTGAGAGACTTTATTCAAGAGAGAGTGGGAAACTTAGTGTTTTTACTCTATTATTGAGTTGTCTAAAAACAATCATCAACAGAGTCTAAATCAAATAAAGAGAAATAGCTACCCAGAAATTGCATTTCTTATGTCCCTTAAACTAATAGAACATACTGCCAGACACCTCAATTTAAGCAAAATACCAAGTAGTTTCCAAAACATATCATTTCTGGTATACAAAATGTATATTTCCAATGTAATGGTGTCAGAAGTGACAATTATTGCATAGAGCCTGTGTGATATTCAAAAGTACAATTGAAAAGAAAAAAATATTACGATCATCTTCCTGCAAAGATGAGTATCTTGAATCATGACATTTATAAACACCATCTCTCATTTGCCATGATATAGACCACCTATTGGGAATGGAGTGGAAGCACATCAGTGTGCAGTTCTTGGAAAACATAGAAAATGCACACTACATCATTTATGCACAACTATGATAGTTTACTTTAAATAGCTATCAAAGAATCAATCAAAATGGGCCCATAAGAAAAAGGCCATTGGAGATACCACAAAATATACCCCAACACAAATGCAAATGAGGAATTTAAGCTTCAACAATTAAAAAATAATATATTGCATGATATGCTACAGAATCTTATGTTTGAATTCATGAATATCTACAGGTGTAGGAAATCTCTGCTCTCATTGCATCAATGGGCCGTGATTATGTGCATAACGCTCTGGACCATAATAAACTCCTGACTTCTCTAGAAGTGCAAGGGCTTTAGACTTGCCATATCGTGATGCATATAAAGTTAGATATTCCAAATCCTACATACAATTTGAAGATCAGGCCAATAAAATATTTGAAATTTAAGAATCAAGATGATCTTGAATGTGCAGCCATACTCACTTTGTGTCATGACGTAATAGTCCTCTATCACTAAATATAATATTTAATTTGAAGACAAATGAGTTTTTATTTGACATAATTTAAAATTTTAAATGAATAAATAAATAAAATTAAGGAGTACATTTCTAGAAACAGCATCTCCCAAGACAACTTCTTAAAAATCACATGAGAGAATTATTTTCCACAAGAATTAATGACAAATTGGAAAAATTCGAAAGAGACATTAATTGGGAAGACTTGACTCAATCTTCCACCATGTGCCTAGATTTGACTCCAAAGTCTTTCAGATTTTCCAACATGTGTTTGAAAAAGGAGGTTCTAAACAAAGGTGGAGTTTTCTATAAATAAGAAGGAGATATGAAAAGGAAGACACACATGGAAATAGTTTTGAGCTGGATGGCTGGAACATTTTGTGAGATCCATCATTCCCTTCTCTTTTTGAAGTTTTGCCAAAAAGATTCATTGTTTTTTATAATTTCATGAATTTTTAGTTTGAATATTTGTATTTGGAAATTTTGTTGGGGGCATAAATTAACTAACCTAGATTTATGTAAAAGAGATTGTATTCTCTTACAATTACGTATGTTTAAGAATTGTCTAAAGCTGCTCAAATTTCCTGTCATATATAATGTAGGGAATTATGTTTATACATTCTGGGCTCTCTGAAACGAATCTGCACCTTATACAATAGTTCACATGTCCGTTTACTAGCACGTACTATTAAAATTTGTCTCAGCGGCAGATTGTGTCTTCACCTCAATTTTTATGCAATTCATTATTACATGCAATTTGCTATTGTTATCAATAGTCTGACAGACTCAGTTTCAGTAAAATGTGGATTTATGGGATATTTCTAATTCTACTGAAGCGTTAGGTTATGGCATTGAAACTATATTAGATTTATGCATGGCTATCTTCAACTTAGAGAGCAAACTTCAACAATTGTCACTACAAGCTCATAGCCATCGGAGTGACCTTAAAATTGGTATTAAGTTTAACTAGTTTCATCTTTGAAGGAATATCCCGAAAATGGATTTCAAAGCAAAGATATCCAAAACCATATGACTCCGCATAGCCCTTGCAGAACTGTGACAATGATGTTGACCTCATATTCTGCTTGGTTTGAAAATCATGGTCACTAGATTTATTGAACAGTTGCAACATTTTTCTCAGTTTTCTCTGTACTCCAGTTAATTCAACTGTTGTCAATTTCTTTTGTCAAGTTCTAAGTCTACTGTTACACTTCAGCCTGTCAAGTTGTTCTCGAGTCTGAGTTGCATGATTGTACTTCATCAAAATTAAATAGAATAATACATTTCAAATTGGCAAATGCCGTTGAATTGATGATGTTAAGTGATAAATTAGTTGTATGAATAACGACGCCAAACTGCACAAATCTTTATGCTTTTATGGACGTCCATACCCTGTTCTTGAGCGGTCTTCGACTCCACGACTGTCTGTGTCTCTTCCTTGTCGGTCCAAGCAGGCCCTCTTCTTTCCACTACGCCACCATCTTTTTTTTTTTTGCATGCATAAATTTCAAAACCTGGGTTTTTATCTGTAAAACACACAGGGATTTCTGCATCATTCTCTTCGTATGGGTTTTTATCAAATTCAAAGAGAAGGCTTTCGATCTTTTTTTTATTTCTATATTATTCTTCTCTATTTCTAGTTTTTCTTCCCTTACACGCCTGTCAATTCTTTTTCTTGCCATCTTCCCCATGGCCGGGACAATATCTCTGTTTTCTTCGGAAATCAAAGTAGGCGCGGTTGTTTCTATCGGCGTATTCCTTAATCCTCCTATGGGTGCAAGCGCCAGTAGTATAAAGGAGGCACACAAACTGTTTGACATCTCTTTGAGGCATTCTGTCAAACAGTTGACGTGCTTGGTCCGTACTTCCACATCTTTGCACACATGTCTACACGGGAAGTCGCAACTACAACATTTGACAAAATTCCTCCTTCCATTATGGATGTCCATACCCTGTCCGAAAGCTGCCATTCTCACACAGGCTGGGAGGATGCTGGCAAAGGTTGCTGTCTGGTTTTACACTTGCCAATTGCTTTTGCTCGAAAGTTTCTTGTGCCTTTTCAACAAATCCTGCAATCATTGCATTCCTGAGGACATTTCATTCAGGTATTCTGTCAAACAGTTCGCGTGCCTTTCCTGTGCTCCCTCATTTGCATATTTGTCTACCAGAGCATTTCCAACTATAATTCCGCTTACCCTGTTTCAAGGCGCTTCCATTTTGTCACAGGCAGAGAGGATGCTGGTAAAAGGTCGTGGATTTTTTATTTATACCTAACGATTGCATTTGCTCAACAAATCCATTTCATGCAATACTATGATCATGCATTCCATGAGATGACATCTATTTGAGGCATTCTGTTTTTAGAGCCCAGCATAGCCATCTCACGCACAGAGGAATCCTGCTCACCATTTTATCTATTTCCCTCTGTGTATGAAGCCTCAGATTGTTCGCATTCCCCTCCATTGATAATTTTGCATTCTTAATCAAAAGTGAATAGTTTTATGGCCTGTTAGAGAAATCTCGTCTTTAATTGCATGGAAATTTGTAAGTAAGGTTTTCCTAATATCCTAGAAATCCGTCCGCTGCATTAATAAAACTACAACACTTATTAGGGGAGAGGACCCAGTACTGGTGCACCTTAATTTAGGGCTCTCAAAATCATATGTGGCAATTTCAAATTACTCCAAAATTTTTACAGTAATTTATTTTGCAACGCCCTGCTTATAACTAAGGTTTCAGGGCCACATTATCAAATATGATGCCACATCTGTATGATTTTTGTTGAGGTGTAAAATAGTTTCCCCCAAAAAAGGGGGTGGACCAATAGGTGTGCATTAGTCATATTTTGTTGGTGGACTGATATGACATCATATGATTGGTTGTTTCTTTTTTTAAAATTTAAAGAATACATTTCATTCAATTATTAATACTTATAGTAACACTATTTAAAAATATTGAACCTTAAATACACATATATTGATACTAAACTAAAAAAAAATAGAAAAAAAACTATTGAGTCTTAAATACACATATATTTTCTCAGCCATTGAAACTATCTCACCTATTGAATCTTTTCCCCTATAAATACATCTATCTAACCAAAAATGTTAGTTTAGGTATCTATTTTGTTATTGGCAATTATTTGAGTAGTCAGTGATCCACTTTCTGTTTCATTATATTTGAGATCGGATCTTCTGTATTGAATAAGAAGGAATAATTCAGAATTTGTACTTCATAAAAAGCGTGTAATAATGCCAGCCATTCATTGATAAGAAATAAATTAGAACCAAATGACAAACAGCATTATGGTTAGCCCGTGGCGTGGAACATCCATTTTTAGATTTTAGTAGAATAAGAAGGAATAATTCAGAATTTGTACTTCATAAAATGCGTGTAATAATGCCAGCCATTCATTGATAAGAAATAAATTAGAACCAAATGACAAACAGCATTATGGTTAGCCCGTGGCGTGGAACATCCATTTTTAGATTTTAGTAGAATAAGAAGGAATAATTCAGAATTTGTACTTCATAAAATGCGTGTAATAATGCCAGCCATTCATTGATAAGAAATAAATTAGAACCAAATGACAAACAGCATTATGGTTAGCCCGTGGCGTGGAACATCCATTTTTAGATTTTAGTAGAACCTTAGACTGATAATATTATAAGAAGGAATTAGAAATAATTCAAAGAATATGAATATAGAAGTAATTAAGAGCTATTGTAATATCTTATTGTGTGTCATAGCTCTACTCTTAAGATTAGATCAATACTCTTGAATCAAAGAAATTAGTATGATAATATTTCTTTTATACCATCGATATTATTCAACTAGTTCTATAGAATCGATTTTATTTAGATTTTAAATCCAATTGCTAAAATGTAAGAAATGGGTAAAAGTTTCTTAAATTGTTGTATATTACTCAAAACGAAAGACTTATTGGAAACTAGGTATTTAAAACATATCCTATATCCTTTATGATATCAAAGAACATAGAATTTTGGTGTCTATTAACTACCAAGAATTCTTTTATTCCTACTAGTAAAAGTTCATTCTTTCCTTAAACCATTAAAATCTAACCCTTGAAGGGAATTATTTTATATTGAGGATAACTTAGTATAGTTGAAAGCTTGGAAACATTATTTCTATAATCATGAGAAATTTAGATAAGGTAGATGGTTTAAAGGCTCAACATACTTGAGAACTAGAATACATTTGACCCTTGTATATCTTAATACATTAATCGAACATTGAGTTGGGTTGAATTAAAATTCAAGAATGTTGTGGTCTATGACCAATCGTGTCATTTATAATAATATTTATGTTTTCCCTAAATGGTTTTTGAGTCTCTCCTATTATCTCCTAGTTTTCAAGTGCTATTGATGTTGGAGATTATCCAACAGATCTACTATCTTAGACATACTTACAAGTGTATTAGCCATGATATGGGCTATCAAATGGTTGTTCAAAAACAAATTCATTTTAAAAAAATAAAAGTGAAGGATAAGCTCCTTATTAAACAACTTAAATCTATGGAACAATTAGAGAATGAATCATGATTTCTTAAATATAAATTTGTTGGACTAAGACCTTGTCATATGTTATAAGATTAAAGTAAGAATCATATTTGGAAATAAATCATGATTGTAGAAGGGATACTAGGAGGTACAAAATTGATAACTTGGTGACTTAGAACAACTTCAAAGATTCATCCAATATGACTTATGAAAATAAGTAAAACTTACATTTGATTAATAGTGTTAACATTTAGAAAGTTTCAGTTGAGAAACTTATTGAGATCCAAGTATCATAAATTCCTATCCATTTTCAAATATAAATAAGTTGAATGCTTTTGCAAGGAATTGACCCTCATTCTATATACTATTGAACAAAGTTTATAATTCCTGGTATTCTACTAGATTAGGTTGTTACGTACTTTATTGATTAAGTATTTTTCAAGTCTTATACTTTTTGAATCAATAAAGTTAAAGAAAAGTATTATTATTATGAGTTCATAGATTATAAACATGGTTAGGGTTGACCTAGTTGTTTTGTGATCCATACGTAGTTCAATCATAAAATGATATTTCCAATACTGATGTTAGAATATTATTGTTATAATGCACTTATTTATCGATTGATGCAAGTTTGTTAACAATGAAATTAACCAGTTTTATTAAAGTATAAACTCGTTTAAGGAGTTTCAAGAAAACCTCTTGCTGGGATAACTGTCTTAATTTACAAAGTTCTCATTGGTTCCAATTAAATGTAAGTTAGTAATGCTCATGCAAGAAATTGTATCAATTCTTTACTTGTATGATAAAATAAGATTCCCTTGTTTCTCTTAAGGCTGAATCTTTATATGCATTATTGATAGAATATCATTTCTAATTTATGTTATGTACAATTATGAATTAATGACATTGATTGTATCATTTCTAGTCCTATTCATTTCATATAAATGAATTGGTCAAGCATATTTTCTATACATAACTTGCATCAGGATTCAGTGAAGTATATTCCCTTTATCAATTTATTTATTAGCTAGGTAAACTTTAACAAATGTCCAAAAACTCAAACAAATCACAGTGTTTAGTTTTTACAGTACCTCTGTGTCATGTTTACGGGTAATGTCATCACATTGAACCAAGTACCTTGCGCCTAACATAGATACAACGATGTCTGGGTATCATCCCTCTAAATCGTTAGGGAGTAATAAGGTACATGTCAAAGTTAAATCCGTAGGAAGGGAAAATCTTCTCAGATACCTCATTAAAAAGATTAACCAAAAAGAAAGAATGAGTCCATTGAAATAGTTGTATGATGATTACCATGATAGAAAACCCTTTTAAACTATTAATGGAAAAACCTCATCACATAAGAAAATGCGTACTAGGTAAACCATTCACATATGAAATACTTAAACGTCAAACATTCTCAGGAGGTGTGTTTGCAAAAGTAGTTTCTTAATAATTTTGTCACTGTATCACTCGAGTGGGTGGCAGTTTATGAAGAACTGTCTCAGAAAACTGGGCCCTAGAAAGGGTTGTGTAGCCACTCACAGTTGCATCTATGTCTTCTCCGTCCATCCTCTTTTCTTTGGTAGCACCCTCCTTAGCATGCTCAGTAGCATCCTTCATGATACACTTGTCTTCTTCCTTCCTTCCGACAACACCAACTATAGCATGCTCCTGAAATTTTTTTGTCTATCCTTCCACACCTTCTATTATCTTTTATTCCTCTATCATTTGTACCCTTTCCATTCTTCTATAGTAATGTTCTTGTTGCTCCTTAATTTGCTTCAATCTCTCTTCTCTGCTTATCTCCATTCATGTTCTAGTTTCTTCATTTATTTCTCTTTTCTTCTACTCGTCCCCTTTCACCATGGGTTTGCTACATTTGGTGTTCCATAAGTCCTCTTATATCCCATGGAATTATTATTTGAAGAGTCACATCATTTGCAAGGTCCTTCTAGAACCTACCACCTTCCCACTCTCCATCCCCTTAAGTTCATGCCCCCCTCTCATAGAGGTCAAGACTTAATGATTGAAATATTTTCCCACCAATCTCACCTTTTCTCCTCTCTAGAACTATGTGTTACTTCTACTAATGTTTCTCCCTTTCAATCTTTAACTACCTTCTTCTAGGGTCCTAGCAACAAAATCAGATGTTAGCAAGAAATGCAGAGGGAATACTGGTCCACAGATTTGGTCCTCGGTCAAGTCTTTGTAGTTAGTTTATACTATAGTCAGGCAGCTAGAGATGGACATCCAAACATAAAGAACAAACCAACAAAACATCACATATAACTCAAAATAAAGTAATACATAAAGTTACCTGGTACAGACAAATCTCCATATAGATATATTAACAACAATCAAATAGATACATCATCAGTCCATCCTCCGGTAGGTCTAAGTCTCTACCTCACCAGTTACATACATGAATTCTATAACATTGTTTACATCATGATATACTTCTATACTTCTATCATGCTTGCTTTCATTCTACTACACCTATCTATATCTATACTATATCTATTATATCAAGGGATGTGTCTTCTGTCGGTTCTAACCTCTGCATATTGTATAATATCCTTCGGTTGGCTCTATTCTCTATCAAGTAACCTATCAAATCCATAAAGGTGTTTAGTGGAAAATTGGATTTGTCAATGTTCTAATGTATAGATGTTTAAATCCGCCTCTCCACTATACATTGAATGATCTAGGGTTGAGTGGTGAGCACTATCATACCCTAGGTCACTTGCAAATGAAGGGAAACTTGGATTAGGAAATTTAATTATTCTCTTATGTCCAATTAACCATTAAAAACCCTAATTATGTAAATATGGCAACAAATTGATGAAAGATGGAAAAAGCTCTTGCAGACAGAAGTAAAATAAAAAATCACAGAATACCTATTTTTGGGGTTCTAAGGTGGAATAGTCAGGGACACTGGTGTGGGTGCCCAAGTCCAAGGTACTTGCTTTTTCAGGGAATCTGGACCTCCTTCTGATAATGATCAGCCTTGTAACTTCTATTTTCTAAAATCTATCTACGGAGGACACTTTTGTGCGCGCCCTAGTCTTGGAAGTGCTCCTTTGTCAGACTTTTCTTCAGATCACAAATCCTTGATGCCTACCAATCCTTCCTGCAACTCCACTTTTCCCAAATTCAACACCTGTAACCTGCAATCACAAGACTTGGTTTGGGGGTTGTGGTGTTTAGAGGTTTGCCTCAGTCAAACCCTGGAGAACACTTAAGTCTCCGTACACTGTTGTCAAACAAAGAGTGTGTGTCCTTGTGAGGCAGAGGCAAAAACCAAAGAAATCAATGATAAAAACACAATATTATGTCACCTTGTAGGGAAGCTCTCATGGAGGAAGATGCTCTTCATGCTATGAGGAGAATGATGCTCAAATTTACAAATATCAACACACAAAACATACAAGTCCACTCTTTCAACACAATAGAAAGCCTTGAATCACCTTGAGAATGCTTAGAGTTTAGAATGATCATCTCGTTTATAAATGAATGTCTACACATGCTTATATATGCATCTATAAGCACTCCTGCCAAGATATTTGAAATTCAAACTTACTGTGTCGGTAAAGGGACCTAATAACGATCACTAACCAACACCTAGAAATTGGGGCTGCCCCAAAATAGGGCAGGTCTAGGGTGCGGGCGCCCAAGTCCTCCCCCTCTATTTTGGGCAGGGTATAGCTCAAGGGGTCCTCCTAGGTCCCATTTGCCATGAAACCCAAGTCTCATTCCATCGGGATGCTAAAATATGAACTAAAATGTCCTAAATGCATGCTAAAGACCCGGGAGCTAAACCTTATGAGGGAAAAGCCCCCAAGGGGACATTTTCTGACATTACATTCAGCCCCCACTTTAATGTATGTATACACACGAGGCCAATACATGCATTAAAGTAAGGTCACAAACACATTAAACACACCAAGCATGGAGAAGACATGCCAATCACATAGAAAATTTAGTAACAGACATGCAAAACATGGAGAAGACAGCTACAGTCACGTAGAACACAACAAAGATAGTCAATGCATAGAAGACACATTAATTCATGGAAGACAGAAAGCATATCTTTTTTTTACTTTTTTTCTCATATATATGAAATACAAATGCAAGTATTGGAAAGTAAACAAACCTCCCATAGTATAGGAAGCACTACTCAGGGGCATTAGTCTTTGTATATATGGGGCAACACACACGCAAGACACACAAAACCTCCCAAAATGCACGAAGCACTCCCCAAGAGCGCTGGTCTTTGCATATGGGGAAACAAACATGCCACACAAAACAAGCACGCCAAAACACACACACTTGAAGACACGGAGAAAACACAGCAGACAAGCAATGGTGTGTTCCCTATTTCTAGGCTCATCACCATCTCTGGCATATTATAGGCACACACCGATGATTGGTCTTCGCCACAACAATTACCGAAGACATGCTTAAGGGTTGAGTTAGTCACAGAACCGCTCCCCACCTCCATATAGGACTTTTGAAAATGATAGGATGATGCAATCTGCTACAAGAAATACACCATCCTCGCCTCTGTAGAGGGCTTAAGGAAAAGGATATGCTCAATATCCCACCTCCGCACAGGGCTTACATGATTGATTGATTGATTGCAAACAAGATCAGGATACATGATGCAATACTTTGGGGCGCAAGTCTCTGCATCTGAGGTCAAACACATTGCTAACATCTATAATAGACATCTTACCTTATATAAGCGCCCACCTTAAGATGGTTGATATCAATTATCAATATCAAGCATGTTAAGGTAGGAAGAAAACACACAAGGGAACAATGACTTTCGCAAAGCCCATGCCCCCTGGAGGTGACATGTACTTTATGATCGCCAAATGTTCCCACAAACACATCCCTACAAGAAACATGTTAGTGTCTACAACATCAGGATAAACAACAACATCAATGTATATGATTAACCACACAAAGAGCTAAGCCTATAAAATGAATTTGGGGTTCAAGGATAACCGTGAAGCTATATCATGAAGCTCTCCGAATTGAGTACTTCCAAGGCTAGATTCAAAGGAAAACAAAGGTGCATAGAGCAGTAGTATTGTTAAGGTTTGTAAATGCGATAGAAACATCGTGAAATTCACTGTGCAGAAAGCACGAGTGCTTCCACTAGCCAAGCGTTGGCTAAAATATACAACCTTGTCATCATATTAGGAAATAAGTCCATTTTTTTATTGCTCTCAAAAGGGACACTAGGTCCACATCAATTTAAATGTTTGTCATCATTCGCCCGCTAGGTGGAAACACTACAGGAAGGGAAACAATAAATAAGAGAGAAGAAAACAAGTGTCTTAGGGATAGTCACATAGGAGGGTGCCCCCAAGTCACCAACCATGATGCTATGTCTGCAAGACACAACACACAACAATGAAATCAAGGAGAGAGGCAATATAGAAGAATGATGATACAAATAGAAGGTCACAACAGAGGCAATCTCCTAGTATCCCAAGCCTTAGGGGAGAATCTGAGGTCATCCCAGGAGGCCTAAACAACACAAAACACATCACGGGGGAAGCACATCATGAGAGAGACAAAAGGTTAGGGATACTTACCTGTAAGGTCTTCATATTATATCTTGGAGTTGTCGAACCTCTTGGAGAGGTACTCGATCATGTTTAATACAAAATTTGAGTGGTTCTTATGAAAGTCTTGTTTGCTATCATGTGATGCTTTTTCATTAAACCCTTGTTTAAATGAAACTTTTTGTTGCTTGTGAGGGGGAGAACCACTATTATTTCTGATTGTTAATTGTTGTATTGCTCTTTTTTTATTTTTAGTGAGTTTTCGTTGGTGAATCTTTCTAGAATAGTAGCAGGATTCATCATGTACCATCTTACTCATCTGTATCGGTTATTGTTCTTTCTTTTCAAAGGTATTTTGACTATCTCCCAATCCATATAAGGATAACAGAGGAGGAACCTCAGCATAAATTCCATTTCTTTGTGGATGAGGTTGATTATCCATTTATTTCTTGTCAACTTCAATCATACCCATGATACTATCATAGTCCAAGTAATCATCCTTGTCTACTTCCACTAAATCTTGTTCCACCATATTATTTTCAGTATGTTTAGGAAAAGGATTAGTGAAGATTTGTAAATTTTGATTCGGCGGAGCAACCAACTTATTTCAATTATCATTCACACCTAATATCTGGATGACATTTGAATCGATAAGGTCTTGTATCTCATGTGTAAGACGCATACACCGTTCAGTGTCATGTCCTTGCATTCGATGATAATGACAAAAGGAATTAGCATCGAAGTAAGGTCCTTGTTTACTAGGATCAAGAGGCTTGATCGGGGGAAGCTTTAGAATGTTATTACTCACAACTTGATTCATTATGGAATGATAGGACTCAGATATCAGAGTAAACTTTCTTGGTTGATATGATGGTTTCTTTGGATTATTTATTGTAGACACATTCATATTTGGTCCATTTATCTTGATGAAACTCTTGTTATTGTTCCTTTTAAAGTTGTTTTACGGTGTTCCACCCATGGATTGTCCAACTTGAGCTGATGAGTTTTGGTTTTCATACTGACTAGATGAAAGTTGATAATCATGAAGGGCGGTGCATAAATGTTGAAAGGAGTTGTACTTCATCAAGAGGATCTTATCACGAATATTAGGTTGTAGATTTGTAATGAATATCTTTTGAACATCTTTGTCTTTCATCTGATATTGAATTTGTGCATAAAGTCCTTGATATCGACCAATAAATTCAGTCAACTTTTCTTTGGGACCTTGTTTGCATTGAACCAAGTCAATAAGAGTGACTTGGGGTCCGATGTTTGCTTGAAAATGTTGTAAAAATTGATCAATCAACTGTGAAAATGAGTGAATTGAATTCAGAGGCAACGAGTTAAACCATTCTAAGGCAGTATCTTTCAGAGATCATGGGACAAGTTTTGCTAACAAATCCTCTTCAAAATAAAAATCACTACACATAGCTGTGAATGCTGCCACATGGATATTAGGATCTCCTTTTCCACCATATTTTTCAAAGTGAGGAGTCTCAAACCTCTCAGGCATAGGCGTTCTCAAGATTGCATAGGATAACAGATTACAGGCATGATATGTTGGTAAACTAGGCTGCGAAGAATTTGTCAAATTTGTTACCTTTTGTTGCAAAGCAGTCATGCCCTGTAAAAGTTGGTTTAGGATGGCATCTTTGGAGATGCGATTTGTTGTGAGCAATTGGAACCAAGGTGGTGAGATGATAGAGCTTGAGATACAATGTGCAGAGGCTAAGAATATGTTAATGGTAGTTGGCCATATTGATATGTGGAAGATGGTTGCGAATATGTAATAGGTGGCTGGGAATGTGTGGAATAGATAGGAGGTTGAGAACAATTATTCATAGAGGAGGTCTCTTTAGGAACCAAATTCTGATAATTAAATCCCATATCTTGGTAATTAGTTCCATTAGATACTCCAATACCCATGGTAGCATTAGTACAATCGTTCGCATTAGTTGTTAAGATCATTGATGTCAATCTTGATATTCCTGTAGTCGGTATAGGTGCCGAAACATGAGTATGAGATGGTGATAGAGTGTTGTTGATTATTTGTGCACATGCAGTTATCAGCATGATATTGGTTTGTACAATATGTGCTAGGCCATGAATTGCATTTACACCATCTTGTCCTTCTTTTATCAATTCTCTTATATTATGAATTGCAGGGACAACTTCCTCAGATATTCTCTCATTTTCCATAAATGATTGAAATTTAGCTAAGTCTTTATCCAATTTTTCTATTTTCTCATCAAATACATATCCTGTTGCTTCAATGGTATTATCAGCATCATGAAAAATTTGTTCTTCCATTGTGTTTGGAGGATTATGATATCTTGCACAGTTTGAGTTTCTCCATTTGTGAAGAAGGTATCCAAAGGATTTCTAGAAGTAGAAATGTCTTTTTCAGCACTAGATCCCATTAACCTTTTACTTCTTCTCAAAGGTATATTGGTTTTAGGACAGCGTGTCATAAATCTTGTGCAAAAGCATACAACACACAATGCTCAAACTGTGTTTAAATGCCAACGATTGGAACAAAGGATTGTTGAAGGATTTTGATCGAGGGAAGAAAGTTATATGTCTGATATCAGTCCCAAAACATCAATAAGATCACTCTCAACACACTCTTGATGTGAATCCAAGATAATGCCAAGTCGAAGTATAGTGAAAATATGTCAATATAGGCACTTTTTTCACCAAAACTCAATGCAAAAGGGCATAACAAAGGGTGTTGTGAGGAAAATGATGATGGAAAGAAAATAATGTTAGTTATAATAGCCACTTGATGCAAAAATTCCCAACACAACATGCTTCTAGTGCAAACTAGGTCAAACCCTAGGGCGAAAATGGTCAAAATATGTGGTTTTTTGCAAAATTTTCACTACAAGAGCTCGATAAAAGGATGTTGTGAAGATTTTTATGAGGGGAAGAAAATGATAACCCTAATTAGAATAAATTAATGCAAAAATATCCTTCACAACACACCTATAGTGCAAGTTTGGAGAGTCAATAATGCTAAATTTAGTGAAAATCATCATTTTTGAAGCCCTAGGTTTGAGATCTTGGGACAAAAAGCTATTTGAATGATTTGAGGTCTGATTTATGATGTAAATTAAATAATCTTAGATCTAAAAATTATTTTCAAGGTTTAACATGCAAAATACCCATGCAAACTTAATGAAAATGCACCAAAATTGCTAGTTTTTGTTGAAATTTTCTATGCAAAAATGCAAATATTTTAAATCTAAATGAAAATTCACACTAAAATGAAAGACTATAGCCAAATTCAAATTTGAATTAGCCTTTTAAATTAGTAGAAAAATATGATAAAATATTTTGCCTACAAACCCTAGATTTTGGAATTACCAGGTTATATAAAATTGACAAAATTTCCACAAAACCCTAGCAATTAAATGATGAGAATGCAAGGTAAATTTATGGTTTTTTGTATTTTTCTGTATTTTATATCAGATCTGATGTAGAAATCATGAATTAGGAAAATTTAGAAAGAATTGATGCAATTTAGTAAGCCAATCAATGCAATTTTTTTTTTTTGTATTTTTCCAATTTTTTAATTTTTTTGAAATTTTCTCAATGCAATAAAGTAAATGACCAAATGAATGAATGAAATCACACCAAATCTAAAGAAAAAAACTCAACAAGGTGTCATTTAAGTTCAAAAACACAGGTTCACCAAAATGTTTAGGTGGAAAATTGGATATTTTGATCTTTTATTGTTTAGATGTTAAAATCCTCCTTTCACCCTATACATTGAAGGATCTAGGGTCGAGTAGCAAGAACTATCATACCCTAGGTCACTTGCAAATGAAGGGAAACTTGGATTAGGGAATTTAATTATTAATTTTCCTTCTCTTATGTCCAATTAACCATTAAAAACCCTAATTATGCAAATATGACAATAAATTGACGAAAAACAGAAAAAGCTCTTGCAGACGGGAGTAAAATGACAAATCACAGAATAGCTATTTTCAAGGTTCCAAGGTGGAATAGTCAGGGACACTGGTGCAGGTGCCCAAGTCCAAGGTACCTACTTTTTTAGGGAATCTGAACCTCCTTCCGACACTGATCAGCCCTGTAACTTCTCTTTTCTGAAATCTATCTGTGGAGGACACTTTTGCAGGCTCCCTAGTCCTGGAAGTGCTCCTTTGTCTAACTTTTCTTTAGATCCTAAATCCTTGATTCCTTCTAATCC
This sequence comes from Cunninghamia lanceolata, assembly GCA_027924645.1. Classification (NCBI taxonomy): domain Eukaryota; kingdom Viridiplantae; phylum Streptophyta; class Pinopsida; order Cupressales; family Cupressaceae; genus Cunninghamia; species Cunninghamia lanceolata. The sequence continues at coordinate 29,934,193 of BSBN01001583.1, forward strand.
TTCCTACAACTCCACTTTTCCCAAATGTGACACCTGTAACCTACAATCACAAGACTTAATTTGGGGGTTGTGGTGTTTAGAGGGTTTTTTTAGTCAAAACCCGGAGGACAATTAAGTCTCTGAACACCGTTTTTTGACAAAGAGTGCGTGCCCTTGTGAGGTAGAGGCCAAAACCAAAGGAATCAATGATAAAAATTGTTGTTCTCAAAATCAGCTACGTGCATTTTTGTAGACAACCCCCATGAAACTTGTCTGTTTCGTGAATCTACACTTTAAGATCGCAAATAGAGACAAGATTCCCTTGGTCTCGTGCGAAGTCATTTGACATTCTAAACTGGTCTGAATTAGTTTCTTGATATTCACAAAAATTGTTCAAGTCTTAAACTGGTTAAAAGGTCAATTTTAGTCATTTTTTGGGTGTTGGCCAAATTTTTGGTTTTATCATGTAAGAGTGGTGTTTTTCACCGCTATTACATGTTTTGAAGTTTTTTGTTGACATGTAAGAGTGGTGTATTTAGCCACTATTACATATGTTGAATATTTTGATATATGTAACAACAACCAAGTCACTCACCTATACCTGTCTTGCTTGGTAGAACTTGCCGGAGCAGCCAAAATGCTCGCCATTACATATAGTTGTTAACTGAACTTGTCAAAACGACCGAAATACCCGCCTGAACAAGATTTTCTGAATCTTGAACGTCGAGTGCCATTAATGGCCACTCATGCCACTCATTAAAGCTTTTTTTCAAGTTTTAAATATGTCTTTTTGTTGATTGTTCTTGTTATTTCATTCCTCCTAAGTTCTTTCTCTAGTGTTCCCTCGCATCGATCGATCGCGCTGATTTGATACTCGATCAAATTCATCGACATCAAGGTTAGGGTTTTCAACCAACTTTATGGGTAAGTTTCTTTTTTATTTCTGTTCCCTTTTCTCATGTTTTATTTGTTTATGTGTATCTTTTAGATTTTGTTTTGTTATGAGTTTTGTTACGTTTTGTTGTTTGTGATTGGTTTTGTTCTTGCTATGTGATGTCTGTATGTGGTGTGCGTCGGATTTGTTTTTGCCCATACACGATAGGTACCCTAGGTTTTCTTTTGACAGCCACTAGGTTTTACCACTCCAAAACCTTCGAAGATGTGTATCAATGGCAGTTTTCTCTGCCTTAACACAAGTGATCACTAGGAGTAACCTTGAACTATTTTTGAAGCATGCCGTGAACGATGAAATCTACCGACCAAACATCAAAGACAAACCCTACATGCATCGTCGGTCATAATCACCGCTCAAACACCAAAAGCATTACCTATTATAGCAGTGTTTTCCACCGCCAAAACCCTTGCATTGTTGACTCCTATCCTACCTGTCAAAGCGGCCAAATCACCCACCATTGCAAGACAGCAATTTTTCTCGTTTAATGTAAAGGCGGCTAAATCATCCACCCTCACATCAAGACCCTTGCATAGTTTAAAACCACTTACCTATAAAGGCGGTGAATTCCTCCGACCTAACATTTGAAGTTTCAAACTCCCCATTACATGCAGGAACGGTCATTTTGACTGCCCGTGCATGTTAACCAATAATCTCCCACATGTAGCAGTGGTGTTTTCAACTGCCTTCACACCTGAAACTCTTTCAACCTGCAATGGCAGTGAAATCACCCGCTCAAACATGTTTTCCTAAATTTTTCCCAACACTAGGAAAGTTCATCTTTCCAAAGCTAAAAGCCCGCTTTCACCTTCGCCCTGATTTGCACACTCAAGCCATTCAAATGCATACTTTCCTATGCATGATCATCGACTCGCAGTTGACCCAGTTTACCCAATTTTTCCCCTAACTATGAGATCATGGCCTTTTGTAGTTTTCAATTAGCATTCGTGGTGAAGTTCAAATTCAAAGTTTTCTCCAGAACTCATGTCAGAATCGTCTCCGTCGAAGGTTAGAGTCATGAAGTACAAATACCAAGGTGTCTTTCCAGTAACAGCGGTGCAATCAAACATTGATGAAACCAAAGACACAGAAATTGGGCATGTGGACATGGCAAAATTCATGGATAGAACAAAACAAGCAAATCCCTCCAAGCCTATGCAGAAAATCATTGACAACAATATTCACTTGGTTGCATCATTTCCAGTTTCTACACACAATCCTGAATTTGTTCTACAAGTGGCCAGCCATTACAACAAGGACACTAGAGCTATGATGGACTCACAGGGAAATGTAATCGTGAGACTGGATGCGGAGTTCCTCGACAAAATCTTCATGTGTCCACCTATTGAGAACATTGGAAGTATTGATTTTGCTCAGGGTCAACAAGACTATGATAATGATGTGGAATCTGCTAGGAGGTATATAAACACCAAATGGTTTAAGATTCCTAGGGGTAATTTGACCAGATGGCCAAAGGATCTTCACAGGAGTGACTTTGTAGAGGAAGTGTTTGATTTGATTACTCTCTTGAGTTGCATCAGAGGACTCCCTTCTGCTTCCAAATTCTAGGACTAGATGTACACTTACATCAAGGTGATTCTATGGGGTAATCAGAAGATATTCTGGGGTGAACAGATCAACAATGCTTTGCACGAGCAACTGGTAAGAGTCAATACTACCTTCAAATTTTACATGACCTCTTATCATGTCTATGCTGCTGCAAGCATGAGGAACTTTCCAGGTTTAACCCAAGTGGGAGATAGGAGATTGGTCCTAGTGTATCAATACTACCCTCAAATCACTCTCAAGGGGTCAATTCATCATTTCAGAAGAGTCAATGATGCTTTCTTCTCAGTTTTCATGTGCTTATGGGATGCTGAACTGGTTCAAAGAAGAGTTTCTGATGAAGCTTGGCAGGTTGTAAATTCTTTTGGTTGCTTATTCTTGCAATTTTCCACCTTCACATATCTTCGGGTAGGATACTATCCTGGTTACCCTTACATGCTACCACGGTATTCCAGTGATTGCATTGTTCTTATGGAGGTTTGCAGACAACTGATTGTGGTACACAACAAACAGATGGAACTGAAGAAGTCAGGAATAAAGTTTCCCAATGAAATTGGGAGGTACTCGGCTCAATCTGCCAACAAAGCAAAGATAATTGACTCTGAGTTGCAGTTGGTCACCATGAAGACCTAAAAGAAAAGAAATCATTTTGACTTCAGAAGGGTTCAAGATAAAATCAAGAGGAAGTCAACTTTTCATGTGCCAATGGTCGAAGATATATGGGCGGATTTTAGGACTCAAAATGAGATCAGAAAACTAGATTTCTACAGACTTCATCTAAGCCAAATTGAAGAACTAGGACTCGTTAATATTCCAGATGGAATGGAGGATGATGGGGATGTCCTAGATCACAAATATGAGGCAGAAAATGTTGAGGCTTCACCTCTCCCAGAGGTGAAATGGTCTGTCAAAGAGGAGAGATCTATCAGGAAAAGTTTCCAACCAATGCTAGCAAACACCAACTTATGGTTAGGAAGTAAGGGAATCAAGTTGAAAGAATTCCTTACAGGGTCTAAAGAAGAAACACAGGATCAAACAGGTAAGAAAGTAGAAAACCGAACTAAAAATAGGAGTGACACCCCTTCTTCTTCCAAGATACACAAACCAAAGATCAAATTTGTATCTAAAGGAGGAAAGAAGAAGGAAACTACAGAGGCTTCTGACGGCACTAAGTTAGATGTTGAAGATACTAATGATGATCAGATGGAAATTGAAGATGTTGAGACTGAAGAACAAAATGTTCAAAAGTCTAAGACAAAGGTATCTGATGAAGCTAAACAAGGTGAAGATGAAGATATAGAGGAAGAAAGACTTGATGGTTCCCCTCAGACTCTAGGGAAAGATCTTCCCTTTGAGACACAAGTTCTTGCACACCCTCCTCATGTTCCAGTTTCTAACAGTTTGCCAGTGATGTCAAGTGTTCCTCTTTCTCTAATTTTTGTTGTTTCTTCTGACAATACTCCTGCATCCATGAAAGCTAGCTTTGGAACTGTTTTTGATTCTTCTAGTTCCATTCCAAGCTTATCTTCCCCATCTTTTGACATCGGGGAACAAACTGTTTCAGAGAACCTTCTGGATGCTTCACAAAAGGTTGTTGATACAGGTGTTGTGTTTACCAACACAAGTCCAATTGTCACCATCATCGGTACAAACATGGAGCCAACCAAGCAAGTAGTGGATCCCTCTCTGGCTATTGACGCTTCTATACTTCCTCCATGGCTATCTGCCTATACTCCAAAGAGGAAGAAGCAAGCCATCTCACCTGATGAGGTTGACATTGAAAAATTGTTTCCCGTGAAAGTAAAGAACCAGAAGAAGAAGCCTAAGACTGTTTCTAGGCTGGTCACCGAAAAGGGAATCAGATATGCTGAGATTGCCAAACCTCCTGAAGCTGCCACAGTTGACACTTTTGACATGAGTAATTATGTCATCTCAAGGGTTGAGTTGGGTAAAGTGACTCACGAAGGTGTCAAGGCAGATTTCCAAACCACTGCCAGTACCCTACTTGAAAAGTATGACGAAGCCAAGAAAGAGAAGGAGCAGTACAAAGGAGAAGCAGAACAACTGGCTGCTGTCCTTCAAAAAATAGTGAAGTCATCAGAAATAGTAGAACCCATGGTAGTGATAGTGCAGGATCCCCTGATACAGAAGGTTGAAAAAGTGCAAGCCAGAGGTAAGATAGTGGGGGATGTAGTGGAGCAGTTGTTGGCTCAAGGACGAGTTCTGCTAAAAACCGTTGTGGAAAGGAAGGAGAAAATGGACAAAGCTAAAGCTGAGCTAGAAAATCTGGTAGATTTACTTTCACAAGAGCTACAAGATCAAGAAGAGAGCCTAGAAGAGTGCATAGACATGAAGAAGATCAAGATAAAGAATCTGATCACCATTGGGGTCATCAACAACAGGGAATCATACCTTAAGACCAAGGAGACTCTAGCTCATCGTATTTTCGTAATAAAGAGTCTACTTGAAGGATCTGTGCCAAGCTCGAGAAGCTAGCGAAGATAGTGATGTCACACTCCTACACCAGCTAGAAGAACTTCCTTGCACCTTGACAAGGGAAGATCATAGTTTCCTCACAGCATAGGAAATGATAAGTTCTTTTGAAGAAATGGTACAAAAGAAATTTGAAGAGGAGACTCCCTTAGTGCTCTCAATGGATAGCCTGTATGATCAACATTTGACTCTGGAGAACCTGAAGGATAATTTAGACAAGCATGAAAAGGCAGTAAAGGATTCAATTCTCTGAGCTCGCACCATCTCTGAAAACACAGCGAAACTAGATGCATGCGAGATGTCAGTCATTCGAACTATGTACCAGAACTTCCTGAGGAAAAAAGATGGAGGAAGCTAGTGCCTTAGCTTGTTTTTCTTAGATGTTATGTAAATTGAATTTTGGTTTGGACATCTACACATGTAATTTTCCAAAATATAATTACATGTGACACAAGAGAAGTCTTAAGTCAAATAGGACTCTTTTATTGAATAAGTCAAAGTAGTTGTAGATTTCCTAAATTTTCTCAAGGCCTCTCCCTATAAATAAAGAGGGCCTCTTTTGTAAATATGATCTTTTGTCTATTGCAAGAATACTCTGGCGAATTGAAAAGTAAATCAAGACTTTGTGCTTTTTTGTGAAAATCAATTATCAAATATTTATCAATACAAGAAAGCAAGTTCAATTCCAATCTTTGTCTTGGGTTATTTGTGTTGTGATAGTATTGTTCTTACGTTTTGCTATCATAATTATTTTTGGTAATAATTGAAGTGTGGAGTTTATTTCAAGTGATTGAAGATCGCTCTTAATTTGATTCTGATAGACTTTGTGTTATCAAATCATTTGTGAGGTTTATGTTCATGTTTGTGAGAATACAATAGTTTGGAGACTTTGCACTGCAAGTTATTATATTCAATTTACTTTTATCATCTTGAAGAGGAGTGAAGACTTTGGGCTGCATTCAACTTCAAATGGTTCTATTTGCAATTAGTAAGTGAGGTAACAAAAAACTTTGTGTTTCTATGATTTTGTGAGAATTTATAAGTCCTTTATCAAGAGTTTGAAGTATAAACATCTATTCTGACAAAAGAGAATGAGATGAGATGGAACCACCACAAACATAGTTTTTAGTGTACATAAATTTCATAAGTTGTTTTGTTTGCAAAAGTCAAGTAACTAGAGGGAACCTCCCCTTGCTGAGAGGAGAGACTTTGTCTCATCATAGCTGTGGTTGATATACCCATTTTGCCGTTAGCGAGTTAACGACAAAATATTCACCCAAAATTTTTTTGGTGACTCTACTAGTGAAGGAACGTGCAACTTGAAGCCTCACGCTTCGAGTTGAAGCATTTTCAGTTCTTTTCTATTTTCTTGCAAAATTGTGTTTAGCATACTACATTCTAGCATATTCCTGGTACACCAGAAGCAAGAGGGCTCAAGGTATTATTGATCCTGCATTTGAATTGATGCAGTACAATAATTTTAGATTCTTAACTCCACGACCTCATCTTCAGTGCACAAGGAGTTTTCCCCCTGCAAACACCAGCTCTCCAATACCATGTGAAGTTTCTAGTGCTGGTGCTAACAGAGTTTTATCTGTTCATATGACACCAAGGTTTGTTATCCCGCCTTTCAATTAGTGCATCATGGCAGCCCAAGGCCCTTGGGGTAATACCTTTGGTCCTCTAAATTTGACCCCACCATTGCATGAACTACCTCATAGTTCAAGAAAGAATTTCCCCAAATTCTATGGTGATGGGAAAGTTCATCCTGATGAGCACATTGCGGCTTTTTGTATAGCCTGTGGTGTGATAGGTGTCGAGCACGAAGATGTTGCTGTACGACTCTTTGTAGAAACACTACAAGGTGCTGCTACAGACTGGTTTTACCACCTTTGAGCTCAGACCATAACGAACTGGACTACTCTCAAAACCATGTTCGAAGCCAGGTTTAAACCTGTGAAAGATGCCCATGCATTGTTGGCACAACTGACACAGATGTAAAAGGAACCTCATGAACCAATGCGAGATTTCATCGCTAAGTTCAACAAATTGAGAAACATGATTCCCACCACCACTGAGCCAACAGTGGAGAACCCTAAATGTTTCTTTATCAATACACAACTTCCAGAGGTGAGTTTTCTATGGAGGCGAGCTGCTCCTACCGATCTTGCTACAGCTCAGATTCTGGCAACTGAAGTGGAAGACAATCTTATCCTTGCGGGTAAGATAAGAAGGGATTCTAATAGAAATAAAAGTTCCTCTTCTACTGAGAATGCTTCCACAAGCACCACGGACCCCATGGTGCAAAAGCTAGCAAATGAATTGCTAGCTCTGAAGAAACAAATGTCCCAAGGTATGTCAGTGCTTCCTTCTTACCGAGATATACCAAGGGGGACATTTCCAAATAATTCATATCAAGGTAATGCTGCTAGGAATCAAGGACAACACAACTGTCTTCCACCTACAAAACGGAAGCTGGCCATCGAAGCAGTGCTGGTCAACTCTGCTGTTGGCTATTCTGAAGTTGAAAATGAACTTTCTTTCCAACCCGTGTTGGATTATGAAAATGGTGCTAACCTCCTCACAGAAGGAGAAGAAGAGTTAGCTGGCGACTATACCATCAGCTTTCTGAATTATCAGGATGAAGCTGAAAAGGGAGAAGTGTGTGAAGGAGCATATGCTGTTTTCACTAGGTCTCAACATCAGTCAACTCTTCAAGCTGATAAAGGGAAGGTGAGAGAAGAATCTCAACCAGTGATTACAATCACTAAATGGGGAACTCCACTACCTTTCCAATCAAAAGATCTGGTGGTCAATAAACAAGTAAGTGCCTCTAATGAATTTGTACCTTCCACTTCTACTCCTCAGACTAGTGCTATCTCTACCAAAAATTAGAATGATGGTTTTTCTTCCTCCGTATCTAATTCTTTTCAGTAGTTTGATATAATAGATCATGCTAGGAGAAGTAAGATACAAATGTCTGAAGTTGAGTATTTACAGGCTAATCCTGAACAATTTGATAGATTAGCGAAATATGTCAAAAATAAGACCATCCCTGCAGGACAAGAATTTCCAAAAGCTTCTCATGACTCCTCCAAAAGTAAGCCTACCCAAAATAATCTTGTCACTACTCCCCCTGAAGCCTCTAGAAAAATTGAACCTTTCTATGTTTCCCTATTAGTAAATGGTCATAAATTGAGCAATTGCGTAATAGATTCCGGAGCCTCTGACAATGTTATGCCTGCTAAGGTAGCAGACGCCCTTGGCCTCACCTTAACCAAAACTTTTGGGAGCTGTTTCTCTATGGAGAATAAGCAAGTTCCACTTTTAGGTCAAATCAAAGACACCCAATTTGCATTTGTAGCTTTTCCAGATAAGAGAATCAAGATGACAGTCCTGGTAGCTGATGTTCTAGCTTCATACGGCATTCTTCTTGGGCATAATTTCTGCAGAGATGTAGGTGGAGAGTTGAACATGGATCTGTCTGAAGCAAGGATGCCTGTTAAAGGTGTCATGCAGAAGTTGCTTCCTGAGAAGGAAGCAAAATACATCGTTACCCAAACATCAAACCCCAAAGCTCAAATTTTGTTTGAGTCCTCGGGAATGGGTAATTATTTTCTGTCTACCGAAGATGGTTCCAGTTCATCAGATGAGAGTACACTGGGTGATAGCTTGGATATGTTAGATAGAGACTCAGAAGGGTTTTAAGATGAAAGTTTAGGTGAGGGTATAGTAATGCCAGATTCTTCCCTCACTGATGAAGAGGATTCTTCTGACCAAAGAAAGTCCAAGAAATCAAATTCTGATGAACTCTGGATTTTAGAATTTGATGGCAACTGTTCTTCTACCGGTTCTGGAGCCAGAGTGGTCTTGATATCGCCACAAGGTGATATCTTACCTTTTTCATACAAGTTACAATTTGACAATACCAATAACACCGGCTAATACGAGTCCTTATTGCTTGGATTGGAAGCTGCTTGTGCTAGAGGTGTTAAAATCCTTCATGCTCAAGGGGATGCTGAATTGGTGGTTTGTCAAGTAAGGAATTTGTACCAAACTAAAAATGAAAGACTGAGACACTATCGCAATCGTGTATGGGATTGCATTGAAGGTTTTGATGCTTTCAACATTTCTGTAGTGCCAAGAGAGTTCAATGATCATGCAGATTCATTGGCTGTTTCTGCCACTCTCATGGTGCCTCATAAGGATTTCAAAGGAAACAAGTACACTATTGAGCTAGTCTTCTGACCAAGTGTACCTGATAACGCTAACCATTGGCAGGTGTTCAATGGTGATAACCAAATCATTACTTTCCTAGAAAAGATGGATAGTTTTGATGAGCTTTACTTTGAAGGAAGTGAATCACCACTGTGGGAATATGTTTCAGAGATAGATTCACGAACCGGCAAAGAATTTCTACAATTGAAAGGAAATAAAATCCCAAAAGGTTTGGTTTCCCTTGAGAAACTCTTTGATAAAAATGATAGGTATATCAAGCAGCAGCAAGAACAACAGGATTCAAGTTCCTCTATGGAATTTGAGCAAGTCAGTTTGGGTACGGAAGCAGATCCTAAGATGGTCAACATTGGAAAATGTTGCACTACTGATGAAAGATTCAAATTCATTACCCTCCTTTGCCATTACATTGATGTTTTGGCTTACTCCTATGATGACCTGAAGTCTTTCAGGCCTAAGGAGGTTCAACATGAAATTCCCCTCAAAGCTAGATCGTTGCCTCACAAGCAGAAGCAGATGCAATACAATCCTAAGATATCAGGTATGATCCTTTCTGAGATTTAGAAGATGTTGAATGCAAGGATAATTTTTCCAATTCATCATTCCACATGGATCGCAAACATAATACCTGTAAGGAAGAAGAACAAAGAAATCCGTATCTGTGTTGATTTTAGGAATCTCAACTAGTCTTCCTTGAAAGATAACTACCCTTTACCCATCATGGACCAAGTGTTGCAAATAGTGACTGGTTCGGAAATGCTGTCTATGTTAGATGGCTTTTTGGGGTATAACCAAGTGGAGGTCAATGAAGCTGATTAGTTCAAAACTGTCTTCACCACACCATGGGACACATTTGCATATCGCAGAATGCCTTTTGGTCTGATCAATGCTGGTGCCACATTTCAGAGAGCGATGGATCTTGCCTTCAGAGATGAGATGGGAAAGTTCATCATGGTTCGATGACTTGACTATTTTCTCCAAAAACTATCATGATCATGCACATCATTTACGACATGTGTTGGAGTGCTGTCGGCAAAATGGTATTTCCCTCAATCCCAAGAAGTCAATTTTTTGGGTGATGGAAGGTAAGCTTCTCAGACACATTGTATCCTGGGAAGGTACTAAGATTGACTCAGAGAGAATTAAATCCATTCAAAGTCTTACTCTGCCTGCTAGTAAGATTGTTGTTCATTCTTTCTTCGGAAAGGTGAATTTTCTGCGAAGGTTCATTCCTGAGTTTGTAGAAAAAACCTGTCACATTGTCAATATGATGAAGGGTAAGGCCACTTTCTGTTGGACTATGGAAGGCAAGGAAGCATTCGAGGATATCAAGAGAGCTATTGCTCATGCTCCAGTTCTTGTTTGTCCTGACTACACCAGGGATTGCGTAGTCTATAGCTACGCTTCAGAACACACACTTTCAGCTATTCTAGTTCAGCAGAATGAAGAAGGCGTTGAATCCCCCATATCATTTATGAGTTGTCCTCTCAAAGCTCATGAATTGAAGTATTTAAATATGGAGAAGCATGCATATGCCGTGGTCAAAGCGGTGAAGCATTTCAGGTTCTATATTCTAAACTCACACACTGTTGTTATGGTTCCTGATACAACAGTCAAATCTATCCTAACTCAACAGGAGTTCAGAACAAAGAGAGGTAATTGGATTGCTAAGATCGAAGAATTTGATCTAGATATCAAGCTAACCAAGCTTGTGCGTGGTAAAGGTTTGTGTCAATTGATCGTAGATAACATTCCAAAAGAGACAAGGGACGAAGAAGAAGAAGTTGTGGACACGCCAACTATCCTTTTTTTACTACAACTGACGAGTGGCATTCCAATATCACTCATTTCCTTACCTATGGTGAGTGTCCTTCTCACTTATCTTATAAGGAAAAAAGGACTGTCAAGTTAAAAGCTGCAAACTACGTCCTTTGGGACAATGGTTTGTACAAGAGAAGTCTTGATGGTGTATTTCTCCGTTGTGTGGATAAAGCGCAACAAAGTAGACTTTTGGAGTCCTTCCACAATTTAGCTTGTGGAGGACATTTTTCAGCACCTGTAACAACTCACAAGATCCTACGAGCTGGATACTATTGGCCCACACTATTCCAAGATGCGTACAATTGGGTACGTAGGTGTGAGTTATGTCAATAGTTTGTTGGGAAACTGAAGTTGGCAGCCTTACCTCTAAAATGAGTGGTGATTGAGGAGCCTTTTCAGCAATGGGGTATTGACTTCATTGGCACAGTGAACCCATCATCAAGTGCAAGACATAACTATGTTCTCACCGCAACAGACTATTTTACCAAATGGGTAGAAGCTATTCCAGTCAAGCATGCTACTTCTGAAGTGGTATGCAGTTTTCTTAAGGAGAACATTATTTCTAGGTTTGGAGTTCCAAACAAGCTTGTAGCAGATAATGCTACTTGTTTTTCCTCTCATGAGATTACTGAGTTTTGCTAAGAGCATGGGATCATTCTTTCCCATTCTTCAGACTATTATCCCCAAGGGAATGGTCAAGAAGAATCAGGCAATAAGAATCTGGTCACTATCATCAGGAAACTGGTAGATGAGAATCAAAGAACTTGTCATAAGGCATTGTTTGATGCTTTATGGGCAGATAGAATTACCCCCAAAAGGGTGATAGGCATGTCGCCATTTCAGCTTCTATATGGTCTGAATGCGAAGATACCAATTACCTTGGAATTGCCAGCATTGAGGTTGGTAAAGGCATTGGAAGATAGAACTTTTGATAGTTCTATTGATAAAAGGTTCATGTATTTGACTGAACTTGAGGAGCAGCACACTATGGTGGTGGACCGTATTGCTGAACACCAAAATCAAGTAAAGAAACTCTTCGACAAGAATGCAAAGGCTCGTGAGTTTTAGATTGGAGATCAATTCTTGTTATCAGACAAGAGGAGAGGACCAAAATGAATGCACGGAAAATTTGATTCCTTATGGAGAGGTCCATTCACCATTCATCAATTATGTGGTGAAAACAGTTTCTTGCTAGAGTATCAGGATGGGACACCATTCTTGTTGCCACACAGTGGACAACATCTGAAGCACTTCAATCCCTGAAGTATCAGATAAGTTAAATTGTACATTTGTATAGTTTTGTGTTTTTATTTTTGTGTTTTCATTTAGTCTTTTGTGTCTTTTTCTTTCTTAGCTTGACTCTATATCCCAATGGCATGGATGAAGGCACTTAGAGACTGGATTCTACTCCCTTCAATCATTTCAAAGTTTGATCGAAGGAAGTTCCCCAGTTAGAGCCAGCTGTTGTTCTAAAAATTAGCTACGCTCATTTTTGTAGACAACCCCTACAAAACTTGTCCGTTTTGTGAATCTACACTCTAAGATCGCAAATCAATACAAGATTCCCTTGGTCTTGTGCGAAGTCATTTAACATTCTAAACTGGTCTGCGACATTCCCCTGAATCAGTTTCTCGATATTCGTAAAAATTGTTCAAGTCTTAAACTGGTTAAAAGGTCAATTTTAGTCATTTTTTGGGTGTTGGCCAAATTTTTGGTTTTATCATGTAAGAGCGGTGTTTTTAACCGCTATTACATGTTTTGAAGTTTTTTGTTGACATGTAAGAGCGATGTATTTAGCTGCTATTACATATGTTGAATATTTTGATATATGTAACGATGGCCAAATCACCCGCCTATACCTGTCTTGCTCGGTAGAACTTGTCAGAGCGGCCGAAACACCCGCCGTTACATATAGTTGTTAACTGAACTTGTTGGAATGGCCAAAATACCCACCCGAACAAGATTTTCAGAATCTTGAACATCGAGTGCCATTAATGGCCACTCGTGCCACTCATTAAAGCTTGTTTTCAAGTTTTAAATATGTCTTTTTGTTGATTGTTCTTGTTATTTCATTCCTCCTAAGTTCTTTCTCTGGTGTTCCCTCACGTCGATCGATCGCGTCAATTTGATACTCGATCAAATTCATCAACATCAGGGTTAGGGTTTTCAACCGACTTTACGAGTAAGTTTCTTTTTTATTTCTGTTCCCTTTTCTCACGTTTTATTTGTTTATGTGTATCTTTTAGATTTTGTTTTGTTATGAGTTTTGTTACATTTTTGTTCTTTGTTGTTTGTTGTTCTTTGTGATTTGTTTTGTTCTTGCTATGTGATGTCTGTATGTGGTGTGTGTCAGATTTATTTCCACCCATACAGCATAGGTACCCTAGGTTTTCTTTTGACAACCGCTAGGTTTTAGCACTCCAAAACCTTTGAAGATGTGTATCAATGACAGTTTTCTCCGCCTTAACACAAGTGATCACTAGGTGTAACCTTGAACTATTTCCGAAGCATGTCGTGAACGGTGAAATCTGCCGACCACACATCAAAGACAAACCCTACATGCATCATCGGTCATAATCACCACTCAAACACCAAAAGCATTACCTATTATAGTGGTGTTTTCCGCTGCCAATACCCTTGCATTGTTGACTCCTATCCTACCTGTCAAAGCGGCCAAATCACCCGCCATTGCAAGACAGCAATTTTTCCCATTTAATGTAAAGGCGGCTAAATCATCCGCCCTCACATAAAGACCCTTGCATAGTTTAAAACCACTTACCTGTAAAGGCGGTGAAATCCTCTGCCCTAACATTTGAAGTTTCAAACTCCCCATTACACGCAGGAGCGGTCATTTTGACCACTCGTTCATGTTAACCAATAATCTCCCACATGTAGCAGTGGCATTTTCAACCGCCTTCACACCTGAAACTCTTTCAACCTGCAATGGCGGTGAAATCACCCGCTCAAACATGTTTTCCTAAATTTTTCCCAAGACTGGGAAAGTTCATCTTTCCAAAGCTAAAAGCCTGCTTTCGCCTTTGCCCTGATTTGTGCACTCAAGCCCTTCAAATGCATGCTTTCCTGTCCATGATCGTCGACTCGTAGTTGACCCAGTTTACCCAACTTTTCCCCTAACTGCTAGATCATGGCCTTTTGTAATTTTCAATTAGCATTCATGGTGAAGTTCAAATTCAAAATTTTCTCTAGAACTCATGTCAGAATCGTCTCCATCAAAGGTCAGAGTCATGAAGTACAAATACTAGGGTGTTTTTCTGGTAACAACGATGCAATCAAACATTGATGAAATCAGAGACACAGAAATTGGGCATGTGGACATGGCATGATTTGTGGATAAAACAAAACAAGTAAATCCCTCCAAGCCTATGCAGAAAATCATTGACAGCAATATTCACTTGGTTGCGTCATTTCCACTTTATGCACACAATCCTGAATTTGTTCTACAAGTGGCCAGCCATTACAACAAGGACACTAGAGCTGTGACAGACTCACAGGGAAATGTAATCATGAGACTGGATGCAGAGTTCCTTGACAAAATCTTCATGTGTCCACCTATTGAGAACATTGGACATATTGATTTTGCTCAGGGTCAACAAGACTATGATAATGATGTGGAATCTGCTAGGAGGTATATAAACACCAAATGGTTTAAGATTCCTAGGGGTAATTTGACCAGATGGCCAAAGGATCTTCACATGAGTGACTTTGTAGAGGAAGTGTGTGATTTGATTACTCTCTTGAGTCGCATCAGAGGACTCCCTTCTGCTTCCAAATTCTAGGACTAGATGTACACTTACATCAAGGTGATTCTACGGGGTAATCATAAGATATTTTGGGGTGAACAGATCAGCAATGCTTTGCACGAGCAACTAGTAAGAGTCAATACTACCTTCAAATTTTACATGACCTCTTATCATGTCTATGCTGCTGCAAGCATGAGGAACTTTCTAGGTTTAACCCAAGTGGGAGACAAGAGATTGGTCCCAGTGTATGAATATTACCCTCAAATCACTCTGAAGGGTTCAATTCATCATTTTAGAAGAGTCAATGATGCTTTCTTCTTAGCTTTCATGTGCTTATGGGATGGTGAACTGGTTCAAAGAAGAGTTTCTGATGAAGCTTGGCAGGTTGTAAATTCTTTTGGTTGCTTATTCTTGCAATTTTCCACCTTCACATATTTTTAGGTAGGATACTATCCTAATTACCCTTACGTGTTGCCATGGTATCCCAGTGATTGCATTATTCTTATGGAGCTTTGTAGACAACTGATTGTGGTACACAACAAATAGATGGAGCTGAAGAAGTCATGGATAAAGTTTCCCACTGAAATTGGGAGGTACTCGATTCAATCTGCCAACAAAGCAAAGATAATTGACTCTGAGTTGTAGTTGGTCACCATGAAGACCTACAAGAAAAGAAATCATTTTGACTTCAGAAGGGTTCAAGATAAAATCAAGAGGAAGTCAACTTTTCATGTTCCAATGGTCGAAGATATATGGGCGGATCTCAGGACTCAAAATGAGATCAGAAAACTAGATTTTGGCAGACTTCATCTAAGCCAAATTGAAGAACCAGGACTCGTTGATATTCTAGATGGAATAGAGGATGATGGGGATGTCCTACATCACAAATATGAGGCAGAAAATGTTGAGGCTTCACCTCTCCCAAAGGTGAAATGGTCTATCAAAGAGGAGACATCTATCAGAAAAAGATTCCAACCAATGATGGCAAACACCAACTTATGGTTAAGAAGTAAGGGAATCAAGTTGAAAGAACTCCTTACAGGGTCTGAAGAAGAAACACAGGATCAAACAGGTAAGAAAGTAGAAAACCGAACTAAAAATAGGAGTGACACCCCTTCTTCTTCCAAGATACACAAACCAAAGATCAAATTTGTATCTAAAGGAGGAAAGAAGAAGGAAACTACAGAGGCTTCTGATGGCACTAAGTCAGATGTTGAAGATACTAATGATGATCAGATGGAAATTGAAGATGTTGAGACTGAAGAACAAAATGTTCAAAAGTCTAAGACAAAGGTATCTGATGAAGCTAAACAAGGTGAAGATGAAGATATAGAGGAAGAAAGACTTGATGGTTCCCCTCAGACTCTAGTGAAAGATCTTCCCTTTGAGACACAAGTTCCTGCACCTCCTCCTCATGTTCCTATTTCTAATAGTTTGCCACTGATGTCAAGTGTTCCTCTTTCTCTAATTTTTGTTGTTTCTTTTGACAATACTCCTCCATCCATGAAAGCTAGCTTTGGAACTGTTTTGGATTCTTCTGGTTCCATTCCAAGCTTATCTTCCCCATCTTTTGACATCGGGGAACAAACTATTTTAGAGAACCTTCTGGATGCTTCACAAAAGGTTGTTGATATAGGTGTTGTGTTTACCAACACAAGTCCAATTGTCACCATCACCAGTACAAACATGGAGCAAACCAAGCAAGTAGTGGATCCCTCTCCGGCTATTGACACTTCTATACTTCCTCCATGGTTATCTGCCTATACTTCAAAGAGGAAGAAGCAAGCCATCCGACCTTATGAGATTGACATTGAAAAATTATTGCCTATGAAAGCAATGAACTAGAAGAAGAAGCCTAAGACTGTTTCTAGGCTGGTCACCAAAAATGGAATCAAATATGCTAAGATTGCCAAACCTCGTGAAGATGCCATGGTTGACACTTTTGACATGAGTAATTATGTCATCTCAAGGGTTGAGTTGGGTAAAGTGACTCATGAAGGTGTCAAGGCAGATTTCCAGACCACTGCCAGTACGTTACTTTAAAAGTATGACGAAGCCAAGAAAGAGAAGGAGTAGTACAAAGCAAAAGCAGAACAACTAGCTGTTGTCCTTCAAAAAATAGTGAAGTCACCAGAAATAGTAGAACCCATGGTAGTGACAGTGGAGGATCCCCTGATACAGAAGGTTGAAAAAGTGCAAGCCAGAGGTAAGATAGCGGGGGATGTAGTGGAGCAGTTGTTGGCTCAAGGACGAGTTCTGCTAGAAACCGCTGTGGAAAGGAAGGAGAAAATGGACAAAGCTAAAGATGAGCTGGACAATATAGTAGATTTACTTTCACAAGAGCTGCAAGATCAAGAAGAGAGCCTAGAAGAGTGGATAGACATGAAGAAGATCAAGATAAAGAATCTGATCACCATTGGGGTCATCACCAACAAGGAATCATATCTTAAGACCAAGGAGACTCTAGCTCATTGTATTTTTGTAATAAAGAGTCTACTTGAAGATCTGTGCCAAGCTCGAGAAGCCATCGAAGATAGTGATGTCACACTCCTACACCGGTTAGAAGAACTTCCTTGCACCTTGACAAGGGAAGATCATAGTTTCCTCATAGCACAGGAAATGATAAGTTCTTTTGAAGAAATGGTACAAAAGAAATTTGAAGAGGAGACTCCCTCAGTGCTCTCAATGGATAGCCTGTATGAGCAACATTCAACTTTGGAGAACCTGAAGGATAAATTAGACAAGCATGAAAAGGTGGTAAAGGTGGTAAAGGATTCAATTCTCTAAGCATGCGAGAAGTCAGTCGTTCGAACTATGTACCAGAACTTCCTGAGGAAAAAAGATGGAGGAAGCTAGCGCCTTAGCTTGTTTTTCTTAGATGTTATGTAAATTGAATTTTGTTTTGGACATCTACACATGTAATTTTCCAAAATATAATTACATGTGACACAAGAGAAGTCCTAAGTCAAATAGGACTCTTTTATTGAATAAGTCAAAGTAGTTGTAGATTTCCTAAATTTTCTCAAGGCCTCTCCCTATAAATAAAGAGGGCCTCTTTTGTAAATATGATCTTTTGTCTATTGCAAGAATACTCTGGCGAATTGAAAAGCAAATCAAGACTTTGTGCTTTTTTGTGAAAATCAATTATCAAATATTTATCAATACAAGAAAGCAAGTTCAATTCCAATCTTTGTCTTGGGATTATTTGTGTTGTGATAGTATTGTTCTTATGTCTTGCTATCATAATTGTTTTTGGTAATAATTGAAGTGTGGAATTTATTTCAAGTGATTGAAGAGCGCTCTTAATTTGATTCTGATAGACTTTGTGTTATCAAATCATTTGTGAGGTATATGTTCATGTTTGTGAGAATACAATAGTTTAGAGACTTTGCACTGCAAGTTATTATATTCGATTTAATTTTATCATCTTGAAGAGGAGTGAAGACTTTTGGCTGCATTCAACTTCAAATAGTTCTATTTGCAATTAGTAAGTGAGGTAACAGAAAACTTTGTGTTTCTGTGATTTTGTGATAATTTATAAGTCCTTTATCAAGAGTTTGAAGTATAAACATCTATTCTAAAAAAAGAGAATGAGATGAGATGGAAACACCGCAAACATAGTATTTAGTGTACATAAATTTCATAAGTTGTTTTGTTTGCAAAAGTCAAGTAACTAGAGGGAACCTCCCCTTACTGAGAGGAGAGACTTTGTCTCATCATAGCTGTGGCTGATATACCCATTTTGCCATTAGCGAGTTAATGACAAAATATTCACCCAACAGTTTTTTGGTGACTCTACTGGGGAAGGAACATGCAACTTGAAGCCTCACGCTTCGAGTTGAAGTATTTTCAGTTCTTTTCCATTTTCTTGCAAAATTGTGTTTAGCATACTACATTCTGGCAGATTCCCGATACACCAGAAGCAAGAGGGCTCAGGGTATTATTGATCCTGCATTTGAATTGATGCAGCAGAATAATTTTGGATTCTTAACTCCACGACCTTGTCTTCAGCGCACTAGGAGTTTTCCCCCTACAAACACCAGGTGAAGTTTCTAGTGCTAGTGCTAATAGAGTTTTATCAGTTCATATGACACCAAGGTTTATTATCTTGCCTTTCAATCAACGCGTCATGGCAGCCCAAGGCCCCTGGGGTAATACCTTCGGTCCTCTAAATTTGACCACACCATTGCACGAACTACCTCGTAGTTCAAGAAAGAATTTCCCCAAATTCTATGGTGACGGGAAAGTTCATCCTGATGAGCACATTGCAGCTTTTTGTATAGCCTATGGTGTGATAGGTGTTGAGCACAAAGATGTTGCTATACGACTCTTTGTAGAAACACTACAAGGTGCTGCTGCAGACTGGTTTTACCACCTTCGAGCTCAGACCATAACGAACTAGACTACTCTCAAAACCAAGTTCGAAGCTAGGTTTAAACCTGCGGAAGACGCCCATGCATTATTGGCACAGCTGACACAGATGAAAAAGGAACCTCATGAACCAATGCGAGATTTCATTGCTAAGTTCAACAAATTGAGAAACAGGATTCCCACCACCACTAAGCCAACAACAGAGAACCTTAAATGTTTCTTTATCAATACACAACTTCCGGAGGTGAGTTTTCTATTGAGGCGAGCTGCTCCTACCAATCTTACTGCAGCTCAGATTCTGGCAAATGAAGTGGAAGACGATCTTATCCTTGCGGGTAAGATAAGAAGGGATTCTAATAAAAATAAAAGTTCCTCTTCTGCTAAGAATGCTTCCACAAGAACCACGGACCCCATGGTGCAAAAGCTAGCAAATGAATTGCTAGCTCTGAAGAAACAAATGTCCCAAGGTATGTCTGCGCCTCCTTCTTACTGAGATATACCAAGGAGGACATTTCCAAATAATTCATATCAAGGCAATGCTGCTAGGAATCAAGGACAACACAACCGTCTTCCTCCTACACAGGGGAAGCTGGCCATCGAAGCAACGCCGGTCAACTCTGCTATTGGCTATTATGAAGCTAAAAATGAACTTTCTTTCCAACCTGAGTTGGATTATGAAAATGGTGCTAACCTCTTCATAGAAGGAGAAGAAGAGTTAGCTGGCGACTCTACCATCAGCTTTCTGAATTATCAGGATGAAGCTGAAAAGGGAGAAGTGTGTGAAGGAGCATATGCTGTTTTCACTAGGTCTCAACATCAGTCAACTCTTCAAGCTGATAAAGGGAAGGCGAGATAAGAATCTCAACTAGTGATTACAATCACTAAATGGGGAACTCCGCTACCTTTCCAATCAAAAGATCCAGTGGTCAATAAACAAGTAAGTGCCTCTAATGAATTTGTACCTTCCACTTCTACTCGTCAGACTAGTGCTATCTCCACCAAAAATTAGAATGATGGTTTTTCTTCCTCCGTATCTAATTCTTTTCAGTAGTTTGATATAATAGATCATGCTAGGAGAACTAAGATACAAATGTCTAAAGTTGAGTATTTACAGGCTAATCGTGAACAATTTGATAGATTAGCCAAATATGTCAAAAATAAGACCGTCCCTGCAGGACAAGAATTTCCAAAAGCTTCTCATGACTCCTCCAAAAGTAAGCCTACCCAAAATAATCTTGTCACTAATCCCCCTGAAGCCTCTGGAAAAATTAAACCTTTCTATGTTTCCCTATTAGTAAATGGTCATAAATTGAGTAATTGCGTAATAGATTCCGGAGGCTCTGACAATGTTATGCCTGCTAAGGTAGCAGACGCCCTTAGCCTCACCTTAACCAAAACTTTTGGGAGGTGTTTCTCTATGGAGAATAAGAAAGTTCCACTTTTGGGTCAAATCAAAGACGCCCAATTTGCATATGCAGCTTTTCCAGATAAGAGAATCAAGATGACAGTCCTGGTAGCTGATGTTCTAGCTTCATACGGCATTCTTCTTGGGCATAATTTTTGTAGAGATGTAGGTGGAGAGTTGAACATGGATCTGTCTGAAGCAAGGATACCTGTCAAAGGTGTCATGCAGAAGTTGCTTCCTGAGAAGGAAGCAAAATACATCGTTACCCAAACATCAAACCCCAAAGCTCAAATTTTGTTTGAGTCCTCGGGAATGGGTAATTATTTTCTCTCTACCGAAGATGGTTCCAATTCATTAGATGAGAGTACACTGGGTGATAGCTTGGATATGTCAGATAGAGACTCAGAAGGGTTTTAAGATGAAAGTTTAGGTGAGGGTATAGTAATGCCAGATTCTTCCCTCACTAACGAAGAGGAATCTTCTGACCAAAGAAAGTCCAAGAAATCAAATTCTGATGAAGTCTGGATTTTAGAATTTGATGGAAGCTGTTCTTCTACCGGTTCTGGAGCCGGAGTGGTCTTGATATCACCACAAGGTGATATCTTACCTTTTTCATATAAGTTACAATTTGACAATACCAATAACACTGCTGAATACGAGTCCTTATTCCTTGGATTGGAAGCTGCTCGTGCTAGAGGTGTTAAAATCCTTCATGCTCAAGGGGATGCTGAATTGGTGGTTTGTCAAGTAAGGAATTTGTACCAAACTAAAAATGAAAGACTGAGACACTATCGCAATCGTGTATGGGATTTCATTGAAGGTTTTGATGCTTTCAACATTTCTGTAGTGCCAAGAGAGTTCAATGATCGTGCAAATTCATTGGCTGTTTCTGCCACTCTGATGGTGCCTCATAAGGATTTCAAAGGAAACAAGTACACTATTGAGCTGGTCTTCCGACCAAGTGTACCTGATAACGCTGACCATTGGCAAGTGTTCAATGGTGATAGCCAAATCATTGCTTTCCTAGAAAAGATGGATAGTTTTGATGAGCTTTACTTTGAAGGAAGTGAATCAGCACCGCGGGAATATGTTTCAGAGATAGATTCACGAACCGGTGAAGAATTTCTACAATTGAAAGGAAATAAAATCCCAAAAGGTTTGGTTTCCCTTGAGAGACTCTTTGATAAACATGACAGGTATATCAAGCAGTGGCAACAACAACAGGATTCAAGTTCCTCTATGGAATTTGAGCAGGTCAATTTGGGTTCGGAAGCAGATCCTAAGATGGTCAACATTGGAAAATGTTGCACTGCTAATGAAAGATTCAAATTCATTACCCTCCTTCGCCATTACATTGATGTTTTGGCTTACTCCTATGATGACCTGAAGTCTTTCAGGCCTAAGGAGGTTCAACATGAAATTCCCCTCAAAGCTAGATCATTGCCTCACAAGTAGAAGCAGAGGCAATACAATCCTAAATATTAGGTACGATCCTTTCTAAGATTCAAAAGATGCTGAATGCAAGGATAATTTTTCCAATTCATCATTCCACATGGATCGCAAACATAGTACCTATAAGGAAGAAGAATGGAGAAATTCGTATCTGTGTTGATTTCAGGAATCTCAACCAATCTTCCTTGAAAGATAACTACCCTTTACCCATCATGAACCAAGTGTTGCAAATAGTGACTGGTTCAAAAATGCTCTCTATGTTAGATAGTTTTTCGGGGTATAACCAAGTGGAGGTCAATGAAGCTGATCACCTCAAAACTACCTTCACCACATCATGTGGCACATTTGCATATTGCAGAATGCCTTTTGGTCTGATCAATGCTGGCGCCACATTTCAGAGAGCGATGGATCTTGCCTTCAGAGATGAGATAGGTAAGTTCATCGTGGTGTATCTCGATGACTTGACTATTTTCTCCAAAAACCGTCATGATCATGCGCATCATTTACGACAAGTGCTGGAGCGCTGTCGGCAATATGGTATTTCCCTCAATCCCAAGAAGTCAGTTTTTGGGGTGACGGAAGGTAAGCTTCGCAAACACATTGTATCCTGGGAAGGTACTAAGATTGACTCGAAGAGAGTTAAATCCATTCAAAGTCTTACTCTGCCTACTAGTAAGACTGCTCTTCATTCTTTCTTCGGAAAGGTGAATTTTTTGCGAAGGTTCATTCCTGAGTTTGTAGAAAAAACATGTCACATTGTCAATATGATGAAGGGTAAGGCCACTTTCCATTGGACTGCAGAAGGCAAGGAAGCACTCGAGGATATCAAGAGAGCTATTGCTCATGCTCCAGTTCTTGTTTGTCCCAACTACACCAGGGATTGCATAGTCTATAGCTACGCTTCAAAACACACACTTTCAGCTATTCTGGTTCAGCAGAATGAAGAAGGTGTTGAATCCCCCATATCATTTATGAGTTGTCCTCTCAAAGCTCATGAATTGAAGTATTCGAATATGCAGAAGCATGCATATGCCGTGGTCAAAGCGGTGAAGGATTTCAGGTTCTATATTCTAAACTCACACACTATTGTTATGGTTCCTGATACAACAGTCAAATCTATCCTAACTCAATAGGAGTTTGGAACAAAGAGAGGTAATTGGATTGCTAAGATCCAAGAATTTGATCTAGATATCAAGCCAACCAAGCTTGTGCATGGTAAAGGTTTGTGTCAATTGATCACAAATAACGTTCCAAAAGAGATAGGGGATGAAGAAGAAGAAGTTGTGGACACGCCAACTGTCCTTTTTGTTACTACAACTGACGAGTGGTATTCCAATATCGCTCATTTCCTTACCTATGGTGAGTGTCCTTCTCACTTATCTTATAAGGAAAAAAGGATTGTCAATTTAAAAGTTGCAAACTACGTCCTTTGGGACAATGGTTTGTACAAGAGAAGTCTTGATGGTGTATTTCTCCGTTGCGTAGATAAAGCGCAACAAAGTAGAATTTTGGAGTCTTTCCACAATTTGGCTTGTGGAGGACATTTTTCAGCACCTGTAACAACTCACAAGATCCTGCGAGCTGGATACTATTGGCCCACACTATTCTAAGATGCGTACAATTGGGTACGTAGGTGTGAGTTATGTCAACAGTTTGTTGGGAAACTAAAGTTGGCAGCCTTACCTCTAAAACTAGTGGTGATTGAGGAGCCTTTTCAGCAATGGGGTATTGACTTCATTGGCACAGTGAATCCATCATCAAGTGCAGGACATAACTATGTTCTCACCGCAATAGACTATTTTACCAAATGGGTAGAAGCTATTCCAGTCAAGCATGCTACTTCTGAAGTGGTATGCAGTTTTCTTAAGGAGAACATTATTTTCAGGTAGTTTTCTTAAGGAGAACATTATTTCCAGGTTTTGAGTTCCAAACAAGATTGTAGCAGACAATGCTACTTGTTTTTCCTCTCATGAGATTACTGAGTTTTGCTACGAGCATGGGATCATTCTTTCCCATTCTTCAGACTATTATCCGCAAGGGAATGGTCAAGCAGAATCAAGCAATAAGAATCTGGTCACTATCATCAGGAAACTGGTAGATGAGAATCATAGAACTTGGCATAAGGCATTGTTTGATGCTTTATGGGCAGATAGAATTACCCCCAAAAGGGTGATAGGCATGTTGCCATTTCAGCTTCTATATGGTCTGAATGTGGAGATACCAATTACCTTGGAATTGCCAACATTGAGGTTGGTAAAGGCATTGGAAGATAAAACTTTTGATAGTTCTATTGATAAAAGGTTCATGTATTTGACTGAACTTGAGGAGCAGTGCACTATGGTGGTGGACCATATTGCTAAGCACCAAAATCAAGTAAAGAAACTCATCGACAAGAAGACAAATGCTCATGAGTTTCAGATTGGAGATCAAGTCTTGTTATGGGACAAGAGGAGAGAACCAAAAGGAATGCACGGAAAATTTGATTCCTTATGGAGAGGTCTATTCACCATTCATCAATTCTGTGGTGAAAATAGTTTCTTGCTGGAGTATTAGGGTGGGACACCATTCTTGTTGCCTCACAGTGGACAACATCTGAAGCACTTCAATCCCTGAAGTATCAGATAAGTTCAATTGTACATTTGTATAGTTTTGTGTTTTTATTTTTGTGTTTTCGTTTAGTCTTTTGTGTCTTTTTCTTTCTTAGCTTGACTCTATAGCCCAATGGCATGGATGCAGGCACTTAGAGACTAGATTCTACTCCCTTCAATCATTTCAAAGTTTGATTGAAGGAAGTTCCCCAGTTAGAGCCAGCTGTTGTTCTCAAAATCAGCTACACTCATTTTTGTAGACAACCCCCACGAACCTTGTCCGTTTCATGAATCTACACTCTAAGATCGCAAATTGAGACAAGATTCCCTTGGTCTCATGCAAAGTCATTTGACATTCTAAACTGGTCTACGACATTCCCCTGAATCAGTTTCTCGATATTCGTAAAAATCATTCAAGTCTTAAACTGGTTAAAAGGTCAATTTTAGTCATTTTTTGGGTGTTGGCCAAATTTTTGGTTTTATCATGTAAGAGCGGTGTTTTTAATCACTATTACATGTTTTGAAGTTTTTTGTTGACATGTAAGAGCGACGTATTTAGCCGCTATTACATATGTTGAGTATTTTGATATATGTAACGACGGCCAAATCACCTGCCTATACCTGTCTTGCTCCGTAGAACTTGCCGGAGCGGCCGAAACACCCGCTGTTACATATAGTTGTTAACTGAACTTGTCAGAATGGCCAAAATACCCGCCCGAACAAGATTTTTAGAATCTTGAACATCGAGTGCCATTAATGGGCACTCATGCCACTCAGTAAAGCTTGTTTTCAAGTTTTAAATATGTCTTTTTGTTGATTGTTCTTGTTATTTCATTCCTCCTAAGTTCTTTCTCTGGTGTTCCCTCGCATCGATCGATTGCATCGATCTGATACTCGATCAAATTCATCGACATCAGGGTTAGGGTTTTCAACCGACTTTACGGGTAAGTTTCTTTTTTATTTTTGTTCCCTTTTCTCACGTTTTATTTGTTTATGTGTATCTTTTAGATTTTGTTTTGTTATGAGTTTTGTTACGTTTTTGTTCTTTGTTGTTTGTTGTTCTTTGAGATTTGTTTTGTTCTTCCTATGTGATGTCTGTATGTGGTGTGCGTCGGATTTCTTTCTGCCCATACACCATAGGTGCCCTAGGTTTTCTTTTGATAGCCACTAGGTTTTACCGCTCCAAAACCTTCGAAGATGTGTATCAACGATAGTTTTCTCCACCTTAACACAAGTGATCACTAGGAGCAACCTTGAACTATTTCCGAAGCATGTCGTGAACGGTGAAATCTACCGACCAAACATCAAAGACAAACCCTACATGCATCGTCGGTCATAATCACCGCTCAAACACCAAAAGCATTACCTATTATAGTGGTGTTTTCCGTTGCCAAAACCCTTGCATTGTTGACTCCTATCCTACCTGTCAAAGCGGCCAAATCACCCGCCATTGGAAGACACAATTTTCCCTGTTTAATGTAAAGGTAGCTAAATCATCTGCCCTCACATCAAGACCCTTGCGTAGTTTAAAACCACTTACCTGTAAAGGCGGTGAAATCCTCTGCCCTAACATTTGAAGTTTCAAACTCCCCATTACATGCAGGAACGGTCATTTTGACTGCCTGTGCATGTTAACCAATAATCTCCCACATGTAGCAGCGGCATTTTTAACCGCCTTCACACCTAAAACTCTTTCAACCTGCAATGGTGGTGAAATCACCCGCTCAAACATGTTTTCATGAATTTTTTGAAACACTGGGAAAGTTCATCTTTCCAAAGCTAAAAGCCTGCTTTCACCTTCGCCCTGATTTGTGCACTCAATCCCTTCAAACACATGCTTTCCTATCCATGATCGTCGACTCGTAGTTGACCCAGTTTACCCAATTTTTCCCCTAACTGCGAGATGATGGCCTTTTGTAGTTTTCAATCAGCGTTCATGGTGAAGTTCAAATTCAAAGTTTTCTCCAGAACTCATGTCAGAATCATCTCCATCGAAGGTCAGAGTCATGAAGTACAAATACCAGGGTGTCTTTCCGATAACAATGGTGCAATCAAACATTGATGAAATCAGAGACACAGAAATTGGGCATGTGGACATGGCGGAATTCATCGATAGAACAAAACAAGCAAATCACTCCAAGCCTATGCAGAAAATCATTGACAGCAATATTCACTTGGTTGTGTCATTTCCAGTTTCTGCACACAATCCTGAATTTATTCTACAAGTGGCCAGCCATTACAACAAGGACACTAGAGCTGTGATGGACTCACAGGGAAATGTAATCATGAGACTAGATGTGGAGTTCCTCGACAAAATCTTCATGCGTCCACCTATTGAGAACATTGGACGTATTGATTTTGCTTAGGGTCAACAAGACTATGATAATGATGTGGAATCTGCTAGGAGGTATATAAACACCAAATGGTTTACGATTCCTAGGGGTAATTTGACCAGATGGCCAAAGGATCTTCACAGGAGTGACTTTGTAGAGGAAGTGTGTGATTTGATTACTCTCTTGAGTCGCATCAGAGGACTCCCTTCTGCTTCCAAATTCTAGGACTGGATGTACACTTACATCAAGGTGATTCTACGGGGTAATCAGAAGATATTCTGGGGTGAACAGATCAACAATGCTTTGCACGAGCAACTGGTAAGAGTCAATACTACCTTCAAATTTTACATGACCTCTTATCATGTCTATGCTGCTGCAAGCATGAGGAACTTTCTAGGTTTAACCCAAGTGGGAGACAGGAGATTGGTCCCAGTGTATGAATACTACCCTCAAATCACTCTGAAGGGTTCAATTCATCATTTTAGAAGAGTCAATGATGCTTTCTTCTCATTTTTCATGTGCTTATGGGATGGTGAACTGGTTCAAAGAAGAGTTTCTGATGAAGCTTGGTAGGTTGTAAATTCTTTTGGTTGCTTATTCTTGCAATTTTCCACCTTCACATATCTTCGGGTAGGATACTATCCTAGTTACCCTTACATGCTGCCACGTTATCCCAGTGATTGCATTATTCTTATGGAGCTTTGTAGACAACTAATTGTGGTACACAACAAACAGATGGAGCTGAAGAAGTCAGGGATAAAGTTTCCCATTGAAATTGGGAGGTACTCGGTTCAATCTGCCAACAAAGCAAAGATAATTGACTCTGAGTTGTAGTTGGTCACCATGAAGACCTACAAGAAAAGAAATCATTTTGACTTTAGAAGGTTCAAGATAAAATCAAGAGGAAGTCAACTTTTCATGTGCCAATGGTCGAAGATATATGGGCAGATCTCAGGACTCAAAATGAGATCAGAAAACTAGATTTCGGCAGACTTCATCTAAGCCAAATTGAAGAACTAGGACTCGCTGATATTCCAGATGGAATGAAGGATGATGGGGATGTCCTCGATCACAAATATGAGGCAGAAAATGTTGAGGCTTCACCTCTTCCAGAGGTGAAATGGTCAGTCAAAGAGGAGACATCTATCAGGAAAAGACTCCAACCAATGCTGGCAAACACCAACTTATGGTTAAGAAGTAAGGGAATCAAGTTGAAATAATTCCTTATAGGGTCTGAAGAAGAAACACAGGATCAAACAGGTAAGAAAGTAGAAAACCGAACTAAAAATAGGAGTGACACCCCTTCTTCTTCCAAGATACACAAACCAAAGATCAAATTTGTATGTAAAGGAGGAAAGAAGAAGGAAACTACAGAGGCTTCTGACGCCAGTAAGTTAGATGTTGAAGATACTAATGATGATCAGATGGAAATTGAAGATGTTGAGACTGAAGAACAAAATGTTCAAAAGTCTAAGACAAAGGTATCTGATGAAGTTGAACAAGGTGAAGATGAAGATATAGGGGAAGAAAGACTTGATGGTTCCCCTCAAACTCCAGTGAAAGATCTTCCCTTTGAGACACAAGTTCCTGCATCTCCTCCTCATGTTTCAGTTTCTAACAGTTTGCCAGTGATGTCAAGTGTTCCTCTTTCTCTAATTTTTGTTCTTTCTTCTGAAAATACTCCTTCATCCATGAAAGCTAACTTTGGAATTGTTTTTGATTCTTCTGGTTCCATTCCAAGCTTATCTTCCCCATCTTTTGACATCAGGGAACAAACTATTTTAGAGAACCTTCTGGATGCTTCACAAAAGGTTGTTGATATAGGTGTTGTGTTTACGAACACAAGTCCAATTGTCACCATCACTGGTACAAACATGGAGCCAACTAAGCAAGTAGTGGATCCCTCTCTAGCTATTGACGCTTCTATACTTCCTCCATGGCTATCCGCCTATACTCCAAAGAGGAAGAAGCAAGCCATCTTACCTAATGAGATTGACATTGAAAAATTGTTGCTCGTGAAAGCAAAGAACTAGAAGAAGAAGCCTAAGACTGTTTCTAGGCTGGTCACCGAAAAGGGAACCAGATATGCTGAGATTGCCAAACCTCCTGAAGATGCCACGGTTGACACTTTTGACATGAGTAATTATGTCATCTCAAGGGTTGAGTTGGGTAAAGTGACTCATGAAGGTGTGAGGGCAGATTTCCATACAACTGCCAGTACCCTACTTGAAAAGTATGACAAAGCCAAGAAAGAGAAGGAGCAGTACAGAGCAAAAGCAAAACAACTGCCTACTGTCCTTCAAAAAATAGTGAAGTCATCAGAAATAGTAGAACCCTTGGCAGTGATAGTGGAGGATCCCCTGATATAGAAGGTTGAAAAAGCGCAAGCCAGAGGTAAGATAGTGGGGGATGTAGTGGAGCGGTTGTTGGCTCAAGGACGAGTTCTGCTAAAAACCGCTATGGAAAGGAAGGAGAAAATGCACAAAGCTAAAGCTGAGCTAGACAATCTAGTAGATTTACTTTCACAAGAGCTGCAAAATCAAAAAGAGAGCCTAGAAGAGTGCATAGACATGAAGAAGATCAAGATAAAGAATCTGATCACCATTGGGGTCATCACCAACAGGGAATCATATCTTAAGACCAAGGAGACTCTAGCTCATCGTATTTTCGTAATAAAGAGTTTACTTGAAGATCTGTGCCAAGCTCGAGAAACCAGCAAAGATAGTGATGTCACACTCCTACACCGGCTAGAAGAACTTCCTTGCACCTTGAAAAGGGAAGATCATAGTTTCCTCACAACACAGGAAATGATAAGTTCTTTTGAAGAAATGGTACAAAAGAAATTTGAAGAGGAGACACCCTTAGTGCTCTCAATGGATAGCTTGTATGATCAACATTTGACTCTGGAGAACCTAAAGGATAATTTAGACAAGCATGAAAAGGCAGTAAAGGCGGTAAAGGATTCAATTCTCTGAGCTCGCACCATCTCTGAAAACACAGCGAAACCAGATGCATGTGAGATGTCAGTCATTGAAATTATGTACCAGAACTTCCTGAGGAAAAAAGATGGAGGAAGCTAGTGCCTTAGCTTGTTTTTCTTAGATGTTATGTAAATTGAATTTTATTTTGGACATCTACACATGTAATTTTCTAAAATATAATTACATGTGACACAAGAGAAGTCCTAAGTCAAATAGGACTCTTTTATTGAATAAGTCAAAGTAGTTGTAGATTTCCTAAATTTTCTCAAGGCCTCTCCCTATAAATAAAGAGGGCCTCTTTTGTAAATATGATCTTTTGCCTATTGCAAGAATACTCTGGCGAATTGAAAAGCAAATCTAGACTTTGTGCTTTTTTGTGAAAATCAATTATCAAATATTTATCAATACAAGAAAGCAAGTTCAATTCCAATCTTTGTCTTGGGATTATTTGTGTTGTGATAGTATTGTTCTTACGTCTTGCTATCATAATTGTTTTTGGTAATAATTGAAGTGTGGAGTTTGTTTCAAGTGATTGAAGAGCACTCTTAATTTGATTCTGATAGACTTTGTGTTATCAAATCATTTGTGAGGTTTATGTTCATGTTTGTGAGAATACAATAGTTTGGAGACTTTGTGCTGCAAGTTATTATATTCGATTTACTTTTATCATCTTGAAGAGGAGTGAAGAGTTTGGGCTGCATTCGACTTCAAACAGTTCTATTTGCAATTAGTAAGTCAGCTAACAGAAAACTTTGTGTTTTTGTGATTTTGTGATAATTTATAAGTCCTTTATCAAGAGTTTGAAGTATAAACATCTGTTCTGAAAAAAGAGAACGAGATGAGATGGAACCACCACAAACATAGTTTTTAGTGTACATAAATTTCATAAGTTGTTTTGTTTGCAGAAGTCAAGTAACTAGAGGGAACCTTCCCTTGCTGAGAGGAGAGACTTTGTCTCGTTATAGCTGTGGCTGATATACCCATTTTGCCGTTAGTGAGTTAACGACAAAATATTCACCCAACAGTTTTTTTGCGACTCTACTAGGGAAGGAACGTGCAACTTGAAGCCTTGCGCTTCAAGTTGAAGCATTTTCAGTTCTTTTCCATTTTCTTGCAAAAATTGTGTTTAGCATACTACATTCTGGCAGATTCCCGGTACACCAGAAGCAAGAGGGCTTAGGGTATTATTGATCTTGCATTTGAATTGATGCAGCAGAATAATTTTGGATTCTTAACTCCACAACCTCATCTTCAGCATACCAGGAGTTTTCCCCCTACAAAAACCAGGTCTCCAATACCAGGTGAAGTTTCTAGTGCTGGTGCTAACAGAGTTTTATCTGTTCATACGACACCAAGGTTTGTTATCCCGCCTTTCAATCAGCGCGTCATGGCAGTCCAAGGCCCTTGGGGTAATACCTTTGGTCCTCTAAATTTGACCCCACCATTGCATGAACTACCTCGTAGTTCAAGAAAGAATTTCCCCAAATTATATGGTGACGGGAAAGTTCATCCTGATGAGCACATTGCGGCTTTTTGTATAGCCTGTGGTGTGATAGGTGTCGAGCACGAAGATGTTGCTGTACAACTCTTTGTAGAAACACTACAAGGTGTTGCTGCTGACTAGTTTTACCACCTTCGAGCTCAGACCATAACGAACTAGACTACTCTCAAAACCAAGTTCGAAGCCAGGTTTAAACCTGTGGAAGATGCCCATGCATTGTTGGCATAGCTAACACAGATGAAAAAGGAACCTCATGAACCAATGTGAGATTTCATTGCTAAGTTCAACAAATTGAGAAACACGATTCCCTCCAGCGCTGAGCCAACAATGGAGAACCTTAAATGTTTCTTTATCAATACACAACTTTTGGAGGTGAGTTTTCTGTTGACGTGAGCTGCTCCTACCGATCTTGCTGTAGCTCAGATTCTGGCAACTGAAGTGGAAGATGATCTTATCCTTGCGGGTAAGATAAGAAGGGATTCTAATAGAAATAAAAGTTCCTCTTCTACTGAGAATGCTTCC
This sequence comes from Cunninghamia lanceolata, assembly GCA_027924645.1. Lineage (NCBI taxonomy): Eukaryota > Viridiplantae > Streptophyta > Pinopsida > Cupressales > Cupressaceae > Cunninghamia > Cunninghamia lanceolata. The sequence goes on from BSBN01001583.1 coordinate 29,966,154, forward strand.
ACAAGCACCATGGACCCCATGGTGCAAAAGCTAGCAAATGAATTGCTAGCTCTGAAGAAACAAATGTCCCAAGGTATGTCTGCGCCTCCTTCTTACCGAGATATACCAAGGAGGACATTTCCAAATAATTCATATCAAGGCAATGCTGCTAGGAATCAAGGACAACACAACCGTCTTTCGCCTACACAAGGGAAGCTGGCCGTCGAAGTAGCGTCGGTCAACTCTACTGTTAGCTATTATGAAGCTGAAAATGAACTTTCTTTCCAACCCAAGTTAGATTATGAAAATGGTGCTAACCTCTTCACAGAAGGAGAAGAAGAGTTAGCTGGCAACTCTACCATCAGCTTTCTGAATTATCAGGACGAAGCTGAAAAGGGAGAAGTGTGTGAAGGAGCATATGTTGTTTTCACTAGGTCTCAACATCAGTCAGCTCTTGAAGCTGATAAAGGGAAGGCGAGAGAAGAATCTCAACCGGTGATTACAATCGCTAAATGGGGAACTCCGCTACCTTTCCAATCAAAAGACCCAGTGGTCAATAAACAAGTAAGTGCCTCTAATGAATTTGTACCTTCCACTTCTACTCCTCAGATTAGTGCTATCTCTACCAAAAATCAGAATGATGGTTTTTCTTCCTCCGTATCTAATTCTTTTCAGCAGTTTGATATAATAGATCATGCTAGGAGAACTAAGATACAAATGTCTGAAGTTGAGTATTTACAGGCTAATCTTGAACAATTTGATAGATTAGCCAAATATGTCAAAAATAAGACCGTCCCTGCAGGACAAGAATTTCCAAAAGCTTCTCATGACTCCTTCAAAAGTAAGCCTACCCAAAATAATCTTGTCACTACTCCCCCTGAGGCCTCTAGAAAAATTAAACCTCTCTATGTTTCCCTATTAGTAAATGGTCATAAATTGAGCAATTGCATAATAGATTTCGGAGCCTCTGACAATGTTATGCCTGCTAAGGTAGCAGATGCCCTTAGCCTCACCTTAACCAAAAATTTTGGGAGGTGTTTCTCTATGGAGAATAAGCAAGTTCCACTTTTGGGTCAAATTAAAGATGCCCAATTTGCATTTGCAGCTTTTCCAGATAAGAGAATCAAGATGATAGTCCTAGTAGCTGATGTTCCAGCTTCATACGACATTCTTCTTGGGCGTAATTTCTACAGAGATGTAGGTGGAGAGTTGAACATGGATCTGTCTGAAGCATGGATACCTATTAAAGGTGTCATGCAGAAGTTGCTTCCTGAGAAGGAAGCAAAATACATCATTACCCAAACATCAAACCCCAAAGCTCAAATTTTGTTTGAGTCCTCAGGAATGGGTAATTATTTTCTATCTACCGAAGATGGTTCCAGTTCACCAAATGAGAGTACACCAGGTGATAGCTTGGATATGTCAGATAGAGACTCAGAAGGGTTTTCAGATGAAAGTTCAGGTGAGGGTATAGTAATGCCAGATTCTTCCCTCACTGATGAAGAGGAATGTTCTGACCAAAGAAAGTCCAAGAAATCAAATTCTGATGAAGTCTGGATTTTAGAATTTGATGGCAGTTGTTCTTCTACCGGTTCTGGAGCTGGAGTGGTCTTTATATCGCCACAAGGTGATATCTTACCTTTTTCATACAAGTTACAATTTGACAATACCAATAACACCACCGAAAATGAGTCCTTATTGCTTGGATTGGAAGCTGCTCGTGCTAGAGATGTTAAAATCCTTCATGCTCAAGGGGATGCCGAATTGGTGGTTTGTCAAGTAAGGAATTTGTACCAAACTAAAAATGAAAGACTGAGACACTATCGCAATAGTGTATGGGATTGCATTGAAGGTTTTGATGCTTTCAACATTTATGTAGTGCCTAGATAGTTCAATGATCATATAGATTCATTGGCTATTTCCGCCACTCTCATGGTGCCTCATAAGGATTTTAAAGGAAACAAGTACACTATTGAGCTGGTTTTCCGACCAAGTGTACCTGATAACGCTAACCATTGGCAGGGGTTCAATGGTGATAACCAAATCATTGCTTTCCTAGAAAAGATGGATAGTTTTGATGAGCTTTACCTTGAAGGAAGTGAACCACCACCACAGGAATATGTTTCAAAGATAGATTCACGAACCGGTGAAGAATTTCTACAATTGAAAGGAAATAAAATCCCAAAAGGTTTGGTTTCCCTTGAGAAACTCTTTGATAAACATGACAGGTATATCAAGCAGCGGCAACAACAACAGGATTCAAGTTCCTTTATGGAATTTGAGCAGGTCAATTTGGGTTCGGAAGCAGATCCTAAGATGGTCAACATTGGAAAATGTTGCACTGCTGATGAAAGATTCAAATTCATTACCCTCCTTCACCATTACATTGATGTTTTGGCTTACTCCTATGATGACCTGAAGTCTTTCAGGCCTAAGGAGGTTCAACACGAAATTCCCCTCAAAGCTGGATCATTGCCTCACAAGCAGAAGCAGAGGCAATACAATCCTAAGATATCAGGTATGATCCTTTCTAAGATTCAGAAGATGCTAGATGCAAGGATAATTTTTCCAATTCATCATTCCACATGGATCGCAAACATAGTACCTATAAGGAAGAAGAACGGAGAAATCTGTATCTATGTTGATTTCAGGAATCTCAACCAGTCTTCCTTGAAAGATAACTACCCTTTACCCATCATGGACCAAGTGTTGCAAATAGTGACGATGGCTTTTCAGGGTATAACCAAGTGGAGGTCAATGAAGCTGATCAGTTCAAAACTGCCTTCACCACACCATGGGGCACATTTGCATATCGCAGAATGCCTTTTGGTCTGATCAATGCTAGCGCCACATTTTAGAGAGTGATGGATCTTGCCTTTAGAGATGAGATGGGAAAGTTCATCATGGTGTATCTCAATGACTTGACTGTTTTCTCCAAAAACTGTCATGATCATGCGCATCATTTACGACAAGTGCTGGAGCGCTATTGGCAAAATGGTATTTCCCTCAATCCCAAGAAGTCAGTTTTTTGGGTGACGGAAGGTAAGCTTCTCAGACACATTGTATCCTGGGAAGGTACTAAGATTGACTCAGAGAGAGTTAAACCCATTCAAAGTCTTACTCTACCTGCTAGTAAGACTGCTCTTCATTCGTTCTTCGGAAAGGTGAATTTTCTACAAAGGTTCATTCCTAAGTTTGCAGAAAAAACCCGTCACATTGTCAATATGATGAAGGGTAAGGCCACTTTCCATTGGACTGCGGAAGGCAAGGAAGTGTTCAAGGATATCAAGAGAGCTATTGCTCATGCTCCAGTTCTTGTTTGTCCCGACTACACCAAGAATTTTGTAGTCTATAGCTACGCTTCAGAACACACACTTTTAGCTATTCTGGTTCAGTAGAATGAAGAAGGCGTTGAATCCCCCATATCATTTATGAGTTGTCCTCTCAAAGCTCATGAATTGAAGTATTCAAATATGGAGAAGCATGCATATGCCGTGGTCAAAGCGGTGAAGCATTTTAGGTTCTATATTCTAAACTCACACACTGTTGTTATGGTTCTTGATACAACAGTCAAATCTATCCTAACTCAACAGGAGTTCAGAACAAAGAGAGGTAATTGGATTGGTAAGATCCAAGAATTTGGTCTAGATATCAAGCCAACCAAGCTTGTGCATGGTAAAGGTTTGTGTCAATTGATCACAGATAACATTCCAAAAGAGACAGGGGACGAAGAAGAAGAAGTTGTGGACACGCTAACTATCCTTTTTGTTACTACAATTGATGAGTGGTATTCCAATATCGCTCATTTACTTACCTATGGTGAGTGTCCTTCTCACTTATCTTATAAGGAAAAAAGGATTGTTAAGTTAAAAGTTGCAAAGTACGTCCTTTGGGACAATGGTTTGTACAAGAGAAGTCTTGATGGTGTATTTCTCCGTTGCGTGGATAAAGCGCAACAAAGTAGAATTTTGGAGTCTTTCCACAATTTGGCTTGTGGAGGACATTTTTCAACACCTGTAATGGCTCACAAGATCCTACGAGCTCGATACTATTTGCCCACACTATTCCAAGATGCATAGAATTGGGTACGTAGGTGTGAGTTATGTCAATAGTTTGTTGGGAAACCGAAGTTGGTAGTCTTACCTCTAAAACCAGTGGTGATTGAGGAGCCTTTTTAGCAATGGGGTATTGACTTCATTGGCGCAGTGAATCCATCATCAAGTACAGGACATAACTATGTTCTCACTGCAGCAGACTATTTTACCAAATGGGTAGAAGCTATTCCAGTCAAGCATGCTACTTCTGAAGTGGTATGCAGTTTTCTTAAGGAGAACATTATTTCTAGGTTTGGAATTCCAAACAAGATTGTAGCAAACAATGCTACTTGTTTTTCCTCTCATGAGATTACTGAGTTTTGCTACGAGCATGGGATCATTCTTTCCCATTCTTCAGAGTATTATCTGCAAGGGAATGGTCAAGTAGAATCAAGCAATAAGAATCTGGTCACTATCATCAGGAAGCTGGTAGATGAGAATCAGAGAACTTGGCATAAGGCATTGTTTGATGCTTAATGGGTAGATAGAATTACCCCCAAAAGGGTGATAGGCATGTTGCCATTTCAGCTTCTATATGGTCTGAATGCGAAGATACCAATTACCTTGGAATTGCCAGCACTGAGGTTGGTAAAGGCATTGGAAGATAGAACTTTTGATAGTTCTATTGATAAAAGGATCATGTATTTGACTGAACTTGAGGAGCAGTGCACTATGGTGGTGGACCATATTGTTGAGCACCAAAATCAAGTAAAGAAACTCTTCGACAAGAAGGCAAAGGCTCGTGAGTTTCAGATTGGAGATCAAGTCTTGTTATGGGACAAGAGGAGAGAACCAAAAGGAATGCACAGAAAATTTGATTCCTTATGGAGAGGTCCATTCACCATTCATCAATTCTGTGGTGAAAACAGTTTCTTGTTGGAGTATCAGGATGGGACACCATTCTTGTTTCCTCATAGTGGACAACATCTGAAGCACTTCAATCCCTAAAGTACCAGATAAGTTAAATTGTACATTTGTATAGTTTTGTGTTTTTATTTTTGTATTTTCGTTTAGTCTTTTGTGTCTTTTTCTTTCTTAGCTTGACTCTATAGCCCAATGGCATGGATGAAGGCACTTAAAGACTAGATTCTACTCCCTTCAATCGTTTAAAAGTTTAATCGAAGGAAGTTCCCCAGTTAGATCTAGCTATTGTTCTCAAAATCAGCTACACTCCTTTTTGTAGACAACCCCCACGAAACTTGTCTGTTTCGTGAATCTACACTCTAAGATCGCAAATTGAGACAAGATTCCCTTGGTCTCATGCAAAGTCATTTGACATTCTAAACTGGTCTGTGACATTCCCCTGAATCAGTTTCTCGATATTCACAAAAATCATTCAAGTCTTAAACTGGTTAAAAGGTCAATTTTAGTCATTTTTTGGGTGTTGGCCAAATTTTTTGTTTTATCATGTAAGAGCGGTGTTTTTAACCACTATTACATGTTTTGATGTTTTTTGTTGACATGTAAGAGCGGCGTATTTAGCCGCTATTACATATGTTGAATAGTTTGATATATGTAATGACGGCCAAATCACCTGCCTATACTTGTCTTGCTCGGTAGAACTTGCCGGAGCGGCCAAAACGCCCGCCGTTACATATAGTTGTTAACTAAACTTGTCGGAACAACCGAAATACCCGCCTGAACAAGATTTTTAGAATCTTGAACGTCGAGTGCCATTAATGGCCACTCGTGCCACTCATTAAAGCTTGTTTTCAAGTTTTAAATATGTCTTTTTGTTGATTGTTCTTGTTATTTCATTCCGAGCTTAAATTTGCATCAAGACCCTGGTCCCAAATCTTCCTGGTAATAGAATCCAAGCACTCTTGGGAAACCCTTTTCTATTGAAACACATTGCCAAACTGATACTTATGTTTCAATTTATACTTCACATATTGAAGCCTCTTCATAAATGAGTACATAGCTATACCAAAAGCAGGTCATCCTTCAATCCACCATCTATAAACCAAGTCAAGAAGACTCTCCTCCTTGAGCCACATAAGCTGAAATCTAAAAGTTTGTTTCTTAGGACCATCAGCCAAATGGGTAGAGAATTTGATCGGCCAATGGTCTGATCCTCGCCAATCTAAAATTTTAGAACTTGACATCCACTTGTCACCCACCCAAAAATAGGAAACAAGAAACTTGTCTAACCATTCAGAAATGGCATCATCCCCAAGCCTCCTATTATTCCAAGTAAACATACTATTTGAAGGTTTGATATCCACAAGCCAGAGCCGAGCCAAATTATCCCTTAGAAGATTAGAAGAGGGGTCCAAATGAGGCACACCCCCACTTTTCTCCTCAAGGGAGGCAATTGCATTGAAGTCACCTACCATAATCCAGGGGAGGAAAGGATCCAATGATCTCAGAAGATTGATATGAGACCACACGAGAGTCTTACCAGGGACATCCGTCGGAGCATAAATGTTAGAAAGAAGAATTCTTCCCCCGTCTCCAAACTAATTGCAACCAGAGAGATGGAAAATCTACTAGAGATCCACCAAATAGGAGAAATTTGCCAAGGATCCCAGAGGCAAGCAAGACCCCCTGAGCTACCTTGCGCACCCACACACTGGCAAAACCCTCTATTCTAAATCTTAGAAACACACTGCATCATACCATCCACAAATAACTTCGTCTCCTAGAGGAAAACCACATCTAGACAATGAGCACTAACCAAGTCCTAAATAGTCTTTTGTCTAGGGATGCTATTCATACCCCTTACATTCCATGATAACAAAATCATCGTGAAGGGTGAGAGAAGTGACTATCTAATGTCTTCACTAACCCAGATTCCACCAATGTCTCTCTAGCCATCTTAACTTTCTCCTGATCCTTCTTCCTCCCCACCTTCTGGGGCTTATCAGGAGCACACATTTTTAGGGATTTTTGCTGTAGACCCAGAATAGGAGAAGAACAGAGGGCTTTTTTCTTACCAAAGTCTTCCAAACCCGGTCTACTAGCTAAACTCACCCTTTCATCCGAAGAGGCCATGGGGGTTTCCACCAAACCATAAGAGTCCCCAAACCTAGCCCCAGCATCTGGGGGAGAAGCAATTGAATCCATCACCACCCCAGAAGCCACCACAGGAACTAGGACTGAGGTAGTGATAGGCAAAGACTCAGAATTATGATCAACTAAAGGAGAAGCTTCAACATGCATGCCAGAAGAAACCCCCTCCTCATGGACTAATTCATCCAAAGCCTCAAACTTGTTAAAAGTCTCCTCTTGATGATCCTGAAGAGTCCTCTTCTGACCTCAATTCTTGTTTCATGCCTTAACTGGCACAAAGCCGCCTTTATCTGGTACCACCCCCTGCATGGGTACTTTACCCTTTTCTACCCTTGGATTAGACGGAGCCTTCACATTATCTAAACCACCAGTACTTGAGGCATGAGGGTACCTCCTTTGAAGATGGCCATACTCATGGCATAGACAGCCCCTGAAAGGTAAAGTATCATAGTATAACTGTTGAGTCTAGGAGCTAGACCCAACAATCAGATCAATAGAATCTGGCAGAGGCTGGCTTAGATCAATCTCCACACAGACTCAAGCATAGGAAAAAATTTGCTTCTCCAAAGTTTGCTGAGACGAGCCAATAGGCTTCCCCAACAGCAATGCAATTGATTACAGAATATCCTGTCTCCAACATTCCAATAGCAACTAAGGAAAATGAACCCACATCGACACCTTTGAGAGTAACTCCTCTGCCGAATTAAAGCCTACATGCCAAGGCTTCATGAAAAGGCCAACTTGATTATAAAAGTAGGGCCCTCCCTCAAAAACCTTGTTACGATTGGAGATACATGAAAAGACCACTAGAAAGAAGTTATTCACAGCTAGCAAGATTTCAAAATCACCTTCCGGATTCCATGACTTGTGAATCCAAGGTTCTAGAAAAGTCATCAAAACCCTCAATCCCATAAATTTGTAGATTAAAACATGTTTGTTATAATACCCCAGGTCCTCAGCTACCACCTCTATTTGAATCACCAACTTTGGACGAACTTGAGCTCTTTCCAAGCATTCGTTTATCTTGTGCAATTTCAAAGAACCAGTGCTAAAAACCCCAACATTAGGCGGGGATGGATGAGGAAACCCATAACCAACCCCTGCCATAGCAACATCCCCCGACATCTCACCCAAAGGCATAGACCCTGCCATTAGAAAATCCCCTCAAGCCCTTGTACCCCACACCTGTACCAAACAATGCACACACTCAAGAAAAAAACCCCTTGAAAGCTAAAAAAACCCCACCCCTTGCTGAAAACAACCCCACAAAGCCCGATCTGTAAAGAAAAAATACATGCAACAAAGAACAAACACATGCAGACTGTGACCTGCTATAGGTCACAGGACTGCACAGAGCTCTCGCGTACATGCTCCATCCTCACCTCATTCTTCTATATTTATCATAAAAGTATGTTGATATTAATATTTCTTCACAATTTTACATTATTTTAAAAAATTATTTTTTAATATTTATTTTTAATTATTATAATATATTTATATTATTTTATTTTCTAATAATTTTTTATTTATATTTATTGTTAACCTAATAAAATATTCTATATTCAAATTGTCACTTTATTTTTGACCTATAATTTTAAAAACATTATTATTTTACTTACAAATATATTTATCAATATTATTTTAATAAGTTAAAATCACCACATACTATATACATACTATATGTTTAATCTTTTGTTATTAATTTTCTATTAGTTATGTCAGTATTTATATTCTAAAAAGACCAACATAAAAATTAAATTTCTATAATAATACATGAAATTTGTATAATCTATTTCTTATTAATTTCTATTAATTATGTCAATATTTATAAACTAAAAAAATCAACATAAAATTAAATTGAACTAACATTTGAAAAAATTGATCCTCTTTTGAAGAAGTTGTCAAGTTTCTGAAAATATGTAGGATTTTGAAATGCAGTTTGGAGAAAATATTGAATGATTATTTGGAAATGATAAATAAGGAAAATTCAGCTTTCTAGGACACAACTTAGGATTTTTTAGCTATGTTTTCCCTATAAGGATTGAATGAATCCACCATATTTGTTCTACGGCTGATATTGAATGAATCCATGAATATTGAATGTATCCACCATATTTGTTTTTCTATTGTTCATAATATTTGCAAAAAATAAAATTGAAAGAAATTAAAAAAAATTAAAAAACATAGTTTGAATCCATGAATATTGAATGTATCCACCATATTTGTTTTTCTATTGTTCATAATATTTGCAAAAAATAAAATTGAAAGAAATTTTAAAAAATTAAAAAGCATAGTTTGAATCCATGAATATTCAATGTATCCACCATATTTGTTTTTCTATTGTTCATAATATTTGCAAAAAATAAAATTGAAAGAAATTTAAAAAAATTAAAAAACATAGTTTGAATCCATGAATATTGAATGTATCCACCATAGTTGAAATCCACCATATTTGTTTTTCTATTGTTCATAATATTTGCAAAAAATAAAATTGAAAGAAACTTAAAAAAATTAAAAAACATAGTTTATGACAGCTATACATTTTAAATACATTTTAAAAATACAGATATAGTAGTTTAAACATGTATTATCAAATAGATCTTCACAATGGACTCATTTTATACTTTATATTGATTAAATTTAGAGGCTCATGGTGAATACACGGAGTAAAAAGATTAGATGCAATATTTTATATTGTGTGTTAATCATTAAAATTTTAATTAAAAAGCATTTTGAACTAATAAATCAATCACTTTATGGATGTAACTATATATAGAAGATATTCAAGAGAAGGTTCTTTTGGTTAGTCATTTAAAATTTGTAAATGTAAGTAAATGTATGATATATTTGTTAAAAAATTTATTAACTATTTAACTATTAAAATGTACCATATGGGAAAACCAGCCTGTATATATGATCAAAATATCTTGGTTGAAATTATTGATGAAAAATGATTGAAGTTAATAATTGAAGCTGATAACTATTACTTTCATAACTATTACTTTCATATCTAGCACGATCAAATTCTAGGATTTGTCATTGTTGGTAGTTAAAAAGTTTTTGACAAGTCTCTTCTTCCTCCTCAATTTCATAACAAAGATGTATCTAAGATGCATTTTTCTTAACAGGATTACTAACAAACGTCATGCTAATGCATTTTTCCTAATATCATTACTAACAATTTCAAAACAGACCAAAGAATTTCATGTTTGCCACCTAATGTTGTAAATTACATTAATTTATAACAAACTCAATTATCAAGTAAACAAATTCACCAATAAATGCAAACAAATCATCAAAAATAAATATGAAAATTAATGTTCACAACACTTTTTGTCCATCAGAAAAAGTGCCTGAAAAAGATTCTAGAAAAATGCAAAAGAAGGAAAAAAGGCCACACAGATACTTTCAAGCATAATATAAAATAGAGATTCACACAGAGCTTGGAAACTTTATAACCCCTTTAAACAATCATCCAAACAATAGCTAGAAGATAGGCATAAGAACAATAATCCAAAGATATAGTACATTTGTGTTAAAAATGGACACCCATTGGAGCAATCATCCAAACATTAGATAGTAGTTATCCATAACAACATTCATTCAAAAATGTGGGTATATTTTGAATCCACCTAAAAACTCATAGAAAAAAATGAGTTCAGTTAAAATGGGAAAAAAATCTGTTGCATCAGGAGCAACACACAAATCTTATATCAGACAACTGAATGAATTTTTATTTTAAATCTTGACAGCCCTAGAAACACATTATATAATGGTAATCATTTGCACAATAAAATAAATAAACAGATAAATTTCAACAGGTGTTTAAAGAGAAACCTGGCCTATAGAGAATTCGTAAGTTTCATGGGATACACAGTAGTAGTTCCTTTGAAATGATCATATGAAAAAGTAGATCAATTTCAATATGTGCTTAACAGAAACTTGGACTAAAAAGGATTTAAATCAAATTCTCCTGGTATAAAGAGATATATTCTTCTTTACCATAGCCTGCAATAATCTTTAAGGAATAGCCAATACCCAGATTGAGAAAACCATGACAACAAAACAAAGAATCAACTAATACAAATTATTCAAATAATAACTAATATTCAACATGAGAAAGTCATGATAGTAGGCAATAGTTTTCCACAGTCCTAACTTCTAAGAATGCTTCTAGATTTGACTGTGTATTTTTTTGTATCCAGGTTTCAAACAGTGTGATCCTTCATCAGAAAGAGGATAGTGATAACAAAACAAAGAATACAAAGAATACACTGATACTGTATCATTCAGACAATAGAAAATACCCACAGCTTGAGAAAGTGCTGATGACAAAAGAAAGAAACTGATACAAACTGTTCAGTAAAATGAGAAATGGACCCATTACAAGAGGCCTTTCCAAGAATCCAAAAGCTCCACCACTTAGTAGAGTAAACCTAAAACTACAGTAGTTAAAGTCCAATGCACGAAATTCTAAATCATGGAAATAAAAAAAAACCATGGAGAATTTATGTACAAAACTAAATATCAGGACAACAATGCAAAAAGCATATATACCTTGACAAGTGTTGCACTGCCGGATCTGCCCGACCAGCGCAAAGGGAGCTCAGATGGCGGCGGAAGTTCCTGTCAATGGTCAGATCAGCTCTCCCACTGCCGTTAAAGTTTGACAGCCTTCCCTGGAAAAAGCGGCAGCTGGCTTCTGGGTAATGGCTCCAAGAGAATATTGGCAAATGGCTGTGAATATTGCAGGCCCAGCTATGTACCAGAGCTTCTTGGATTCAATCTAGCTCTCTTTGCCAAGCTCGTTGGGATTACAAAAAGAAGGGATTTCAGAAGAAAGAACTGCACTCCAGTCCATCACTATTCTCCTGCAAGCCTTTCAACTTAAGGAGAATACCAATTTAACCTACATTAATGTTCAACAATAAAAATATAATGTTCAACAATGAAAGTTTAACAACGAAAGGCCTCATGAAATTGCAACAAACATATGTTTATTTTTAAGTCATCCAAATACCTGTAATGGACTCTTAGAGACGTAGGAAGGTGAAGGGGATTCCTTCAATTTCTGTTCACAACTTGAAAGTTGGAAATTGTTCACGGTGGCCTCAAAACTTGCAAGTTGAAAGTGGAAACTGGAAATGTGATAATGGTGAGTAACTGCCCACGATGCCATTATTGTCTCCTACCACGACCCCCCAATTCTCTCAGTCATGGAAGAAGATTGTCCACCATAGTGTAAGCTCATAAGTTTTAACCTTTGATTTGATAACAATTCTTCATTTATCTGGGCGTAATAAATTGATTGTTTTGTTTTGATTTGAATGTAAAACAATTATTATTATAATATATGAAACTAAATTAATTTTCAAATAATAATATATTAAACTAAATTAGTTTTTAAATTTCCGTCTTAGATAGGTTAGTAGACGCTAAATTATCCTTGTGCTGCCATTGTAAACACCTCTAGGCTTCGCTTCTCGGCATAATTAGTCCTTCCAATATTTTGTATTTGATTAGTTAATTTAGCTAATTAGAATATAATTTAGTCTTTCCAAGATCTTGTATTCAACTAGTTAATTTAGTTAATTGGAATGCAAATTTTGTATACAACAATAGTTTAATCTAAGAAAAAAATTACAACTATAACACTTACTATTATTACAGCACTACATTGTAGGTACTCACCTCTAGATGGCACTTGTTTCAACATGTGGCTATATTTTTGTTTTTGTTAAGAGGCTATATTTTGTTTTTATTACACTCCACCCTTTGTTGTTAGTGTAGTATGCCTCTCTGCCTAATTTCAAAGTAACTATTTTCAATTTAAAACAGATAACCTACATACTTTTATTAAATGAATGCACATAAACATTAAATTTAAAATACAATGTTGAAAATGGAAGACCCTAATCTCACATCCCATCTTTTCTCCTCACCTTTTCTTACCTTGCCATTTGCTCAAGGCACTAATGGTGAATCCTACCAAATACTAAGTTCAAATAGGTGATAGAGAGGTAGTTGCATTAATGTATACAAATTAAAGTAGTACTCCAACATAAATTTTAAAAAATCAAATCAAAAGAGAATAAATTGAATTGCAGAAGTTAAATTAAGCTTCATTTAATAAAAATATGTAGAACATCGTCGATACTTAGATCTCTCTAGGCTCATTCAAAACCTTTCAACTTCACTAGTGGGCCAAGGGCCCTTTGACCTAATTTTTAATTTTGGCTTCTAAGCTATAAATATAAAAAATAATTATAGCTCATTTAATAGAAAAAAATTATTTTAAAATTTGACTTTTAACCTATAAATATTAAAATATTAAAGCTCGTTTAATAGCAAAAACAATATTTTAAATTTTGATTTCTAAACTATAAATATAAAATAATTAAAGCTCTTCCTTTAAATTATTATCTGGAGTGTTCTATAATAGCATTAAAAACTTCAAGTAATCCTATTTAAAAGAATACTATTTAGAGAAAATATTTATTTAAAAAACACTCTAACTATAAAATCGCTTAAATAAATAAAAACAAAATAATTTTTAAATAGTTCTAAAATAAAATAAAATAAATCTTAAACTATAAAAAACTCTAAAGTATTTTTTTGAATTGAAGATCTATTACCAATAAAAGCATAATATAGTCTTGTACAATTGCCCAAGCAGGCCTCTCCGAGATAAATAATTATAGTGTCTTCAAATTCAAAAAAAAAGACAAGCTGAACCAAAAACAAAATTACATCAACGCTTATCACAAAACAAAGTATACATATATTCAAAATTAATATTAGAAATGTGTTTATGTTGGTCTATTTCTCCATTTTCTACATCTGCTCTCAATTCTCTACTCATTTTTACTATCCCCTATAGCTTGTTTATTGTTCTCTATCTATTCTGCTTCTAGTCCCTCATCTCTACTCCCTGCTTACTATTTCCTACCCCTTGGTCATTACTTGTTGTTCTTTCCATAACTAACAAACCCATTCCGACTTCCTACAGTCTATCACTAGGTATATCCTTCTCAGGGCCGTGCCAACTCTGTTCACCACCTGAAAGCTACTCTTTAAGGTATGCTATGTTATCACTAAGCTTCTAAGATTCCAATTTCTTAAAGGTGCCTAGAAGTGGTGAAATGTTCGGACAACTTCTATCTTCATTCCAATGTTTTGAAAGGTCATTTCCTCATCCCTTCTTACTTCATATTGATGCTGCTTGATATATTGACTTTGAAAATCAATATATTCATTTTTAAACTATTCATCTACTCTTCTCAAGTCTTGGGACGAAAACTGAGAATACTTGATATCTACTCTAAAAATTGTTGTTGATCTTTCATCCAATATCTTGATGAATCTTTCCAATTGAATCCCCAATATCATCCTAACCTGTGAAACAATATTAGAGAGAGGGAGTCTATTTAAAGACTCAGTAAGGATTCTCTCTACCTTGGTAGTGCTCTACATTCCTATCGTTCCATAAAAGCCATAAGATTTCAGTAGTTAAAGATAACTAGAATTTATTAGATTCGACATTGACACCACTAACATAGCCACTAGAATTTATTAGATTCGACATTGACAACACTAACATAGCCACAGAGGATCTCTTTCCAAGACATCTTATTTCCTATGTTCCACTCCTTTAAATTAAGACATCTTATTTCCTATGTTCCACTCTTTTAAATTAACCATGAAATAATACCAAACATACCTAGCATAAGGACATATAAAGAAGACATGCTCAATGATGTCAACATCCTTAGAGACAAAACACAAAATTTTATCGAAACAGCAAAACATTTTTAAAGCAAAATCAACCACCTAAAGTAATTCTTCTTAGATTCAATAAAATTAGACTAGATAGCCTTAAAAATTTTAAGCGACTCAGAATGATCAAACTTAATATGCCAAATAGAATTGAAATATTGTGGAAAGGGGTCAATTATCCCCGGATTTGGCCCAAAAGTTAGATCAATTAGTGGAGATAGACAGGAATGTGTAATGCTCTTGCTTTATATTGCTCTATTTTGGATTGAATAAATTTTTACCCCTCTTTTAGTTCAAAAATATGTTTGTACACCTCTTGGGAGTCAGTAACCATCTTATATATGTTTCTAGATTTCATCTCAACAAATTTGGTTCCATCTTTCTACAATATTCTACTAAAATCATCATTATCCTCAATCTTATTGATATTCATTTGTGTTCCTTTCATATTTTTATATAGTATAGAGTATGTTCTCCTCTATGTATCAAGGAGACCACATTATGTCCTCAACTGAAACCAACTTTTGAAACTGTTATTATCAAAAAGATTCTTAAAAGTTTTATACCTTTCTTATACCATTTCAAAGTAGAACACCCTTGTAGCAGTGCCAAATGCTTTGACTTATGCTCCAAGTTCCACCAAATGGACCTTAAATCATAAATCCTATTATCATCCATGTTAATAGCTTCTCTATTTTATACACAACTTGTAATACATTCCCATGCCTTCCATATGCAAGAGAACACTACAGAACCTAAAGGTTTAGCTTGGAAGTTACAAAACAAGATGTCATGTAGGTGAAGATTAGTCCATTGCTGAGCACTTTTGGGACATCTTTCAAGATATTTTTTGGGACCGAAATTTTTTGAAAAAAAACTTTTGAAATAAAATAACTATTAATAATTCAATCTTTTGAGTAAAAGAATTATCCATTAGATTTTATTAGTTGAGTAGTTCTATAGCTCGATACTGAAATTCCTTTAGATAGGATTTCACATTTTGGGAGTGGAAAAATAAGGAAAGTAGAGTAGAGCATGTGCAGAAGAAAAGCAAAATAAATGGAAGGAAGGATTGGACGATTTCATCATAGAAGAAATGGAGAAATAAAAAGGGTAGACAAGAATGGGATTACATTAGAAGGGAAACAAATCAAAATGGAGATAGAAAGGGCTTGCTATAGGATGGCAGTCAGAGGTACTGGAAACCTCAAGTTGTCACTACATGGGAAAATATGATACCACTAAGTCCTAGAATCCCAACTAAATGTATTTCCTTTGCATTAAGTAGTAGTGAATTGATCAACTCGATAGCTCGCTTGAGCTCTTGAGCCTTATTTATAAAATGTGCAGGGAATTGGCCTACTAAAGAAAAAGTCACCAAGTGGTGTCAAAACACTAGGATAAAGATAACAAGATTAAATCTTTTCCCAAAGGTTTTTCATAGTAGAATACCCTTGAACGGAGAAGAAGAAGGAAATTATAAATCAGGGACCTCACCTGACAGAGGGAATTGGAATTTACATAAAGGATTCAGAGCCAAACTTCAACTCGGTCAAGCATGAAATCTTGATCACCCCAATGTGGACTAAGTTTTTACAATTTAACAATGGAGTATTGGGACCCCAACATTTTAAAGCAGATTGGAGAAAATCTAGGATATTTTTTCAAAATCGATGATAGAATTGTAGAGGGAGAATTTAGGATGTACATGCAAGAATTTGTCTAGCCATCGATTTGAAGAATCCCTTCCTTAATGAAATTGAAATTAGAATAGAGGCCGGTATATGGAGGCAGAATGTTGAAATTGAGAAGACTCAACCAGAGTGTAAGGAATGCAAATAGCATGGTCACCTGATGAAAGAATGTGGAAGAAATAGAGGAAGCTGAGGAGAAGATAAGTCGACAAGGTGATGGAGGGGATAAGGAAAAGGAGTTGGAAGATCCACCTAATATGGTGGAGATAGAATTACTTGGGGGAGCAGAGGACATTTCTGATGAAGAGGTCAATGAGGCTAGAAACATGATTGCAGTAAGGGATAAGGATGAAGGACATCAACAATGGGTTTGGAAAGACAACAAAGAAAACCCTATTTTAGAAGTTTTGGATCTAGAGGTGAAGATAGCACATGACGACGATAGTCCACATGTTGAAAATTTGATCAAAGAAGATAATCTTCTTCAAAAGGCAAGAAAGGAAAATGAAGAAACTCCCATCTGAGAACCTTGGGTTTTGAGGAGAATGTTTTGCAAGATTTTCTTGAGAAGATGGATGGGAGATCTAGTTTTTAGACTGGGTTGGAACTATTTGGATGTAATAAGTGTTGGGAATTAAGGTGTCTCAACCTTTACAAATTCCTAATGTTGCATTTATTTATCCCATGTTGAGTTGGCATAGTTAGCACCTTGTGTATATGTAGCAGGGTAAATTTTGGTGACTTTGGCAGCCGTAGTTTTCCCCTTAAATAATTAATGGGGGTTTGGGGGCAGCAGCCCCAAGACAGGGTCAAGGGGCGTAGCCCCTTGCGAAGTAGAGGGGCAGTGCCCCTGGCGCGCTCCCTATAATGGTACAGGGCGGGGTCAAGGGGCAGTGCCCTCGTGGGGGCTCGGGGGCAACACCCCCGAAAGCTCAAACGATTTTTAATTAATGACAAGTGTCAGTGAGTATCTTTGTACGAGAGAAAGGCATCTTTGGGCGGTCAAGGGCGGTTATGACATGCAAGAGGAATGTGATATTTTTAGTCAGTGTATGACAGATTCTATGACAACTGTAAGGTGTGTAAGAGCATCTGTCATAACCTATTTTGGGACTAGGTGCCCACTTTGGGATGGGATGTTGGACAAGTGTCCTTAGGCGTGGGTTTTGGAGCATGAGTCCAAGATGGACGCCCATCTCTAGGAGGTTCCATATTTGCCTTGTAAACTCTATATAAACAGGTGTTTGGATGGGAGATCGATAACTTTGGTACAAATACTGTTATGCTGCCGGAATATCTCCAGATTCGACATTCGAAGACTTCTAAAAGAGCATTGGCTCTGAAACTATATTGTAATCTGTTATTGTTTACTATAATACATTTGAGCTATGTTTTGGAGTGTGGGGTTTTTCACCCATAAGGGTTTTCCCCATGTATATATTGTCTCTCTCTCTTCTGTCTTCTTTTTGGTTCTTGTGTTTTGTTACAATATATCATGTTAATGGTTTAACATTGCTGTAATAGTTAGGATAAAGTTGGATTTGCATAGCCCTCTCCTCATTAGATTAGTGTAAGAAGAATTTTCCACACACCAAGCTTCCTTTCAGTTGGTATCAGAGCTTGATCACCTTTGGTCCTAGTTGTAGGGTAGGGGTTTTCTGAGCTAATCTTAGGTTGAGTGGGAGTCTATGTAGAGCATTCTATATCTTATTACAGTAAGGAGATGGCAAGCACATCAGGAAGTTTTGAAGTAGAGAATTTCAATGGCAGTAATTTCAAGCTGTGGAAGCTCAAGATGGAAGACATGTTAGTTGACTGAGACCTTTGGGAAAGTGTGAACAGAACTAAACCAGCTGCAATGTCACAAGCTGATTGGGATCTCAAGGATTGGAAGGCTAAGCATCTCATAAGACTTAGTCTTGCCAATTCTGTGTTGTTAAATGTCCATGAGGAGTCTACTGTAACAATCCTTTGGAATAAGTTGGGGGATGTGTATCAAGCTAACTCCCTTGTCAATAAACTTTTCCTAAGAAAGAAGTTGTATTCTCTTCGAATGGAGGACGGAGGATCCATGGCTGAGCATATGAATGCCTTTATCATGTTGGTTGCACAATTGACATCTATCAGTGTAAAGATGGAGGAGGATCAGTGTATGACCCTTCTTTGTTCTGTGCCGAACTCATGGGATCATCTTGTCATGGCAATCAGAAGCACCACATCCACATTCAAAATGGAAGAAGTGGTTTCTTCACTATTGTCTGAAGAGATGCAGAGAAAGTCTTCTGAGGCAGCCAAAGAAGCCCTTGCAGTTAGTGGAAGACCCAAGGAGAAAGGGAAGAAGAAGGACAAGAAAGCTGAGAAGGGTAGATCCAAATCCTGTGGGAGATGCAAATCTCCTGGAAAGTCCAAGGCTCTTTGTTGGAATTGTGGCAAGACTGAGCATTTCTGAAAGGAATGCAAAGAGAACAAGAAGAAAAAGAAGAAAGCTCCTGATTTAGATTCTGATAAATCACAAGATGATGGTGATGCCTTCATCGCAACCCTGGCAACCCATACATCTGATGATGTGTGGCTAATTGACTCTAGTGCATCATTCCACATGACCTCGCATCAAGACTGGTTCACTAAGTATAAGGAGTTCGATGGTGGAAAGTTGTATCTGGGTGATGACTCTCATCTGAAGATCGTTGGTCGTGGAAGAGTCTCTATCCAATTCCCTGATGGTTGAGTGAAGGGGATCACTAGGGTTATGGACGTCCCAGGCTTAGCATAGAACCTACTTTTTGTAAGTATGTTGAATGATGTAAGTGTGTAGGTTGTCTTTTTGAAAGACAGATGCAAGATGACTAGAGGATCTATGGTGCTTGCTAAGGGTACTTGGAGAGGTACTCTGTTTTAGCTGGAAGCATGTATTGCACAATGCAATAGTTCTTCTGACTCAAGGAAGAGGGCAGCAGTCACTTCATCCCCACCATCTGAACAAGTAGTGAAGAAACCTGTAGTTTCTAATCTTGATGGTTGTAATCGTGCATTGGAAGTTAAACTTCCTGCAAAAAAGATAATGTTATGGCATAAGAGATTTGGCCACATTGGTGAGAAGGGTCTACATACCCTGAAAAATAAGAACCTCATTGAGGGGTTAGATGATTGTAATCTTGAGTTCAACTTTTGTGAACATTGCATTTATGGAAAACAAAACCGTGTTCAGTTTTACCCTAGTTCTCATAAGTCTTCTGGTGTGTTGGACCTCATTCATTCTGATGTGTTTGGTCTTGTTAATGTTCCTTCGTTATCAAAATCTATATACTTTGTATCTTTTATAGATGAATACAGTAGAAGGACATGGATTTATTTTCTCAGAAGCAAATCTGAAGTCTATAGCAAGTTTAAGGAGTTTAGAGCCTTTGCTGAAAATTAGACTGGTAAAAAGATTAAATGTTTGAGAACTGACAATGGTTGTGAGTTTTGTTCTACAGAATTTGATAAGTATTGCAAGGAACTTGGGATTGAAAGACATAAGACAACTCCATATACACTGCAGCAAAATGGAGTTGCAGAGAGGATGAACAGGACACTGATGGAGAAGGCTAGGAGTATGCTTAGTGGAGCTTGTCTAGAACAAAAGTTTTGGGCTGAAGCTGTTGCCACTACTTGCTATCTGATAAACAGATCTCCTACATTAGCTCTTGTTGGAAAAACACCCATGGAGGTGTGGTCTAGTAGAAAGCCTTCAATAAGGCATCTTCATGTTTTTGGTTGTGAGGCATATGCACATGTGCCTAAGGAGAAGCGGTCAAATTTGGAGAACAAAGTTGTTAAGTGTATCTTCATTGGCTACAGTGTTGGTGTGAAAGGATACAAGCTTTGGGACCCCGTGGCTGAAAAAGTGTTGTATAGCAGAAGTGTCATCTTTAGAGAGCTTACACCTTCTTCCACTATTTTGCAGCCAAAAGAAAAATAAAAGAAAGAGGATGTTGTTCAGTTTCCTCTCACCCCTGAGAAGACTAAACAAAAAGACAATGTTGGACCTGATGATGAGGAGAGCTCCAGCAGCTCTGAAAGATGAGATGAAGAAGCTGAAGAGGTCTACATGGATAAGAAAGCAACCTGAAAGGTTTGGTTTTACATTGCTTGATTTTAGTTGTGCTTATGCTTTGCATACTAATAGTGATGAACCTAGAACTATATCAGAGGCTTTGGATATGAAGGATGTAGGTTCCTGGAAGGAGGCCATGGAGGAATAAATGGCTTCTTTGGATAAGAATCAAACTTGGGACTTGGTGCCTTTGCCTCCTGGACGGAAACCCATTGGATGCAAATGGGTGTTCAAGAAGCAGATTGGTGTAGATGGAAGTATTGAGAAGTATAAGGCCAGATTGGTTGCAAAGGGGTATTCACAAGTGGAGGGTATAGATTATGGTGAGATCTTCTCTCCTATTACAAAGCTGACATCCATTCGATTCATGTTGTCACTCGTAGCAGCTTATGACTTGGAGGTAGAACAGATGGATGTGAAGTAAACATTCCTTCACGGTGACTTGGAGGAGGAAATCTACATGTCACAGCCAGAGCATTACATGGTAAAAGGTAAAGAAAATTTGGTTTGCAAACAGAAGAAGTCTTCGTATGGTTTGAAGCAATCCCCTAGGAGATGGTACTTGAAGTTTGATGCCTTTGTGTTGTCAATTGGATTTGTGAGATCAAAATCGGATCACTGTGTGTATTATAAATTTGATGGTGATCGTATTCTCATTGTTACACTATATGTTGATGATATGCTACTTATTGGGAAGGGTAAGAATATGATTTTTAATTTTAAATCTCAGTTGTCAGCTCAGTTTGAAATGAAAGATTTAGGGGCAGCCAAGTACATTCTAGGAATGGAAATCATAAGAGACGGAACCAACAGAAAACTTTGGTTAAGTCAAAGTAAGTATGTTAAGACTATGTTGGATAGATTCAGCATGCGAGATTGTAGACCATTGTGTGTTCCCGTTTCCTTGGGGACAAAGTTGTTTGTTAAGGATTGTCCAAAATCTCCTAGTGAGGTGGAGGACATGAGCATAGTACCTTATGCTAGTACTGTTGGCAGTTTGATGTATGCTATGGTCTGCACAAGACCAGACATTGCCCAAGCAGTGGGAGTCCTTAGTCGATTTATGGCTAATCCTGGACGGGTTCATTGGGATGTTGTTAAGCGAGTGTTCAAATATTTGAGGGGTACTTCTGAGTATTCCATTTGCTATCATGGTAATGTTTCAGGACCTCCGTATTCTGTTGATATTCATGGATTTGTGGATTCAGATTGGGTAGGTGACATTGACAGCAGGAGATCCACCAGTGCTTATGTTTTTACATTGTTTGGTGGTGCTATTAGTTGGATGAGTAAGCAACAACCTGTTGTTGCTTTGATAGAAGCTGAGTATATGGTAGCAACTCATGCTTGTAAGGAAGCCATTTGGATTAAGAGATTGTGTTCAGATATTGGTGTTAATACAGGTCAGATCACGATCAGTTGTGACAGTCAGAGTGCAATTTACCTTGCGAAGAATCCACCTTTCCATGCTAGAACAAAGCACATTGATGTTCAGTTTCACTTTGTGCGAGACATGGTTGAGGATGGAAAGGTAAATTTGGAGAAGGTAGATACTTTGAAGAATGTTGTAGATGCATTGACGAAACCAGTGGGCATAGAGAAATTCAGATGGTGTTTGGAGTCTATGGGCCTCTTGGCCCCTAGCAGTTAAATATTGTCATTGCTTTTGGCCCTTGCAAGGTGTCTAACAAGTGGGAGAATGTTGGGAATTAAGGTGTCTCAACCTTTGCAAATTATTAATGTTGTATTTATTTATCCCATGTTGAGTTGGCATAGTTAGCACCTTGTGTATATACAGCAAGGTAAATTTTGGTGACTTTGGCAGCCGTGGTTTCCCCCTTGAATAATTAGTGGGGCTTTGGGGGCAGTGCCCCCAAGACAGGGTCAAGGGGCGTAGCCCCTTGTGGGGTCCAGGGGCATAGCCCCTTGCGGGGTCCAGGGGCAGCACCCCTAGCGTGCTCCCTATTACGGTATAGGGTGGGGTCAAGGGGCAGCGCCCTCGTGGGGGCTCGGGCGCAATGCCCCTGAAACCTCAAATGATTTTTAATTAATGACAAGTGTCGGTGAGTATCTTTGTATGAGAGAAAAGCATCTTTGGGCGGTCAAGGGCGGTTATCACATGTAAGAAGAATATGATATTTGTAGTCAGTGTATGACGGATTCTATGATAGTTGTAAGGTGCGTAAGAGCATCTGTCATAACCTATCTTGGGACTAGGCACCCACTTCAGGATGGGATGTTGGACAAGTGTCCTTACGCGTGGGTTTTGGGGCATGATTCCAAGATGGATGCCCATCTCTAGAAGGTTCCATATTTGCCTTGTAAACTCTATATAAACAGGTGCTTGGATGGGAGATCGATAACTTTGGTACAAGTACTTTTATGCTGCTAGAATATCTCTAGATTCAACATTCGAAGACTCCTGAAAGAGCATTGGCTCTGAAACTATATTGTAATCTGTTATTGTTTACTGTAATACATTTGAGTTGTGTTTTGGAGTGTGGGGTTTTTCACCCATAAGAGTTTTCCCCACGTATATCTTGTCTCTCTCTCTCTTCTATCTTCTTTTTGGTTCTTGTGTTTTGCTGCAATATCTCATGTTAATGGTTTAACATTGCTGTAATAGTTAGGATAAAGTTGGATTTGCATAGCCTTCTCCTCATTAGATTAGTGTAGAAAGCATTTTCCACACACCAAGCTTCCTTTCAATAAGGAGATGGATAATATGGAATATCCTAAAACCATCAGAACATCAATGGAGGACTAATTGTCTAAGGAGGAGAGCTATACCACATATGAGGAGATTGGTGAACTAGAAGAAATGACTATCTCCCAATCAAAATCAAAACTCAAGAAGACTAAGTTGGGAGAAAAATTGCTAAGAGGTAGGAAACCCAATAGAGTCAAGTTGGAGCTAGCAGGGAATACCAAGGGGTAGGTGAAACTTAGGTCAGGGAAGGGGTTATCTGTTCCTGAGGAGAAATAAGTTTCATTTCCTAGAATGTTAGGGACAATAATACCCCTAACAAAAGGCACATTCTCAAGTGTCTAATTGATTTGAGCAAATATGGAAGCAATAATGTGGTCTCTTTGTCCTTGTCAAAGTGGCTTCATGGGTTTTGGGTTTATTTTGGAACCCCTATATGTCATGCCCCACCTTATGATTACCATAAGAATGGACGTGAACACAAAAAGACTACAATTTTTGTTTTCTAAAACTAAGTACTTGCAAAAATTAACTCAGCAAACGAATTTCAAAAGATTAAATTACCTAATTGTTTTATGAAACTCCTAGATGGTAAAGAGGTTCCTTAGGGTTATCTTCTTGTTTGCACAACTAGAGAAAGAAATAACTTATCAAGACAATTTTCTACATGGAACTAAGTAAAGTATAGAAATGAATACAACAATCTGATTTCAAATTACAACACTCAATTTTATCTAATTGAATTTAAAATATAAACATAATCATTTAAACACAGTGAAAATAAATAATCACAAGGAATCTATTTTCTAATAAAAAAGTACATTGAACATTAACAATGAAAATGTTGAATTTATATTATAATTATATATTCAAATTTTCATAATGATGATTACAATGTTCAAATTACAAATGAGTCAATGACTAATGACCTAATGCCTCTAATCATCCCCAAAGTTCTCTCCAAACTCTACATCACTAGAACTATTGAACTCCACACACTCAAGCTCCTCCAAACCAATACTGACAATCCTTGTCTATGTAGGATCATCATCAACCTGTGTTGGCTTCTATAGATCTACATCCCATCAAGCTTCCAAACTCTCCTTGTATCTAAGTGTGTTGTGGTCAATGAGACATAAGCTGCCATGTACAACCACAAGCTTCTCTACCCTCCTAGAGGTAAGCCCATTCCTCTTAAAGGAGTTGATAAAGATATAAGTAAACTAGTTCCTCTCAGCAATAGAAGAACTAGAAACCAAGGACAAAAAAAGAATGGCTAGAGTGTTAGTGAAAGAATTAGGCCCATGCATATTCCACCAAAAAATTGGTCCTCCTATGCAATAGTCTCCCTATTAATCTTGGCCTCATCTAGAAATCCCTTAAGAGTGACAAGTTTTGTCCACTCAATAATGAATGATGCTAGCATTTGTAAAATCATACATCTTCTTGATAGCTTTCATGAAGCCTACTTTACATCAACATCCTATATAGGGGTGACTCTACCAAGCCTTTGCATGTACTACTTCAAGTTCAATGCATAGGCAACCATGTGCAAGGAAGTGTTGAGCTTCTCCCATCTCTAATGAATGATTGGTCAAATGTACTCAATGTAGAATTGTAGTGCAGGATCTTTCTATTGTACAATGACCTTCATTTGGTCAAGCATAGTATCAATGAACTCATACACCTCTCCAAGGGTAGGTACATTAGCATCCCCATATCTAACCACTTTAGACTAGAGTAATGATGGAGACAAAATATTTACAACAGCCCAAAAAACATTACTCTTAACCACTTCCTTCACCAACTTCCCCTACTTTATCTTAGACTCAGGCCACCAATTCTATTCTACTATCATAACCATTAGTTGCAATGCCTCTTGCAACTCAAGCATCCTCTCCAAGAGAATGAAGTATGATGCACACCTAGTCTCTATATTAAAGTTATGTTTAGTTAATAATGGTCAATTAGATTTTAGCATAGGCTTTAATTAAGTCATTCCAACTTTAGGATAGACTTTAGGAATATTCTTTATTGTCTAGTCATTCTTATCCACAATGGATAAGCCCTTTGTAAATCTTATACAAGGATAATTTCACTCCTTATTTTATTTTATCAAATATCTTGGTAATCTTTTTGTGTTTAGTTTTCGTAATATGGTATCAAAGCTTAGCTACAGCTTTGAGATTAGTAAAAGCATCAAGTCCTAGGAACTGCTACTAATAGTGATAGATCATGGGATTACTTTTGTAGCACAAGAAAGGACCAAAAGGCTTCGCTAATACAGTTTTGCAAGTAGGAATGTGCAAATTTTTTTCAATTAAAAATTATAAAGGGATTTTAAAGAAAAATTTACAGGTTATTGTTTCAAAATCATGAATTTTTTAAAAATGTGTAAGCTTTTTTCACAAATTCTAGGTGGTTTTTTAACTAAATCTTTCCAATTTTTGAGGTGCAAATCACATCATCTTTTTTGCATAGTAAAATTATGATTTTTGCACAAATCACAACTATTTTTTATTGAAAATCATAGGTGGTAGTTTATGGTGAAATCATGTCCAAAAACATTTAAAATGGCAGGATTTTTTTGGATGTAGAGGTGGCATAATTTTTTTCACAAAATTGTACCATTACCTATTTTTTTAGAGGTTTTTGTTTCAATCCATGGCTAGGGTTTATTTTTCCCATTTGTAACTAGTTTTGTGCAAAATATAGCTTATGAATAATGTTTTTAACAGGTTTCTATGAGCCATTTTATTGGTACTAGGGCACTTTTTTTTTGTTTCATAATTTTAGTTTGTAGACAAGGAATTTTAATCCAGCAGAAGGCCTTTATAGTTTGTGGAAGGAATATTTTAATTTTTGCAAGATAGGGTTTGCAACAAGTAGGCATTTGTTCTATTTGAAGATAAATGGCCTTGTTACATGAAATCATGTTGTAAGGTAGCCAATAGTTTTTTGGAAAAAATTACAACACATGGAAGCAACATGTGTTAACAACTTTTGAGTACCAATGCTTCGAAAAAACTATACTTGATATTGATACCTAGCCAATGACTATGGGTGAAAACCAAGACAAGTGTGATGAATGGGATGTAGAAGTAGTCATGTTGATCAAATTATCTATGATAGATGGAATGCTTCCTAGTGTCCAAACAGGCACAACCTCAACTAAAATCTTGAACCATTTGCGAGAACTATATGAGACTTCAAATAAAGTCAAAGCCTTCCTAAAGAATATGCTATTTTTGATCAAGTTGGATGAGAAAGCATCCTTACAAAAGAATTTACTCAAGATCAAGGACATTAGAAATCATTTGACCTACATTGGTTAGAAGATGGAAGAAGAGCACATGGTGGTTATCAAGGTGGAAAAATTACTGTGTGCTTATGAACATTTTATTGAGACCTTGAATATCACCTCTACCAGTGTTGACCTAAAGTTTTTGTTGAAATTAGGGCAGACAACTGAGATGAGGGGGGGAAGGGGTGAATCAGTTGTCCCAAAACTTTAATATTTTCTGCAATTAATCTTCTTTACCACTTATTAATAGATTAATGATATAACCATGAAAGCATGAATTAACAACACATGAGCAAAAACATAATCAACACATATAACACTAGGATTTTAATGTGGAAACCTAGTTAAGGGAAAACCACGGTGGGGTTTAATACACAAGATTTATTCTCTATTAAAAGAATAGATTCAAATGGGAAGGCACTTGCCTTCGAGCACACTACCCAGAGCTCACTACCTACAAAATAATTAAATGATTAACACAGAAGGATTGAACTAAGAAACCACATCTTCTTCTTCATGCCAAGGTTTAGTTCCATTTGAAGTTCACAAAACTTCTGCTCTACTCCCAAACACTTCTTTGCTATCTCTTCATCCTTTATTGCTCTTGCTCTTCTGATCTTTCTCTTCTCTACTCTACCTCGGTACCTTTCTTAAGATTTTATCATTTTTGCACAAGGACACATTTCCACAACTCAACCACACATATTTATATGCTTCATCAACCTTGGAATAAACATCAAAGTCGACACTACAACCATCTAACTTAACACCAATCACTATACTATCAGCCAAATATAACTGGGACTTGAATCTTTCTTGAACAAAATGCCACACTTTATAGAACCTCTCTTAGATCATCTACAACATGTACAAAGCATCCAACCGGCAAAAACTAGAAAGAACATCAACATCCAAAGAGAAGCCTTCAATCATGAGCTCATACCTCAATGTAGATCACCAACACAATAGGTACATGATCTAGAGACCACCACAAGCACAATGAAATTAACAGGAACAACTACACCACTTTAAATCACTTGAATCACTTGCATCTTCATACCAGAACTCAAGAACACTAACTACCATGACTGTCACACTAGAAAGATTGCTTGTCGACCTCTAAACCATGAACCACCTAAATTTAGGGATACACACTAACATCCCAAACACACCTCTAGATCTACAAATCATAATATTCCAATGCGGATCAATCCGAACCAATTTTTTGTTGCTCTATCACTTCTGAACAACTGCAAACCCTGGTTCTACATAGATGGCCATAACTTCACCAATACTTCATGCGGATCTCTCAAATTTTAACTGGAGCAACTTTAGACAATCCTCTATAATACCCTTTGGTCCATAGACTTTGATCTTCAACTCACCAGGAATGCGGAGCCATCTACTTCACTAAACTGTACTATCTTCACTGTCTCTGACAAGGAGATATGTTGATATCAATGACAACACATCATAGGCACATATTTGCAACAATCTCCCCCTTTGTCATTGATGGAAACATATGATGTGAAAAACTATTTCAACCATCAACACCAGGACTTCTCGCCCTTTCTCTTATCACATCTGCAACCATTATCTTCACAGCTTCACCTTTCACCAGCAACTACTTACTTCCAAGTTTTTCACATGACTTCTCTCCCCCTTTGGCATTAATGGCAAAGGGAACATATTTGTAATCATCTCTTTCCCAAACTAAAATTCAAAATTAACATACTAACTACTCCCCCTGAGTAGCATCTTCTTCACATCAATTTGCATCACAAGATATGACTATGAGTTCCACCGAACTGATGCACACTAGTACACCTTAGTTCTGAATAGGAGGGGTAATAACCCTTAGCTTCCCTCTGAGATACTCAAAAGTATCCTTAGGAAAAGGCTTAGTGAAAATATCTATAATCTGATCCTTTAAAGAGACAAACTCTAATCTAACTTCATTCTCATTTACCTTCTGTCTCAAGAAATGGAACTTGATGGATATGTGCTTTGTCTTTGAATGCAACACTGAATTCTTGGAGATGTTTATTGCACTTGAATTATTATGGAAGATTGTAGCAGGCTCTTCAAATATAATTCTTATATCCTTCAACATTTTCTTCATCCACAAGACTTGAGTACAATTACTTGCTACTTCTATATACTCTAGGTCTGCAGTAGAAAGAGATATTGCCTCCTGCTTTTTGCTCAACCAAGAAACCAATCTCTTTCCCAAGAAGAATGTACCACCACTGGTATTTTTCCTATCATCCACATCACCTGCCCAATCAACATCTATATAGGCATGAAGAGTGAAGTCATCATCTTTAGGATACCATAAGTAATAATCAGATGTTCCCTTTAGATATCTAATAATTCTTTTTACTGCTACAACATGGGATTCTCTAGGATCTTCTTGAAATCTAGCAACAAGTCCAACTACATTCATAATATTAGGTCTAGTCTGAGTCAGATAAAGTAGTCCTCCAATCATTGATCTATACCTTTTCTGATCTACCTTACAAGAATCATCATCTTCACTCAACTTGCATCTAGTTACCATAGGAGTACTTACTGGTTTAGAATCCTCAATTCCAAACTTTTTCAATAACTCTCTCAACTACTTAGACTGAGATATGAAGATACCTTTATTTGACTGAGTGATTTGTAAGCCTAAGAAGAAATTTATTTCACCAAACATGGACATCTCAAATTTATTTTGCATCTGATCAACACATTTCTTACACATGTTGCCATTTCCACCAAAGATGATATCATCAACAAATACCTCAATAATCAAGATGTGCTCATGATCAATCTTAAAATAAAGATTACTGTCAGTCGTGCCTTTGCTAAATAATAGACTTAGCAGATACATATCTAATCTTGCATACCAGGATCTTGGGGCTTGTTTCAGTCCATACAAAGCTTTCCTCAATCTGCAGACCATATCTTCTTGATCAGGCAACTAGAATCGGATTGCTCAATGTAGACTTTTTTCTCTAACTCTCCATTCAGGAATGCTGACTTGACATCCATCTGGTAAACTTTGAAATCTTTGTAAGCAACAAATGCAAGAAACAATCTGACTGCTTCAATTCTTGCCACTAGAGCAAATGTTTCTTTCAAATTAATTCCCTCTACCTGAGAATATCCTTTGCAGATCAATCTTGCTTTGCTTCTCACAACTTCACCATCTTTATTTAGTTTATTCCGGAAGACCCATTTAGTTCCAATTACATTTTTGTTTTTAGGTCTAGGAACAAGATCCCAAGTATGATTCTTTTCAATTTGCATTAATTCTTTTTTCATTGCTTTTACCCAATTTTTATCATTACAAGCTTCATTCACTATTTTTGGTTTACTCTTTGAGATCAAACAATACTCAACTTGATCTTCATCAATTCTTCTTCTAGTTTGAACACCTTTATTTTTATCTCCTATGATCTAATTTTTAGAATGATTCAACCTTACATACCTTGGG
This sequence comes from Cunninghamia lanceolata, assembly GCA_027924645.1. Lineage (NCBI taxonomy): Eukaryota > Viridiplantae > Streptophyta > Pinopsida > Cupressales > Cupressaceae > Cunninghamia > Cunninghamia lanceolata. The sequence continues at coordinate 29,996,297 of BSBN01001583.1, forward strand.
GTTTTGGGAATTTCTTGAATTTCTAATTCATGAGCTTCTTCCTCAACATTTGCACTAACTTCTTGATTCACTAGATTCTCTGGAATAGATTGGATCTGAACTAGCATTCCTCCATTTGGATTTTTACTTTGATCATCAGATTCACATCCATAAGAACAGGAAGGTCTCTCCTTGCTTTCATCAACCTTGACATTAGTACTTTCAACAATCCTTCTCAATCTCTTATTAAAGCACTAGTATGCCTTGCTATGGTTAGAGTAACCCAAAACTATTCCTTCATCACTTCTTGCATCAAACTTGCCTAGATCATCATCTCTTTTGATATAGCATTTACTACCAAAAACTCTGAAGTATTTTACAATAGGAGCATTACCAAACCACAGTTCATAAGGTGTTTTACTAGTATTATTCGATCTGCACCTAGTTAAGAGTGTAGACAACAGTGCTCATAGAATCTCTCCATTAGGCATGATGGTTCTAGCAACTTCTTGGATTGTCTGATTCACTCTTTCTATAACTCCATTCCGCTGAGGAGTCCTAGGATAAAATAATTGTCTTCTTATCCCATGCTTTTCACAAAATGTATTAAACTCATTGGAGGTAAACTCTCCATCTCTGTAAGATCTCAGATATTTTATCTTCACACCAATCGTATTCTCCACCATAGCCTTGAACACTTTGAATCTATCAAGAACCTTTGATTTCTCTCTTAGGAAATTGACCCACATCATCCGGGAATAGTCATCAATCAGCAACATAAAGTACATGTCTCCTTCCAAACTCCTGACTCTAGTAGGACCACACAAATCAGTATGCACAAGTTCCAGCAATCCACTTGAAGACTGTTCTTTACTTTTGAAAGAAGTTTTGATTTGTTTGCCCAACTAATATTCTTTGCACATGCTATTTGCAGGTTTCATAAGCTTTGAAAGATCTCTCACAACCTCAGTAGTACTTATCTTGACAATGTTATTAAAGTTTACATGACACATTCTTCTATGCCATAACCATCTCTGATTAATTTGAGTAATCAAACAACTTTTGTCAGTACCACTTAAAGGAAAGATGTTACCTCTAGTTTGTGTACTTGATGCAATCACAATTTTGGAGCTTACTAAGATTTTGCATTTTCCATCCTTGAATCGAAGATCATACCCTTTGTCAACCAACTATCCAACACTGAGAAGATTATGCTTCAACCGTTCTACATACAGAACATCATCAGTGTTATTCTTACCATCAAGAGAGATGGATCCTCTACCACAAATTCTACCAGCTGAATTGTCTCCAAACTTTACAATTCCACCTTCATATCTTTTCAATCTTATAAACTTACTTTTATCACAATTCATATGATGAGAACATCCACTGTCAATCACCCATTCATCCTTTTCTTCAATCTGAGCAGCCAAAGCACTTTCCACATTCACACAGCTAGTAGATTCAATAGACATCAAATTTTCTTCTTTGATAGCAATGAACACCCATTCATTTCTAGAGTTACTTTCCATATCAGATTCATCATTAGTGACTCATTCTTCAGCTTCTTAGATATAGTAACATTTCTTCTGAGCCCTAGGTCTATTAGGGTTTGGCTTTGAAACCATCTCTAGACATCTTGAGGCAAAATGACCAATCTTATTACAAGAAAAACATTTGAAAGGTACCTTTCCTTCATACTTATCAGATCCTCTTGGTATTCTTTTTGCAATAAGGGCTTCAAGATCTCTAAGCTTAGTTTCATCTTCTTCAACCTCCTTTCTTGATTTTTCATATTTGGTTAGACTTCTTGAAGAGCTGTCACCTGGATCAAATCTATTCTTTCCAGAGACACCGGCCTTAAATGCAGTTTCATATTTAGGAAGAGAATCACAAAACTCACTCATCTCAAATACTGAAAGCTTACCAACCAACTGATCCCTTATAACAATTATCACAGTCCTGAATTCTTCAATAGCAGCAACTTTATGGTTGTATGCTGCAGGTAAGGATCTGAGAACTTTGGCAACAATCTCTGATTATTCCAATTTCCACCAGTACACCTGATATCGTTCACAAGTTCATTCACCTTCTGCATGTAGGAAGTGATGTTTTCATCTTCACTCATCCTTAAAATTTCATATCTACCCTTTAGATTCTATAGCTTAGCAAATTTGACATGTTCATCACCTTCATACAAGGTTTCCAAGTTCTCCCAGATTTCATGCGTAGTTTTCAATTCTAATACATTTGTCATTTCTATGTCAGTCAGGGCACTCAATAATGCTTCTTTAGCTCGAATGTTGTTTTTAACATCTTGGAGTTCATCTGGAGTTGAAGGACCTTTCTTCAGAATCTTATATTCATCCTTAGTTATCAACCAATAATGATCACCCATACATTGCAAATGACACTACATGTGCACCTTCCATAGAGAGTAATTTGTTCCATCAAATCTCAAACTGTCCTTCTTGTATGCTGCCATCTTGGATCTCCTCGAGCGGTCAAGCTTCTTTTCGAGGAATTGGCTCTGATACCAATTGTTGAAGTTAGGGCAGACAACTAAGAGGGGGGTGAATCAGTTGTCCCAAAACTTTAATATTTGCTACAATTAATCTTCTTTACCACTTATTAATAGATTAACGATATAACCATGAAAACATGAATTAACAACACATGAGCATAAACATAATCAACACACATAACACCAGGATTTTTACATGGAAACTCGGTTAAGGGAAAACCATGGTGGGGGTTAGCCCACAAGATTTATTCTCTATTAAAAGAATAGAAAATGGGAAAGAACTTGCCTTCAGGCGCACTGCCTAGAGCTCACTACTCAAAGAAGCTGACTACCTACAAAATAATTAAATGATTAACACAGAAGGATTGAATTGAGAAACATCTTCTTCATGCAAAGGTTCAGTTCCATTTGAAGCTCACAAAACCTCTGCTCTACTTCTAAACACTTGTTCACTATCTCTTCATCCTCTACTACTCTTGCTCTTCTGCTCTTCCTCTTCTCTGCTTTGGCTCAGTACCTTTCTTAGGATTTTATCATTTCACACAAGGACACATTTCCACAACTCAACCACACATATTTATATGCTTCATCTTGGAATAAACATCAAGTTCAACACTACAACCATCTAACTTAATGTGAATCACTATACTGTCAACCAAATATAAAAGAGACTTGAAACTTCCTCCAACAACATGCCACGCTTCATAGAACCTCTCTTATATCATCCGCAACATGTACAAAGCATCTAGTTAGATAAAACTAGAAAGAACAACAACATCCAAAGAGAAGTCTTCAATCACGAGCTTAGACCTTAATTGGGATCACCAACACAATAGGTACATGATCTAGAGATTGCAACAAACACAATGAAATCAATAGGAACAACCGCACCTCTTTAAATCATCTAAATCACTTGCATCTTCATACCAAAACCCAAGAACACTAACTGCCATGATTGTCACACAAGAAAGATTTCTTGCAGACCTCCAAACCACGAACCACTTCAATTGAGGATACACACCAACATCCCAAACACACCTCTAGATCCACAGATCATAATATTCTAATGCGGATCAATCCAGACCAATTCTCTATCACTTTGTCACTTCTGAACAACTGCAAAACCTGGTTCTACTCAGATGGCCATAACTTCACCAATACTTCATGCAGATCTCTCAAATCTTAACTGGAGCAACTTTAGACAATCCTCTACAACACCCTTTGGTCCATAGACTTTGATCTCCAACTCACCAAGAATGCGGAGCCATCTGCTTCACTAAACTACACTGTCTTCACTGTCTCTAACAAGGAGATATGTTGACATCAATGACAACACTGTTGATAACTGAGAGGGGGGGTGAATCAGTTATCCTAATTATTTCCTTTATTGAACTTTCCTTTTAATTGAAGCAACATAAAATCAAACATAAAACATTAACCATAAACAAGAAACACATGACACAGTATTTTTGACGTGGAAACCCTGTTAAGGGAGAAAACCACGGGGTGATTAACCCAAAATTATTCTCTGTTAGAAGAATAGGAAATTACAAAGATGGCACTTGCCAATTAGGGCTCACTGCCCGAGCACACTGCTCACAAGAGGCCCACTGCCTACAAGAAGACACACTATCTACAAAGTGATGAGAATCACAGTCTTGAACTGATTGGAAGCATCTGCATATGCTGGAGTTCAGTTCCGGTTAGGCTCAGTACACTGATCTGCTGCACTTCATCTTTCCTCTGTTCTTTATTCTGCTATCTTCCACATACCGGATCCTTTTTGCTACCTCTGCTCTTTCTCTGGACTTATTCGCATATCTCTCCACACTGACACACATTTCACAACTAAATCCATCCTCTATATATATCCGCACAAGTAATTTCATCACCTTTCTAGTCGGCACCCGGAACAGTCTAGTTTCTTACAAACTCTCATTCTGTCGGCTGAATCCTTCCTCACCAAGCGATGCGGATCAAGCATATATTTGTAGATATCATTAATCATGTCGGCCAAACATGATTCATGCCTTCACAACCTCTGTCATCAACAGTAACCCATCCGGAAAGTAGTCTGATACTCTGCCAGTCAGTTCTTCCTCTGTTTTCACTGTCTCTCAGGAATCTGGTACTCAACCATTCATATCTTTTTCTTTGTCCATCACCGGAGGCTAAATCCTTGGAATATACCACTCAAGGTAGTCCTCTTGACTTCCCCAAATCCGCACTGCACCAAGACACTTCCTCTGAGAGGTCCGGACCAATCTGTCGGACCTTGCCACATGCTCTGTTCTTCTTCACCGGATCACAACATTCTTTATTCTGACTTCCGGTAGAGACATATCATGTCTTGCGGATATGTGGGATGACCTTTGTTGCCATCAATGACAACAACCATGAATCCATATAGTGTCTCTTGCCAACAATCTCCCCCTTTGGCATTGATGGCAACACTTAGTGAAAAATGACTAAGTGTTTTCACTATGCTCCCCCTTTGCTGATGCTCTGTCTTTATATACAATTTCCGGAACTCCCCCTTAGTTGGATCCCTCATTTTTCACTGCTCCTCACTCCCCCTTTGACATCAATGGCAAAGGGTAGGGTCCGCATATCAAAATTTTCAAAAATTTCTTATACTTAGCCGCATATTTACATACTCACATATATTGAAGAATGTCTGCAAAGGATGTCTGTAATTGAATCATTTCGGTAGCCCAACTTTGCTTCATTCTGTCCAAAATTGAAATGTGACCACTTAACAAAAATGCAAACGCTTCTGCCCGCTTGAGATCTGTCGGATCTTTTGTTTGGGCGGTGGTCCTAGCATCACTGATGGCCTCATGCATGGTTTCCAACTTAGGGATTATAATCCTTCTAAGTTCTCCCATCCGGTTGGTGATGTTCTTCCTTTCCTTCTCAAGATTCTTTATTTCGTTCAAGACTGCAATAGTCTGACATTCTTGATTTATTATAGAGGAAGAGAGAGGATCAAAACTTTGAGATAAGCTTTGTAGCTTATCCTGTTCCTCTTTTATTTTCTTGTCAAATGCTGCTGTTGCCTTTGACCAGGATATACAAAATTTATAGATATCACCGCCATCCTTAAGAGTATTCTCTAAGCTCCTTATTCCAATGCTTACAATCTTCCTATCCTTAGAGATTAATTCTAATATTTCTGAAAATCTCTTATCCAAAAATTCCTTCCGGACCTTTTCTTCAGCTGATTTTTCTAAAGAATCAAAATGTGTATCAACACTGCTGACTAAGGTTTTTAGATTACCGGAAGTGGAGGCTGTCGGATCTATTTGGATTGATGGCATGATCTTCACAAGTACTCCGGAAGCAGCCTCTATCAACTCACAGTCTTCCATATGAGACTTCAGGAGCTTTTCATTTGCCTTGGCATTTGCAAATGAAGCTATCTTCATTGTTTGTACCGGAGAGAGAGAGTCAAAATCAAATGGACCTTTGAGAAGCTCCGGTTCATCAATCTCTAGAGTTTCTTTACTCAAAAATTGTTGAACAGTTTGTGCAGTGTCTCTTGCCGGAGACAGATGTTTCTTTTCTTCTGCAGTCTTAGAACTGTCAACCTCTTTGTCTTTCACCACTGCTTCCTTCTCCTGTAGTTGCTCTTCTTCTTTGGATCCGGAGACTGTGGGGGAAACCGGAGGAGAGATGCTAACTTGTTCATGGGCCACTTCTTCTTGAGCAGAGGGTCCCAAGTCCTCACTTGTCTGTTCAGGGCTCACTTCTTCCGGAACAGAAGATTCCAAATCAGCAGCTGTTTCTGCACCTAAGTCCTCTACAACAGGAAGATTGAACCTTTTGAAGGCCTTCCGGAGGATCTCTTCTGTTTCTTGAGCCACTTTGTCAGTCTCACCAAGCATGAGTTGATTCATCCTGGCTTTGCTTCTGAACTCATCTTTGCAGTCCTTGAAGATAATGTTCATTGTCTTGGGATCAATTTGAGGATATAGCTGAATAGCTATCTGCTCCCGGATCTCAAGATCTTTGGCATGAGCATTATTCTTTCTTACTTCCATTTCCTTCTCTAGGCTCTTAGGAATGAGAGATATGATCTCAATGAAAGCCTTATTGTATATGTTCAGATATTTAACTGTGGCTTCCTGTAGAGTCTTTTGGTCTGCCTCACTGAAGTCATCATAGGATTCAGTCATTGGTTGAAGGTTTCCATCCACCGTGACCGACTTGATTATGCTCTCTAGTGACAGAGTGGGCTTTTCAACAGTTACCTCTGCCATTTCCTCCTTTTCTTGGCCTGTGGAGGGCTTACCGGATCCTTTCTTTTTCTGTTTCTTTACTTCTCTTACTCCTTCATCTGATTCTGTCTCCTCTTCATCCTTTTGGCTTCCATAAGCCCTTGTGGCTTTTGCCTTTGATCTCTTACCAGATGCCTGGACTTCCGGTTTTGAACTTGTGGTTGAGGGAGGTGCAGATCTCTTTGTTGATCTGGTCCGGGTGGGAGCTCCAACCGGAGCACTTTCTTTGCTTTTCTCTTCTTCCTCGGCCTTCCTCCTCTTTTCCCGGCCGGCATCAAGTGCCTCCTTTGAGATACCTAGGCCTTGAGCAATGTGCTCTACTTCTTTTCTTACCTTTCTTTTAATCTCAGGTTCCCTGAGTTCTACATGTATCTTTACACTCAGCTCCTCAAAGGTTCCAAACCTTTCTGCCTTAGGATCTTTGGGCTGACTTAGCATGTGTTGAACATGCAGCTCCACTATCTGTTCATCAACTTCATACCCCATGGGCATGATCCAGACAGTCCTTGGCTCCACTGCCTCCATTAGGCACTGATCAGTGTCAACCATAAAGCACACTGAGTCCTTGTATTTCTCAATGAGAGACTGGGGAATTCTCTCTCTTGCTTGCATCATGCTCTGAAAGTTTTTGAAGTATCCCCATAGAGCTGTATTTCTCACTTTTGCATCCCCAAGTCCATGCAAATAGTCTCTTATCTGGACTGCAACAGGTTTGTCATTTTGCCATACCCATCCACTTGTTCCGGGTAGCTCATTCATGAAGTAGAAGAATAGACATACAATCAGAGTACCATACTTAAAGGAATTCTTCTTATCCTTCTTGATTTTCTGTATGTTTTCCATTAATTGGCTTAGTAGTAGTTCGCAGAGATCATATTCTGCATTCTTTCTTAACATTTCATAAGCAGTGTATATTGCAGTTCCAGATACAGAATTCTCCCTGCTGGAGTGATAGATCTTGTATCCTATTATCATTGATGCATATTTGATATCCGGATCGGAGATGTCTTCAATGGTCATTGCCCTTTTGTCAAATTTTGATCCGGTGGCCTCAGTTACAATGTTGTTCTTGACAGATTTGAGAATAGGTACTCCTCCGGAAGAGTGTAGGCCAGTTACTGCTCTAATTGCCTCTTTTGTGATCTTGCAGGGTCTGTCTAGCCATAGAAAGTTGTCATGCATTCTGCTCAGTACATACCGGACCCATTCATCCTCTTCAAAACAGGGGAAATGAATAAATTGCTCAAATTGTTTCTTCTGAATATCCTTATACTCTGGTTTAAGCTCAAAGGCATTGTCAATCAGCTGCTTGTGATAGAGGTCTCTTAATTTGAATTCCCCAAATTCCTCAATGTTTGCATGTATGTAAACCCTAATGTCTTCGGTGTGTAAAACTCCGTGGGGAACACTGGAGAAGGCTCCTAGTGGGTCAACCTCCAATGATTTGTAGGGATGTTTCTTGAATGAGGGGCGAGGTCTATCGGAGATCTTAACTATGTTTGGAGTAGCCATTCTTCAAAGATTTGTAGTGAGGTAATGAAAAATGGAGAATACCTTATGCGCCTTCGGTTTGCACGGAGTGGTTGGATTGATTTCTTTATCCAATAGCTTCGGCAGGAGATCCTTGGTGTGCTTGAAGAACCTTGTTGCAGAGCTCCACTTTTCGCTTCTTCTCGAGTGCAGAATGAGCAAATGACCTTTGAGAAATCCCTTAAATTGCTCCGCGAACCCTAATACCTGTCTGCAATAAATGCTTCACCTACATCATTCCAGTTTGCCTTGTCTGGATAGCTTGGAGTATCCGGATTAGTCCTGATCTCTGGATATCATCCGGATCTTTCAATCATGAATAAATCGAGATAGCATATTACAAGATCATCTCAAACACTCTGTCCAATCCGCAGAACAAGATAGTGCATTTCCGGATCTTTCCGGACCTTTTTGTAATCCTTTATCATACCGGAGCATCTCCCTGAGCAGGTCTTATTTGATCGATCACAGCTTCTTCATACCTTCATACGGACCTCTGAAAACTTGACTGAAGTATCTCAAGATTCATATCTACAAACCCTTTGATCCGCATCTTGTGCCACATCCGGCACCACTTGTTTGGCTGGGGGAACAAGATTTTCTTTGAGTCTCCCCCTGAGCCTGAGCTCACTTTTAATTTTCGGAAGAAATATCAGCACCAGAGTCTGGTGCGGATCCAACCTCTACATTCTCTGAACTTTTCTTCACCCAAATCTTGCTCATCTGATTCCTAACCTCATCCGCATTCATCTTTTGTTTACCCTTGTCTTGATTCTGATTATACACCGGACCTCTTTTGTCCTGATTCTTGTTTCTGCAGACTTTAGCATTATGACCGGACCTATTGCAGATTTGGCAAATAACATTTCTTTGCATATTTGACTGATATCCTCTTGATCTGCATTGATTTGCCATATGACCTATTCTATTGCATGTGAAGCATCTACCTTTGAATGATTTGTTTACTTGCATAATTCTGCATTCATGGGATTTGTGTCCATACCTTTTGCAGTTGAAGCACTGTCCGGAGAAGGATGAATTATTCTGATTCATTCTCATTCTGCACTGATTAGCTTTGTGACCAAAGTGGTTGCAGTTGTGGCAGTATCCATTGAAGGATGGATATCTTTGAGCATTTGGCTGTCTTACCGGAGGTCTTCTAGGCCTGCTCCTTGGATTTTCTGATCCAAGATTCTTCTGACCGGATCCGGAGCTTTCTCCTTTCTCATATCCCAAGCCATACTTGTCATCTGTCCTCTTTTGACTTCCAAGAAGAACTTCAAGTTGAGCAGAACTTATCTTGAATTTCTCTTTATATTCATTTGCTGTTTGAAGGTCTCTTTTGAGAGAGGCAATTTGATCCTCAAGTTTTCCTTCATTATCTTTGGCATCTTCAAGATCAGATTCAAGGTGTCTGATAATCCTGTCCATCTGGTGGCATTCTTCTGATTTTTCTTTAAGAGATTGTCTTAGATTGTCTTCAGCCTTTCTTTTTTCTTCAATCTCTTGAGTAAACTTTATAGTTCCTGATTCCATTTCATGTCTTAACATAATGACTTCTTTTGATAACTTTTCACATAACTTGGTTTGCTCAGTCAATTCCTCATTTGTATTGCTTTCTTCACTTTGTCTTGCCAACTGTTGAAGCAGCTCCTTTCTCTTTTTCATAGAGAGACTTAATTTGTCTTTTAATTCTCTCATGAATTCATCAGCCTGTTTGAGTCTTTCCTTTAATTCACTGACTTCAGAATTTCACTGTTCAAGATCCTCAAGGGCAGTCTTGAGTTGCTCCCTTAAACCATATGTATCCATTTGAAATCCCAGATCTTCCTCAAGCTGTTAGGCTCTATTAGGAGGAACTTAGCTCTGATACCAATTGTTGATAACTGAGAGGGGGGGGTGAATCAGTTATCCTAATTATTTCCTTTATTGAACTTTCCTTTTAATTGAAGCAACATAAAATCAAACATAAAACATTAACCATAAACAAGAAACACATGACATAGTATTTTTGACGTGGAAACCCTGTTAAGGGAGAAAACCACGGGGTGATTAACCCAAAATTATTCTCTGTTAGAAGAATAGGAAATTACAAAGATGGCACTTGCCAATTAGGGCTCACTGCCCGAGCACACTGCTCACAAGAGGCCCACTGCCTACAAGAAGACACACTGTCTACAAAGTGATGAGAATCACAGTCTTGAACTAATTGGAAGCATCTACATATGCTGGAGTTCAGTTCCGGTTAGGCTCAGTACACTGATCTGCTGCACTTCATCTTTCCTCTGTTCTTTATTCTGCTATCTTCCACATACCAGATCCTTTTTGCTACCTCTGCTCTTTCTCTGGACTTATTCGCATATCTCTCCACACTGACACACATTTCACAACTAAATCCATCCTCTATATATATCCGCACAAGTAATTTCATCACCTTTCTAGTCGGCATCCGGAACAGTCTAGTTTCTTACAAACTCTCATTCTGTCGGCTGAATCCTTCCTCACCAAGCAATGCGGATCAAGCATATATTTGTAGATATCATTAATCATGTCAGCCAAACATGATTCATGCCTTCACAACCTCTGTCATCAACAGTAACCCATCCGGAAAGTAGTCTGATACTCTGCCAGTCAGTTCTTCCTCTGTTTTCACTGTCTCTCAGGAATCCGGTACTCAACCATTCATATCTTTTTCTTTGTCCATCACCGGAGGCTAAATCCTTGGAATATACCACTCAAGGTAGTCCTCTTGACTTCCCCAAATCCGCACTGCACCAAGACACTTCCTCTGAGAGGTCCGGACCAATCTGTCGGACCTTGCCACATGCTCTGTTCTTCTTCACCGGATCACAACATTCTTTATTCTGACTTCCGGTAGAGACATATCATGTCTTGCGGATATGTGGGATGACCTTTGTTGCCATCAATGACAACAACCATGAATCCATATAGTGTCTCTTGCCAACAAACACATCATAGGCATATATTTGCAACATTTTTTAGATCTATGCAATAAGCTCTTGTAGTAGGACAGATGAAAGAAATAGTTTAGTAGAAGAGAGAAATAGAGGGTGCAAACAAGCATTTGCATCCAAAGATAAGGGTAAAAGAAAATGGTCATAGAAGAAAGGAAAAATCAACAATGAGGATGGATCAAAGAATCTAAAAAATATCACATATCATTATTGTGGTAAGATGGGTAATATGAAGAAGACTACAGAAAAAGGTTGGCTAATAAAAAATCCAACTAGGGAGAGCCTCAACAAAAGACTCATTTGACAGAGCATCTAGAGGAGTCATCTTTACTTACATTCATGGCTAAAAGACTAGCTAATTAGACTATCATTTGCATGGTACATTGTCTTAGGAGCATCAAATCATTTCACCCACATGAAAGATTGGTTCATGGGGTACAAAGCTTGGTCTGATACAACGATCTTTAGTGGTGGGGAGTTCACTATTGTTGGTAGAGGGAATGTGTAAATATCCTTTAGAGGGAAAAAATTACTTTCTCTCAATGTATACTATATGCTAGGAATGGAGCTTAATTTACTCTCAGTGAGTCTGATCATGCAACATTGTCCCAATATAGATGTCATCTTTAGAAAACATAAATGCTATATAGTTGACAAGGAGACCAAGAAGACTATTTCTCTTGGTATGGAAGATCATGGATTATACCAATTGGTTGACACTGGATAGGCCAAGGAGCATGCATTGACAATCAAGAGTGCATCTAAAATGAGTACACTTTGGCATCAACAGTAGTGAAACCTCAATTTACTCTATCTATCTGAGTTAGCTTAAGAGAATTTTGTAGTTGGCCTTCCTAACATTTATTAGCAAATATAGGATGTTTGTGGAGTTTGTCAAGTAGGGAAGTTGCACAGAACTCCATTTGGTGACAAACAAGCTTGGAGATCCAAGAGAGTCATATAGTTGGTTCATACAGATCTTTGCAGACCAATGAACATGGCATCGATCACTGGTGCCAATCATTTTCTTCTATTTGTTGATGATTTTATTTAAAGAAAAATGTGGGTGTATTTTCTAAAATTAAAATTAGATGTGTTTAATGAATTTCAAAAGTTCAAAGCATTAGTACAAAAAGATTCTAGTTGTGACATAACCACTCTTAGATCTAATAATGGATGTGAATTTTTATCAAAAGAATTCAATAACTTTGGTTTAGACATGGCATAAAATGATAATATACAACACCCTACACTCCACAACAAAATGAAGTAGTTGAGAGAAGTAACCATACTATCATGGAGATGACTCGATGTATGATGGAGAACAAGAGTGTTCCCAAGAAGTTTTTTGGCTAAGGTAGTATATACAACATTTTATTTACTAAATAGATCTTGAACATAGGCGGTGAAGTAGAAGATCCCAGAGAAAGCATGGTCTGAGAGGAAACCAAAAGTTAGTCATCTTAAAGTCTTTGGTTACATTTCATATGCTTGGATTCAAGATGAAAATAGAACAAAGTTAGATCCTAAGAGTAAGAAATTAATGCTTACAAGGTACAATGACCATCATAAGGCTTACATGTTGATTGATGTTAACACCAATTGTTTGAATTTCAATTGAGATGTTATGATTAACAAGGAAGATGGGCCTTTCTAGACTTCTCTATAGTTTAATATTGCTAAAAAACAACTTGGTGTCGCTAAGGATTCAAGTGTTCAGCTTTAGGTAGATCTTGTGTAGATACCATGGCTTCGTCCATTGTTGCTTCTACCTCTTAGTTGGACATTGAAAAGTTCAATCGCACTGGGTACAAATTATGGAAATTAAAATAGAGGAATTGCTAGAAGAAAGAAACCAGTGGTTGGCTATTATAAAAGAGAAGAAACCCGATGATATTGCTTCTAATGAGTGGAAAGACTGGATAAAAAGGCATGAGTTACAATTCAGCTATCTTGCAAATTTTGTTCTACTGAACGTTGCATGTGAGAAGTATGCACATATCTTGTGGAAGTGTATGGGTCAGATCTACCAAGCCAAGAGTATGGTAAATAAGATTTATTTAAAGCGTAAGTTATTTTCCATGAAAATGAAAGAGGGCAAACCAGTTACAGAGCATTTGAATTCATTTAATTTGTTATTGAGTCAACTAGCATCTATAGATGTTGAGGTGAATGAGGAAGATAAATGTATATTGCTTGTCTGTTCTTTGCCTGAGTCATGAAAGAATGTTATTTTGGCTATCCCTGTTAACCTTACAGATCTAAAGTTGGATGCTCTTGTTTCAATTCTTCTATCACAAGAATTAAGGAAGAAAAGTTTAGATAGTTTAGGGGATGCTCTCAGTATCAAGAGAAGGTCTAAGGAAAGAGGACCAAAAGGAGATTAGAATGGGTCTAAAGACAAGGGTCATTCTAAGACTCCTGGAAAGAAGAATAGAGTTAAGTGTTGGAACTACAGAAAGAGAGGACATGTGAAAAAGGAATGTACAAACACAAAGAAACAATGGGATTCTGCTACCAATAAGTCTTCAAATGTAGGTGATGATGTTTTACTTTCTACATGTAATGTTGTTTCTCATGATCATTGGTTGGTTAAATCAAGATGCTCATTCCACATGACCCCTATGTAGTAGGGAAAAGAGAAATGAGATGCAAAGTATGCCAATACACTAGATCAAACCCTCCTTTCACTACAACATTCAAGGACAAAACTGAGCCAAGTCACTACAAGATGGAAGAGGACTCAGCTGTTTATTTTGTGCTCTTGTTTGTAGAGGAAAGATGTGATTCTTGAAACCAAGACTTTTATCAAACCCTAGAATTATGATAATCATCTTATAGCAGAGAGACAAAAATAACAAGTCAAGATCTGAAAGCACTAAGATGATCAATGAGATGTCCAAACCTATCCCTTAGAAGCTAAAATGTCAGAAGACTCTGTAGCTAGTGCCCAAGTCTAGAACGTTTAGATCTCTAATGGCTCAAAACTAGAAAAATGTCACAAGTGATTCTCTGATGATGAATTTAGGGTTTATTTATGCTTCTGGATACCGGGGCTTGTGGCCAAACCTATTACAAGTGAATTTCTAAACTCTATTTTTAGATCTTAAATCTTGACTTCCAAAGCAACTTCCTTGTACCTTCACTTCTACAATTCCTAAAATTGTAACCTGTAAACAAGAAGAAAAGGGATTGGGGGTTGTGGTGTTTAGGGATTTGCCTCAACCAAATCCGAAGTTACCATTCAAGTTTTCCCAACATCGTTATTAGAGAGAGTATGTCTGTGTAGGACAGAGGCTAAAGATAATCCAAATGATGATGAAATGATTCAAAAACAATGATAAAGTCACCTTGGCGGTGAATCCCTTAGGAGGATGAATATCTTCAACTCATAACGATGTTGATGATGATTCCAAATCTGCAACAAACACAATACTAACACAAGTTTGCCACAAACACAATGAATTCCTTGAATTTGCCTTTGCACAATATCATAACCTTTCTATCATCAACCTCTTACAAAATGAATTCAAACACTTGTTTATATATTCTTATCCATTAAACTTTCACAAATTAATTGAAAGAGCCGACAAGGGAGGTAATGCAAGCACATTATGTTTTGCATTGATTTTTATAAAGCATAACATGCACGTGTTATGGATCATACACATTTTCCATAGCGTATACACATTTTTCCAAAAATCTCAAGGTTGGACACTAATCTATCTCCCATTTCCATGTACTTAGCCTCAAATCATATATCAAAAATTACAAAATTAAATCCAATGAAAGTATCATCGCATAACACATATGTGGTATAAAACATTATCTAAATCACAACTAGCCATGTAACAAAAAGTTAGCAATGGATCCAAAACCACCAATTAACTACTGCTTTCCTGCAAATGGGTCAAAAGTAGTTCTATCCTAAACACTAGCTAAAAAAGGATTATGTGATAGAATTGAGAAATATGTCCAACCTAACAAAAAAACATATCATGGTCCCATAATTTGAGGCTATGTGGACTATGGATTTATGATGTTAGAGGGTGCTCCTCTCTTGACAAAAATGCAAACAACTGGCAAACAAACTCACACAACCAAATATATATACACATTCATATGGGCATGCTCTACCTCACATCCAATGCCCTATTTCAACAAGATTGCAAACAACTACATTCATATGCCAAATCATAGACTGCTAAATGCAAATACTATGGTATCACTGATTTTATTGAAAGGAATCAACTATCTTACATTTAGATTTACAAACAAGCCTTCAATGGCTTTCTCAGCTCACACATATCAGCACACTTCATTCTTCAATCCGAATCTTCACTCCCACTCTTTTCTTGAATATTTTTCTTCATTTATATAGATGTTTCCTCCTTGTGCAGCTAATTCAATAATTTCTCTATTTGCTTTTTCTGGGCAACAAACTTCAATGACTTCACACTTTTTTTTTTTTCTGTTTGGTAGAGAACCAATTCTTCCTTAGAGAAATCTCTTCTCCAATTTGAAAACCCACTTTGGTGCTCTTCCTTTGGCACCACTTCCCTCTTTCTACCTTCTATATTTTTTTTCTTCTGGCAGCTCACTTCTTTTCAACCATCCGTTGGTTTTTTTTTAAACTATAGATATGAGAATTGAAAGGTTTCAAAACCATTCAACTTCCTTAGTTGGGTAATGCCTTACCAATAAATTAAATCTTTTAATATTTAGTTTTAATGCACATTCAATATACAATCAGACATATTTTATTTTCCTGAATATTCTGCCTACTAATTGATTTTATTTTTGTTTTGCCAGGGAGTATATAGTGAAAAGGTGAAATTATGGAAAGAATAAAAAATCCTGCATCACTGCCCATTTCAATTTTTTAGTTGTCTTAAAAAGATGTATATGAGATAAATAAAATCCACCAAACATTACCTTGTTAGGCTGCATACACTATTTGGAAAAAAAATCCAAATATATGACTTTGACTCTCTGTGGAATCTGGTGCCACGTACGGAAAATTTCAAAATTCTCATAATTCAATGAAAATTGGCAAGTAGGCTTGGAATGGTGTCCCAAGGTCCCCTCCAAGAATTCCCTTCCAAAGGATTCTACTTTAGCTCTTACGGATCTTTGGGAATAAATTTCACAAAATTGCCTATTGTGCTCCAAAGCCAAAGTACAACAAAAACTCAAAACTTGTGAATTTTGACTTGCCACTTACTCCAATAGCCAAGATATGCCAAATGAAAACCAAAATACACCAAAATTGATAACCAAACATCAAATCTATTTTTGGTTGGTATTGATTGCCAGTCTACCCAAATGCTTCTACATCAAACATGCCGAATAGGAAGTTTGTGAGCATACACTCACAAATGTGGAGTTGAATGGTAGGATCATTCTTCCAGATTGCAAGCAATCTATAGTGAAATTCATTTCTAAAATGTCTACACCAAAAAATGATTTCTTTTTCCTCTTTTTCCAGCATTTTTTCGGAACAAGTTTCACACTCCTCCAACAAATCTGCACTCTCTTCCTTCTTCCTTTCATGTATTTGCATCCACCATGCACCATCCTCCTCCTCCAATGATTCTCTCCATTCATATCTTCCTTCATGGGATCCAACTCGCTATCATCAACCAACCACCTCCACCAAACAAACTCACTACTCTTCTCCTCTTTCATGGGTTTTGACCCACCAAAGTCCGACCACCTCCACCAATTTCCCTCATCATACATATCACAATCTACATTATATGCATACAAATCTTCCCCTAAATCTTCATGGAAATCAATAAATTCCATCTGCTCTTCTTCATACTCCTCAACCCTCAACATTACAAATGAATGTAAGACAATATTATCAGAAAATGTAAACAAATTTACCTCCTCTTCCTTCGATGCAATGTTTATTGTGTCATCTTTAGCTGTAACCTTCATCATCTCATCCTTTGCTATGAGGTTTTTATCTACTCAATCTACTCTCATCATCATCCTCATGTCATCAACTATTCTACCAAGTTTTCCACTTGTAGCATTTCCTACAACCTCTTCACACAAACATGTAATAGTTGCATACAAGTCTATATCTTCATTTGTTTTCTTCCCATCTATTTGCAATTTCTTATGCACCTCAGCAACAAAGAAACCCATATCAACCTCTTCTTCACAAATTCAAAAAAACTAGAAGTTATCTCTTCACCCTTATCTATCCCATTCATCTCATTCAAGTGCTCACTCAAATGGAACAATTCTTCTATCCTCTCACTTTCTTCCTCAAACAATTTATGCTCCTCATCAATAACCAAATTTGCAGCTTTCTCATGGAAATTGAATCCTTCCATGTATTTACTGTTTTCTTCTTCTATATCCTCTATTATTTTCATCATTCCAAAAAAATTAAACTCAATATTTTCAAGTATTACCTCACTTCTTTTCGCTACTCCAACTTCTTTGTCTTCATTTTTTTTCTGCACCATTCAACTCTTCATGGTCTTCTATCCAATCTCCTTCTAGCATCTGGTCTATTCTCTTCATTTCTTCTTTCCATAGAAGATCATTCTCCTCTTCACCCACTTGTTTGTCAAACCTAGGACTGTCAAGCATTGTTATTTCTATCTCTACATCTACTGCAACTTTTTGCTCTTTAGTTGCAAGTTTGTGTTCTTCCACTTCTATCTCCATATCCTTTAAAGGATCTATGGTTGCTGCTGCTACGTCAATTTTATCATCTTCATCTATGTCTTTAAAAAGACACGCCTCTTCTACAATCTCAAATGCTTCTACTCTTTCATTTCTTCATGAATTACTTTTTCTCCACATTGATGTCCCACATAGTTCATGCCCTTCCATGGGTCCTTCTCTATTGCACTTTCATGTTTTACCTCTTTTTTTCTTTCAAAATAACGTGCTACAACTAAATGCTCTTTCTTTTTCCAATCTTTTCTCTCCTTGTTTCTTTTCTTTTATGATTTTCTTTCATTTTAGAATGTATTGGCTACTCCCATATGTTCTTCTTCCCATGCGCCTTCTACTAAAGGGTTGCAACTCTTCTTCTTCTCCTTTGCAACCTTGGTTGCAATTTCCTCTCTTCTCTCTAGATCCTTTTGCACAAGGATTTCCTCTTCTTCATTCTTTATATTCGCTGCCACTTCATTGTTTTTCTCTTTCATTTTCTCAATCACTTCCATATGTAATTCCTCTTCCTTATCCTTTTCTTTCATGCCTTTTTCCTGACATGTCTTCGCTGCAATCTCATCCCTCTTGGCTTTGTTACGCTTCGTATCTTCCAATTGGTCACATTTATCCAACAACTTGTCAATCCTCTCAATATTCTCCATCATCTCTCTAAGGAATCCCTTCCTTTTGTACCTTCTCCAACCATCCCATATGATTGGCTTCCACACATATATCTTCATCCTACTCATTGCTGCAATCTTTTACATACCCTGCGACAAAAATCTGACCACTATCCTCTACCCAACAAGATTCTTGAAGATGTACCTCTCCAAGGCCTCTTCTACCCATTTCCTCTTAGTGGAAGAAGTTGGCACACCTTCTACCCAGCTTCATCTCTATTGGAGGATAGGAAAAATGATTCTCACAGAATCAATTCTCTCTCATGGCTTCACCACTTCAATATTCACCACTCTTCACTCCTCTTCACCCATGGATCCTAGAGCATACTCTTCATTCTCAAGCTCCCATGCTCTGATACCATATGATGCTAGAGGGTACTACCCTCTTGACAAAAATACAAACAATTGGGAAACAAACTCACACAACCAAATATATATACACATTCATATGGGCATGCTTTGCCTCACTTCCTATACCCAATTTCAACAAAATTGCAAACAAATACATTAATATGCCAAATCATAAACAACTAAATGCAAATACTATGGTATCTATGATTTTCATGAAAGGAATCAACTATCTTACATTCAAATTTACAAACAAGCCTTCAATGGCTTTCTCAGCTCACACATATCAACACACTTCATTCTTCAATCTGAATCTTCATTGCCACTCTTTTTCTGAATATTTTGCTTCATTTCTATAGATGTTTCCTCCTTGTGCTGTCAATTCAATAATTTCTTTACACTCTATTTGCTTTTTCTAGGCAGCAAACTTCAATGATTTCACACTTTCTTTTTTTGTTTAGCAATGAACCAAATCTTTCTCAGAGAAATCTCTTTTCCAATTTGAAAACACATTCTGGTTCTCTACCTTTTGCACCACTTCCCTCTTTCTACCTTCTGTATTTTTTTCTTTTGGTAGCTCACTTCTTTTCAACCATATGTTGGTTTTTTTTTAAACTATAGAGATGAGAATTGAAAGGTTTCAAAACCATTCAACTTCCTTAACTAGGCAATGCCTTACCAATAAATTACATCTTTTAATATTTGGTTTTAATACACATTCAATATGCAATCAGCCATATTTTATTTTCTTGAATATTCTACCCACTAATTGATTTTCTTTTTGTTTTATCGGGGATTATCTAGTGAAAAGGTGAAATTACGGCAAGAATAGAAAATCCTTCGTCGCTACCCATTTCAATTTTTCAATTGGCTTAAAAATATGTATATGAGATGAATAAAATCCACCAAACATTACCTTGTGAGGCTACATACACTATTTGGAAAAAAAATTTCAAATATGTGACTTTGACTCTATGTTGAATCAGGTGCCACAGGCAGAAATTTTCAAACTTCTCAGAATTCAATGAAAATTAGCAAGTAGGCTCAGAATGATGTCCTAAGGTCCCCTCTAAGAATACCCCTACAAAATGATTCTACTCTAGCTCTTACGGATCTTTGGGAACAAATTTCACAAAATTGCCTATTATGCTTCAAAGACAAAGTACGACAAAAAATGAAAACTTACAAATTTTGTCTCACCACTTACTCCAATAGCTAAGAGATGCCAAATGAAAACCAAACCTCAAATCTATTTTTGGTTGATGCTAATCACCAGTCCGCTTAGATGCTCCTACATCAATTTACCAATGGAAAGTGATTCTTACTGTCTTCCAAGTTCTCTTCAATCCTCCCCTTATTTGGATAATTATTCTGTTGGGTATTATTACAAAAGTTTTCTCACAAAATATACATATAAGTTATTGTTACTCATATTTTTCCCTTGAGTAAAGCAACCAGTCCAAGAAGCCTTTAGTCTTACAAAGAGAAATTAACAATAGCAACAACTCAAAGTATTAGACTCTAAAATAATGGTACTTAAGTATTTCAAATAATGCCAAGAGTCATAGTATATATAGGCTTCTATGAATGGAAGTTTTGAACTCAAAACTACTAGATGTAGACATTATTTTGATTGCTAAGATGGCTCAAGGGTTGGAAGAGCACTTATATGCCCTTGAACACTTTTGCAAAATAGTGGGGTTGCAAGTCAATACTAGTAAGACCAAGATCGTGATCCTCTCCAACAAAAGAAAGAGGAACCAACACAATTTCTACTTTGAAAGCAATATTATGGAAGTAATAGAGTTTAAATACCTTAGGTTTGACTTCAACAACAAGCTTAGTTGGAAGAGTTGCAGAAAGAAGAGAACTTTGGGAGGGTGGAAACCATTATATGCTATTCAAAATAGATGTAGAGAGGCTGAGTTATGGCATTGGAACATTACATAGGTTCTTTTTGGCCTTTTGGTGCTTCCGGTGGTTCTTTATGGTTGTGAATTATGGGCTAGCAGCACTTCAAATTCAAAGTGGAAACAAATTGAGAAAACATAGAAGTGCTTGATCATAAAAAAGTTCAAAATAAAAGATTCAGTTCCTTATGAGATAATTTTGTGTGAAATATAGGAAGCTTCTATTGAAGCTATTTCTATGATACATCTAATAAGGTATTTGATAAGAATTGAGCAAATGGAGGTAGGTAGATGGCCTAAAGTTGTGTTCAATGACACCATAAGCGAAAGAAAGAAAGAAGACTTGGATGAGACAAAACATCAAATGGATGAACAAATGGAATATCTATTTGAATGCTTGTCCCACTAATAGCAAAGAGCTAAAGTCTTTTGTTATGAATAAGTTCCACAAGAATTTATGGGGGAAAGTGCTTGGGAGGAAGAAAAAGTACTATCCAAGGACAAATTCAACCATACTCGTGAACATCAACAAAAAGCGTACATAGGGGCTTGTATTTTTTGGAGAGATAAGATTCTTATTCCTCAATTAAGAACTAACTCTCATCAACTCCAATGTGAAATAGGGTCGTGGAAAAAGCCTAAAGAAACATGGGAAGAATGGGTGTGTATTTTTTGCACTATCAAGGTAGTGGAATTAGAAAAACACTTTGTTATGGAGTGTGAGGTTTTTAAGGACATCAAGGACAAGTATACCAGTAGTTTGATAGCTCTTTCTTGGCATAGTTTATTTAGTGAAGAGAATGTTATGAAGTTTAGGGGGATCATCCTCACTTTGAACAGGAAAAGGATTAAAGTGTAGAAGACTAAAATAGCAAGGTTGATGGTCCCATAGGCTATTTTTAGCTTTGTGGACTTTAAAATCTATTCATTCATTCATTCATATAGCCAGCATTAAACTTTGTTCAAAAAAATCAGGATACTCTGTTGATATCTTTTTGAACTACTACAGTTGGCCCCTATATATAAACTGATGGATCTAATCAAACTCTCTCAATCTTTTTCAAAATTTGATTCTTTTTTGAAATGTAACTACCACCAAATTCCTTTTATGACTACAATGCTTTAATTATATTCTTTTTATGACTGAAAATGGTGGTGGGTCTCATGTAATTGCCATGGTGAATGAGAGAGTGAATGTTGCATTTGAAACTACATGCCACCAACTAAAGGGATGTTACACTTATGACTATCTATTGACATCCAAGAATACCCCATGAATATGAAACACTGCAAGTTAAACTACTAGTTGTTTAAGGAATAGAAATCATGACCAACATGGAAATAGATGGAAGTTCCAAGAAAGATAGGTGGGTCCCAATAGAATTAGTACAATGATTATGGAAAATAGGATGCTCGACAATGTTCTTTAAGCTTCCAGTTCCAACAAAGGAACATCTAACAATGCATCCACTTCATGTGGGTCCCAACTAACAATTCAGATATGTCTGATAAGAGTGACATGTGGGCAAATGACTCTAAATTAGCTCTAGTGCTTAAAAAACACACATACACAACAAAATCAAATTGAACACCAAAATTAGAATGATCATGTTCTTGGGTGAGTAGGATTGTGTGACTAGGATGCTCTTGTATCAATTTTTGAAATCAAAGATATAATATTATTTTTTCTCTAAAACTATAATTCCGTTGCTTTACACTTCAGTTCAATTTTAGGTGCATACCATTTCCATCATGATGCAAGATGCCATGGATGTAAACAAAAAATTTTCTATTCAATTGGACCATATTAAAGATAAACTCTCTCAACTAAAAATCACTAAAAATGGGCATTTACCATGTAAAAAATATTCTTAAAGTAGTCTATGAGGACTCTCTCTTTACTGTTTTAATTTATTTTTTATTTTTTTATAGTTTCTTCACACCATTTAACTAAAACTGATATTTATGTAAATATTTATACTCCATCATATTTTTAAAAATAAAGAAGTAAAATATACATAAACACTACTAATTAATTAACACAAATATTTTCTAGGCTTTTAAATAGAATAAATAAATAAATTATAGCTTAATAAATAAGTTGTTAAAATTGTTATGTTGAGAGGCATCCTACAGTCACAACGAGGGTGGAAGAGTGGAGCCTCAATATTCTAGCTTTTGTGTAAAGAAAAACTTAAAAATAAATTGGAATATTCATTTAATTTTGATATTTCATCAAAATTAAAATAGATTTGTAGTATTCCCATTAATGGGATGACAGGGGATAATTCTTGATTGAGGCGCAAGGAGGTAAAGTGGAATCTTCTAGAGAAGGGATGAGTTAAATTGAACTTTGATGGGGCTTCTAAAGGTAATCGAGGGTTGTTTAGGGTAGGGTGCATTATTATAAATTGGATGGGGTATGTCATCTATTCAACTTCAAGGAGACTCAATCCAAGGACAAAGAACGAGGTTGAATTCTAGACTCTAATCCTTGGACTTCAACTTTGTGTCAAGTATAAATTGGGGAAAGTGGAAATAGAAGGTGACTCCGCCATCACCATTAACATTGTTAGATTAAGGAGCATTTATAGTTGGACTCTTAACTCTCTCTTATCCATTTCCTTGGGCCTAATTAATAACCTGGATGAATTCACTATTAACTACATCTATAGAGAAGGCAATAGGGACGATGACACTCTTGCCAACTAAATGGTGGGAAGGAACAAAGAGTTTATTATTGAAAAGATAGCAAACTCATGCCATGCATTGTAATCTTACCTTGGAGGTATGGTCGTTCACGTCAACATTTCATAGTGTTAACTATCATATGAGCTTTGGTGGATGGGATTGTTGGCATCATACTTCATTAAGCATCCTCATTATTGAATTTCTTTGATATTCTCAAATGTTTACCATGGCTCTCATTTGGTTATGCATTGTTATTAATGGTTTTCTCTCTCCCCATGACAACAATAGCCATCCCCTCTATTGATGCAATGGAAACTCCCATTAGACTGACTTGCTATCAAAGTCAGATGGCTTTCTTGGAATTGATTTTGGAGAAGAGGTTACAGAGTGTGTTTAAAACCAAGAATGGTATCATTCTCCTAGTAGTACAATGGATACTAGGTGAAGAATTCATTGTTGTAGACCACAAATACATGGTTAATGCAAATATTGTAGCCATGTTTGTAGTTGTTTTACTTGATTTGGGAGAGCTTAAGGAAATGGTGAAGGTGGTGATCATGAATTTGGTCAAGAAAAAGTTCTTAGGTGTCCTCAATGAGGTACTCTGTATGGCTTGATATGGAAACAACATCCCCTTTCTAAAGACTTCTCCAAAGTGTACTTAGGTGGCAAGGTGGTTGTTTGGTATCCTTTTATTTCCTCCAATCAACCGAATCAACTGATGTAATGTAACAACCCTCCCTATTGGTGATGAGAGTTGAACGTGAGTGGATGGCACAAAGTTAATTTTTATTTTATTTTAGTCTCACCATGCCATATGATGACTCTCATATGGGTTTGGTGAGAATAATTGATGCAAAGGGATTCTCTCCCTTTGAAATATGCAACAAATACCAACACAAAAGCCTATGCAAGAAGGCTACAAATGAAGTGAAATAACAGAAAATGGAAGAGAAATCTGCAACAATTATTTTACTTCAATCTAAAATTTAATTACATCAACATGAAGCTTATGAGCTTCCTAGAATCATACATGAAACACTTGCAACAAATAAGTTCTCCACATTCTGGACCCATTCCCCAACATCTAGGTCTCTCAAGCAATTTTCCTCTTCCCAGCTCCAATAAAAACCTGTCACTTATTCCTCTCATTACTCCCTCATTTTTTAGAATTTTCTAGCACTATTTCTAAGTTTCCTACTCCTCCTTACCAAATTTCCATAACATTTTGAATTTCTCAATTTTGATCTAAAATGAGAAAGTTATGCCCATTTTACTGAGACTAGGTCTCATAATTATGACCCCCCATTTTGGAGTTACAAATTTTGAAATTAATAAAATAAAATTCTAGGAGTTAGGTCCATCAACCTGGCCATAAAGACCACTTACAAGATTCATTACATGATGTTGGTTACAAAATAAGTTCTTACTAAAATTAGGAGTTGGTGACCCACTTTATGACGGCATCTCACCCACCAAATCAGTTCCACCAAAATACAAATCAATGCATATCTCCAAGTGTATGCCTAGGAAAGATTCTCCCCACTAATGGAGGAATTTACAAATTACTGGGATATTTCTTCTTCAAAATTATATTTATTAATATACCCCAAGAAGATACATTTTTTGCAAATTTAAATATTATTTTCCCAAGCCCATAAACCTTATTGAAAACAAACCAAATTAAAATAATAATATTTTTGGTGATGCGAGATTGCCATTGATCGTGGATGCTCCTGTATCAAACAAACAAGGTAAGAAGTTTGTGAGCATACACTCACAAATATTTGCACAAAAAATTGCTCTCTTTTTCCTCTTTTTCCAACATCTACTTGGAAAAAGCTTCATGTTCCTCCAACAAATTTGTAGTCCATTCTTCTCTCCTCTCGTGGATTTACATCCACCAAATATTGTCTTCCTCCTCCATATTATTTCTGCTCTCCTCTCCTTCTTCGTGGGATTCAACCCACCACAAACTAACCAACTCCACCATGTTCCACATGCACTATCCTCTACAACCTCTACCTACAAGTATACATCTGTATCCAACTCTGCATTTACACAATCCTATTTTATATCTAACTCTTTACTCATTTCAAAATACAAATCCTTTGCAAATTCAATGTTACAAAACTCATAAAAATCATATTTTACCTCAATGACTTCTTCTGTCACAACATCCTCTTCCTCAAGAAACTCTTGATCTTCACTAGGTTCCTCATCAAACACTTGATCCTCATACATCACTGCATACTTTGTTTCAACTACAACATCCTCAACTATTGCAACTTTACTCATTTCTGGAACTCCTCCATCTTTTGCCAATGCTGTAATAAATTTTATTTCTTCACTTTTCTCCTCTTCTTCCATGCTTTCATCCAAGAATACTGCGCAACTTCTTCAACTTCCTCATGAATAACCTCTTCATATTTATCTTTCTTATCTACACACAAAGAATCATCTACAAACAAAACAATGTTAGCATAATCATGGGACTTATCTCCTCTCATCTGCATCTTCCCCATGCTCTTATCACATTCATCTGACATTTGCCCTTCAAATAAAATATCTATCTTTCTCATCTCCTCTTTGAGTAGGAGATCTTCATCTTCATCAAATATAGGACCCTCAAATTTCATCTACACTACTCAAATCAGCAATACTTAAAGTTATTGCCTCTTTCTCTTCATCTCAATTCTTATCTTCATTTTTAGCTGCAACCTTCTTCACCACCTATTCCATGCCTTCCAAAAGACATGCCTCAGCTTCAGGTTCAAAAACTTCTTCCCACTCATCATCTTCTTCTTCCTCAATGTCACATGCATGACACTCTTCTTCAGCTTCTTTCTTTCCTGAATTCAAAATATCATTAGAAAGATAAATAAAATTATCACCTCTTTTTTTATGAAGTCCTTTTCTCTTTTCCAGCTTTGCTGTAATTTCTTCCACTTGTTGCTTCAATTCTCTCACCCTATCTTTCCTAAGTCTTTCTTTGATTTCCTCAAGTCTAGGAATTGTCGAAATCCATCCAACAATAAAAATCTTTTTTCTTGTTCTCTTTTCCGTCCTCAAGGCTTCACAAAGCCTCAAAACACTTGTTTTCAAAACCCTCACTGCTTCACAACTTGAATCTCAGGTTTTTGTGTAAACTACCTCATGTTCAGTGATCTGTTACACACAAATCACACACACCACCACCATAGATCCTGCTACAATTTGCCTCATGTTCGGTGGTCTGCCTGCAGACTCAGGAACAACCTGCTCTAATACCACTGATGTAAAGGGATACTCTCCCTTTCAAATATGCAACAAATACCAACACAAAAGCCTATGCAAGAAGGCTACAAACGAAGTGAAACAATAGAAAATGGAAGAGAAATCTACAACAATTATTTTATTTCAATTTGAAATTTCATTACATCAACATGAAGCTTATGAGCTTCCTAGAATCATACATGCAACACTTACAACAAATAATTTCTCCACATTCTAGATACATTCCTGAACATTTGGGTCTCTCTGGCAATTTTCCTCTTCCCAGCTCCAATAAAAACCTATCACTTATTCCTCTCACCGCTCCCTCATTTTTTAAAATTTTATAAAATGGTTTCTGGGTTTCATGCCTCTCCGTCGCATCTTTCCTGAACATTTTGAATTAATTTCGATCTAAAATGAGAAAGTTATGCCCATTTTACCAAGATTGTGTCTCATAATTATGACCCCCCATTTTGGAGTTACAAATTTTGAAATTAATAAAATAAAATTCTAGGAGTTAGGTCCACCAACCTGGCCATAAAGACCACATACAAGATTCTTTACATGATGTTGGTTACAAAATAAGTGCTTGCTTAAATTAGGAGTTGGTGACCTACTTTATGATAGCATCTCACCCACCAAATCAGCCCCACCAAAATACAAATCAATGAATATCTCCGAGTGGATACCTAGGAAAGATTCTCCCCACTAATGCAGGAATTTACAAATCACTGGGGTATTTCTTCTTCAAAATTCTACTTACTAATATACCCTAAGAAGATAGATTTGTTGCAAATTTGAATATTATTTTCCCAAGCCCATAAACCTTATTGAAAATAAACTAAATTATTATAACAATATTTTTGGTGATGCAAGATTGCCTTTGATTGTGGATGCTCCTGCGTCAATAATGTAGGAAGAAGAAAATATCTTTTGGAGTGGTTGCAAATGTTAAATGTTGTAGAAAATATGTGCAAGTGGGGGAGCAATTAGATATTGGTGAAAAGGCTTGAAGGCAATGAGAAATATCAGGAGAGGTAGTTAAACGAATTGATGTTTTGGGGGAGAATCTTGCTTATGGTGGAGGATTTGGAGTGGTAGTAGTAGTAGCCTCTTATCCACACCCCTCCCTCAATCACCATTGATGGAATTATCATAGTCTATTGCATGTCCTATGTTAGGCAGTGCAAGGGGTTCGAAAATGGGTCGCATGTGCCTCTGCCCCATCTCCTCATTGAAAACACCAATTAGATTGCATTATTTTGGGGCAGAAGAAAAGACTATTTTTTTGGAAGGATAGTGATACTCTGCAAAGACTTGAGTCTCAAAGTCTTTGATTAGTCAAAGATTCTAGTGGTCATTAGGGCATGAAACTGTATCTAATGGAGCAGAAGTTCCCATAGCTTGGATTTTAGGTGAGTAAAGGACCGACAACAAAATTGAGATACAATGAAATGAATCGGATCTAGGTTTGAATCCAAAGTAGTTCATTCTCAATATTAATGATAATACCCACTTCTTCTCTACTGTGGATTGGTCTGCAAAGAATGCATTGGTGATGGTTTCTGCCATGTTGCGTGTAGTAGTTGGAGGCACTTGTCATCCCATTAAAAGAAAGCCACATCAATCACCTATCCTATGCAAGATATAGATAGATCATCACCAGACTTTGATGATGATGACAACACTCATCTACTGCATCAACACATAAACTATAGAGAGAAAAGAGAAGTCTTGACACACTTTTGGGAGGTGGAAAAACAAAAGAAAATAGAAAGAAAAACATAGAGAATTGAATAATGAAGTAGGGGACAACCATATGCAGGAAGAATATCATGTTGCATAATTGAGGTGCGATGGAGGGGAGTGGGACTAGCCAGAGGGGGGTGCGAGCTGATTTAGAGGTATTTACCTTAGTTCTTTGTTTTCCCAGCATAAAAGTTGAATCCGTCTACTACAGTTTCATTACCACAGGAAAAACTAAAACCATCATTTCCATTTGGAATGAAAACATATGCCTAAATTTATTTTGATGCAAGATGTTTACATTTCCTCAGTCCTTGAATTTTTTTTCATTGTGCAAATTGATTCCCTCACTCTTTAGATGAATGGGTTTCCAAAGAAAGATCATATGTTTTATGAGTTAATATATATTAGGCAAACAAAAGAGGGTCAATCTTATAGAGAATAGAATGAGGAAGCCATACAAGACTGGGACATATGATAGAGATTGAAAAGATCTCAGTCCCATGAAACCCAATTGTTATACGAAGACTTCTCTAATAGATTTTCATTACAACTTTTCTTAAGAAAAATGAGTGGTTTTTCTTTGGTCACATAGTCATTTTTTGCTAAATCTCCAGCCATGTCAAAACTGTCATATTTAAGTTAAATAATTGTATGGAACTAAAATACCCTTGAGTCATCAATCTGTCTCTGTGTATTGAAACTTCATTACATAATTCCTAGTTATGAATATCTATCACACAAAAGGGAAACCACTAGAGGAAGGAAAACTATTGATCTCAATTTTGTTATTCCTCTTGAAGTTTTATTTTTTGTTATGTTAAATATGGTAGAATATATATATTTGTAGGATGGGAGTAGACTCACAATGCCATTTTCCATGCTTTTCTTATAATATCCTTGCAATCCTTTGTGAAGAGTGATCCAATTGGAGTCACTAGAATTGTTACATGACTAACCTAACTATCAAAGGGTTGTTTTCAATAAAATTACACTGTCATCAAAAGTTGTTGTCTTGTAGATCAGACTTTGCAATTTTCTATTTTAATATTTAAAACATATTATGTTTCTACTGAGTTAGATGTGGTGTCCTTGGGACATGCCTCCTATCCTCTGTGGCTATTCCAAATACCATGGGGGTGCAAATGGGACACTCATTGTGTCACCTATTCTTTATTGGATTGTTTAATTGGGTTTTGTATGCCTCATTTGGTTAAACAAGATGAGCTTAGGTATAGGATATTGAGTCCTCATGCATGGCCTTGAGCACTTGTAAAGGCTAAGGATGCATACAACAACGTTGAACTATCTGTAGATCAAGTTATCCATTTGCGGGGTGTTGATTCAGACATGATTAAGTCTCCTTGTCTGTATGAGAGGTGCACTTGAGTCCATGTGGTGCCATCCCTTCAAGCACATGTGATGATACTCCATCTGATTTACACCCTAGTGTCTTGTACCTTTGTAGTCATGAGTAGCACCTGACATTATATTTGATGAGCATCTCTATGTTATGACTTTGGCTCTATACATTGATTTTTGTGTCTGCTCCATGATTGATGTGAGTGTTGGCCATCATGTATACCCTTCCCTTGTTAATTATGTTTGGGCCTTTTGACTACCTCCGAGCATAGTGGGGTGGTCTATTATGACTCCACATGGTTGGGAAGCATTGCCACCGCCATTGGGGACTAATGTACAGGGTACTGGAGCACTAGTTGGAGATGTTCTCTCTCTCTCTCTCTATTATTTTATCAATTGTTGTTCATCATTCAATTATTGTATCATATTCACGGCTACACCATTGGCCTTGTATATTCTTTTATGTAGTTGTACTCTTTTGAGAGAATGGATGTAATCATGTAATTAATGAGAAGAAATGTGATGTTTTATAATTGGCTTACAAATTCTAGTGTGGTTATCAAATCCACTTGTAACTATGGTGTTTATGGATTAATGTTTATATTTGGAATGGGTTATAGAAACATTTGGGTTGGTGTTTAAAATGAATGTAGTTTTATAATGTTTTCATCTAGAGAGTGAATTAGTCCCCTCCTTTGGGTTGTACATTTGGCCATACTTGGCCATGAATCTTGTCGACATATTGAATCGACAACTGTTTTGTGTGTAATTTATCTATTTATGTCAAAAAAATGATCTTTTACTCTTTGGCTCTTACCCTTCAGGGTTCATGGGTGGGATGTTACATCTGGTATCAAAGCCCATGTTCACACACTGAGAGTTCTCATGTACTTAAGCCTTCTATGTTTTGTTGTGTTTGGCGTGTATAGTGTGATCTTGTTATATTGTTTTTATAATTGATGAAGGGGGTAAATCATAAAACACACAACAGAAATTGCACACAGAAAATAGAACTTTCTTTTATTGATTTGGACAACTTATTACATTATAGAAGATCAAATACAATCTAAGGAATCAAACCTCCACATGCTGCAACACATTACATCTTCCTCCCGCAAGACTCTGGAATCATCTACCTCCTGTAACCCCAAATCAGCTAGGGTTTCTATTTTCCTACCTATTCTTGACTCCACACTTGCCCCCTTAACTATACTACAGCCCAAGGTTCCCAAAAATGGTTATTAATAGCCTTTTTGGCAGCCAACAACCTAATTTCAAAATTTGCTTCTCCCTCAAAAAATAGGTCAACATTTGGGAGCCATAACTTTTGATCTAGGTGTTCGATTAACAAACTGTTTTAGGCGTCGAAAAGCTCGCAGAGTGTTCTATGTGCTAAGAATCTACTCTTTCGGTTCTAGCCATTTTTGGGCCCGTAAGGGGCCGTTCAGTGCCTCAAACATAAGTTTGAATAAATTTTAGGCATTTTTTAGGAAACAAAAACTTTAATATCTTTTAGCTCGCAAATGATGTTTGTATGATTCCTTCACCAAATGTCTTATTTTTAAGTTATGAAACTTCCTGTAAAATTTCACTTCATTCCATGCCCAAATTCAAACTTTCTAAAAATAGTAGGTTGCTAGTTTTAGTAGTTTGGAAAAACTAAAAGTTCTACATCATTATTCAAGCAATTATGGAACCATTCCCACAAATTTTGAAAAGAAATGGAAAAAACATCAACAATTTTGAAATATGTCTTTTTTTGGGTGATGCAAGATTGCCCTTACACCACTGGATGCTCCTTCATCAGTAATCTTGATTGCTTTCATGCTTTAGCATGGCATTAGTGGGTTAAGTTACAACCCCATTGTTACAAATCATGGAGGAAATAGCCTCCTTGGCCTTACCTTACTTAATGGGACTAGAGTATTGAACTTTGTTGAGACTCTCCCATATTATAAGACAAGGCTAGGAATGTTCTTCCTTGTATGTTTGCGGGTTGAAGGTAACTTGGGTTGCCTAATTACCCTTGCTTGGATATGCTCTTCTTGTTGCTTCCTTTATGTTGCTAGTGAATGAAATGACCCCAATTAGTCATGAATTGCTCTTGTAATTCCTTCTTGTATTATAGATGTAAATGATGATAGGATGTAGTTGTTTGCGGATGTGGACAAATTAGTTTGATTGCTCCATGCTCTCTTGTAAGTGTCAGATGATTGTTGATCTTTCTTATAGCCTCTTAATGTGCTTGAGTTGCTACAATTTATCATCCTTGATAACATATTGAATTCATTGGAATACTAATGGTGCCTTAAACTTCCCTCAGTAGAATTTGCATGTTTACATATGATGAATAGTGGATGGCATTTAATGCCTTGACTTGAGATAAAATATATCTTTGTCTCCTCTTCTTAGTTGTGAATAGTTGACAAGATTGTAGAATGTCTTATGGATGTAATTAGTATGTTAAAATTGCAATAAGTAAAATAATTAGTGAAGAATAACTTACGCTTGTTATGGTTATGTGATGAAAGTGATTATATGTTAATTAATGCCTCCTTGCTTAATGAGATTGAATGAGAATGGTAATTTCTTAGTGGAAATATCTTGTTGATGAAATCTGATCTCCTCAATTGCATTGTGGTTTTAATGAGATTATATACTTGAACACTTGTAATTTAATGCAAACTAAAAATAGTGAATGCTAAGGTAATGAGAATGTTGTATATCTTGCTTTGAGTGAGAAATTGAATGCCATTGGCATGACCATGGTTACTTAAGCTAATATGTATGGATGCGAATGTAGAGAAATGATTAGAGTTCCTCAAACAAAACTTATTCCATTATGTTATTAGCATCTGATTCTCTTGTGAATGAATGGTGTTCCTATGACTTGTGACATGATGTCACATTATGTGTCATTATGAGACGCATATCATTATGTGACTTTAGAAGTGACTGTAATAATGATTGTGAAAAATGTTACTTATGTTTATGCATTGATGTAAAAGTGATAGTGATGATGCTATACATGTTCATACACCATTGCATTATGTTGAAAGCATTGCAAGTGAATCTATGATGTTATGGGTAAATGAGTTGCCCTTGTGGAAAGAGAAAATTGGTATGGATGTTTGGGAATACTTATTTTTGTGTAAATTTGTATATTTTGCATCATGTTGCATAGTCATGTGTGGGCTATGGTTATGCCTGGGTAAGAGAAATTGTGATTGTATTCCCTGTATTGTGAACATCCATCGATGTATTCCTATTCAGTGTTGTGATTAACTAGTGCTTGATATGTGTGCTGATGGGATGGTGCTATTGCATACCCATCCATGGAGGATATGTATGGATTATGTGTAAGGGGGAAACCATACCATCTATATGTTTTCTATTGTCACCATATTGACTGCCAACCTAACGGTTGCTAATAGGTCAATATGTGGAGGGTAGTAGCAACAACAAAGTTCCTTGGTAGGGAATTGCATGGTGTACGTATAATGGCGGCACGAAATGATGGTGATTATTTTAACCTCCTGGGAAAGTACTCACTATTTCCCCTTATTAATGGACTAGAAACTTGGTTCATATAGTGTTAGCCTAATCTGTAAAGTTCTTGAGGATGAAATTAGTTGTGGTATGAGCACTTGTGACAGCTATGATCTAACCTTGATGTGATTATTTTAGATATGATGCCACCCCCACTATTTTTCTAACATAGTGTTGGTGAGGATGCTGTGTCGCTGATGGTAGCGAGCCGAGCTTGAGGATACGATGCCACGTACCTAGATATGTGATAGAATAGTATATATGTTGTGTTCCTACTTGTGCTGAGAGGAATGATTGCTAGTATAGAGTAGAGGGTTCGCTCAAGAGGGCCTCGATTTTGATTGGTTGGCATGTGAGTCAAATCTAGCCATGTGCACCTCTGGCTCAGTGTGTTGTCATACGTGCTTTCTCCGTGGATACACACTATGTGAGATGTTTCTATAAGTAGGACATTGCCATGTGGTATACAACCATTGTGTGCTTTCTTCGCTTAGCATATACCATGCATAGTCGCGCCACATGAGGTATGTGACCTAGGAGTTCTGGCACAATAACTTTCCATGTGAGGGTTGCGTGAGTTGGTCAAACCCACATGAAGGACTGTCGAAACAATCATGGTTGTTTTCATCCTTCCTCGTGTGGTGACTAGCAATAGTCATGTAGTGTTGTAATGTGTATATTTCAAAGATTGTGAATCTTTCATTCTATTGGTGACGTTTACTTTGCTTGTGTGGACCAGCCCTTTGGTTTTTCTTGCTTGTATTGGTTTAGCCATGGATGATTTTCGTGGAATGTAACTCTTGTGGTTACATTTGATTTATTATTGAAGATTATGCACATTTTTCTTACTTTATTGTTGGAATTGAGATTTACTCTTCCTTATTTATATTTTGGTGGCTAAACTCATTGACTTTTCTATTTTCAAATGCTAGTCTTGTGTTTTGATGTGATTCCTCATCAGGTATGGTGAGATCCACCCGTTTGAGTGTATATGAGGAAGTAGACGTAGGGAAACCCTAAAGGATGGGGGTATGTGTGAGTTTTTCTAAGCTCTGATTCACTACTTTCCTATTGTTTGACTATCTCTTGGAGGCTAAAACCTTTACACAAACAAAAGATATGTCATTGTGGCTTGTATGGAAGGGCTCACTAGGTGGGTCAATGCCATCAAGACACATGGATATGGATTTTGGACATGGTTATTGGTTATGGACTCATGGTTACTTTAGATATAGATGGTACTACGACATCCTTGTGAACCCCTATGTAGCCTTGTGATGTGAATGAGTATGTATGTATATGTAGGTGGTACAATTGTCATGTATGTAGTTGCATATTAAAATATAGAAGAGAACAAAATTTGCATCATTATGCCTTGAAAAGTGACAAACTATTGCATTCTATGTAAAGAGATGCCATGCATGCTATGAAATCAAAGGTTGAAATTATGTATATGTGTGTATGTGTGCTCCATTTTATAGATTGCTACATATAAAGTTAGAGAATTGAAAATTTTATGTCTTGAAAATGCATTTTACTACAAATTATGAGAAAATTGTGTGGTTTATGTTGGAATTACATGCTTATATGTTTATATATCATTATCATTTCTTTTAGATGATCATGGACAGGAAAGGGATGATGTCATAACACTCGTATCCAAGAGGCTTACGACATCATGACCCTCTTCCTGATGACCATTGATGCTTCGACTATTATATGATATATGCACATGTACTTTTACATGTGCTTGGAGTGTTGCAGGTACTGAGTATCGACTCTGCTTGGATTCACAGGCTTGAGCATTCTCATATTCCTCGATGGTGGTTACTGGAGATAGTCACATGCCCTGTTCCGTACCTTAGCCATTGTACCCTGCTAGTGCAGTGTTCCCGTGTCATCGTCTTATCATCTAGTTACCTAATGGTAATGTCCGTATTGCCCCTTATGGTCATGTGTAGGTTGCTAGTGTGGTGGTTGAGGCTTTTCTCCTTGGTTTCCATTGATTATTTGATGTGGCTTCCTTTGCATCATTCTTTATTTTTATTGGGGAAAATTATTTTATGGTAATGTATATTTTTTAGGAAATGAGTTCCTTGTGTATCTCTTACCCATGTACTGGGACTGATTGCATGTAATTGTGCATGTGATAACATGATTTTTTTAATTGTATCAAGTTTTATGGACTAGTGTGTGCTTTGGCTACATCTTAGCGTTTGTAGGCTTCCAGGAGTAAGCCTAGTCCTAGGGGGTAGGATGTAACAACACTCCCTGTTGGTGATGAGAGTGGAACTTGAGTGGATGGCACAAAGTTAGTTTTTCTCTTATTTTACTCTCACCATGCCATATGATGACTCTCATATGGGGTTGGTGAGAATAATGGAGGAAGAAATTATCTTTTGGAGCAGTTGGGAATGTTAAATGCTGCAAAAAATATCTGCAAGTCAAGGAGTGATTAGATGTTGGTGAAAAGGCTTGAAGGAAGCAAGAAATATTGGGAGAGGCAGTTGAAGGAATTGATGTTTTGGGGGAGAATCTTGCTTACGATGGAGGATTTGGAGTGGCAGTAGTAGTCGCCTCTTATCCATGTCCCTCCCTCAATCATCATTGATGGCATTATCGTACTCTATTGTGTGTCCTTTGTCGAGTAGTGCAAGGGGTTTGAAAATGGGTTGCATGTACCTCTACTCCATCTCCTCATTGAAAATACCAATTGGATTTCACCATTTTGGGGCAGAAGAAAAGACTATTTTTTTTGGGAGGATGGTGAAACCCTGCAAAGGCTTGAGTCACAAAGTCTTTAAGTAGTCAAAGACTTTAGTGATCATTAGGGTACAAAACTATATCTGATGGGGTGGAAGTTCCCATAGCTTGGATTTTAGGTGAGTAAAGGGCCAACAACAAAATGGAGATACAAAGAAATGAATCAGATCTGGGTTTGAATCCAAGAAGTTCATTCTTAGTGTTAATGATAATACCCACTTCTTCTCCACTGTGGATTGGTCTGCAAAGAATGCATTGGTGATAGTTTCTGCCATTTTCTATGTAGTAGTTGGAAGCACGTGTCATCCCATTGAAAGTAAGCCACATCAATCACCCATCTTACACAAGAGATAGAGGGATCATCACCAGACTTTGACGGTGATGACAACACCCATCTACTGCATCAACACAGAAACTACAAAGAGAAAAGAGGAGTCAATGTACTTTCGGGAGGTAGAAAAACAAAATAAAACATAAAGGAAAACATAGAGAATGGAGGAAGGAAGCAGGGGACAGCCATACGTACGAAGAATATCATGTTGCAAGATTGAGGTGCGCTGGAGGGGAGTGCGACCAGCCAGAGGGGGGTGCGAGCTGATTTAGATGTATTTACCTCATTTCTTTGTTTTCCCAGCATAAAAACTAGAATCCATCTACTACAATTTCATTACCACAGGAAAAAATAAAACCATCATTGTTGTTTGAAATAAAAAAATATGCCCAAATTTATTTCAATGCAAGATATTTACATTTCCTCAGTCCTTGAATTTATTTTCATTGTGCACATTGATTCCCTTAGTCTTTAGATTAATGGGTATCCAAAGAAAGATCATATGTTTTTTGAGTTAATATATATTAGGCAAACAAAAGAGGGTCAATCTTATAGAGAATAGAAAGAGGCAGCAATACAAGACTAGGACAAATGATAGAGATTGAAGAGATCTCAGTCCCGTTAAACCCAATTGTTATATGATGACTTCTCTAATAGATTTTCATTACAACTCTTCTTAAGAAAACTGAGTGGTTTTGCTTTGGTCACACAATCATTTTCTACTAAGTCTCCAACTGTGTGGAAACTATCGTATTTAAGTTAAAGAATGTTATGGAACTAAAATACCATTGAGTCATTGATCTTTCTCTGTGTATTAAAATTTGGTTACATAATTCCTAGTTATGTTCATATCTTTTAGCCAAAAGGGAAACCACTGGAGGAAGGAAAAGTAAGATCTCAATTTTGTTATTCCTCTTAATGTTTTCTTTTGTGTTATGTGTAGACAATATATATTTTTAGGTTGGGAGTAGAGTCACAATGCCATTTGTCATGCTTTTCTTATAATATCCTTGAAATCCTTTGTGAAGAGTGATCAAATTGGGATCACTGGAGTTATTACACGACTGACCTAACTATCAAAGGGCTATTTTCAATAAAATTACACTGTCATTGAAAGTCGTTGTCTTGTAGATCACATTTTGCAATTTTATATTTTAATATTGAAAAGATATTATGTTTCTACTGAGTTAGATGTGGTGTCCTTGGGACACGTCCCCTGTCCTCTATGGCTATTCCAAATACCTTGGGGATGGAGATGGAACACTCACCATGTCACCTATTCTATATTGGATTGTTTAATTGGGTTTTGTATGCCTCGTTTGGTTAAACGAGATGAGCTTAGGTCTAGGATATTGAGTGCTAGTACATGGCCTTGAGCGCTTGTGAAGGCTAAGGATGCATACGAGAATGATGAATCATATGCGGGGTATCGAGTTATCCATCTGCAGGGCATTGATTCAAGCATGATTGAGTCTCATTGTCTGTATGAGAGGTGCCCTTGAGTCGATGTGGTGCCATCCATTTGAGAATGTGTGACGACACTCCATCTGATTTACACCCTAGTGTCTTGTACCTTTGTAGTCATGAGTAGCACCTGATATTATATTTTATGAGCATCTCTATGTTATGACTTTGGCTCTATACATTGATATCTATGTTTGCTCTGTGATTAATGTGAGTGTTGGACATCATGTATACCCTTACCTTGTTACCTCTATTTGAGCCTTGTGACTACCTCTGAGCATGGTGGGGTGGTTTTCTTATGAGTCCAAATGGTTGGGAGACATTGCCACCACCATTGGGGACCAGTGTATAGGGTACTAGAGAACCAATTGGAGATGTTCTCTCTCTCTCTCTCTCTCTCTATTATTTTATGAGTTGTTCATCTTTTAGTTATTGTATCATATTCATGGCTATGCCATTGTTCTTGTATATTCTTTTATGTAGTTGTATTCTTTTGAGAGAATGGATGTAATCATGTAATTTAATGAGAATAAATGTGATGTTTTATAATTGGCTTACAAATTCTAGTGTGGGTATCAGATCCACTTGTACTATGGTGTTTATGGATTAATGTTTATATTTTGAAAGGGTTATAGGAACATTTGGGTTGGTGTTTAAAATGAATGTAGTTTTATAATGTTTTCATCTAGAGAGTGAATTAGTCCCCTCCTTTGGGTTATACATTTGGCCATACTTGGCCATGAATGTTGTTGACATATTGAATCGACAACCATTTTGTGTGTAAGTTATCT
Source organism: Cunninghamia lanceolata (assembly GCA_027924645.1). Classification (NCBI taxonomy): domain Eukaryota; kingdom Viridiplantae; phylum Streptophyta; class Pinopsida; order Cupressales; family Cupressaceae; genus Cunninghamia; species Cunninghamia lanceolata. Next base: position 30,035,156 of record BSBN01001583.1, read on the forward strand.
ATTTATGTCAAAAAAAATTATATTGAATCTACAACCTTTGGGGTTTGTGGGGTGGGATTTTACATCTAGTATCAAAGCCCATGTTCACCTATTGGGAGCTCTACCGTACTTGAGCCTTCTATGTTCTGCTATGTTTGGCATGTGAAGTGCGAGCTTGTTATATTGTTTTTATAATCTCGATTGCTTTCATGGCTTAGCATGGCATTAGTGGGTTAAGTTACAACCCCATTCTTAGAAATCGTGGAGGAAATAGCCTCATTGGCCTTACCTTACTCAATGGGGCTAGAGTGTTGACCTTGGTTGAGAGTCTCCCAGGGTTAAGAGTGATCACTCTCCCATGTTATAAGATGAGGGTAGGAATGTTCAGCCTCGTATGTTTGCAGGTTGAAGGTAACTTGGGTTGCCTCATTACCCTTTCTTGGATATGCTCTTCTTGTGTCTTCCTTTATGTTTCTAGTGAATGAAATGATCCCAATTAGTCATGAATTTCTCTTGTAATTCCTTCTTGTATTATAGATGTAAAGGATGGTAGGATGTAGTTATTTGTGGACGTGGATAGTTTAGTTTGATTGCTCCATGCTCTCTTGTAAGTGTTGGATGATTACTAATCTTTCTTATAACCTCTTAATGTGCTTGAGTTGCTAAAATTTATCATTCTTGATAACATATTGAAGTCATTGGAATACTAATGGTGCCTTAAACTTCCCCTCGGTAGAATTTGCATGTTTACATATGATGAATAATGGATGGCATCTAATGCCTTGACTTGAGATGAAATCTATCTTTCTCTCCTCGTCTTAGTTGTCAATAGTTGACAAGATGTTATAATAATGTCTTATGGATTTAATTAGTATGTTAAAATTGCAATAAGTAAAAGAATTGGTGAAGAATAAATTATGCTTGTTATGGTTATGTGATGAAAGTGATTATATGTTAATTAGTACTTGTTTTCTAAATGAGCTTGAATGAGAATGGTAATTACTTAGTGGAAATATCTTGTTGATGAAATCTGATCTCCTCAATTGCATTGTTGTTTTAATGAGATCATATATTTGAACACTTGTAATTTAATGTAAACTAAAAATAGTGAATGCTAAGGTAATGAGACTATTGCATATCTTGTTTTGAGTAAGCAATCGAATGCCATTGGCATGACCATGGTTACTTAAGCTAATATGTATGGATGCGAATGTAGAGAAATGATTAGAGTTCCTCAAACAAAACTCAATCCATTATGTTATTAGCATCTGATTCTCTTGTGAATGAATGGTATTCCTATGACTTGTGACATGATGTCACATTATGTGTCATTATGAGATGCATATCATTATGCATGATTTTGGAAGTGACTATAATAATGATTATGAAAAATGTTACTTATGTTTATGCATTGATGTAAAAGTGATAGTGATGATGATATACATGTTCATGCACCATTGCATTATGTTGAAAGCATTGCAAGTGAATCTATGATGTTATGGGTAAATGAATTGCCCTTGTGGAAAGAGAAAATAGGTATAGATGTTTGGGAATACTTATTTTTGTGTAAAGTTGTATACTTTGTGTCATGTTGCATAGTCATGTGTGGGCTATGGTTATGCTTGGGTAAGAAAAATCGTGACTATATTCCCCGTGTTGTGAACATCCATTGATGTATTCATGTTGAGTATTGTGATTAACCAATTCTTGAGATGTGTGCCCATGGGATGGTGGTACTGTGTACCCATCCATGGAGGATATGTATGGATTATGTGTAAGGGAGAAAACCATACCATCTATATGTTTTCTGTTGTCACCCTATTGACTGCCAACTTGAGGGTTATTGATAGGTCAATATGTGGATGGTGGTAGCACAACAAAGTTACTTGGGAGGGAATTGCATGGCGTACGTATAATGGTGGCACAAAATGACAATGATCATTTCAACCTCCCAGGAAAGAACTCACTATTTTCCCTTATTAATGGACTAGATACTTGGTTCATATAGTGTTAGCCTAATCTGGAAAGTTCTTGAGGATGATATTAGTTGTGGTATAAGTACTTGTGACATCTATGATCTTACCTTGATGTGATTGTTTCAGATATGATACCACCACCCACTAGTGTTCTGACATACTGCTAGTGAGGATGACGTGTCGCTAATGGTAGTGAGCTGAGATCAAGCACACGATGCCACATACCTAGATACATGACAACATAGTATATATGTTGTGTTCCTACTTGTTTTGAGAGGAGTGGTTGCTCATATAGAGTAGAGGGTTCACTCAAGAGGGCTTCAATTCTGATTGGTTGGCATGTGAGTCGAATCTAGCCATGTGCAACTTTGGCTCAGTGTGTTGTCGCACATGCTTTCTCCATGGGTACACACTATGTGGGATGTTCCTATGAGTAGGACATTGCCATTCAGTATACAACCATTGTATGTGACCTAGGAGTTCTAGCACAATACCTTTCCATGTGAGGGTTGCGTGAGTTGGCCGCACCCACATGAAGGACTATGGAGACAGTCATGCTTGTTTTCCTCTTTCCTCATGTGGTGACTAGCAATAGTCATGTAGTGTTGTAATGTGTATATTTCAAAGATTGTGAATCTTTCTTTTGGTTATTGGTGACATTTACTTTTCTTGTTTGGACCATCCCTTTGGTTTATCTTTCTTTTATTGGTTTAGCCATGGATGATTTTTGTGGCATGTAACTCTTGTGGTTACATTCAAGATTTATTGTTGAAGATTATGCATATTTTTCTTACTTTATTGTTGGAATTGAGATTTATTCTTCCTTATTTATATTTTAGTGGCTAAACTCATTGAATTTTCTATTTTCAAATGATGGTCTTGTCTTATGATATGATTCCTCATCAAATATGGTGAGATCCTCCCATTTGAGTGTATACAAAGAAGTAGACGCAAGGAAACCCTTAAGGATGGGGTTATGTGTGAGCTGTTCTAAGCTCTGATTCACTACCTTCCTATTGTTTGACCATCTCTTGGAGGCTAAAACCCTTACACAAAAAAGAGATATGTCATTGTGGCTTGTATGGAAGGGCTCACTAGGTGGGTCAATGTCATCAAGACACATGGATATGGATTTTGCATATGGTTATTAGTTATGGAATCATGGCTACTTTGGATATGGATGGTACTACTACACCCACATGAACCCCTATGTAGCCTTGTGATGTGAATGAGTATGTATGTATATGTAGGTGGTATAATTGTCATGTATGAAGTAACATATTAAAATATAGAAGAGAACAAAATTTGCATCATTATGCCTTGAAAAGTGACGATCTATTGAATTATATGTAATGAGATGCCATGCATGCTATGAAATCAAAGGTTGAAATTATGTATATGTGTGTATGTGTGCTCCATTTTATAGATAGCTTCATATAAAAGTTAGATAATTGAAAATTTTATGTCCTGAAAGTGCATTTTGCTACAAATTATGAGAAAATTGTGTGGTTTATGTTGGAAATACATGCTTATATGTTTATATATTATTATCATTTCTTTTGGATGATCATGGACATGAAAGGGATGATGTCATAATACTCGTATACGAGAGGCTTACAATGTCATGACCCTCTTCCTGATGACCATTGATGCTTTAGCTATTATATGATATATGCACATGTGCATTAACATGTGCTTAGAGTGTTACAGGTATTGAGTATTGACTCTACTTGGATTCATAGGCTTGAGCATATTCATATTCCCTGATGGTGGTTATTGAAGATAGTCACAGGTCCTGTTCCCTACCCTAGACACTGTACCCTGCTAGTGCAGTGTTACCGTGTTGTTGTCTTATCATCTGGTTACCTAACGGTAATGTCTAGATTGTCCCTTATGGTCATGTGTAGGTTTTCAGTGTAGTGGTTGAGGCTTTTCTCCTTGGTTTCCATTAATTGTTTGATGTGGCTTCCTTAGCATCATTCTTTATTTTGATTGGGGAAAATTATTTTATGCTAATGTATATTTTGTAGGGAATGAGTACCTCGCCTATTCCTTACCCATGTACTGGGACTAATTGCATGTAACTATACATGTGATAACTTCAATTTTTTAATTGCATCGAGTTTCATGGACTGGTGTGTGCTTTGGCTGCATCTTAGCATTCGTATGCTTCCAGGAGTAAGCCTATGGTGCAGTCACGGTAGGAGGGTTCACAGAATGAACTGTCCTGACCATGCAACAAGAGTAAACACAACGGAAACATCTCAGCAATATGAAGTAAATGCATATTCAATCATTCAGTATATCAAAGAATTCAAATACAATCTAGCTAGTAGCATGCAGGCTTACAATTAGGGCTCAAAGACCTGATTACATACATGCGCAAGATAAAGCTTTGAAGTTCCTTCACACAAAATCCAAACTATCAATTATCACTATGTTATTAACTTGTTAGCTACTTTCCTAAGGACCTATTACATCAATATATATCCTTTCCAGACCAATTGATTCCTCTACATTGGCCAGGGAAGATCACAAACTCCAATGAGGAGTTGTAACGTGTACACATATAGGTCAGACCTAAATGCATAGAACACTTCCTCAAATGAATGGAATAATGTGCGGACCCTTCGAGAAGGTTGTCCATGAACCAAAGATTATTTAATGATGTATCATTAAGATCCGCAAGTCAAGGGATGCTCTGCAAGCCTTCTGCTTTAGTTGTTTGTCTGAGCCTATCATGATGCTCTGCTCTGAGAAAATAATTGATCTTCTGATAGCGATAATTTTCTGATAACTAATCCAAATGCTCTGAATTCTAGATATGATGTAGATGAGTGAATGTAGATACTAAGTCCAGATCTACAAGATGTGAAATGCAACTGCAGTAGAATACAAGACCAAAAGTAGAAACTTCTTCTGACTGAGCTACCTAAACTAAACTGGAAAATAAAAACAAACAAACTAAAATGCCAACAAAATGAAATGCAAATGTTTTCAGTTGATCCAAGATTGCTCTAGAACGAAGGATGCACCTACATCAGACATCTAGGATTATTGAAAAAGTGAGTGCCTCACTTTGCTGGGGCTAGGGGAGAACCAAGACGGTCCACCTCAGCCTAAGAAACTCATGATGAATCTTCTTTCGGTCTACCTTTCCACTTCACAAAATACTCTATGTATTGTCTTCCTCTAGTGCTGCATCCAACTCTGCTGTCCAAAATGTCCTCAATATGCTCCAATGCTTGTTTTGGTAACTACTTCTTCAGGTCTTCTTCCATGTTGTCACTAAACTCTATTTCATGATACTGATATAGGTTTGCAATGTTGAAAATAGGTGAAATACCCAATGTCTCTGGTAGCTCCACTTCATATGCATTCCTTGAACCAAATTTTTTGAGTATCCTACAAGGTCCAAACTTCTTCATCTTCAATTTGTTATATGTCCCAACTGGAAATCTTCTTTTCTCAGATATACCATCACTTCATCTCCAACTTCAAATTCCTTATGTCTCCTCTTCTCATCCGCGTTCTCTTTGTACTTACTATTCATACTCTCCAGATGCTTCTTCACTTGATCATGTAATGTCTTCATCTGATCTACAAATTCTTCTACTTCTGCACTTCTCTTTTCCTCTGTACTGATATCTCTCAATTCTGCAACTCCTCTAGGATTTATTCTACTAACAATCTCAAAGGGTGTTCTTCTGATAGTCCCATTCACTAAATTATTATATGAAAACTCTGCTTGTGAAAGAATCAAATCCCAACTTCTGGTCTTGTCTCCAACCAAACATCTCGACAAGTTTTCCAAACTCCTATTCACTACCTCTATCTGTCCATCAGTCTGTGGATGAATAGTTGACTTGAACTTCAAATCTGTCTTCATCTTCTTCCATAGTGTCCTCCAAAAATATTCAACAAACTTTGTATCTCTGTCTCAAACTATACTCTTAGGTAATTAATGCAATCTCACAATCTCCTTGAAAAATAGGTCAGCTACATGCACTGCATCAATTGTCTTCTTACAAGGTATGAAATGAGCCGTCATTACAAATCTATCCACCATTACAAATATTGAATCATGTCCTCTCTGTGTTTTCAGAAATCCCATTACAAAATCCATGCTTATGTCTTCCCAAGGTCTCTCTGGTATTGTCAAAGGTGTATACAATCTAGTGTTCTAACTATTCCCTTTTGTAACTTGACAAATTCTACAACTCTACACAAATTTCTAAACATCCTTATGTATATGAGGCAAAAATAATTTTCACTCACCAAAGCCACTGTCTTATCAATGCCAAAATGTCTTGCCAATCCACTACTATGCTTCTCCTTGATCAAATTATCTCTCATTGAACTTCTAGGTATGGACATCTGATTTCCTTTGAACAACATATCCTCTTGAATGAAGTAATCAAGCCACTTACTTCTATCTATCACAATAGGTTCCTTACATGCTTTCCAAGGTTCTGCAAAATCAGTGTCTCCCTCATACATGTTCTTCAATTCATCAAAACCCAACACTTCAACTCTCATCTCTATCAAAAAGTTTCTTCTCCTACTCAATGCATCAACAACTTTGTTTGATTTTCCACTCCTATGCTTCAACACAAATGTATAACTCTGCATGAACTCTACCCATCTCATATGTCTCTGATTCAACTTACCTTCACTATTCAAGTACTACAAAGCTTGATGATCTGTATATAACACAAACTCCTTAAGCAACAAGTAATGTATCCACTTCTTCAAGGCTTGAATTATGGCATAGAACTCTTGATCATAAACTGAATATCTTCTCCTTGCATCCTTCAACTTCTCACTGAAATATGCTAGAGGTCTCCCTTCTTGAGTTATTACTACTCCAATTGCATTTCCACTCATATCACAATCAACTTGAAAGACCTTATTGAAATCTAATAATGCTAAAATAGGTTGTTCTGTCACCTTCTGCTTCAACAACTCAAAACTTTTATCTTCTCCTAATGTCCACTTAAAGTCTTTTCTGTCACCTCTCATTATCTCTATCATAGGGTTACAAACTAAACTAAAATTTTTGATGAACTTTAGGTAGAAACTACCCAATCCATGAAATGATCTAACCTCTCCAATGCTCTCCGGTGTAGGCCATTCAACAATTTCTTTCATTTTCTCAGCATCCATTTTCAATCCTTCCATATAAATCACAAATCCCAAATATACCAACTCTTCTTTAATGAAACTACACTTCTTGATGTTTATCAACAATTTCTCTTCTCTCAGTCTATGCAAAACTTGTCTAATGTGCCACAAATGTTCCTCTTTTGTCTTACTAAAAATCAAAATGTCATCCAAGTATACAATCACAAACTTACCCAAGAATTTCTTTAGGACTTCATTCATCAATCTCATGAAAGTTCTTGGTACATTTGTCAATCCAAAGAACATCACTAACCACTCATACAATCCTTCATTTGTCTTAAAAGTAGTCTTCCATTCATCCCCTTCTCTGATTCTAATATGATGGTATTTACTCTTTAAATATGTCTTTGTGAAATATCTTGCTCCACTCAAACAATCCATGATATCATCCATCCTAGGTAAAGGAAATCTATACTTAACTGTGATCTTGTTTATCGCTCTAGAATTAGTGCACATTCTCCATTCTCCATCTTTTTTTGGTGCTAATATTGTAGGTACTACACAAGGACTCAAACTTTCTCTAATCAAACCTTTCCTCAACAAATCATGTATCTGTCTATTCAGCTTTTCATTCTCTACTGGTGTCATTCTATGTACTACTTTGCTAGGTAAACTTGCTCTCAGTATAAGATCCATGTGATGATTGATACTCCTAATAGGTGGCAATCCTTAAGGCACATTATCTGATATGATGTCTTCATATTCTATCAGTAACTCCTTTATCTCCTCTAGTTGTGATTCTTCAGACTTCTTCTTCAATGCTTCAGGCTTCTTCTTCAATGCTTCAGGCTTCTTAGGAATCAAGGCATAACACATATTCTCATGTCTCAAACCATCCATAAATTTTCTTCCATCTACCAAACATATTCTAGCACTCCCACATACTTCACTCTTAGGATCATCTTCTAAAGGAATCAAAGTAATTCTCTTTCCATTTGATGTTATAGTATATGTATTCTTTCTCCCATCATGTATAGCTTTTCTGTCATACTGCCAAGGTCTACCCAACAAGATATGACAAACATCCATAAGCATAATATAACACAAACCTTCATCATGATAAGATCCAATATGAAATTTCACCAAACATTGCTCACTCACCAGTACCTTATGATCATCCTAAATCCATGCTATCTGATAAGGCTTAGGTTTTTTCAATCTTTCCAACTTTAGCTTTGTCACCATCTCCTTTGAAACTAGGTTATCAAAACTACCACTATCAATCACAACTTTACAACACCTACCTCGTGATTTACATCTTGTTCTGAACAAACTTTTCCTTTGGGGTGGTTCCTCACTTATCTTTATTTGAAATAGTGCTTTCCTCATCACCAATGATTCTCCTTTCTCAAGTTTACCAACAGAACAGGGATCTCCAAGTTCAACAGGTTCTTCTTCAACATAGGTTGTTCTTCCACTATTTGTTGTCTTCTTACTTGTACTACCCTGATTACATTCAAATGCTCTATGTCATTCACCTCCACACTTGAAACAAGTACCTCTGAATGTTCTCTTATCAAATCCCTTTCCTTCTCTTCTGTATCCTTCATTTCAGTATGCACTAGGGTTTCCTCTTTGGTAAAATTTTTTGTCATCTCTCTGGTAAGCACTGTTATCTCTATCATCCTTCTTAAATGGGCTGTAAAACTTGTTATGCTCCAGATATGATCTGTCTCTTCTAGAAAATGTCCCACCTCTTTGAAATTTATCTCCTCTACCTCTTTGTCTCTGACCATGCCTCTTATTCATCTTTTCTTCAAATTTCAGGGCAAACTGATATGCTTCCTCCAAAGATGTCATCCTTACCAAGCTTAGTTCTTGAATGTTCAATCTCAGTCCATTGATCTATCTAACCACTTTCTCCTTGCTTTCTTCACTACGTCCTATCCTTATGATCATCTTATGAAATTCTTTAGTATACTCCTTTACAGATTTCTCCTTTTGTCTCAGGTTTTGCAATCTCTTCAACAGCTTGGACTCATAGTTAGCAGGTATAAATTGATTCTTCAACTATGTCACCATCCGGTCCCCTTTGTAATATTTTCTTTCCCTCTTCTATTTCTCTCTAACTAAACTTCTTTCCACCATATAGTAGCATATCCTTTCAATTTTGTCTTTGCAAAATTCACCTTCTCTGAATCTTCAATTTCTTCATATTCAAAGTATTCTTCCATGTCATTTATCTAGTGAATCAATTCTTCAAGGTTCAAGTTACCATTATATTTCGGCACATCAACTCTAGGTATTTTTTGAATCTTTGAAAGAGCTCACAACATCTTTACCTAATCTAATTCTTCTTCTTCTTCATCTCCTAGGGTTTCACCAATTTATTCAACAAATTGAAATTCTTCTTCATCATCACTTTCAACATTAGGTCTCAGTGTCAATCCTCTTCACCTATCTTCTTCAACAACATCCAATCAAATTCTCATCATTTTCATCATCTCCATCATCTCATCTATTCTTCTAGCCATTGTTCCAATAGGGGAAACTCTTCTTAGCGGCATTCTTCCTAGGATCAAGTGTAAACTACCTCAAGTTCAGTGATCAGTTGCAACACAAGTAACTTGCCTCAATTCAAAAATCTAATTACAACATGATCTTACAAAATTCCCTTGCCAACTTCATTCAATCCACTCCCAAAGAATCAAACTTTCGCTCTGATACTACTTGGTGCAGTCATGGTAGGAGGGTTCACAGTAGGAGGGTTCACAGAATGAACTATCTAGACCTTGCAACAAGAGTAAACACAATGGAAACAACTCAACAATATGAAGCAAATGTAGATTTAGTCATTCAGTATATTAAAGAATTCAAATACAATCTGGCTGGTAGCATTAGGGGTTACAATTAGGGCTCAAAGGCCTAATTACATACATGCGCAAGATAAAGCTTTAAAGCACCTTATCACTATGCTATGAACTTGTTAGCTACTTTCCTAAGGACCTATTACATAAATATATATCCTGTCCAAACCAACAGATTCCTCCACGTCACCCATGGAAGATCACAAACTCCAATGAGGAGTTGTAACGTGTACATAGATAAGTCAGACCTAAATGCATAGAACACTTCCTCAAATGAATGGAATAATGTGTGAACCCTTGGGGAAGGTTAGCCATGAACCAAAGATCATTGACTGATGTGTCATTAAGATCTACAAGTCAAGGGATGCTCCACAAGCCTTCTCCTTTAGATATTTGTCTGAGACTATTAGGATGCTTTGCTCTGAGAAAAAAGTTGATCTTCTGATAGCGATAAGTTTCCGGTAACTGATCCAAATGCTCTAAATTTTGGATATGATGTAGATGAATGAATGTAGATACTAGGTCTAGATCCGTAAGATGTGAAATACAACTGCGGTAGAATACCGGACCAAAAGTAGAAACTGCTTCTGACTAAACTACCTGAACTGAACTGGAAAATGAAAAGAAACAAACTGAAATGCCAACAAACTAAAATGCAAATTTTTTTAGTTGATGCAAGATTACTCTTGAACTCTGCTCTTGCATCAGCCTAGTCTTAAGGGGGTAGGATGTAACAACCCTCCCTATTCGCGATGAGAGTTGAATGTGAGTGGGTGGCACAATGTCAGTTTTTATTTTGTTTTACTCTCACCATGCCATATGATGGCTCTCATATGGGGTTGGTGAGAATAATAAAAGAGGAAGAAAATATCTTTTGGAGTAGTTGGGAATATTCAATGATGTAGAAAACATCTGCAAGTGGGGAGTAATTAGATGTTGGTGAAAAGGCTTGAAGGCAGCAAGAAATATCTGGAGAGGCATTTGAATTAATTGATGCCTTGGGGAGAATCTTTCTTATGGTGGAGGATTTGGAGTGGCAGTAGTAGTCACCTCTTATCCACACCCCTCCCTTGATAATCATTGATGGCATTATCATACTTTGTTGCATGTCCTATGTCAAACAGTGCAAGGGGTTTGAAAATGGGTCCCATGTGCCTATACCCCATCTCCTCATTGAAAACACCAATTGGATTGTACCATTTTGGGATGAAAGAAAAGACTACTATTTTAGAAGGATGGTGAAACCTTACAAAGACTTGAGTCTCAAAGTCTTTAAGTAGTCGAAGACTCTAGTGATCATCAAGGCATGAAACTATATCTGATGGGGCAGAAGTTCCCATAGATTGGATTTGAGGTGCATAAAGGGCCAACAAAAAAATGGAGATACAAAGAAATTAATCAGATCTAGGTTTGAATCTAGAGTGGTTTGTTCTTAATGTTAATGATAATACCCACTTCTTCTCCACTGTGGATTGGTCTGTAAAGAATTCATTGGTGATGGTTTCTGCCATGTCGTTTGTAGTAGTTGGAGACACTTGTCATCCAATTGAAAGAAAGCCACATCAATCACCCATCCTACACAAGAGATAGAGAGATCATCACTAGACTTTGATATCAATGACAACACCCATCTACTGCGTCAACATAGAAACTACAAAGAGAAAAGAGGAGTCAATGCACTTTTTAGAGGTGGAAAAACAAAAGAAAACAGAAAGAAAAAAACATAGAGAATGGAAGAAGGAAGCATGGGACATCCATACATAGGAAGAATATCATGTTCCAAGATTAAGGTGCACTGGAGGGGAGTATGACCAGCCAGAAGGGGGTACGAGCTAATTTAGAGGTATTTACCTCAGTTCTTTGTTTTCCCAACATAAAAACTAGAATCTGTCTACTACAATTTCATTACCACAGGAAGAACTAAAACCATCGTTGACGTTTGGAATGAAACCATATGCCCAAATTTATTTTGATGCAATATATTTGCATTTCCTCAGTCCTTGAATTTATATTCATTGTGTAGATCGATTCCCTCAGTCTTTAGATTACTGGGTTTGTAAAGAAAGATTATATATTTTCTGAGTTAATATATATTAGGCAAACAAATGAGGGTCGATCTTATAGTGAATAGAATGAGGCAGCCATACAATACTGGGATGTATGATAGAAATTGAAGAGATCTTAGTCCCATGAAACCCGCTTGTTATACGATGACTTCTCTGATAGATTTTCATTACAACTTTTCTTAAGAAAACTAATTGGTTTTTCTTTGGTCACATAGTCATTTTCTACTAAATCTCCATCCATGTGGAAACTATCATATTTAAGTTAAAGAATGTTATGGCACTTAAATACCCTTGAGTCGTTGATATGTCTCAGTGTATTGAAATTTGGTTACATAATTCCTAGTTATGAATATATGTCACACAAAAGGCAAACCACTGGAGAAAGGAAAACTAAGATCTCAATTTTGTTATTCCTCTTAATGTTTTCTTTTATGTTATGTTAAATATGGTAGACAATATATATTTCTAGGCTGGGAGTAGACTCACAATGCTATTTGCCATGATTTTCTTATAATATCCTTGCAATCCTTTGTGAAAAGTGATCAAATTGGGGTCACTGGAGTTATTACATGACTGACCTAACTGTCAAAGGGCTATTTTCAATAAAATTACACTGTCATCAAAAGTTGTTGTCTTGTAGATCATATTTTGCAATTTTGTATTTTAATATTTAAAATATATTATGTTTCTGTTGAGTTAGAAGGGGCGTCCTTGGGACACATCCCCTATCCTCTGTGTCTATTCCAAATACCTTGGAGATGCAGATGGGACACTCACCATGTCACCTATTTTTTATTGGATTGTTTAATTGGGTTTTGTATGCCTTGTTTGGTTAAACAAGATGAGCTTAGTGTTAATGGTGTTTTTAGCACACAACAACACAAGTGTGATTGCTGGTATCACATTGCTCTTGAAAAGTATCCTACCCTAGGTAAGACTACTCCAAGGATAATACAGCTAGGTCTTAGCTTTGCATGGAATGACTCAGTGGTATGCACTAGCTGTACCAACAATGGGTCTTACATCAAATGCAAGGTTTATGAAAGATGGTAGTGATGTACATGCAGAAACCCTAGGTGGTTCAAACTATGAAGTCTAAAATTTCAACAGATGATCAATGTATTGTTGCTCAAATCCTAAATCTACCAAACTTTATATAAAGAAAATGCAAAAGGAAAGGGAAAGAGAGAAGGGATAAGAGATCCTAAGTGACAGTCACAACTAGGTAAAATGCTGCAAATAGACAAATACTTTTAATAAACCATTCCTTGTTTCACCAGGATAGGACACCCACAATGTTGCAAGAAATGAGATGATCTTCAAAGGATCCTTTCGATTTTTAAATTGCATTCACTCATTAAACACCCAAACAATGGCACAACTTAACTCATGGAGTGCAACCGAACTGTATTCAATGACAAGGCCCAAGCTAACTATACATATCAACTTACAATCAATAAGCACTAATAGTATGGACCAAAGCATTCATCAAATATCTTAACATTTACCCATCATTGCAAAGGCACAACTAATTAAATGCAAATTGATATGAATCATGAAAACCAAAGAGGATAACACAAGAATGCAAATTCCTAGCAACCTACAAAACTTGCTTTGTATTGATCACAATTTGGCAAAGTCTCAGCAATTCAAGTTCAAATCTTACTTCAAATGAGAAAAAATGATGGCCATTTTATAGACAAGGCACCATACTGAGTTTTTCAATGGATGGTGGAGATTAAATCAACACCAATGGTCTAGATTACATGACATTTAATGAGATACATCATTTTGTTGTATTTTCATATTTGTATTTGTCCTTGAGGTAAAAGACAAAAAATAGCTTGCAAATACATTGAATCTAGACAAAATGGATACCCATTTAGTTGTACATGATGAAAAGTCAATTTTTAAGGCCTAATAAAGCTAAAATAGAGTCACATGACACTTGAAAACATGAGCTGATGTGGATTCATGAGATTCAAAGTGCTGACTAGATCAAGAGGAGTATGTGGCACATTTTCGTGAAGGTGTATCCATCTAGATGCTTGTTGAACCAACATTGCATGACTGGATGACTGGGATAGCTATGAACAAGTCTTGGACATTGGACTGGATCTGCAAAAACAACAGTGGTGTAGGCCTGATCTTCAATGTCTTCCAACTCCTAAGGCCTATTTCCATCATCTTGAACATCATACTAACTTCCTTCTACATGTGTAACAACAATTTGGTCGATAGAATGTCAATTTTGCATTTCTGGGTCAGCGGGGTACTGTTGTATGTTCATCCTTCCAAGATAGCTCCAACAAGGTCTTGTGTCCTCGAAGACCTAGAATTCCTAATGTAAAGCAACAATTTCATCATAAAAAATTATTTTCCATCAATTTGGATGAAGATATGTCCACTTGTAGCTATAGATCAGTCAAGAACAACTGATTGTCAATGCCACCTTCTTATAAACAACCTCTTAAATCTAGTGATTTTCACATGATTTTCTATATTTTTTACCATTTTCAAGTACCCATTTGGCCAACATATTGATCATGGATGTTTTTAAAACCATTAGGATCCATTTGGAGACTTTTATTTCATATTTTTCTAGCCTTTTTTGCAAAAAGAAGGATTTTTGGGGGTCACGGACTTTTCATATGCAATGGCATTAGTTGTCATTAAACGTGCCCAAAATCTGCATAAACTTGGTAAGAATTTCCATCATGATGTGACAAATGATTGTACAATTCAAATCCATCAAGAAAGTCCAAGTTTCCCCTTCAAAAACTTAATTTTTAGACCAAACTATGAAAAAATATTGATTTTGGTTGTCACGGACCTAGTGTTGATTTTGGGGTATACCAACTAAAAGTCGGTGCAATGCAATTCTAGTGCATGTTGGAGGGGTTCATTTCTAGTGCAAAATATGTTCAATGCTGATTTTAGGTCCAATTGACTAAATTCAGTAAAGGCATTTTTTAGCGCAAGTCGGTAGAAGCTAATTTTAGTGCTAACTTCGCAAATGCTTCAAGCGCGGGTTTTGATGTCGACCAACTAGGAATGTTTCATGAGGTCAGTCGGTGTGAATTCCAGTGCAAGTCAATGGCAAATGAATTTAGCGTAAAGTGTAAAGTGTTAAGTCAATGCAGATTTTTGGGTTCGACTGACAAAAGGCAGTGAAGGTCATTTTTTGCGCAAGTCAGTTGACCGTGATTTTAGCACTAGCTTTGATCGATGCTGTCGACAGGGATTTTGGGGCATACCGACCTAGCGATGTTTTTACAACCAACTGACCAAAGGAAGTGGAAGTGAGTTTTAGCACAAGTCAGTAGTAGGTCATTTTTGTGCTAGGCAATGGGATCAATTTTTACCGCAAAGGTTGGTAGGGGCTATTTTTGGCGTAAAGTACAGTTGGGCTCATTTTTAGTGCTAGATTTTAAATTAGTCAAGGTGATAAACTTATACTTTAAATATTTTTAAATATACTTTTAGTATGTTTGAGATAGGTTCCAGATCCATAGGAGTTCATATGCAGATTCTAGAATTTTGAGGTTCCACCAGATTTTAGACTTGGCCATTTTTTCAAGATTTTTAGGGTTTCAGACTTAGCCAAATCAGGGCTTTAGGACCATGTGTCAGGATGAAAGTATATGGACCCCCTAGTGAAATCTTATGGTTTTGACATGATTTTGTAACTCTAAGACCTGGAAACTAGGAATTTCAACATGACACATCCTGCAAAAGCAATTTCAAGGGCAATACCCAGTGACATGGGATATTGGAGCAAAATGTAGTAACACCCAATTTTAGCTCAAAAGGCAACAAATGTCAATCTTTTAAGCACAAGACTACCCAAGACACTTCCAAACTAATTATACATGACATCAAATGACCTCATATATATAAAATACTCAAATATGGAACAAATGTTGTATTCTAAGCACATGTTCACCTTCTCATCATCATAAGTAACAAAGGTTGAGACTCCAAGCCAAAGTGAAAGAGGGGGCCTCCATTTCTCAAAATGGGGATTGTGTGCAAGACACAACACTTAGGTCTAGGATATTCAGTCCTTGTGCATGACCTTGAGCACTTGTAAAGGCTAAGGATGCATATGAGAAGGTCAAACCATCTACGAGGCATTGAGTTATCCATCTGTGAGATGTTGACTCGGGCAGATCAGGGCAAAGTACATGCTTCATTCACATTACTTGGTTTTAGCTCACAACAAGTTTGCACTATACATCCTAGAGAGTTACATGAGAAAATTGACTATTTAACCTTCCTCCAAAGGTTAGATCTACACCTGAAGGAATTACTTCCTATTTTTGAGATACACAAGCCTAAAGTTGGATATATGCAAGACATCCATCTTCAGAGCAAGACCTTTCACAAAGGAATTGCAAAACAAGTAGATACATATGCAAGTGGTCCTATCTTAGTCAAGAACACCCAAAGAGTTGATAATGCAGGACATATAAATCCATTCACAAATGATCACAGTCAGAAGGATAGGTTGCACATTGAAAAAATTGAAGTCCCTTAAGTTACACATCAAAATACATGTCTATGGCAAATAATGCATGTGGTCTGCAGATCACCCAACTAACGAATATGACATTCATGACTGGTTAAAATCTCTATATCAGTTGGACAAATCAAAAGAGTATGTTGTTCTAGCTTGGTTAAAACTAAGTTTGCAATCATAGGACAACAAACAGAGCAATGTGTAAGATTGGAATTCTGCTATTGAGGGTGTTGATAAGATTGATGATGAATCCACTCTCATGAATAGTCATGTTGATGCAGATTAGCAATCAAATATTTCACAGACATCAGGTCCTAAGACTAAATTTGTTGCTGTAGAGATGTAGAACAATAGTTCATTTCAGGCTGCTGATAATTTTGAGTTTGAACAATAATTAGATCAGATCGGATGTGTGCAAGAACAAGAAGACATTAGTCTTCCAAATGAAGAACAGTCATGGACAGCAATGCAAAAAATTGTTCCAAATGATGTACTTAATCCACAATCAAATTGCGAAGAGGAAAGTGATCAGGATTATGAGTATATCAGCACAGTGCATTACCATGATCAATCATATCAAGCCAATACAGTTGTTGTAGAATAGTCTCAAGTTGAGTCAAATGAAGAAAAGTAGGAAAATACACCACTCCAAGATAACATTGACAATATGAATTTTGTTATGCAAGAAGAAAGATACTTTGTTGTTGCTGCAGACAATAGATGTATAGTCCAAATAGGAAGGTTGTTAATTGATACATAAGTAGTTTTTTTAGAGAATGTGATTGATATGGATGACTCTTCATTTTCTATTATTTTGTAATTTGTTTTGAAGAAACTATGGACTTTTGGGTTCCTGGGGGAAGAGATCTATATAACTCTTTTTGTAATCTTTGTAGAGGATCTTTTTGCTATTCAACAAAGGGCTCCTGTGAGAGCTATAGGTGTATGGTGAATAGATGTCTAATTTTGTTTTTTGTATCTTTTGTGCTGGCTAGATTTCTGATCCCCTTTGTACTTTGATACATGAGTGAGATTCAATCAAAGTATAATTTTTGGAAGGAGATTTGTTACTCATTTTCCATAGAAAGGGGTTACAAGAGACTTTGAGTTCTAGTTTGAGTTAAACATTAATGACGAATTGTGTTCTTATGTCCATGGTTTCTTCATAGAGCCTAATTATTCTTATGTTCATTCAGCCTTTTTATATGTTACAATCCCTTCTACATGCTCTTGATTTGTATGTGTTATTGGGGGACTGTGCCTTTGTTGTTAGTGTTTTACTTTTTTCTATTGTGGGAATTTGCATTGTGTGCATGCTCATAGGAAGATTTCTCCTTCTTTGTCGTTCATCTTTCCCTGTTCCTTTTTGTTGCCTTTTTATACCTTCTGGTTAAAGGTACTCTAAAGATCCAAAAACTCCATCATATGAGGGAGCTGCCCCTCTTAAACACAGAGGATAATCATTGTAATCTCAATGATTACTCCATTTGTTGGTTTCTTTTGTTGCTACCTATTGTGCAAATTAGGGTACTTCTACAGTTACAAAACTATTAACCGATAGTTTTTGGTGACTCTACTGGGGAAGAATCAAAGTGCCAGTGTCCACATTCCTCAAAATCTTGATGGTACCTCCACTAGAATGGAGGTTGGCAACTCTATTGTATTTGAAGAGCTCAAAAAATGATTCAATGCAAGGTAGATCAAAGAAATCAGCCCAAAGCCAGAAGATGACCTATGCCAACAATTGAAGAGATATTAGTTGAAGATGATGAAATAGTTAATTTATTGTGGAGCAGTATCAAAGAAAGTTTCTCTAAAGTAGAGAGGAAGAAGCTAGATCCATCCAAAGATTACAAATCCACATCAGTGCTCAGAAGTTTGCATCAGAGGTTTTATCTTCTCAAAAATCTTGAACAAAAGGTTCATCAGTTACAAGCAACTCTCAAAGAAGTACCGAACATAGAAGATCGAGTTTCTTAAAACTTTTATGTTCTTGGTGAATGAGATTCTATGCAAGCATTAGTTGAAACCAAAGATTTGTTAGTGCCATGGAACCTGGTTATATTTTTTTACACCATTTCAAAAAAAATTGGTTTCATGGTCTTATGGTAAAAGGGAACTTGGTCTATGTTAATTGATAAAGTGAAGACACACTAAAGCGATCAAAGGTGCCAGAGTATCAAGTTTCAAGGTAGAATCCATTCTGGGAGTCAGTAGTTATGAGTCTAAAGTAAAAGAATCAGGTATGGCCTTCAATGTTTGATATTGCCTATGACTGACAAGGCACCAGCCACATCCATACAATGAAGAAGCTCCACATAGTTTCAAAGGTGGCTCAATGTTTTAATCTCTGCAAACAATGTTAAATTTAACATCATAAATGTTGCAACTCATATAATGCTCCAGCCCAAAGAGTCAATTGTCTTAGATCAAAGGACATGCCTCTCTTTTAGAGAGAAGTAACACAAGGGGCACGAACCATAGAAGGCACTGCCCAAATCAATAAATGCAGCCCATGAACAACAAAACCACCATGGTTAGATGGCATTCCAATTCAAATGAAAGATTCCAGTAATATAGACACACCAATCATGAATAAGGCAGCTAGCATATGGAAAGTAAGCATGGTCTTTACAAATCATAGGTAAGTCATAGTAAGATGATGGCGTATGATACTTGATCATGAAATGATGACGCTACAAAGATAATGGTGGGCAAGCTTAGAAAGAAGGCATGACTTATAAGGAAAAGGCTCAACATAGATATATGGCGTAGTTGGTCACCATGTTGAGTGCAGCCATAAAAGATTATGACGCTGTCTATGAACACTCAACCAACAGAGAGATGCCAGCATCAAAAGGTAAGCATCAACCAGTTTTAATTGAAGTCTCAACATATGAATTAAGGGAAGCTCAGTCTCAAAATGATAGGTGTTGTAGAGATATAAGGAGTGGTGTTCTCTCCATAAGAAGGAACGTAGCATTTAAACTATCTTATGCCTTTTTTTTTAATAATGTGCTGAAAAAGGAGGTGCGGCTAGTTTATTCTCTGTATAAGCCACCAAATAGTGGCTACTATATCGCGTAGCATCAGAGCCAAAGACACAGAGTGTTTAATATGTGCATCATACAAAAATGTGACGAAGGTAGAAATAGGTGTCCAAATGGAGATTAATAGCAACCATCCGATGTTGAAAGAAACATATCAATGGTTCCAGTAAAAAGCCAAAGCCAGTATTGGAAGACACCACTTGTCGGCAACCAAATTAATGAGAAACTCAAAGGAAGATGAAAAGAAGGGCACGTGCAAGATATGGATAAAGAGGAGCTAAAAAAAATGACGTGGATCAGACAACGAGGTTGATCCCGAAGCAAGGAAAATGAATTATTTTCATTTTATTAAATGCATCTAATATTTTAATGGTGGGCCCCTTCTTTAATAAGTTGAAGACTTATTAAATATAAGAGTCTTTCAGTTTCAAGTGCCACAAGAAGAAAATTTAGTTTTAAATAAATATTTAAATCTTTATTAAAAAATGTGACATGGGTCCAAGTTAATAAAGAGAAACTTTAATAAAGAATATTTTTATGACTCTCTTCATCCCATGAAAAGGAGATGAAACCCTAAATGATTATGTAGCCAATTTGTTTCTTTTTCATGGCAAGCTACAACAAGTAAATTGGAGAGTGACGGAAGTTTGTTCCTCTTCACACAGGTCAAGGATAAGCAAACAAAGATATTTTCCAGCCACAGTTTCAATTCTAGAATTAGTTACATGTCAATTATTTTGCCAGATTTTGGGCTGGATTTTGTGGGTAGTTGAATATTTCCTGAGTGGTGAAGATATTATCTTTTAGTTTTTCAGGATATAAATGTAGATCCGGGAAGCAAAGTAAAAACATTAAGAGTTCAATAGTTCTACAAATTAGATTTCAGAGGAGCTAGTAGCAAATATCTCTTTTGCCTTTGCAAGTGGTTCTTTCAGGAGAATGTAATATTTTACTTTGTGCAATAATTTTAGCCTCTGTAATTTTATCATTTATTCAAATAAAGAGTTAGTGTTCTGTGCATATCTAGATGTCTCTATTCTTTGTTTCTTTAAACCTGTATTTTTTTCTTCCTTTGTTAAATTTTTTTTTTAAACTGGGTTTAATCATGCATTTGCTCTTTGATTCCAATTAATTTCACAAGGTTAACATTGTGCAACTAAGTTTTAAATCTAGCAGATCACCTTAGATTTAGGTATTTATTTATGCACAATCTAGTTTTCTTTCCAACCTTTTCCCCAAACCCCCATTAAAGAATGGAAGAGCCAGCTTCCTTAAAATCTAGAGGTTTTTTCTAGGGTCAATCTCACATCTCCAAAACTTCCCATGTTGCTACTGGATTAAACCCATAGATTTATGCATCAACAGTTTTTGGAACGTCCAGTGGGACTGGATTCAAAGACTTGTGTCTTTGTTTTCAGTGAAATTTTGTGGTTTTGATAGAAAATCACAAAAATATCAGCTCATAGGACCATGAATCATGCATCTAGTGACACTATTGGTGAATCTTTCTTAGATCTTTGCCTCTGTAGACCATGGCAACCCCTGGTATATATGTGCATCTAAATATTCAGCGAGATCTACCTTTTGTGACTTGGGATTCAAGTCATCTTGTTCTTCAGTAGTAGGGTCAAGTTCCTGACATAGCATGGAAGGAACTACCTCACTTTCTTGGAGATGGCTCAATTTGCCCTATAGATCATATTCAAGATGTTGCAAGTTTATGCTCCATTCACAATGACATGACTAAGAATCATGCTCTCTTGTTGTTGGCATCTTCCCTCAAAGAAAAAGCAAAAGAATGGTACAGAAGATTGGGACTCATCTACAATCAGTTCAAAGATAGGACAGATGTCGGCACTCTCACCTAAAATCTCATCACCATCAAGAGGTATCCAATGGAATCCATACATGATTTCAATTCAAGATTTGATAAGGTATGGAAAACAATTTCTATAGACATGAGGCCTTCTCCATTCTTTGCATTCTTGTATTATTTAAAGGCTTTAGACCCTGAGATCTCTATCATGATACAATCTTTAAGAGGTGAAACCCTGCCTCAGTCATATGATCTTGTTGTTAGAGATGAAAGTAATCATATAGTGGATGGTAAGTTGTCTCCTCTACCCTTAGGACCACTTATGCTTCATGCAAATAGCCTATCTCAAGTCTTTTATTGTAGCCAGATACATACAAATTTTAGTCCACCCACCCTCCCTACTGATTTGCTGAATCATGAGGATATGAGTGTGGTGAAAGAACTTATAAAGACCCTCTCCTATGAGATCAATGAGTTAAAAAGTCAAGCTATGTACTATAATGATCCAAATTGTATGCCCCTAAGTCTGTATGAACAAAAATCTAAATATAGCCAGAAAAGACCCATTGATTTTCAGAATTATGCATTATGAGGCTCTTTAGATGCAAATCAGCCCATTGAAGCAATGGACCAGGTTCTTTGTCATTTTGATATCAAGGAGGAATTAGGTTTCAATTCTCAAAATGCAAGAAACATACTTCAAGAGGTGGTCCTTGTCTATTCGGTGTGTCTTTCTAATTTTGAACATCAAGCACCTATGGCAACATGTGATTCAAAGATTCTATCAAGTCATGAAGAAGATTCAGAAGGTACTTATGAGGTGAGGCTTCTAGAAGCTATAAAGCACTTCAAGAGAGGTTTTAAAGCTGAAAAGTACTAGGTCCACAGTGATCCACAGTCTGTATCCCATCTTAAAGAAGAGGTTACAAAAAAGGTTTCTGTAGAGCCTATCAAGAGTGAGTGTTTTTATCTCTGTCATGAGGTTTCATATTTTGAAGATGATAGCACAGATATGCAATATCAAGGTTAGCATGATGATGATTTGTTTTTAGTTTTTCTACAAGGCTACCACCTTCTAGATAAGGAAGATCCTACAATTGAGAAAGTGCAAGGTTCATTTGCAAGGCTTCCTGTAGTAAATCATGAATATGAGTTTGAAAGAGACAAAAGTGTAAGAGCTGATTTGTTTTCCATTCTGGAAAATGGGTACTACCTTCTTCTTGATGAAGACCCACAGATGCGAGGAAAGATTCATAATGATGAGGTCCAAAGAGACATCTACAAAAGTAAAGAGTTACATACTAAGCCACATTCTACTCCTTTCTTCTTTCATAAAGGAATCCCAATCAGGTTTAAGGTTCTAATGGGTAGTTCAGTCATCTGTCACCTTAATTTTGATGCTATTATGAGTCTTCATTCTGTTGAAGAGTCAGCAAGAGAAGTCACTGAAGAAGTATTGTGGATAGAAATTTTCAAATGCCATCAAAGGAATGAACTCCAAAGCCTAATTCTCCCTCCCCATCCTCCACTGAAGTAGACACTTCATGCAAATCAACCTGACTGGTATTTTTGTGCAAAAGAAGAACCTTCGGAGAGCAGAGAGGCAAAAAGGTACAAAATCTTACTATACCTTTTCATGTATTTTGTCTAGTTAGTTATCAATATGATGTGGATCATTTGGAAAAACATTCTCACACACGGCAGTTACTTTGCCATCCTAGTGAATGGGCATGTCCTTGTGTGTTTCAGTTATCAATAATTTAGTTTCAATTTTTAGAATAAGTTGTACAACCACATTAGGATTTCAATTTTAGTTCAGTTGTTGCTCTCAATAAGTTCTGGTTACTACTATGAGATCTGGTCACTCTTTTCGGCTTAGCTATGTATAGGTTTCAAGGTTTAAGTCATCATCAATTTCAATGGTATCAGTTGGCTTCAATTACAGAGTGTTTCACTTTTCAGCAAAGTTTCAGCTTCATGTGATTTAGGTGCTAGGTTTTTTCAGTCTTAGTTTACTTGACTCTATGCCCAATAATCAAGGTACTGATATGCAGAACTAGAGATAAAGAGGTTCCAAAAAGGTAGGCCTATTTTTCCATCCAGTTGCCAAGAATTGGTGACAAATTTTTTTACACCATTTCAAATTTTTTTGGTTTTTTGGTCTTATGGTAAAAGGGAACTTGGTCTGTGTTAATTGATAAAGTGAAGACACATTAAAGCAATTAAAGGTCCCAGAGTATAAGTTTCAAGGCAGAATCCATTCCAGGAGTTAGTAGTTATGAGTCTGAAGTAAAAGAATCAGGTATAGCCTTCAAAGTTTGACACTACCTATGACTGACAAGGCACCAACCACATCCATACAATGAAGAAGCTCCACATAGTTTCAAAGTTGGTTCAATGTTTTAATCTCTACCAATAATGTTAAATTTAACATCATAAATGGTACAACTCATATAATGCTCCAGCCTGAAAAGTCAATTGTCTAAGATCAAAGGACATGCCTCTATTTTAGAGAGAAGTAACACAAGGGGCATGAACCATAGAAGGTGCTGTCCAAATCAATAAATGCCACCCATGAACAATAAAGCCACTATGGTTAGATGGTATTTAAATTCAAATAAAAGATTCCTGCAGTATACACACACCAATCATGAATAAGGCAGCTAGCATATGGAAAGTAAGTGTGGTCTTTACAAATCGTAGGTAAGTCATAGTAAGATGATGGCATATGATACTTGATCATGAAATGATGACGCTACAAAGATAATGGTGGGCAGGCTTAGAAAGAAGGCATGACTTACAAGGAAAAGGCTCAACATAGATATATGGTGCAGTTGGTCACCACATTGAGTGCAGCCATAAAAGATTATGACATTGTCTATGAACACTTAGCCAACAGAGAGATGGAGGCATCGAAAGGTAAGCATCAACAAGTTTTAATTGAAGTCTTAGCATATGAATCAAGGGAAGCTCAGTCTCAAAATGGTAGGCATTGCAAAGATATAAGGAGGGGCATTCTCTTCATAAGAAGGAACATAGCATTTAAAGTATCTTATGTCTTTTTTTTTTTGAATAACATGCTAAAAAAGGAGGTGCGGCTAGTTTGTTCTGTGTATAATCTACCAAATAGCAGCTACTATATTGGATATAGTATGATATAAGGATCAGCCAGCATCAAACCCAAAGACACGGAGTGTTTGAAATGTGCATCATACAAAAATGTGAGAAAGGAAGAAATAGGGTCTCCAAATGGAGATTAACAGCAACCATCTGATGTTGAAAGAAATATATCAATGGTTGCAGTAAAAAACCAAAGGCAGTACCAGAAGACACCACTTGCTGGCACCTGAATTAAGGAGCAACTCAAAGGAAGATGCAGAGAAGGCCACGTGCAAGTTGTGGATAAAAAGAAGCTAAAAAAAATGATGTGGATTAGGCCACGTTGTTGAACCTAAAGCAAGGAAAATGAATTATTTTCATTTTATTAAATGCATCTAATATTTTAACAGTGGGCCCTCCTTTAATAAGTTGAAGACTTATTAAATATAAAATTCTTTCAGTTTCAAGTGCCACAGGAAAATATTCAGTTTTAAATAAATATTTAAATCTTTATTAAAAAATGTGACGTGGGTCCAAGTTAGTAAAGAGAAACTTTATTAAATAATATTTTTATGATTGTCTTCATCCTATGAAAAGGAGATGAAACCCTAAATGATTATGTAGCCAATTTGTTTCTTTTTCATGGCAAGCTACAGCAAGTAAACTAGAGAGTGGTGGGAGTTTATTCCTCTTCATGCAGGTCAAGGATAAGCAAACGAAGATATTTTCCAACCACAGTTTCAGTTGTAGAATCAGTTACATGTCAGTTATTTTTCCATATTTTGGGTCAGATTTTGTGGGTAGTTGAAGATTTCCTGAGCGGTGAAGATATTTTATTTCAGTTTTTTAGGATATAAACGCAGATCCAGGAAGTAGAGTAAAAACATTAAGAGTTCAATAGTTCTACAGATCATACTTTAGAGCACACTGTAGTAGATATTTCTTTTACCTTTGCAAGTGGTTCTTTCAGGAGAATGTAATATTTTACTTTGTTCAACAATTTCAACCTTTGTAATTTTGTCATTCATTCAAATAAAGAATCAGTGTTCTGTGCATATCTGGATGTCTCTACTCTTTGTTTATTTAAATCTCTATTTTTTTTACCTTTGTTAAAATTTGTTTATCAAATTGGGTTTAATCATGTATTTTCTTTTTGGTTCCAATTAATCTCACAAGGTTAACATTGTGCAATTGAGTTTTAAATCCAGCGGTTCACCTTAGATTTAGGAATTTATTTCTGTAAAATCTAGTTTTCTTTCCAACCTTTTCTCCAAACCCCCATTCAAGAATGGAAGAGCTAGCTTCCTTAAAATCTGGAGGTTGTTTTTGGGGTGAATCTCACATCTCAGAAACTTCCCATGTTGTTGCTAGATTAAACCCATGGATTTATGCATCAACAGAACTACAATCAACAATGAGATAGAATTTTGAGCGAGGCTAAAAGTAAAGGACCAGAATCTTTCTCAACATGTATACAATGGAGTGAGATTGAACAATCATCTACTTTGGTTGAAGAAGAAAATGAAAATGTACTATCAGAAGAACCTAATGTCATTCTTATTCTGAAATGGTGCCTAGAAGGATCAAATGATGACTTTTTATGTGAGTCCTGGATGAAGATGGTCACATTACTAAAATTGAAATTGATGCAGCCACTTGTGTCTCCAATGATAAGAAAGAAGGTATGAATGGTACTGTATTTTCTCTTGAATCAAAAATCTTTAATTTTGATATTGATGAAAAAGACCAAGTGATAGAAAGTATTACTCATGAGGCTGAAAAAGAGTTTTAAAATCATAGTTCAGACGTGGAAGTTTTTGTCTTTGATATCATCAATTTAGTATTTGATAAAGTAGATAAAGAAGAGCCTAATGAGACAAAGGATAAATTGTATACCCAATCTGCTTTTCCTCTCAGTGATGATTTTCTTTGTGCAAGAGGAGAAGAAGTTCTTTCTATCAAACTTGATCCCATGCTTGTAGAATGTGATATTCAAAGATCACAACCAACAGTCACATTTCTAGAGATTGATTCATCATGCAATTTGTAGAAAGAATGCTTTATTCCTGATGTTTTCTCTCCAAGTCTTAGTGTTCATAATGAGGTTATGATTGAGACACAGCCAGAGTATATGACTTTTGAGCTTCATGAAGAAGATAATAAAGGAGAAATATTGTAGCCAAAGGTGAGTGAAGAATTCATATTTCAGTCATTTTACATTGAAGATGCAATTATGCATTTTGAGAATGATTCATCAAATGAGGCTTGTGTTAGAAATATATGCAATGATTTTTAAAAATATGAAGTTATGAAAGGAAAATAAATTATCGATATTAATGAAGGATTGCAGCTTCAAAAATTTCTAGAAACTTAAAATAATAACCATCTTTGTTAAGATGTTAAGCTCTCTCCTATACCATGTATTGAGGAAGAATACTCTGTTGCTAAATGTCTAAATATGGGTGGTCTAACAACTCCTATTACAACCAGTGAACCAACACTTATTATTCTCTGCTCTTGATTCCAACTCCCATATCCCCACCAAAGTGTGCTTGATGAAAGGGAACCGGCCCAGTAGGGAGGCTTCCCAAGCCTTTTTCTATAACCTCCCCACAAAAAAAGCTTTCCACTACATGCCACTAACGAAGGTAGAGAAGCATGGAGGTTCTTATGATGATCATGAGAATCCATTTCTAGAGGTAGCCCTCCTTCAATCTCCTTAAATTGAAACTCTTTAGAGGCAACGTTATAACAATATAGATGATGACTGAAGTTATTCGTAAAGTAATAAATGCCATTGTGTAGTGTGCTCATCCAAGGGTGTCTTTCGTAGATGCTAATGATGGGAATGATGTGGGTGGTAGGGATATCCATCCACTTATCTATAGTAGAATTGTAGAGTAGAGCATACCACTCTGTCGGGGTTTCCACCTAGAAGACTATAGGAATAATTTTGAAGTGGCTAGAATAGACAATCAGTTCCACAATTGTTCCAACTGTCCACCTATAGTCAAGCAGAACATTAGGCAAGATCTTTCTCTATTTGGTTATAGGATTAAATATCACATGGTTACAATTCATCAGAGAATCCCAATGAACAAAGAGAAAATGCCCTGCCGCAACAGCATAGAGGTAAATCTCAGTCAGACATGGGTGATAGCGCTTGGTGGGCTGTCATTTCCATCTCTTCCATGGTAAAAGGATTCAAAACTAGTGGTTGAGTGTGGCATTGAAGAAGGCAATTCCGTGGAAGCCCTACACCATGTGCTGCATCACAAAGTTATGTGTCTCAACATTGAGATTGAGAGTGCTGGCTAATATTGCCCTCTTCTAGGCTTTGCAAACACTCTTGGCCCTCACCAATGAGGGAAAAGGAAGTCTTCATAGAATCTCTTCCACTGTATCATAATCCAGATGAGGACTATCATTGTTATTATTATCAGGAAAATCAAGTATTGGCGGTAGGGACTCACCTTCTCCAACAACATGCTGCTGCTACAATTGAGGAGGGGAAGTTGGAGTGATTGTTTCATATCTCTTGTGAAAGGCCATTAGCACTATTAAAAATGGAAGGCTCGTAAACTTGTATTCTATCATATAGCGCCACATATAGTTGAATTTTCTAGGTATTGTCCCATTTAATTCATCGAGCATGTCCGCATCTTTAAAAATCTGCAGAATTTGAATGTCGTGTCTCCTTCACTACTTCCTCTGTTGAAGATAAAATGCAGATAAATAAAAAATAAAAACAAATAAAGAATCAAATCCACACAAATAAAAATAGACATGAATTTAACATGGTTCACCATTAAAATAGCTACATCCACCAAGGAAAGCAAGACAAACTATTTCATTAATCATAAAAATCACATCAGTCTTCTTCTACACAAGAAAGAGAATAAGAAGGGAATATATCAACTCTTTAGGCAAGTGAAGTGACATGGGAAGAGGAAGATGAAAGGGCAGTGACGGTTGGGCTTCATTTCCAATAATCTCCTAGTTGCTAGGGTTAGCCTACAAAAGATATCAATTAAATGCAAATAAAGATTAAACAGAGGAATGGAAATACACAGAAATAATAACACCGAGAGACAAGTTTTAACATGGTTCACCCAAACTCGGGCTACATCCACCAAACAAAGAGTCCAATATTATTATCTAGTAAACCAAACTAATTAAAACCAGCAATCCAAGCAACTCAATACCATTGTAAATTCTACAATATAATATCAATAGAAACCCTAACCCTTAGCCGCTTTTATCAAGCCTTATGTCAGTTATAAAAATAGGGTTTTTTTTATGTCGGTCAATAGAAAAATAACACTCAACACCTTTATAAAATAATAAAAAATTGTGTGAGGTTTCGGGGGTATTTCCCCCGAGCCCCCACGGGGGCGCTGCCCCTTGACCCTGTAAGAATTTGGGGGGAAACCGTGCCGATAAAAGTGGGGTAAATTTAACCTCTGAGTTTCATTAGGATTCATTTAACAACAATCTCCCACTTGGAGACTGATTAGACTCCACAACATATCATCTCTCACTTGGAGACTGATCATGACACCGCTGACCCTGAAGCTCCCACTAGAAATAAGATCCCTAGACTCTGCTGTTCTATTTTTGTTGTTTCTATATATGCCTAAAAATGACACGACTCAATCTAGATAAATATTCTTAATATTTATTTCATTCTAATTCTTCTATCAATAAATAAATAAACAAATTTATTTATTTGATTCATATTCCTCTAAGTTAATTAAATATCAAAATATTTAATTATCTCTTCTAAAGTCAAAATTAAATAAAATATTTTATTTAATTAAATTTTTCCAAACAATTAAATAATTCTCAATTATTTAATTAAGTTAATCATTCTTCCAAATTTAAATAAATCAAATCAAATTTATTTAAATTCTCTCAATCTCAAAAAATAAAATAAAATCAAATATTTTATTTATTCTTCCAAATCATGCACAACAATTAAATTAATTTATTTATTTAATGTGCTTTCTTACTTTATAATTCTTCAAATATCTTCCAAATCTTCTAAAAACAAGTCTTATTCTTCATGCACACAAAATTAAATAATTTATTATTTAATTTCTCTCAAATCATGCAAAAGAAAATCTCAAGTTGAGTTATCTATTCAATCAACCTTGTTTTTATCAATATCTCTTAAATTAGAAAAAAGATTTCTAATTTATGAAAAGCATGTCTTATCTTTAGAAAAGAAAGTAGTTAACTCAAATAAAACAACTTTTGTGTGACACTTGTCTTCTTCTTATTCGCGCACATTCCTCAACCATTCTATACCGTTGATCTTCTCATTGTTTCTATACCATTGATATCTTCTTTCTCAAGTCTATAAATTGAACCCTATTCTTCTATTTCATTCATCCAAGCTTTAAGTATTGTTATTTTGCAGGAATTATAGCTCACCTTTGGCACCAATTCTTTCATTGCTTGTGATCACATTCGTTACTATGCACCACTACCATCGTTGTGAAGCTCATCTTCATGGTGATATTATCATAGCCATTCTCAATTGACATTCTTGAAAGAAAATAAAGAAGTGCATTCTCTAAGGGCCCTATTTCATACATGCAAGATCGATTGTGATAGGCGATCAATGGACGCTACGAATTAAGGAGGTTTGCTTTGTTGTTTGTTCATTGTTTATTTGAATCTCTTTTCTTCACCATTTCATTGAGTTTTGGATATCTTGATATTAATTATTATTGTTATTCATTTAGATCCAATTTTCCCTTAACATTTGTGGTGCCCACCGTGGGGCTAGCCCCAAATTTAAACCAAAAACTAAGTTTTTGTGTTTTAGAAGCCATACACAGGAGGAAACAACGCATCTGACACATCCTAACACGCATATACTGTCCATTATGGTGCATTCATTCCTGCAGTGCATACAATCTTTATTTCGATGCATATACTATTTGTTCCAATGCATACACTTTTGCAGTGCATGCATACTCTGTTACGGTGCTTTTACCCTCTGATACAGCGCATACATCATATCAGCGTATATACACCATTTTCCAGTGCTTTTGACCTCTGTCTTAGCACATATGTCCTATGGAGCTTCTGTTCTTTGTTTCTACACATTCAGTCTCTGAAGTGGCGCATCTGTTTTAGGCAGTGATTTTTAGGGTTTCCTTGGAGTTTTTGCTAATGCTAACATCTTTTTGTAGGAACTGTCTTGATCTGTTTTGCAGGCTAGGTACTGGTTTAGATTCATATAGTTGCACTTGTTAGCTCACACTTTGATTTCTAAACGAGAAAGTGAAATGGATGCTCATGCAAATCTCACATAGTTTTAACTAAGAAAGTGGTAATTGAATCATTGCTATCTTGCATATCATTGAATCATTTCTATATTTCTATCTTTTCAAAGTTAACAACTCATTGCTATCTAGATAAAATTGAACTCATCATTGCTACCTAGGTAAAACTAAACCATTGCTATCTCAACCATCACTTCAAAGTTAACAATTCATGCTACTTGGATAAAATTAAACTCATCATTGCTATCTGGGTAAAACTGAACCATTGCTATCTTGACCATCACTTCAAAGTTAACAATTTGTGCTACGTGGATAAAATTGAACTCATCATTGCTATCTCGATCCTCACTTCAAAGTTAACAATTCGTGTTATTTTGGATAACATTGAATACATCATTGCTATCTTGGTAAAATTGGACCATTACTATCTTGTTATCACTTCAAAGTTAACAAAATTTTGTGCTTGCCCAAGTAGATAGCTCATCTAGTTTTTCTCATTTTAACTAGGGGAAAAGAACCACTGTATTCTGTGTTTCAGGAATGATACTAGGCCTATGCTCTCCCCTATCTTGGGTGACCAAAATGCTAGACATATCATTTTCGCATGTGTTTTTCCTTTAGAGGGGCCTGCTCTTGGATATTGTTCATTCAAGTAGGAACAACCCTAAGTGGTAACAGGCTAGACGCTAAGCCCTTCCAAGCCACTCTAAATAAATTATGTTTGGAGTGAAAGCTTCAAACAATGAGTGCAATTGTATTATACTGATAGTCAACCTCCCCCAAAACCCTCCAAGATGCAACCCTTACAGACTGGGAGACTCCATAATGGAGAGTAGTAGTCCCAGATGTATAACCACTCGAATAGTTGCCTTTATTACTCATCCTTGTTTTAGTAGACCAAAAACCCCTATAATCTGGTGTAGGGAAGGGCATTTATCACCTCCCAAATGTGCCTCACCTAGAGATAGGGAGAATTTAGTGTTATACTGTCCTTTGAAACCTAGGGTTGTACTTTCTTTCTTTTTAGTCCAAAAAGAGTCAAAAAATTACAAAGAAATAAAAAACCATAAAAATATTCTTTGTGTTTACTATGTCTTCTTGCCATAATTTCAGAAAATCAGATCAAAAAGACCTTCTTACAACCAAAGTACCAAAATCATTAGAAAATTTCCAAAAAAATTGCAAAAATACTGAGAAAAAACTAGAGTGGCTCATTCGTTCTCTGTTGCTGCACATTTGTACCAACCTGCAGTGCAGATGTTTTGACTTGTAGCGCTTTTACTATCTATTACAGTGCATCTAATATTTACCAGTGCAGCGCATTTGTCCTGACTTCCAGCGCATTTACCAGTTTTCGTAGTGCATCTATTCCAGTGCATGCGTGATAGTGAGCACTTGCACAATCTTTGAGAGAAAAAGTTTACCAGTTCTGGGTACCCATTTCAGTCTAGTTTCAGGTTCCTAGATCAAATCTTACTTTGTAGTCATTTTTCCATCCATTTCACACCAAAGTCTCTCTTTTGTTGGTCATCCCATTCACCTTCTAATAGGTCTTCCTAGTCCAAGGTCAAAAGTATCCCATATCAAGTTAGCATAGGCCCCTTTTTCGTATCACTTTGGATTCAAGTAACCCTAGTAGGTCACAGGACTTTGCTAGTGGTCTTGGTGCACGACTAGTCCCTACACAGTAAGATAGGTATCAAGTACCCTTACTTGCGACTATCGTCTTGTATCATCCATCTTACATGGAATCATTGATTGAAAGAGTCCCTTGTCCAAGTCTTATCGTAAGTATCCTATTCTCAATATTCTCTATTGGCATCTCGCCAAAATCTCTATTTTCATTCCACCTCATCCCTCGTCACCTTGCATGGTTCTTACTAGATCTCAATACAAAAAGCAACTTGAAATGGCTGGATCATCCAACCACATCATCACACCTCATGATAGTGATGAATAAATCTCTCACGAAGAGTATCAAGGAACCCTTAAGATTGGAAATTCCAACGCTTGTTAGAGAAAGTGCTACATGATGATCCTCACAAGTATTTTTATCATCTTAGAAATCTTGGAATTAAACTCCCCATAGATTTTGATATAAGCACAATCCAAGAAAATGTGGAGAATGATCATCAAAAAGGAAAGAAAGCCATAGACCTGAATGCAGAGGATAATAATGAAAAAG
This sequence comes from Cunninghamia lanceolata, assembly GCA_027924645.1. Taxonomy (NCBI): domain Eukaryota; kingdom Viridiplantae; phylum Streptophyta; class Pinopsida; order Cupressales; family Cupressaceae; genus Cunninghamia; species Cunninghamia lanceolata. Next base: position 30,068,136 of record BSBN01001583.1, read on the forward strand.
GAAAGAAAGCCATAGATCCAAGTGCTCCTATGGAAGAAATGAGAAAACAACTTGAGGGTCTAAAGCAACAAATGTTAGATTTCAAGATAGGTATAAACACTAAAACCTACTCCTTGGAAGATATTGCACTGTACCCCTTTGATAAAAGTTTGAACATGACACCATTTCCCTTTTGATTCGAAGTTCCTAAATTTGACAAATACAAAGGAAAAGGGGACCCTAGAGATCACATTAGGGAATTCAACACAGCATGCATGGATGTAGCTCACAATGAGACTATTCCCTAGATCTCTGGGCAGTCAAGCCATGGAGTGGTTTTCATGGCTCCCACTAGGCATCAAATCTTTTGATGAGTTAGTCAACAAATTCATCACTCACTTCTCATACAATGTTGAACACGAAGTCTCTATGCTTGATTTATGCAATACCAAGCAAAAGAGTGGTGAATCATTTGCCACCTTCCTACAAAGATGGATACAACTAGCAAGCAAGTGCTCATATGATGTACTAGAAAAGTAGTTAATGGAGATGTTTGTTCATAACCTCAACTCTGATCTTAGCTATCAAATACAAATCCAATACCCTACTTCATTCTCGAAGGTCATTGAAATGGGATTGTTCATAAAAAAATCTATGATCACCAAGGGGTAAATCAAGTTATACAAGGACACACCTACCTCCAATTATACGACTGACAAATCAAAATTTTGGACTAAAAACAAAAATGTCGTCAACGACGGAGTAGTTGATGCCAAGGTGACGACTTCCAAGAAACAACTGATATTTACACTCAATGGAGAAGACAGCAATGTTACACCCAATTAAACATTCTCTCAGGAGCCAAGACCATGGTTCAACTCAAATCCAAGGTGAAAGTTCACACCGCTGGGTGAGTCCCAAGAATCCACATTAAGGAAGCTATTGGCTAACAATGAAATCTCTCTACCGCCAACAAGTGATTATGAGCCTCAAATCAAACCTCACTATTGGAAAGATACCGACTATTGTGAGTATCATAGAGGAAGAGGACATATAACCAATAATTGTATTCATCTCAAACATGTTATTCAAGGTGTGCTTGATCAAAATCAAGGAGGAACCCAACAACATACCTCTATTGAGACACATGTGGCTTACAAGGATCCACTTCTCAATCATGACAGGCCATACAACAATAACAAAAACAATGGGAATAACAACAATGGAAACAAAAACAATGGCAACAACAACAATTGCAATAGGCAAAATCAAAATAGTGGGAATAGTAATGGCAACTATGCAAGTGTGCCATTCGACTATACCATCAATTGCATATCAGAGCATGTCCCACAAATCAATGTGGTCATGCCCAACCAACAATCAGAGCCTACCCGAAATGATTGTAGTATCATTACCCGCAATGGTAAAGTCACGATGAATACCATCCCCCAAGGTTGTCACCTTCTCAATCCAACTTCCATCAGTATAGTGTCATAGACCAACTACAGAAGACTCCAGCCCACATTTCTATCTTAAAGTTGTTGTGTCTATCTCCTTCCCACAAGGAGCTTCTCAATAAAGCCTTGTTGGAAACCACTATCCCCACTAACTTGGGCCAAGAGAAGTTTTAGGCCATGGTAGGTAATCTAACCTCCTTGAATACCATATCATTTACTGAACAAGATGACCTCTCAGTGTCTCAACCCCATAACACCCGTTTGCATATCGTCACCTTCATCCACAAGCACTGCATCAAGAGGGTTCTCATTGATGGGGGAGCCAGTTTAAATATTTGCAAGTTGATCCAAGGAAGAAGATAACTATCAAATCCTATGATGAAGTGGAGAGAACTACAAAAGGAACAGTGGTCTTACCCATACAAGTGGGACCGGTGATAAAAGATATTGTGTGCTAATTCCTATATAGGGAGCTTGCCTATAATATTCTCCTAGGTAGACCATGGATCCATGCCATGAAAGTTGTTCCCTCTACTTATCACCAATTCATAAAATTCCCACATAATGGCAAGCAAGTCACCATCCAAGGCGACCCTGACCCCTTCTAGCATTGCAATTTTATCCTTTCAAAACTTGATTGCATCATACCAAATAATAAAGCATCTACATCCCCTACCCCACAGCATGATCATACCTCTGAAGCTTCCTCATCAAAGCCCAAAGAGAAAAAGATTACCATCAAAGAAAAAGGAGTTGGGGAATACTCCATTGGGCACAGCCTCAATTTAGCCAAGATGCCTTTATCTTCTATATCCTTTGGTCGACCCAAGCATTTTCCAAAGCCATCTGCTCCTCCTATACCTCCCATAGCTCCCTTTGTAAAATGGGGGACCTTATCAGATGAAATAGAGGAAAGAGATATCCTACAATGGCTTTATAATGAAGAAGAAGAGAGCACACAACAGGAACCACCTAAGCTCCTAATGGAAATCTATGGGCAAGGTGAATCTATCCTGCATAGCATGGGTTATGAAGGACAAGGCCCCATTGGCCTAAGAAAAGAAGGAATTATAGAACCCATTCAACCTTCTTCATCCTCATTAGCTAGAAATACAAAAGGCCTAGGATATAAGGATAAGGGCAAAGATAAACAAAATGCTTGTCTGGTGGAAATGATCCATACACTTCAAGTGGATAGTGACACAGATTCCAATGAATATGAGTGGGATGAACTGACAGAGCATTCCTATGATGACAAAGAGGTTGATGCCATTCAAACTTATAGCCCCTACCGTGAGGGACAAACGCTACGAAATAAGCCATTAGAGAGTGATTTGCATATCCCTGAGAATACAACTATCAAGGAAGGTTCGAGTTCTATCGCAATAAACAACTTGGAGGAAAGTACCATCCTAAACACTCCCCCTACCAACACTCCTAGTATATCCATTCAAACTATCAATGAATCAGATCTATCCTCTGACTCCCTCCCCCTTGTGCATCCGAAACTTATTGACTGGGATCTACGAGGAACCCCGCAACTAGATATGTTCCAAAATGACGATGCCTATATTGACTATATGGAACTTAAGGACCACTTACCCAAAGGAGATCATAAAGCTAGTTTTAATATTGAACTTAATACCATGGCTTATTTCAGAGAGGGTGCCAAACCTTCCAGTTGCAAAAATATCAAAATAAAAAATGGATCTGATAGTGAAAACCACTCTACGGCAGTGTCAGATCCCAAAATAGTAAAAAGAAAGGACACATTTGAAGGTTAAAACCCAACTGTGGCACCTAACGATGGAAGGCTTGAAACTCTCCCTGATGACATGCAACAGGAGAAGTCTCAGATTGTTGTGGAACCCATAGAGCTGGTTAACATTCGAAAAGAGGAAAAACCTAAGATCATTCACTTTGCTAAGTCTCTAACCCCACCAGAGAAGACTAAGTTTGTACCATTCTTCAAGAGAAAGCAAGTCAATTTTGCTTGGTCATACGCAGATATGCTGGGGTTAGATCCAGATTTGATTCTATATCATCTTCCATTAGATCCAGGAGTGAAACTAGTGAAACATAAGCTTAGAAAGATGCATCCACACATAGCACTACTTGTAAAAGAAGAACTCAAGAAATTACTGGATGTAGGGTTCATCAGAGCTATAGACTATCCAGAATGGGTCTCCAACATAGTACTAGTATCCAAACTTGATGGTCGAGTCAGACTCTGCAATGACTTTAGAGATCTAAACAAAGCTTGCCACAAGGATGATTTTTTTGTTGCCAAATATAGATATCATAGTTGACCTAACAACAAGGCATACCATGTTATCTCTCATGGATGGCTTCTCAGGATATAATCAGATCAGGATAGCACTGGAAGACCAGCATAAGACAACTTTTACTTGTCCATGGGGCACTTTCTATTGGAATGTCATGCCATTTGGGCTAAAGAACGCGGGAGCCACATATCAACATGCTATGACCACTATATTTCATGATATGATGCACGTCACCATGGAAGATTATGTAGATGATATCCTACCAAATTCATTGACAAGAGAATCACACCTGGATGTGTTAGAGAAGGTCTTTCAAAGACTCGAGCAATTCAAAGTTAGGTTGAACCCAAAGAAATGTGTGTTTGGAGTCACCTCAAGTAAACTCTTAGGTTTTATTGTTTCAACAAATGGAATAGAGGTGGACCCTGCCAAAGTCAAGGCTATTATGGACATGCCACAAGCAATCTGTAGAGTCATATCACAACTAGGAGACAAGTGTCAACCATTGAGTCATCTCCTGTACAAGAACATTTCATTCAGATCGAATGAGAAATGTGAAGAGGCATTCAACAAACTAAAAGAATATCTTATGAATCCACCTACGCTCATGCCTCCTGTCCAAGGGAAACCATTGATACTATACATATTTGCTACACCTACAACTCTTGGGGCTCTTGTAGCGCAACAAGATTATGAGAATAAAGAAAGAGTCGTCTACTATATCAGTCGCACATTGGTGGGCTATGAGTTGCAATACTCTCAGATAGAAAGATCATGTCTTGCAGTAGTTTTTGCTTCCCAAAAACTCTAACATTATATGCTCACACATCAATTCAAACTTATTGGAAAAATAGATCCACTGAAATACCTACTAATCAAAGCAGCTCTTACAGGTCACCTAGCAAAATGGGCAATGCTCCTAAGTGAATACGACATTGAGTATGTAGACAGAAAAGCTATCAAAGGGCAAGTCATTACTGATCAGTGAGTAGATACACCATTATAGGACACCACACCAATGCAATTTGAATTTCCAGACAAATCCTTATTCAATATATCAACACATTCCTGGAAACTCTACTTTGATGGGTCCTACACAAACCATGGATCTGGGGCAGGAATCTTGTTTGTAACTCCTCATGGCGACACAATACCGAAGTCTTACTGTCTATTATTTCCATGCACAAACAACATAGCATAATAAGAAGCCTTAGTCATTAGTTTTAAGATGGCAACAGAATGGAAAATCAAAGAGCTACATGTCTATGGTGATTCTCAACTAGTAATAAATCAGGTCAATGATGATTACCAAACCAAAGATGAAAAGCTTGTCCCATACAAGTGCATGATCAAGGACTTCAAAGATTAGTTTGTGATCATTTCTTTTGAGCAGATACCTCATATTGAGAACAAAACAGTAGATGCCATGGTGACCATTGCCTCTCTTCTTGAGATACCAGAGAATGAGTCACAGTACAAGTTCTTAGTGGAAACTATTCAGCGACCAGCTTATGATCTTCCTGAAACCCATTCCATATGCCTATTAGTTGGATTTGATTCACGTTGGTATCATAAGGTTTACACCTACCTCAAGGACAACACCCTCCCACCTGACTTATCTTCAAACCAATGACGAACCTTTATATGCCAAACATCTCATTATACCATTATTACCAACACCCTATACCAATGTGGTCTAGATGGTACTTTACTCCATTGTTTAGAATGGGAAGAATCCCAAACTGCCTTACAAGATGTACACAAAGGGATCTATGGAACACACTCTAGCAATCCTTCCTTAGCTAAGAAACTCATGCATTTGGATTATTATTGGCTGAACATGGAAATGGATTCATATCAGTTTGTGAAGAAGTGCAAGCAGTGCCAAATATATGGGAACCTCATACATGCACCAGCTCAAGAGTTGAGTCCTTTAATGACACCTTGGCCCTTTTGCCAATGGGGACTTGACCTTCCTTATGAGAAAGATCCATCCACCCTCATCCAACGGCCACAAATTCATAATATCTGCCATTGAATACTTTACCAAGTGGATTGAAGTCATTCCCCTTACCACCGTCACAGGTAAACAAATCTCCTCATTCATCCTGAACTACCTCATCTACTGATACAGAATTCCCTCATCCATTATCATGGACAATGGAAGACCCTTCAAAAACTAGGATGTCCAAGAACTCTGTGACCAATTCAAAATCCATCACCATTTTTCCATACCCTATTACCCCCAAGGCAATGGTCAAGCTGAAGCATCCAACAAGACCATCTTGAAACTCCTCAAGAAGATAGTCAATGATGCTGGCCATGATTGGCACATCCAACTCAATCCCACTCTGTGGGCCTACAGAACCAGTATACGTACTCCCACAGGTACTACCCCTTATGCCCTCATCTATGGCTTAGAATCTATCCCCTCCATAGAGGTTGAATTACTATCTCTTAGGGTGTCGTTAAAAGGTCTCATATCAGATGAAGAATATAGAGTTTCCAGATTGCAAGAACTAGAGTTGCTAGAGGAAAGGAGAGAAAAATCCTTTGACCATCTCAAAGCATATCAACAAACGATGTCACGAAGCTATAACCATAGAGTTCACCTAAGAATCTTCAAGGTTGGAGATCTGGTACTTAAGGAGAACCCTCACAATCAACAGGATCGGGAAAAGAAAGGCAAGTTTGAGCCCAACTGGCTTGGGCCTTATGTGATCGTAGTTGCTTATGGATCAGGAGCATATCAGTTAGCAACATCAGAGGGTGAGTTGTTAGATGACCCAATCAACAGCATGCATATTTGCCGATTCTATATCTAATAGAACCCCAATGTAAGGGGGGAATAAAATACAAAAAAAAATAAGAAAAATACAAAAAATCAAAAAAGTCAAAAAAAAACAAAAAATTCAAAAAATTGGAAAAGTACAAAAAAATCATCCTTTGGTGAAAACCTGGCAAATAGGTGCCTTGGATAAGTATCATGATGAAAACCTGGAAAACAGGTGTCGTGCATACTTTCTAGCTTTTTGTGCAAATAAAAGCAAGTGGTGAAAACTTGGTAAATAGGCATTACTTGTGATAAGTCACTTCCTCCATCTTTGGGAAACCAATCACCTTGTGTCCATTCTTCCTTCACTTGTGTCCCATTCAATCCATATATGTTCCATAATAAAATCCTAATGGTAACCTATCATGGCTTGATACTCTATCTCTTCGTTGCCTTGTCAACCAAGCTTTTATCCCATATCGTATCCATAGTGCCAGCCTAGCATAGCATCTCTCATTAGTATCCATAGTCCAAGTCCATGAACTACGTTACCTCTACGTTGTCACGTAGGCAAGGCCATTTCTCAAATACACTCCTGAGGCTCCACTATCCCATCCATCCCATGTCTAGTCCTTCTATCTATCTGAGTCCGCACCAATTTCTACCGCCTAGGTCTTAGGTCCACTAGGGTTTACCCCAAACTACGTTGCCTCTGCATTGTCACATAGGCAAGGCCATTTAGCAATGAGCCCCCGAGGCACTGCGTCAGTCCCTTAGGGTCCATCTTACGAATAAAGGATTGTGATACCTTCAACTACATAAGTGCACGCAACAAAGAAAGCTTCCCAAAACAACAAAAGTCTTGACACAAAACATCAACCTATCCAAAGCAAAGAAAGCAAGTATCTAAAGCACTCTAAATGATTTTATCTAAATTATGGCAAGAAGACACATCTAATGCAAGAATGTTTTGTGTTTTGTGAGCGAGTTAACCTACAAAGTCTTGATTTTTGTTATTATGTCTTTCTATACTACTTGAGGATGTCAAAAACTAGAGAAGCTATGATGGGGGCATAATCATTTTTTGTTGTCTATTCTTTGTGGATCAATCTTTAGTAATGTGACAAATTTTGTCTAACGACATGATTGGAAAAAGATCATCGAGGACTTCAAAGGTCTAAACATGAAAAGGGGCAATCCTCTTCTGTTGAAACGCAAGAAATACTTAGGTCATCTAGATTCAATTTTGACTAGATGCTTGTATTAAATTTCTATATCAAAATCTATGTAAGTAATACTTAGGTCATCTTGGTTCAATTATACCTAGATGCTCGTATTAACTTACAACATTTGAAAAAAGTACCAAAAAAATTGCCCAATGATGAAATAAGCACTTCAAAATACTTGCACCATCAAGATGTCAAAATCAAAGCATCCATCATACATCCAATTATAGATCCATACATCTATATCCCATGCAATAAAAGATCCAAACAATGTAGATTAACAATGCAAAGTCAAAAGCTTGTGAACCTATCTTTCAAGTCATCCTTTCAATCAATCTTCTATCTATCACTCCGTCATTTATGTGTTTATAGAGTACATTTGGACATCACAAAACATAGCATATAGTTACATATCACATCACATGAGATAGTCATTTACATGATTAAGTCAGTTGCATACATAGTAAGTGTATCAGGTCATCCATATACAGTTTTTTGCAATCATCATATAGTGTGAACAGAAAAATATCAAAAAAACATAGATAAGTGCATCACATAAGTTGCATAAATCATACAGATACCATTTGCATTCACACACATTAAAGGCATATCAAGTAAAACATCCAAGTCTGCATTAGGTCATATAGCATCACATAGCATCATATAAAAATCTGCATTAGACAAACATTGCCTAGCATCAAGTAAAACATCTAAGTCTAATTAGATAAACATGCGCATCGCATCATACAATAGAAATACATCCATAAGCATAGAAATGAGAAAACTACATATATAAAGCATCAAATAGCTGCATCATCATATAAATATCATAAAATATGTCCAAATGTAAAATATCACATGGTCCATCTCTGAATAAGTGTCATATACAATAAATACATCCCAAGGATGGTGATACATGTCTCAAAATATAAAAGTGGTACATAAAGTCTATCCGGCTATCTAAGCCATCAAAAGTGGCACGTAGGATCCAAAGTCTGCAAAGTGTCGACTATCCCTGCTGCTATGAACCGCTGCTCCCAGCAGTGTCTCCTAGGTCCCCTCCTCCACTAGCCCTAGACTATTATGGGCCCATCACAGAGGCTCCTGACCTCAGTCCACTTGCTCTCAGGGGAGCCATAGACTGGCTCCTGTAGCTCGAGGCCCTCTGACTAGCTAGCATGGCACCATGGTATAGGCCTCAGTAATACTGTGCCTAAGCCTGTGCTCAGGCAAGCTCACCATGTACCTGCGCTAGTTGTGTCTGTGCCTGCACTAGCTGTGCCTATGCTTGGTGCACCTACCCAAACAAAACACTGCTCGTCACGTCTGTCCCTAGGGCTACCACCGCGATATCCTGCTCTACGCAAATAACTCGTATCCACGCATTTGCCATGTCTCTCTCTCTCTGGTGATCCCCACAATAAACTCTACATCTGTCTCTCACCAGGCATCAGCCATCCTAAGCTGTGCCCGTAGCTGCCTAACATGTCCTCTCAAAGTAACTATAGCCCTCTCCTAGATGTCTGACTGTGCTGGACCCTAGGCTACCTGTACCTATCCCCGCACCTATGGCTAGGGTCCATGCTATTGTGCCACCTACTAAGGTGGCGACATCTATTCCTGCGGTGTCTGTTGTGGTGCCTGTTGTGCGACCTATGGTGGCACTACCTACTGGGCATGGGAAGGTCCCTCCTTGCCTCTCCTCCTCTGTCTGGGTTGATCTCCATCGTCTCCATCATCTCCCCCATCTCTGCCACCTCCCCATCCACCTCTCCTCCTCCTCCTCCCCCTCCGACCAACCTGGCCCTCGTCATCTGAATCTGCCTCGTCTATCTAAGGCACCAGCTCCCTAGGACCTAAATATCTTAGAAATGGGTGGGTAGTGAACCAATCCTCGTAATCCTGGGTCATCCCAAAGTCTGCAATCCCCCTCCTCATATCCCAGGCGATGTAAGGTGTATGCCGAAACTCTGCTAGTGCCTCCTCCCAAACTGTCATTGTACTCTGCTGACAATCTGTTGCTCCAAGATAAACCGTGTCTACCCTATCAGCCACCGTGTCTAATAGTAGTAAGGTAGCTCATCTACCTCATCCTCCCATGGCTCACAATCTAGGTATGGCTGCCAGACGACAATATCTACTCCATCCAAAACATGTTACCAGTACTCAAGCTTCCCCAACCTATGCTGGGAAATCACTCCTACGTAGCCATAGCTATATGGCTCTCCTCTCTGTTTGTTAAACACACATATCGGTCTGGTGATCGCTATGTGCTCCCATAGACAAAACTATAGCAAAGACATGCATGTAGATAGACTCACACCCCTATGATATACCACTTGATGCATGTCAAAGTATAGGTGCGCTAGTACACAGACACCCTAAGCATACCGAGTGCCCTCTGTAGTCATCTACTCCATGATCTGACCCCATCCAATGGGGAACCCGTGTGATCTCCTATCAGGGCATACCACACCTCTGATCAGTCCTGCTACAATCCCTAGGAAGTAGTCGTAACAGTCATAAATATCTTGCCAAGAGATGACCTGCCCTACCAACTCAGGGTCATCGAACACTCATCTGCACTCAGCAAGTCTTGCATCTCTCTGTGGATCATACTCCACCATCTCACCCTAAATGGGTAAATGGAGAATCTTGTACACATCCTCCAATATAACGGTCATCTCACCAATAGGGAAGTGGAAGGTCTCGTCCTCACTGTGGAACCTCTCCACTACAGTAGTTAGCAACTCGCGGTTCACCTGAACCTCGGGCATGAAGCAACGTAATCAAGTCCCATCATGCCAAGTGCCTCTCTATCCATCTCAATCAACATGTATCTCTACAACATAGGCATAGGGAACTACTCCCTAGACTGAAGAGTATCTCGTATATCCTCCTACAAACATGCAAAGCAAGCGTCAACCTAAAGCTGCAAGTACCATACTCAACATATCTATAGAAACATATCAACTAACTTAGCATATCAAATTGATCAAAATAGCACACTACATCTCTAGACTAGATTCTTACAATCTCAGAGATAATTTATCGATTGACGCATCAAAACAGGATGCCAATCGAATAAATTTTGTTAAGTAAACTACCTATCTATATCATATGTGCTATAATAGGTGGTATATGCAACACTTCTTTACAAAAGCACCACTTCTGACAAGTGCACTACAAGAATCCATGCATGCACCATCTTATACCGTAAATGCGTTATCCCGTCAAAAGCACCACTACATACCATAAATACGCTGCAGAATTATACATGCGTTGCCTAAAATCATGCATGCACAGCTTGAGTATATGCATCATTTAATATCCTAAATGCGCTAAAGAACTACGTATGCGTAGTTTCACGTGGCATATGCGCCACACTATGTTTCAGTGCATTTTCCTATCCTATTTTTCTCCTAGCATTTATTGCTATCAAACTCAACCCTAGGGGAAATTTTTTGAGATACGTACCGGGGGTCTTGCCTCTGCTGGACAGTCGAATCAATGGATGCGCTTGAACCAATTCTCCTTGCATGGAATGTCCATCCTTGTGCTGATTGCTCTATGCTCTATGCTCTCCTAAGATCTCAGAAACAAATCAAAGAAAGACAAGTGTGCAAATGAATTGTCTTGTCGACCTAGCTCCTATATATAGCATGCAAACCCTAAATTGGCTAGGTGGTGACTACGACTACTTCCCACACCCATTTCTTCCAATTTTCTTCCCATTTATCTAAAATACATCATGTTTTCTTCAAACCTTACCTAGTTTTCTCTTTGTCTTCAGGAGATTGTCCGTCTCTCATCCTTTTACCTTCTTCCCATCTAATCTCTCGAGGGGGCATCCTATCCTCATAACTTGTACCAGGGGTGAACTGGGGCATCTATCATTATCGGGCTATCTATTCTTTGAAGCAACATAAACTGCATTGCATCAAAGAGGGGCAAAATGTATACGCCTAAAAATGACACGACTCGATCTAAATAAATATTCTTAATATTTATTTCATTCTAATTCCTCTATCAATAAATAAATAAACAAATTTATTTATTTCATTTATATTCCTCTAAGTTAATTAAATATCAAAATATTTAATTATCTCTTCTAAAGTCAAAATTAAATAAAATATTTTATTTAATTAAATTCTTCCAAACAATTAAATAATTCTCAATTATTTAATTGAGTCAATCATTCTTCCAAATTTAAATAAATCAAATCAAATTTATTTAAATTCTCTCAATCTCTAAAAATAAAATAAAATCAAATATTTTATTTATTCTTCCAAATCATGCACAACAATTAAATAGATTTATTTATTTAATGTGCTTTCTTACTATCTAATTCTTCAAATATCTTCCAAATCTTCTAAAAATAAGTCTTCTTGTTCATGCACACAAAATTAAATAATTTATTATTTAATTTCTCTCAAATCATGCAAAAGCATATCTCAAGTTGAGTAATCTATTCAATCAACCTTGTTTTTATCAATATCTCTTAAATTAGAAAAAAACTTTCTAATTTATGAAAAGCATGTCTTATCTTTAGAAAAGAAAGTAGTGAACTCAAATAAAATATCTTTTGTGTGACACTTGTCTTCTTCTTACTCATGCACATTCCTCAACCATTCTATACCGTTGATCTTCTCATTCTTTCTATACCGTTGATCTCTTCTTTCTCAGGTCTATAAAATGAACCCTATTCTTCTATTTCATTCATCCAAGCTTTAAGTATTCTTACTCTACAGGAATTACAGCACGCCTTTGGCACTAATTCCTTCAATGCTTGTGATCACATTCATTACTACACACCACTACCATCATTGTGAAGCTCATCTTCATGGTGATATTATCATAGCCATTCTCAATTGACATTCTTGAAAGAAAGCAAAGAAGTGCACTCTCTGAGGGCCCTATTTCATACATGCAAGATCGATTGTGATAGGTGATCAATGGAAGCTACGAATTAAGGAGGTTTTCTTTGTTATTTGTTTATTGTTTATTTGAATCTCTTTTGTTCACCATTTCATTGAGTTTTGGGTATCTTGATATTGATTATTATTGTTATTCATTTAGATCTGATTTTCCCTTAACAGTTTCTAGTCTAGAAGACCAGCCGAAGCTAAAGAGGAGCTCTACTTCTCCCTTGTCACTACCTTTGTAAACATATCCGCTAGATTTTTATCTGTATGTATCTTTTCCAGCCTTAACTATCCATCATCCAACACTGACTGAATGAAGTGATACCTCAATTGTATGTGTTTGGTCTTTGAATGCAAGGCAAAATTCTTTGCAAGATGTATGGCACTCTGATTGTCTATATACAAATAATTGTTAGCCTATTGTTTGCCCAATTCTTCCATGAAATATTGCTACTATATCATCTCCTTGCTTGCCTCTATTGTAGCTACATATTTTGCCTCCATGGTGGATAAAGAATCCATCTTTTGCAACTGTGAGATCCAACTCACCGATGTCCCACCTATAGTAAAGACATAACCTATAGTACTCCGCCTGGTATCAATATCCCCTGCTTATGACTCCTACTGCATGTGTAATATCCGGTCTCATGAATACCATGGTGTATATTAAACTTCCTACAGCTGAAGCATATGGTACCTTGGACATATTTTTCTTCCTCCTTTGGTGTCTCAGGACACATCTCCTTAGTCAATTTCAAATGACTAGGCAAAGGTGTGCTGATAACTTTTGCATTCTCCATATAGAATCTCTGCAACACCTTTTCAATATAATCAGCCTGAGATAGAGTCAATTTTATGTTCTTCCTATCTCTGCAAATTTTTATACCAAGCATTTGTTTTGCTACCCCCAAATCCATCATAGCAAATGACTGTGCTAACTGTTGTTTTAACTCTCTTATGTGATCCATGTTAGACCAAACTACAAGTATGTCATCAACATATAAATATAAAATAATATAGCTATCATTATCCAACCTCTTAAAATAAACACAATGGTCAGAATTACACCAGTTGTAGCTTTGTTCATCCATAAAACTATCAAATTTTAAATACCATTGCCGAAGTGCTTCTTTCAAGCCATACAAACTCTTCTTCAATCTGCACACTTGTTTCTCCTTACCTTTGACCTCAAATCCTTGAGGTTGTTCCATATATATCTCCTCCTCCAAATCACCATGGAGAAAGGCAATTTTCACATTTAGCTCTTCCAAATGCAAATCTTCAGCAACCACAATACTCAAAATAATACGAATAGAAGTCATCTTCACAACTGGAAAAAATATCTCATCAAAATCAATGCCCTTTTTATATGCAAATCCTTTTACAACTAACTTGGAGTTAAATCTTTTCTTACCTCCATCTTCTTCTTTTAGCCAATAAACTCATTTGTTTGGTAAAGCCTTTTTACCTGCAGGCAACTTACATAATTTCCAAGTCTAATTTTTTAGCAAGGAGTCCATTTCTTATTTCATTGCAAGCTCCCATTGAACCTGTTTATCCACTTGCATAGCTTCACCATACCCTTCTGGTTCAGTAGCATCTGTTAACAAAATAGAATACAAAGATGGAGAAAACCTTTCAGGAGGTCTACTTAGCCTTGTTGACCATCTAACATTCACTAGAGTTTATGGTATTTCTGGTTGTTGTGACAAAGCATGAGGAACCAGTGGAACATCACTATTTGGAGTATCATCTAGCACCACATAATCTTTTTCTTTCTTCTCATGCTGCTGCAACTAATCTTTGTACAACACCTTTTCATTGAATATAACATCCCTACTTCTCACAATTTCTTGATTTTTAAAATCCCAAAGCCTATAACCAAATTCATCAATGCCATATCCAATAAAAGTACTTTTTTTATTTTACATCCAGTTTGGTTCTATTTTCAGAATCTACATGTGCAAATGCTTCACATCCGAAGGTTTTGAGAAAAGAATAACTCACCTTCTTACCTGTCCATGCTTCCTCTGGAATACCATAGCCCAAAGGAATTGATGGACCTCTATTAATTAAATATACATCAGTGTTAACAGCCTCTGCCCACATATTTATGGGTAACCTAGCATGCAATCTCATGGTCCTTGCATGCTCCATTCTTGTCCTATTCATGCATTCAGTCACCCCATTTTCTTGTGGAGACCTCAGAACCATTTCCTACCTATGAATTCCATTAAAGGAACAATAATCCTCAAATTCTTTGCTGCAATACTCACCACCATTATTATATCTGAGACATTTTAATCTTTTACTAGTCTCATTCTCAACCAAGCTTCTCCATTTCTTAAATGTTTCAAATACATCAGATTTCTATCTAAAGAAATAAATCCATACCTTCCTAGTTGCATCATCTATGAATGTAACATAATATCAAGAGCCACCAAGAGAAAATACCTGAGCTGGTCCCTATACATCTATATGCACAAGCTCCAACTTTTCATGTTTCTTTTGCTTCCCATCCTTGAGAAAACTAACTCTCTTTTGTTTGCCATACACACAACTTTCACAGAAATCCATATTAATACATTTTAGACCTGGTAAAACTTTCTTAGAATGAAGTAACTTCATACCTTTTTCACTCATATGCCCAAGTCTGTTATGCCACAGTGTTGTCTCAAAACCTACAACAACTCTTTCAGTCTGTTCCTGCAAACCTGGAGCAATTGTTCTTGAATTTGTTTGTTTTTTCTCTGCAATAGCTTAAGTAGAAGGAACAATATGACCCATACAAAGATATAAGGTGCCTACTTTCACACCTTTTGCTACTATTAAGGCACCTTTTGAAACCTTCCATTTTTTATTAGTAAATGTAACAATGCAACCTTCTTCAGCTAGCTGCCCTGCTGAAATTAAATTCCTACTGAGCCTTGGAACATGCCTTACCTCTTGTAGTAGCCAATGATTCACATTCTGTAACTTAATCTTAATTCTTCCCTTTCCAACAATCTGACAAGGTTTGTTATCTCCTAAATAAACCAGCCCAAAATCCCCTTAGACATAATCAAGAAAATAACTTCAATGGGGCGTAGCATGAAATGAGGCCTATGAATCTAAAACCCATGAATCATTGGCATTATCTAGGGAAAGAATCAAAGCATCATCTTCAGATTTATTACTTACCACATTTGCCTCCTTATTGCCTTCTTGTTTGTCTCCTTTATTCTTCCGAGACCAATAATTTTTCTTTAGATGACCTGGTTTCCCACAGTACTAGTAGTCCTTTTGTCCTTTGGATTGGGATCTCTTATCCTTTGATTTTCCTCGTGACTTCCCATGACCTCCAGAACCCTTTCCTCTCTCCTTGGATCTGCCCCTACTTTCTACATTCAAAACACTACCTGATGTGGACCCTCCTGAGTTTTTTTGTCGCATTTCCTCGCTAAGAATAACACCAACAATAACATCAAATTTTAAAGTGTTTGAACTAGAGATAGAGTTACTTACAGCCATTACCAAGCTATTACAGCTTTCTGGCAAAGAACATAAAACCAACAGAGCCGTCAACTCTTCATCAAATTTTACTTTTATAGAAGTTAACTGACTAACAATCGTATTAAACTCATTTAAATGATTTGTCACAAATCCACCTTCAACCATTTTCAAATTAAACAAACGCTTCATGAGAAATACCTTATTTGAGGCTGAGGGTTTTTCATACAGTTTAGCCAAAGCTTTCATCAGTTCACTTGTTGTCTTCAGTTTTGTTATATTGAATGCCACAGATGGTGTCAAGCACAACCAAATGGTTCTTAGTGCCTTTCTGTCTAAAAGTTCCCAATCCTCATCTGTCATTCCTATTGATTTCTTGGATACTCCTTCCAATAGCCTCCATAAACCTTTTGATAGAGGTAATCCTCTATCTACATCTTCTATAACTGATAGTTCTGCCCATTAAATTTATTGACTTTCAATTTACCCTCATCTGCCATTGCTCCCACTCAACCGTGAGACCTTCCTATAGACGATAATTGAACACAACCCACTAAAATACCACTTGTTAGGGTTATCCTGTAGAAGATATCAATTAAATGCAAATAAAGATTAAACAGAGGAATGGAAATACACAGAAATAATAACAGCGAGAGACAAGTTTTAACATGGTTCACACAAACTCGGGCTACATCCACCAAATAAAGAGTCCAATATTATTATCTAGTAAATCAAACTGATTACAAACAGTAATCCCTGTAACTCAATACCAATGCAAATGCTACAATATATTATCAACGAAAACCCTAACCCTTAGCTGCTTTTATCAAGCCTTATGTCAGTTACAAAAATAGGTTTTTTTTTATGTCAGACAATAGAAACATAACACCCGACACCTTTATAAAATAATAAAAAACCCTGGATCCTTGACTTGTCTTGGGGGCACTGCCCCTTGACCCCGTAGGAATTTGGGGGGAAACCACGCTGATAAAAGTGGGGTAAATTTAACCTCTGATTCTGATTAGGCTCCATATAACAACACCACTTGAAATCTAAACCGCACTGTTGTCCCCAGTTTCCTTGAAACTCATTGTTACTTAACTATAGTATCAAGTAACCACTCCATTGGTTGACCAATTCCGGTGAGAATTCCAACCAACTCAACAAAAACTGACACCATGTTCACCTTTAATCCTCTATCTATCACTAACAATTAATCATTCTTCAATCCAGTCATGAAGCTCTGTTTCTTTATATTTTCCTTCTTCACCTTGGTTTTCATCTTCAACCAGTTCAACAAACTTTTCAACATCTAAAGCAAGGTCATCTTCATCGTCATAACCATCTGATTCATAGTCACCACCATATGCAATTTCTTTAGCATCCTCCGCAGACTGTTTATCCAACCCACCCTTAGTGCTTCCTAATTTTTCCCTGGGGATCTTCTCTATGTTTAGTGGGACATGCTGCGTGATGTCCTCTGAAGGATCTTATAGACCTCTTGTAGCATCTATGAATATATTTAACTCATTTTTTCCACCTGCATTAGTTCTTATTTCATCATGCTACTGTGATAGTTGAGCACTTTGACAAACATCAAGCTTTTGATTGTCATCCTCCACAACCATTTTAAATGCTTCAGTAGTCTATTGGCCCAACTTCTTTTCATAGATTCCATCAATTCTTTTGAATGGCTTTCCATCTTGTTTGTCTTTAAAACAGTACCCCATGCTATTTGGTTGATAGGGTTCAATAATTTGACAATCATCCGATTCATCATAACTAGAACTTGGGTCTTTAGTAAAATCCTCAAGCACTTTACCTTTCGCACACCAAAGTTTTTCTTCATTTTGAGGTGGACAACAAATACAATCAGTGATGCAATTGACAAATGACTCCTGTTCATCTCTAATGTCCAACTTTTTAATGACATTCTGCCCAACTGAAGAGTCTCCACAAACATCAACTCCCTTTTGAATAGGCATGCTTCGACATTCTTTTAGTTCAATGCCAGATTCCATCACCTCTAGAAAATAAGAGCCTTCATTAATGCTTGTAGAACTTAAGCCACTCCAAAACGATTTCTTCTACAGGAGCTTTTCTCCTCATTTGTCTTAGCAAATGCAAGATTTGAAGCATCTAGTAAAGATGGAGGTGTTATCAGAGGTATATCATGCACTGCTTGTGGTTCCTTGCTTAGTATATCAAGCTCTAGATATCCAACTTGAGGTACTCTCTCATCTAAGCTATTCCTCACCAACTTACCCATAGAAGCATCCATAGTTCAAGTTGATTCTACTGATATGTCAACATTACCAACAGTGTCCTGTGAAAAAAAAACCACCGAACTAGAAGCTTTTCCTCTAGTCTCATTCAACATATCACCAACTAATTTCATAGATTTTTCTTCAATAAATTCCCCTGCAATATCCATGCCATTTGTCACTTGTTTCTCCCTATGTACATTTAAGGGGCCTAGTTCTTCCTCTGTGCCTAATATTCTGCTGAAATTAACTACCAAAACTGAAGGCTCTGAATATAGTGGCTCAATGGAGAAGATGCTTTAGGGAAGGAAGGTGGGGGAGATGGAGGCCAAAATTTCCTCTTTTGATGGGAACACTTGCAACAACATTATCAAAACGTCGAACAGGAAAAGTTGAAGCTAAAATACAGATAAACGAAAAACTAAAACAGAGAAAGAATCAAATCCACAATAAAAATAGAGACAAATTTAATGTGGTTCACCATTAAAATGGCTACATCCACCAAGGAAAGCAAGACACACTATTTCATTAATCAACCCAATTACATCAGTCTTCTTTTACACTAGAAAGAGAATAAGAAGGGAATATATCAACTCTTTAGGCAAGTGAAGAGACATGGGAAGAGGAAGACGAAAGGGCAGTGATAGTTAGGCTTCATTTCCAACATCCTCTCCTTAATATTAATCTTCCTCCCTCTCTCCTTAATATTCTTAGTACAATTCTTCTCACTTTTTCTTGCCATGAGGCTTTTTTTAGACACTAATGGCTACCAAATACCAAGTTTGTCTTTCATTTAATAGCGATAATTTTTCTTAAAATTTTGATGGTTAAGTTATAAATATAAAAATAAATATAGCTCGTTTAATAGTAAAAGTTTTAAAATTTGACTTAAGCTAAAAATATAAAAACAATTAAAGCTCTTTTAATAGCAAAAATATAAAAACTATTAGACGCAGACATACAACCAATATTAAAGCTCTTTTAATAGCTAAAAATATAAAAACAATTAAAGCTCTTTTAATAGATAAAAATATAAAAACTATTAGACACAGACAACATTAAACTTTGTTCAGATAATTCAGGATCCTCTGGTGATTTCTCTTCAAACTACTGCTGCTGTCCGCTATTTATAAACTGACGCCACTGTCCCAATCAAACTCCCTCGATCCTTTTCAAAATTTGATTCCTTTTTCAAATGTAACTGCCGCCAAATTTAGTGTGTTTATGGGACGATTACCCTGCCAAATCTGTCGTGGTTAATGAGAGTGTATGCTGTGTTTGAAATGGTTGCTCTTATGACTGCGAGAGGACATCCAAAAATACCCCATGAATATGAAATGCTGCAAGTTAATCATGGAAATAGATGCAATTACAAACACCTACATAATTAGTACAAGGAATAAAGTATTAGGGAAAATGGGACGCTCCACAATGTTTTTTAAGCCAGCAGTTCCAACAAAGGAACATCTAACAATGCATCCACTCCATGTGGGTCCCAGCTAACAATTCAGATATATCTGATAACAGTGTGACATGTGGGCAGACTACTTAATAAAACACATAAGCAGAGCAAAATTAGATTAAAACACACAAACAAAATGGGATCAAACACTAAAATTAGAACTATCATGTTTTTGATGAGTAGGATTGCACGACTGAGATGTTATTGTATTAATATTTGAAATCAAAGATATAGTATTTATTTTTCTCTGAAACTGTAAATCCATTGCTTTACACTGACATTCGATTTTAGGTGGATACTGTATCCATCCAGAATGCCATGGCTGCAAAAGTAAACATAACAACTCAACTAAAAATCATTCAAAATAAGCATTTTACAATGCAAAAATTGGTATAGTTTATATTTGATTTCTTTTACAATTTCTTTATACCATTTAACAAAACCTGATATTTATATAAATATTTATATTCCAGTATATTTTAAAAATAAAAAAGTAAAAAAATACTTAAACACTACTTATTAATTAACCTAAATTTTTTTTTAACTTTTAAATAGAATAAATAAATTAATTGTAGGTTAAGCTGTGAGAATTGTATAAATAAATAGCTATAAAGTATTCATGATATTTCCACAGTCCATGTTAATGGGAATGTAGAATTTTTGGAAAAAACTGTGTATTGCTTTTTGCCTCAACATTTCGGATCATACTCCATGATTCATCATTAGGAAGAAAAGAGGAGAAATCTAATGAGTGAATTGCAGAGTAAGTCTTCTTAAAAAGAGAGAGAGAGGGTAGGGGTGCGGATTACAAGGTGAGACATGGGAAAGGAGAGAGGCAATAACTAACAAAATAAGAGAGGAAAAATAAAAGGAAATAATACTAAGAAACCAAATGAAAAAGTCAGCGAAGACCAGAGGGTGGATAGAGGTGTATAAACAAAAACAAGGAAGATGGATAAAAATAAATAAGAGTGAATAAAAATAAACATAAAAAATGAAGAATAGAAAAAATGAGAAAAAGTGGTCAAGAAATATATATATATATATATGTGTGTGTGTGTGTGTGTGTGTGTGTGTGTATACATATATGTGTATATACATATATGTGTATACATATATATATATATATATAAATATATATGTGTATACATATATATATATATATGGGAGTGAAGCCGACTACAAGAGATCAAAGACACAAAATTGAGAAGGGACCAAGTAAGGGACAAAAAGGATAAATAAGACTAGGGAGGTAAAAATGAAGAGATAGGGATAAGAGAATGACAAGTGAGAATGTGAGAGGGGGTGTGAGTGTGAGCCCGGAGGAGGATGGATAAAAGAGGAGAGAAGAGGTGGCGATGAGCAATGCCCTAGATGGAACAACAAAGGAATAACCAAAGAGGTGAAACAGAGGACAGAAAAGAGGGGGAGGGAAGGGAAGAGGAGAAGGTAAACCAGGGAAATAAAATAACAACCGGAAGTCAGAGGTGTAACCACGAGGGGAGAACGAAAAGGGGACCCACACGGGACCCAGTAACAAGGGTGGTGTGAGGAAAGAGAAGGGTGAGATGAGGTCATGAAGAAGACATGGGATAAGAAAGAAAGGGGAGGGAGTAGGGGGAGAAGGAGGAGACAGGGGGAGGAGGATGGGGATGTACCACGAACAATAGTAGGAGAACAAAGTAAACCGAGAGGGGAGGAGTAGGATGGGAAGAGGAAGGGAGGGAAAGAGCGGAAAGTGGTGGTTAGCTAAGGAAAGAGGGGATGCAGAGAGAGGGATAAGGGGATCAAGAAGTGGGATGGTGAGTGTGCAGGGTCCTTAAAAGTGGGTTCCATGTTTGACTTAGGTTCCAACCTTCATCTCGGTTAAGGTTAGTAGGGTTGTTTCTAATGTAGATGGCCTCTTTAAGTTTTCTCTTAAAGAAGTTATTTTCCTTGGCGAGGACAAGGGTATCTTCAAGGCAGATGTGGTGTTTAGTGCTTGAGGAGTGGTCTGCTAAGGCTGACTTGTTGGCCCTTTCATGTCTAATGTCTGTGCAGTGTTCCTTGATTCTAGAGCTGATAGATCTCCCGGTTTCACCTATGTAAGGGGTGCCACATGAGGAATCTATCTTGTAGACACCAGAGTTGATAAGAATGTTGGAGGGGTCCTTGGTAGAGGGAATGAGGTTCCTAATGGTGGAGAGAGGTTTGAAGGCAACCTTGAGCCCTTTCTTGCGGAGGATTTTGGCAATCTTATTGGAGATGCCTTCGATGAAAGGTAAAGTGGTGCTATGGACAACCTCAGAGTCATTATTGATAGGTTTGGGGTTGGTGTGGGCATGGGCTTGTTTAAAAGCTTTCTTAATGCACGTGTTATGGTATCTGTTGAGTTTGAGAACCTTGGTGAGGTGGGCCAACTCTTGATGGATGTGATCAATGTCACATATGCGAAACGCTCTAGTGGCCAGAGTTTTGAGGATGTTAGCTTTATGGCAAGGGTGGTGGTGAGAGGAAGCATGGAGATAAAGGTCAGTGTGGGTGGATTTTCAGAGGACCCGGCATCTGAGAGAACCATCATTCTTTCTTAGGAGGAGAATGTCCAGAAGAGGAGTTGGTTATCAGATTCCAGTTCTTTAGTAAACTTGATGTAGGGGTGGATGTTGTTGATGTGGTTGTGGAAATTTTTGAGTTCCTCAAGGCCATGGGGCCAATAGATGTTTGTGTTGTCCGCATAGTGCTTCCACCACGTAGGTTTGAGGGGGAAGGAGTTAAGGGCGACCTCTTCAAAATGCTCCATGTATAAATTGGCAATGATGGGGGATAAGGGGGAGCCCATGCAACCCTGTCAGATTGTTCATAAAACACGTCTTGTAAGGTGAAGAACGTGGATTATAAGCACAATTCAATGAGGGATGCGAGTTCATCATTGGTCTTGTGTCTGACTAGCATGATGGAGTCTAGAAGAGGGACATTGGTAAAGAGAGAAACTACATCAAAACTAACCAGGATGTCAGCGTCATTAATCTTTTTATCTTTAATGAAGTCAACAAAGTGGGTCAATTTTTTGATGAAAGAAGGGGATTTGCCGAGAAGAGGGGAGATGAGCTTGGCCAGATAGGCAGCTAATTTATAAGTGGGGGAGTCGGTGGTGTCAACAATTGGTCTTAAGGGTATGTTGGGCTTGTGAATTTTGGGTACGCCATAGATCTGAGGTGGGACTTCTTTATTAGGTAAGAGGCACTTTTTGGTGCAATCATTGAAGGAGGAATTAGAGATAGCAAGTCTTACTTGTTTGAAGATTTTGGAAATAGGATTGTGAGCAAGGACAGAATAACTGCCACTATTGTTTAGGTGATCTAGCATTTTGGAATTATAGTCGTGCTTGTTCATAACAATGATAGCGTTACCCTTGTCTGCTTTGATGATCACTATCTCTTGGTTTTTGATAAGTCTTTTGAAAGCGAGATACTCATCTTTGGGGACATTCTGCTTGGGAGGTTTGGCATGTCTGAGGGCGACAGTACAGTCTTGTCTGACTTCGTCGGCCATGTCGTTGGGAAGGGAATGGATGACATTCTCAATTTCATTGAGAAAATTGACTTTGGGTATGTAAGAAGGGGTGATGGTGAAATCAAGGCCTCTACGAAGAAAGTTGAGGGTGAGGGGATCAATGTGGACACTGGAGATGTTGAGGACGAGCTTGTTTTCCCAGTCATGAATGAGTGACAAAGACTATGGAGTGCGAGGGGGTTCGGTTGGGATGATCTTGGGGATAAAGGATGACGAGGGGACTTCATCACACAGAGTAGAGATAGTGGGGCAACTAGGATGGGCAGAAATGTGGTAATGGATAAGAGGGCTAAGGTGTAAGCCACATGAATTAGAAGCGGAAGCATTGAGATGGTGCGAAGCGGGAGACATCTTAGCAGAAGAAGGGATAATAGGAAAGAGTGGGAGGGTACGGTTCATGGGTGGGGAGATCGAATGAGGGATGGGCACCACATGCTCAGATGAGAAAGTGGGAGATTGGTACGGGTTATCGAGAAGAGACAAGTTCGGCCGGGATTGGACAACATTATCAAAAGTGGTGATGGATTGGGATTTGGCCTTGATGGTCAGGAGTTCGCTGCTCGAGGAGTAGGGGTGACAGTAAGAAGAGGGATCTCTCACTGTTAGATTTGTTGCATCAACATCAAGAATTTTAGAACCATTGTAAAAGAAAGGAGCAAAGTGAGCATGCGTACCTGGGAGGGAGAGAGGAGGACGTTGAGCAACGATCGGGAAATAGGAGGTCGCTGCCAGTGAGGGAGAGTTGCTCAACGTCCTCCTCTCTCCCTCACTGGTAGTGACCTCCTGTTTCTCGACTGTTGCTCAACGTCCTCCTCTCTCCCTCCCAGGTACGCATGCTCACTCTGCTCCTTTCTTTTACAATGGTTCTAAAATTCTTGATGTTGATGCAATGAATCTAACAGCGAGAGATCCCTCTTCTTACTCTCACCCCTACTTCTCAAGCAGCGAACTCCTGACCATCGAGGCCAAATCCCAATCTGTCACCACTTTTGATAATGCTGTCCAATCCCTACCGAACTTGTCTCTTCTGGACAACCCGTGCCAATCTCCCACTTGCTCATTTGAGCATGTGGTCCCCATCCCTCATTCGATCTCCCCACCCATGAACCATACCCTCCCACTCTTTCCTATTGTCCCTTCTTCTGCTAAGATGTCTCCCACTTCGCACCTTCTCAACGGTTCCATTTCTAATTCACGTGGCTTACACCTTAGCCCTCTTATCCCTTACCACATTTCTACCCATCCTAGTTGCCCCGCTATCTCTACTCCGTGTGACGAGGTCCCCTCGTCATCCTTTATCCCTAAGATCATCCCAACCCAACCCCCTCGCACTCCACAGTCTTTGTCACTCATTCATGACTTGGAAAACAAGCTCGTCTTCAACATCTCCAATGTCCACATTGATCCCCTCGCCCTCAACTTTCTTCGTAGAGGCTTTGGTTTCACCATCACCCATTCTTACATACCCAAAGTTAATTTTCTCAATGAAATTGAGAATGTCATCCATTCCCTTCCCAACGATGTGGCCGACGAAGTCAGACAAGACTGTGCTGTCGCCCTCAGACATGCCAAACCTCCCAAGAGGAATGTCCCAAAAGATGAGTATCTCGCTTTCAAAAGACTTATCAAAAACCAAGAGATAGTGATCATCAAAGCAGACAAGGGTAATACTACCATTGTTATGAACAAGCATGACTATAATTCCAAAATGCTAGATCACCTGAACAATAGTGGCAGTTATTCTGTCCTTGCTCGCAATCCTATTCCCAAAATCTTCAAACAAGTAAGACTTGCTATCTCTAATTCCTCCTTCGATGATTGCACCAAAAAGTGCCTCTTACCCAATAAAGAAGTCCCACCTCGAATCTATGGCGTACCCAAAATTCACAAGCCCAACATACCCTTAAGACCAATTGTTGACACCACCGACTCCCCCACTTATAAATTAGCTGCCTATCTGGCCAAGCTCATCTCTCCTCTTCTTTGCAAATCCCCTACTTTCATCAAAAACTTGCCCCACTTTGTTGAGTTCATTAAAGATAAAAAGATTAATGATGCTGACATCCTGGTTAGTTTTGATGTAGTTTCTCTCTTTACCAAAGTCCCTCTTCTGGACTCCATCATGCTAGTCAGACGCAAGACCAATGATGAACTTGCATCCCTCATTGAATTGTGCTTATAATCCACATTCTTCACCTTCCAAGACGTGTTTTATGAACAATCTGACAGGGTTGCGATGAGCTCCCCCTTATCCCCCGTCATTGCCAATTTATATATGGAGCATTTTGAAGAGGTCACCCTTAACTCTTTCCCCCTCAAACCTACGTGGTGGAAGCGCTATGTGGACAACACAAACATCTGTTGGCCCCATGGCCTTGAGGAACTCAAAAATTTTCACAACCACATCAACAACATCCACCCCTGCATCAAGTTTACTAAAGAACTAGAATCTGATAACCAACTCCCCTTCCTAGACATTCTCCTCCTGAGAAAGAATGACGGTTCTCTCAAACACCGGGTCTTCTGAAAATCCACCCACACTGACCTTTATCTCCATGCTTCCTCTCACCACCACCCTTGCCATAAAGCTAGCATCCTCAAAACTTTGGCCACCAGAGCGTTCCACATATGTGACATTGATCACATCCATCAAGAGTTGGCCCACCTCACCAGGGTTCTCAAACTCAACAGATACCGTAACAAGTGCATTAAGAAAGATTTTAAACAAGCCCATGCCCACACCAACCCCAAACCTATCAATAATGACTCTGAGGTTGTCCATAGCGCCACTTTACCTTTCATCGAAGGCATCTCCAATAAGATTGCCAAAATCCTCTGCAAGAAAGGGTTCAAGCTTGCCTTCAAACCTCTCTCCACCATCAGGAACCTCATTCCCTCTACCAAGGACCCCTCCAACATTCTTATCAACTCTGGTGTCTACAAGATAGATTTCTCGTGTGGCACCCCTTACATAGGTGAAATTGGGAGATCTATCAGCTCTAGAATCAAGGAACACTGCGGAGACATTAGACATGAAAGGATCAAGAAGTCAGCCTTAGCGGACCACTCCTCGAGCATTAAACACCACATCTGCCTTGAAGATACCCTTGTCCTCGCCAAGGAAAATAACTTCTTTAAGAGAAAACTTAAAGAGGCCATCTACATTAGAAACAACCCTACTAACCTTAACCGAGATGAAGGTTGGAACCTAAGTCAAACATGGAACCCACTTTTAAGGACCCTGCACACTCACCATCCCACTTCTTGATCCCCTTATCCCTCTCTCTGCATCCCCTCTTTCCTTAGCTAACCACCACTTTCCGCTCTTTCCCTCCCTTCCTCTTTCCTCCATTCCTCTTCCCATCCTACTCCTCCCCTCTCGCTTTACTTTGTTCTCCTACTATTGTTCCTGGTACGTCCCCATCCTCCTCCCCCTGTCTCCTCCTTCTCCCCCTACTCCCTCCCCTTTCTTTCTTATCCCGTGTCTTCTTCATGACCTCATCTCACCCTTCTCCTTCCTCACACCACCCTTGTTATTGGGTCCCATGTGGGCCCCCTTTCCATTCTCCCCTCGTGGTTACACCTCTGACTTCCAGTTGTTATTTTATTTGCCTGGTTTACCTTCTCCTCTTCCCTTCCCTCCCCCTCTTTTCTGCCCTCTATTTTACTTCTTTGGTTATTCCTCTATTGTTCTGTCTAGGGCATTGCTCATCGCCACCTCTTCTCTCCCCCTTTATCCATCCTCCTCCAGGCTCACACTCACACCCCCTCTCACATTCTCACTTGTCATTCTCTTATCCCTGTCTTTTCATTTTTACCTCCCTAGTCTTATTTATCCTTTTTGTCCCTTACTTGCTCCCTTATCAATTTTGTGTCTTTGATCTCTTGTAGTCGGCTTCACTCCCATTTATATATATATATATATATATACATACATACATATATATATATATATATGTATATATACATGTACATGTATATGTGTATATATACATATACATATACATGTATATATATATATATATATATATATATATATATATATATATGTATATATGTATATATACATCTTTCCCAAAAGAATCTTCAAATCTGTTAGACTATGGTAGATTCATTGATCCTACTGGTTTCGAGATTGGATTCCCAATTATTGAACAGCTTTTAGAAAGACAGAAGCCACAGTTTGCTAACCTTCCCATTCAGCGCAACCGTTTCTCTGATAGACCTCTAATGCAATCCCGCAGAGTTGGTACCATTGCTTTACAAGCAATCCCTGGCCAAACAATACTTGAGCAGCCCATTATAGATGAGTCCCAAGCTCGTGCTCAACCTCTAGCCCGTAGTCGCTCTATGGCACATTCTTATGCTGGCTCAAACAAAAAACCCTTTATTGACTATAATCCAGAAGAAGCCTCTACCTCAGGATCCACTTCTAAAAGATTTATTCCTGGTAGATCATCCTTCTCTTCTAAATCACAGAGAATATCTGGTCAACACCCTGACCACATAGATGAATTAGCCAAAAGGGTCAGTGATAGATTACATCTTGCTCCTAAGCAAGAAGAACCAGATAAAAAAGGAAAGGGTCCTAAAATAGCAAAATTAGGTGAGCATGCAAGCATGATGCGAGAACACCTACCAAGATATGGATCTAACCGTAGAACAAAGTGTGCTGTTCAGTTAGATTCTTCTACAGCTGCAGAACTGATCAGTTATACACCTGGTAGATGGCCAACAGAAGATAGTTATCAGATGGTAAATCCAGATGATAAAACAATGGGAAAATATGAGGCTAGAGTTCATACTAAGATAGGCACAAAGCAAAAAAACTTAGAAGCCCAAAGAAATTGGCACTCTGCATGGATGAAAACTGCTTCTGAAAATATTGATGATCTTGCATTAGATGTAAAGCAGAATATTAATAGAACAATTTCTGTTTATGATGGAATGCTTCAGATCTAGAATAGCCAATATAAGTCAGAAACTACACTAGGCAGAATAGATAAACAGTGTACTTCAACACTGAATAATTTTGGCTCACTAGGTTATCAGGTTAGTCAAACCCATACCATGGCTACTAGCATACAAGCAACTAGAGAATGCATAGAAAATGTTGCTAGCCAAGTCTATACTCTTGTATCTGCTTCAAATGACAAAAGAGATAGCCAAGCCCAAGAACAGAAGATTCTTCTTGATACTATTTCCAAAAATGTAGAAAGAATTAGGAAATATGTCAAGAAAATCAGAGTATCTCAAAAAGGTGCAGATAGCTCTGAAGAAGAAACTTCTGAGGCTAAAAAGACCTCTATGTCTGAACCAAAACCTAGGCCAAGAATCCAAAAGAAGAAAAGTTTTCTATTCATAGAAGAAGTGGAAGAAGAAAAGCCAGTGATCACACGAAGAAGTCATAACCCTCCTATGCCTTCTAAAATTGTTCTCCCTAAGAACAAAGAAAAAGAACATATGCTGCAAGCAAGTGAAGGATTAAAAGATTGGCTCCAAGAAAATGATTTAGAAGTAAATGAACCTGTGTATATGGATGAACCAGCTGCTGCAATGAATTCTTCTGATGAAGAACTCTTTGAAACTATTTCTCTTGCTATGTCTGAATCAGAAAAAGAAGATAATTTGCCTATGATTGAAGAAGAAGCAGACAATTGGTTCCCTATAGTTGAGATAGAAGAAAATTGGGAACCTCTATACAAAACTATTGTGGATGATAATTTTGATATAGAGATGAAAGATATTTTATCTGAAAATTCCCAACCAGAAAACTTAAGAGCCTATGCTACTTCAGGATATATCCTCAACATAGATAAGATTCTGGATCCATATGACACTATATGTACCTGGTGTGATACATTAGAAAACTTCTTTGATACCAGAGGTACAACTTGGTCTGAAGCTAATAAAGTCCTTTATGCAGTTAGACTCATGCCAGGAAAATTAAGAAATTGGTGGAACTCTCTCCCCGATAATGGTATAATTTCTATAGATGCAGATGGAGATGAGTATGTCAAAGAAAAAGATATGGGTCGTAATGATATTTCTGCTAAAGGTTTTGCAACCTTGAAATTGTATTTAGTTGGCTTGTTCAGTGGTAACAGGAAAAATGAAGTTCATGAAGCAGAAAGAATTTTATATTCTCTACAATTAAAAGACCTCGAAAAATTGCACAAGTATAATTTAGTATTTGAAAAATATATGATTGCTGTAGGCAAATACTATGATACTACTACAAAGAAGTTCTACTTGAACTCTCTTCCCTGTGGTCTTGGAGCTTATGTAGAAGAATATGTCACAGAAAAGTATAAATCAAATATTGGTGCTCATGGCTTCATAGAATTAAGACAATTAGTCACTCATAAGGTAGAAAAGGGGTGTTTAATGAAAACTTTGAGTGAAAATAAAGATCAGTTCAATTCTTCATGCAATTTACAAGATTATTGCAATCAGCCACCACATACCTAGTTAAAGGAATTCAAATCTCTTAGAAAATTTAGCAGAAATTCTTGTGGAAAGCATTGTTCTTGTAAAAAGTGTAAATATTCTGGTGATAATGATGATTATAGGAAGCAGAAATATAATAAGCAGAATAATAAGTATAAATCTTTCAAAAGAAAGAAATATAGGTTTGCACCTGTCAGCAAGCATTCTTTTAAGAATCGCAAACCTCCCAAGTATTTATTCAAGAAGAATAAATTTCAGAAAGGCCAGAACAAAACTATACAGTGCTTCATTTGCAAAGGCCCACACTATGCTACAGAATGTCCCAAACGGTATCAGAAGGATAATAAGGTCTATGCTATGTTTGATGAGCAGTTTAAAACAGATTCATAGGAAATAGTTCATTCTTTTGGTGTTCTTGGCAGGACTTCCGAACCTTTATTTGAACTAGTTGAGATATTACCTGAACAATACTCTATGGCAAAAGATAAACACAAGAAAGTCAAATCTTCTAGTTCTGAGCAATCTGAATCTGACAATTCTTCTGATGAAAAAACAGTGACTAGGTCACTTAAGAAGACCTTGAAAGATCTGGAATTCAAGATTAGTATGGCAAAGGCTAAAGATCCCTATCATATGCCTGGATCTCTTGATGACCGTAAAGCAGCTGCTAAGAAATAGGTCCAAAATCTCAAAGAATGGACCAAAGAGAAGGAAGCTCTGCTCCGCAAACTTAAACATCCTTCCAAACATTCTTCCTCTAGTTCTTCTCCGCCTCCTCGCTCTTCCCATACCTCTTCTCATGGTTACACCATTCCTTCCTGGTCTTCCTCTCATAAGTCTACATCCACCCATCGTCGCTCTGTTTCCCGCTCTTTTGGCCGTAGCATTGATACTCTATGCCTCAAAGTTGACCGTTGCCATGAAGCCGTTGATATCCTTTCCCGGCAATCTACTCTTCAAGATCACACCCTCAAAAAACTCTCTTCTCAACTGGGGGATATTTTAGAACTTTTAACCAAAGCTGATGATATTGCAACTCCACAGTCTGAGTCTGAGCCAGAATTATTAGGTGAACCTGCAAAAGCCTTATACATGGTAGAAAATTGCACTTATATCAGGACTAATCTCTGTTTTCCAGGATATAAGCCAATTACTCTTGATGCTTTTGTGGATTCCTCCTGAATTCTGGAAAGAAAAGTCAGATCTTCCTGCTAGTTATGCAATAAATGGTCATGAATTAAATATGGGTAGATATGCACATGATGTTCGGATAGAAATTAAGGGTAAGCAATTTGTTGTTGATTTTATTGAGTTAGACAGCCTCAGAGAAGACATCTTGTTAGGATATACTTTTCTTACTAAATATCAGCCATTTGTGTTGAGAACCCATGAGATTACTTTAAAACACATAGATGGCTCTGTAAAGATTCCCTCTCTGAAAGTTGTTACTCATAAACTCTCTGACAAAGCCAAAAAGCTTAAAGAATCCCTGAAGTCCCAAGGACCAAAGTTACCTCTGTTGTTAGAACCAGTAAAGGCTAAATTTGAAAAAGACTGTTGTAGTTTGAACCCTTTACAGTTCTTGACAAAAGATCATGAAGAATGCGAGATCAAATTGAAACCAGACTGTCAGTCTGTCATTCCTTTTGAACCAGCTTATTTGATGAGTCCTACTGAGGTAAAAGAGATTGATGAACACCTCAAAGAATTGATTGATGGAAAATTTATCAGAGATAGTAAAAGCCCTTTCAGTTGTCCAGCATTCTTAGTAAATAAGAGAGCAGAACAAATCAGAGGCAAAAAGAGGTTTTGCATAAATTACAAACCTTTGAATGATATTATTTTGCCATTTAACTATCCTATTCCATTCAGTACAGATTTAATTATAAGAGCAGCCTCAAAAAAGGTCTTCTCCAAGTTTGACTGCAAATCTGGATTTTGACAAATGAAAGTCAGAGAAGAAGACAGGTACAAAACTACTTTCTCAGTCCCTCAAGGACTTTATGAATGGAATGTCATGCCCTTTGGTTTAAAAACTGCTCCTGCTTATTTTCAAAGGCGCATGGATAAAGCTTTACGAAGCTTAAAAGATTTCTATTCAGTTTATATAGATGATATAATTGTCTATTCTGAAGATGAATCACAGCATTTACAACATCTTGAATCTTTGTATAATGCTATAAGAGAAAATGGAATATGTTTGTCTGCCAAAAAGATGGTCATTGGCAAGCAAGAAATTGATTTTTTGGGTTTGGTTCTGTCTAGCGGCAAAATAAAACTCCAGCCACATATCCTTAAGCATATTTCAGAATTCCCTGATATCTTAATTGGTACTAAACAAATACAAAGATTTCTTGGTTGCTTAAATTATGTAAGTCCCTTCTACAATGGACTAGCTAAGGACAAAAAGAAACTTCAAGCTCAGCTAAAGGAAGGAGCAGGTCCCTGGACTGATGAACTCACTGAAATTGTCCAGAGAATAAAACAAAAATGCCAGTACCTCCCTACATTACATTTACCAGAAGAAGGATTTGCTTTGCTTTTATTTACTGATGCTTCTGATGATGTTTGGGGTGCTGTGCTGTTACAGGAAATTCCTTTAAAAGGAACACAAGTATGTGGATACAGATCTGGTACTTTCACAGATACTGAATGTAGATACACCATTTATGAAAAAGAAATACTGGCTGTAAAAAAAGGAATAGAAAAGTTTAAGATTTTTCTTAAACCTGTGCACTTCATTGTGAAGACTGACAGCCAACCCATGCGGTCTCTCCTCAGCAAAAAGCCTAACAAAGACATAGCTCATGGCAGAATTGCAAGGTGGTATCTTGATTTCACAAGTTATGATTTTGAAATAGAATGGATAAAAGGTGATAACAATCCACTTGCAGATTCTCTAACAAGAGAAATGGCTAGATTAGCAGAACCTGCTAATATGGTGATTGAAATAGGAGATACCCTGGTAAGAAATGATGGTGTTGACATATTCCTCAGTCAAGATGAAGTAGGAAATGATTTATGGGTTCCCCAGCTTCCACCAGAGATAATTTCTTCTATTCTGGAATGTTATATTTTGAATAAATGGTTGTCAGAACTAAGATCTGTCATAAGAGAAAATTATAGTAGAGGTATTTTAACAGGTGATCAACAGTTTGCATTTCTGTCTCACTTTGGATTAGAAGATACTGCTATCTACTTTGCTATTAGAAATAGCATCATGTTTGATGTTTGTATAACATCTCTGCTTCCTATGAATTGGCCAATAAAAATCAAACACAACCTTCTTAAGTGTGTCAAATTTGGGTTGATTAATAGCATCACTCTTCTCCAGACAGAATTTGAGGACTATGCAGATTTGTTTCTGGGATATTTTGGTAAAATTCTCCAGGATGATATGAAGGAGTTTTTCAATCTACTCCTAAGAAATTTTTCTTGGGCTATTGAAGAAGGAATGAGTGGTCCCTCTGGCTACTTACAGATGCAATTCAATTATGCTTTACCCAGAGTAGAGTATTATCCTTTAACAATAAATTGGTTTCCTCAAGCACATTTGGAAAATTTAGAAGTTGTATTATTTCTAGCTTTAATTGCAGCAAGGACCGAAATAGATTTTGCATCTCCAGATCAGATAACTAAAATCATCTATACCTTCTACCAGAGAGATGATGACCTGCAAATTGCCTTCCAACCTCTGCAGATGAATTTACTCCCACCAACAGATCTGGATTTCCACTATGATGAACCGGACCTACCTCCTGCACCAGCACATGGAGAATCTACAGATGATGATACTGATGGTTATCAATCCGATGGTAGCTAGCACATGGGCTTGTCTGTGCCGTGACGTCAGCCACGTTAAGTTCTGACAATAGGACGCAACCCTATCTTAAAAAGCAAGATCCCCGTAGCTACTTTCGGGTGTAAAGTGGGCTGTGTTCACATGCGGTGCTTTTCATGTGATTCCTTTGGTCTCCACTTTCTACAGTGTTGAGACGCGTGTCGTTTTTCTATGGTCGGAACTCAAAATTGTTCTAATCTTTTGGCATCCGATTTTTTGTTTAAATAGAGCCTTTGGAGGTCATTCAAGGCATTCAATCTTCGGATAAGAGTTTTAGGAAGAATCCTAGGAACCAGTCTCTAAGTCTCACAAGAGTATGCTCTTGTTCTGCGCCTTGTGCGATCTGGACAATCAGAAATTGTGCTATATTGTATAAAGTGTTATTTTCAGTTCATATCCTCATTTTTTATGTTTATTTTTATTCACTCTTAACTATTTTTATCCATCTTCCTTGTTTTTGTTTATACACCTCTATCCACCCTCTGGTCTTGGCTGACTTTTTCATTTGGTTTCTTATTATTATTTCCTTTTATTTTTCCTCTCTTATTTTGTTAGTTATTGCCTCTCTCCTCTCCCATGTCTCACCTTGTAATCCGCACCCCTACCCTCTCTCTCTCTCTTTAAGAAGACTTACTCTACAATTCACTCATTAGATTTCTCCTCCTTTCTTCCTGATGATGGATCATGGAGTATGATCCGAAACGTTGAGGCAAAAAGCAATACACATTTTTTTCTAGAAATGCTACATTCTCAGCTATAAAGTAGTCAAAGTTTTTTTATATATAGATTGAGAAAAAGGAAAAAGATGGTGTAGTTTTTTTAAGAGCCTAGCATCCTACGGAACTTTAAGCAAAATGTAGCTAAGTATCCAAAAAAAAAAATTATTTATTTTTTTTCCAAATTTTTATTTTTAACTCCACATTTTGATGTGCAAACATTGTAGAAAAGTGAAATAAAATTCTTATTTATAAAATGGTGGATAAACTCTTGAGAGGGTCCTATGCTATAATATATAGAAGATTGCAAAACAGCTTCCCAATTACTCAATTCCACAACTGCTAGCCATTTATTAATTTTAACACAAGAAAGAAAAATCATCCCCATAATCAATAGTAGCTCAATGAATCGACAAACATCCACAAACTGCTATCTTTGGAAAGTAATCAACCAGATCTCGAGTCTAGCAACACACTCCATTCCATGGAGCTCAAATTAAGGCTCGTCGGATTCACACTTCCTTTAATTTTAAGCCAAATTTTATCTCATGCAGTAACAACAAAATTGTCTTAAATCAAGACAATAAAAATTACTCCCTCATTCATTTTCCCTCCCTCATTCGACATGCATTTTCATTTTCCCTCCCTTAATTAACATGCATTTTACTTTTTTTAGTGATGGCATCGAAGGTTTATTTGGAAGCAATTGTGTAGACGCTAGAGCTTTCTATTCTCTGCGAGGCTGAAATTGGCCTTTTCATTTTCTCACCGATGGGGAGGTCGTACGAGTTTACAAATCCCAGGTAAGGAATCTCATTTTTCCCTATGGATTATAGTCTCCAAGCAATGGCAAATTACTTACTATTTTATTTCCAAAGTTAGAGAATTTCTTAGAGTTAAATATTCTTACAAACAAATAGATACATGACATGTCGATTAAAATCAAATATAATGAACTAGACAAAAATGTTGATATTATGGCTAGGAGTTTTGCAGCAGTAAGGGAATTGTCATTCCCTGCTCCTCCATAAGACTATTTAGTACAATGAAGAAGTAAAGAAAACCTGTGTGTGTGAAACCATACTTTATTGATCTCTGTCTAGTGTAGAGGGCACGACATTTATGAAGTGCAAGTTGTGAATAGTTCAAGTGATTACCTTATGCAAGTTATACCACCACTCAAAGGTTTTCCTATACGTTACCTCATTCATAATTAAAACCTGCATTGTCATTTTTAATAATCCAAGCCTACATACATACACATATACCCATTAATATGCTGATTTGAGTGGTGTTGAGCTGTTGTTTGTGTGAAGACTGTTGCACTCTACAATTGCTGCATCTACAAATAGAATAGAATAGTGTAAAATAGTGAGGGAAAAGATGCATCTGAAAAAGATACAAAACCCTATAAATCGTTGAGTTACATTCTCCAAATGCAAGGCAAGACTGTTAAATCTTGATCTAATTTTAGGTTGATTTGGGTCTCTATTTGAACTAGCCCTAATTATCCATCCTAAGAAATGAACAGCTTATCCCTTTCCAAATCCCACTCAAGAGATTCCTATCCTGCTAGGTATATACCTGCTACACAAATTCAATTCTCCCTATACCCTTCTTGCCCAATCCATCTTGATATAAGTTGATATTTATGAACAGGGGAATGGTGGAACAGAAATCCCATCAATGTGGTGAATGAAGCAACACGAACAAGGCCCAACCCTAATGTCTCAAAAGCTTTCACTATCAATGGCTAGCCAAAAGATTTGTACCGATGCTCAAGTGCAGGTGTTGTAATATCATTAAACCTAGTTTTACTATTGATTAGTTAACTATTTTTAATGCACTGATGAAATGCTATTGATGAATGCAGATACATTTAAAGTTCCTGTGAAGATAGGGGAGACTAATCTTGTGCGGGTGATCAACGCTGTACTCAATACCAATCTGTTTGTCGCCATTACAAGCTGTTATGTAGAAGATGATCCAATTTCATGTTGATTTGGGCCTCTATTTGAATTAGCCCTAATTATCCCTACTAAGAAACAAACGGCTTATCCCTTTCCAAAGCTCGCTCAAGAGATTCTTGTCTTGCTAGGTAGATATCTGCTACACAAATTCTATTCTCCCTATACCCTTCTTACCCAATCCATCTCGATATAAGTTGATATTTAGCCGATAGGCTATTTGTGGGAGCTTTTAGCTCCCGGAAAAATCGGACGCCGGAAAACTGTCCGACGTCGGAAATTCGTTTTCGCCGTTTTTCTGCTCTTTTTGCCTTGCTCGATGGCTGTGTTAAATCATTATTAGCCGATAGTTAGCCGATAGGCTATTTGTGGGAGCTTTCTCCTCTTTATCATAGCAGGCAAAATGCAGAGAATGCTGACAGGAGAGTGACATGATCCAGGAGTGCTCTACCCAGTGTTACAGCTAAAGGTAGCATCCAACACACCAGTAGGGCTTGGACAATTCAGCCTTTTGTTTATCTGCTTTTTTCCCCTGGTTTGGCTTCTATACTTAAAATACTTTTAGTTTCTACATAATATGCTGTTAAGTTACTTTCAATAGTCTTTTAGGTAGTGTTTTCATACATCGCTGTTGAAGATATCTTCAAATGCCGTTAATATTCAATTTATATGAAGAGGCAATCTTATTTTAAATTATTGTATATTGTTTTTTTGCAATTTTCTAATTTATTTTCAAGAATATTAAAAATTGTTTCTATGTGTTTTTCCCCAAAAGAATGAACACCCAGAGCCCAGTGGCAGACATTGAAAGACGAAGGAAAATAAAAAATGAAAGAAACAGATTATATTACAGCCAGCATAAGGACCAAATCTCTGCTCGTCGCCGCTTGCGAAACCTGCAAAACAACCTGCCAGCATTAAAACTAGCATCATTAGCACAAACAAAAGTGCATACATTAGAGCAAATATCTAGCCCATCACAATCCAAGACATACAGGGAAAGGGATAAACCAGTAGTGGTTGATCTCAACAGTCAAACTCATATTACAATAGCTAGGAATTCGCCTTCCATCCCTCACCACATTCCAGCAATAGAGGAAAACTCAATGACCAACAATGAAAGACAAAGAAATATAAAAAATCAGAGGAACAAATCATATTATAACCAGCATAGGGACCAAATCCATGCTCGTTTTGGCTTGCAAAAACTTCAAAACAAAACACCAGCATTTTTAGAAACAGCTAGAGACATTGAGCAAACATCCACGTCATCACAATCCAAGGCATAGGGGAAAACAAATAAACAAGTACTCAACACTCTCAATAATACCAATGAAAGTATGCTAGCTGGGATTTTGCGTTCCATCCCTGGCCATGTTCCATCAAACGGAGAACTTTTCCCTCCCAAATACTTTGAAGCGATGAGACGTTTTAGACAATGGATTGATGCATTGTCAAACTTAAGAATGTGCATTATATGTAAGGAAGCTTATAGTGGCATGTGCACTCGCATGCTTGGTGTACATGCAATTTGTACTAGATGTCACACAGAGAAAGATATCCACCGATACTCTGCAGCAAACAACTTAGATCCAGGCGAGCAACCAAAGATATTAACAATTCTTACGCAAGTAGAGGAAATGCTCATGGCTCGTGTGACACCGGTTTTACAAGTGACTCATGCCCGAGGAGGCCAATACAAATATAGCAGACACACGATAAGTTTCCTTCAAGATATTACAACAATTGCAAAAGCCTTGCCACGAAGATTGAACGATGTTGAAGTTATCATAGTTAGACAAACCAACCATGAAGGGAAAAACTACGACTGCTATGTAAGTAGAACACATGTTTTTGATGCTCTTAGATATAAAATACAGCATGACCCATATTACAAAGATGTCCAAATAGATATGGAGTCACTATCCATGCTCCCGGAAACTAGCACAGACATTTCCCACATGATGCGTAACATCAAACAAGATACTGAACAACCAGTAATGGTAGATACAGACATTAACAATGATGATGATGTTGCTTATGATTTTGCACATTCATCTTCCTTTGTTCTAAATTTGCCTAATCAAAAATGAGAGTTGGATGCCATCAAACAAATTCTGCACCTAGATAACACAAACCCAACCACTATTCCATGGCCTACTATTGATTCCTCACCAATAAATGAGTACAACACTGAGGGCTTGCTAGATATGGCTTTTCCGACGCTCTTCCCCAGAGGCGAAGCACTTCCCCTCCAACCTAGGTCCAAACAAGTCCACATGAATGAATATGCTCTACATTTAATGAGATACCATGATAACAGGTTTGGGCAACATGTTAGATTTCGCTATTTCCTATACAATCTCATAATGCACCATCGTAGCCAACAAGCTACCACAGTTTTCCTCAAAAAAAATATAGAAGAAAACATACCAACTACTGTAGAAGGGCTTCGACATTGTTTGCACAATTTATCAGATGATCAATTGGCCAAACAACTCATGCGGTTTGGGGCTTCTTTACGTGGCACACACTCTTACTGGAACAAATGTTGATATGATCTAACAACCATGATCAACTAGTTAGGTTCTCCAACATTGTTCTTCACATTAAGTGCCGCTAGGAAGTCAACTCCATACAACTAGAATCCAAATGGAAGTAAACTTGACTGGAGCCTACTGGGGTGGGTGGGGAGAGAATTGCGGTTGGAAAGAAGAACTAACTGGCTATATCCATCCTGAGTAAACTTAGATAGAGAGAGATTTCTAGTTGCTGGCTAGGTAGAGAGACATTTCAAGGAGTATACCAGCCTTTGGTACCAACCATATATTCCTTTGGTGGCACCGTTCCACCGATTGAAGATCCATATTATACTATTTCCAAGAACTAATGTCAGTTGTTTGCAATATAACACAAGGTGGTTTACAGAGAATGTCATTCATAACCCACACACAACTTCCCTATACTTCCACCAACGCTTCTCAATTTTTCGAGAAGAGGTTATTGAGAAGTTGTTAGACACAAAGGACTACTAGTATAGATATGAATGGCAAGATCGAGGTTCTGCTCATGTACATGAATTCTTATGGTTAGAAAATGCACCAAACATGGACACACTTGATTGGAACAATTATAATGAGATCAAAAAAGCAAGACAAATTTTTGACAAATATGTCTTTGCTTGGAACCATCACACCTAGAACCAAAGGACCAGCATGACACACCGAGCTCCCTCAGATGACCTATGTTTGCTAGATACTTCCCACATATTTTCTACAGATGCGTTGTTAGACTACGAAGAGTTGACAAATACTATCCAAAGACACACAAAATGTATAGAACAAACATGTTTAAGGAAAAGGGGTCAAAGTACTGAGTGTCGTTATAAAGCTCCGTGGAGAGTACAAGTGAACTCAACGTTGAACTGCGACAACGAAGGTCACAAATCTTATGAGCCAGCAAGCAATGACGATAGACTAAATATCCACAGCCCTGAAATGTTAGGTATATGGCGTGCTAATGTTGACTGCCAACCTGTCGTTTCAAAAGAACTTGTTCTCAAATACATAGCTAAGTATGCATCAAAAGTTGAGAAAAAATCAGAAAGCTGCTTAGAAATGTTGAAACGGATAGCTCATGTTGTTAACTCTGAAGAAAAGGCTCTGGTTGCATATAGGAAATTCATGACAGAAACAATTGCAGATCATGACATCGGTGCACAAGAGACTTGTCATATGCTACAAAAATTGCCTCTTGTCTCTTGTAGCTGAACCTTTGTCTCTCTCAATGTCGGTCACAAAGTGTTACAACGTATAACAAAAAAACTAATGAATCTGAGTTGGCAACTGCCTATATAAGATCCTACATGCAAAGACCTTCAAATTTGGAAACCATGTCCCTCATAGAATCTACACAGTTATACTCATTTTGTACATGCCGTAAAGGAAACAAATGGCGTAAGAGAAGAGAGAAGGCAATTGTCAACGTCTCGCCTCGCTTCTATAGTGTTCCAACAGAAGAAAATGAACATTTTGAAACATTCTGTTGGAGTGAACTACTATTGTATAGGCATTTTCGTAACATCCCAACAGACATAGGACTCACCAAACAAGAAATAGTCAAAAATTGGAAATTGATGAAAGCAAACAATTACTCCCCTTGGCATGTCGATCAAACAACACAGACCCATCAATTGGAAGAAGACCCCGATGAAGATGACGAGATACATAGAGAAGATGGCCATGACCTATACAAGTGGGAGTTACTATCACAAATGGCTATCCCCACTAACTTCACCGTGGACGAATTAACTGTTCTTGGAAGATGAGACTTTGACATCAACTACACATAGAATAGAAGTGATGTATTACCACATTTGCATGAAAGTGCCATTGATTTCATTTCAAGGGGTCGACTATCAAATGAACAACAAGTTTACTCTTCCACACCTTCAAACATAATAGCTTGTCAGCTATCGTCTCAACAACATTTGGCATTACATATCATTGCTGAGCATCACATGAAGCCATACCCAAAGGACCCTTTACGCATTATAATTCAAGGAACAGCAGGCACTGGCAAATCATACTTTATAAGTTGCATTAGAAACACAATAAATGGGTGCAACATAAACAAAAAAAAACCTTAATTATGCTTGCACCCACAGGAGTGTCTGCCTACAACATTCGGACCACTACAATCCACACATACTTGAGGATCCCAATCAAAGAAATGCGACCTTTACAAGGACAATCACTCACCTTTTTCCAAAAAGACTTGAAAAACATTGAGTATATCCTGATAGATGAACTAAGTTTCCTAGGCCCAAAATTGTTTTTAAAAGTAGATACTCGATTGCGTGAAGCATTTCCTGAGCGACAACATCAGGCTTTTGGCAGGCTATCAGTTATCCTTGTCGGTGACCTTGCCCAACTGCCCCTCATTATGGACAAGCCTATATATGCATCACATTCAATTGCCCTAATGTTATGGCACACTTTCAATATAGTCATCACGTTAGATACCATTT
The DNA here is from genome assembly GCA_027924645.1 of Cunninghamia lanceolata. Taxonomy (NCBI): domain Eukaryota; kingdom Viridiplantae; phylum Streptophyta; class Pinopsida; order Cupressales; family Cupressaceae; genus Cunninghamia; species Cunninghamia lanceolata. Next base: position 30,109,551 of record BSBN01001583.1, read on the forward strand.
TCCGTCAACAAGGTGAAATTCAATCTCAGAGACAATTTCGTGATATCTTGCAAAATATAAGGAATGCCCAGCCACTTCACCATGATTGGGAGTTACTAATGAAATGCACAAACACCATGTTAACAACAATAGAAATAGACAAGTTCAACACATCTATGCATTTATTTGCAACTAACAATCTAGCTCTCCTACATAATAGGAGAATGCTAAAACTTTTAAATGTTCCCATAGCTATTAGTGTTGCACAAAAAGCTCGACAAAACACAAATGAATATATTGATGATGAACAGCTACAAGAAGAAGTGCTTCTTTGCATTGGCCAACGGGTAATGTTAACAACAAATCTCTGGATTGAAGCCGGTCTTGTAAATGGGTCATTAGGATAGATAAAAGCTATTGTTTACAATGATGATTGCAAACCCCCTGATTTGCCATTGTATGTTGTGATCAAATTTGATAACTACATTGGTCCAGCATGGGATAAAGGTAATCCAAATTACATTCCTGTCCCACCAGTTACACGTGGCAACCGTAGGCAACTTCCACTAGCCATGGCTTGGGCCATAACAATCCATAAGTCTCAAGGCTTGACACTAGATAGAGCAACAATAAACATAGGAGAAGTTGAGAGGCAAGCACTTCTATTCATAGCAATTTCTAGAGTTAGATCCATAGACAATCTCCGTATAGAACCTGCATTCTCTTTTGCACGTTACTGTAAAATGCAAAACAATTGGTATACAACAATCAGAAAGAAAGAAGAGGCTCGTTTACAAATACTATCCTCTAAATACATCCAGGTACATCTCTATGCTTCCATTTTTGTTGACATTGCATTTTCTATCAATTCCTATGACCTTGACTCTTGTTTTTAATTATATACAGGTTAATGGAGACCACCAAGAGTTCACAGAACACAGTCTTGCAAGCTCCTACAACCAACCTACTATCTAGCTCTACTGGCAACACTGATAAAGGTAGTTTTATTACAGTTAAATTGTATGCTTAACTATACTTCCACAATCATTTGTTACTTTTATCATAGAAAGTAATAGCGGTTGGAAAAAATAAGATGTCATTCACAATCATTAGAACTACTTATTCAATATTGATTGCTTATATAGTATTTGTTGCACTTACAGCAGAAAATAAATAGCCTTTCGCAGCAAGGAAGAAAATATAAATCATAGTGATTATACCATAGTTTTCTGACTAGTGTGCAACAAGAATGGTGCATCATTTTCAGCCATTGAATGCTTTTTAGGGATCACTAGCATCAATAATAGAATAGTCTGGAAAATCATCTGGAATGTCACTAAAATTCCAACCTCTTGCATTGAGAATTTTGAGAACCTCTTCAACGACAATTGCATTACCATTTGGTGTAAGGTGTAAACCATGTCTATGCTACTATTTTTCTTGACATTGCATTTTCTATCTATTCCTATGACCTTGACTCTTATTTTTAATTATATACAGGTTAATGGACACCACCACTTGCATTGAGAATTTTGAGAACCTCTTCAACGACAATTGCATTACCATTTAGTGTAAGCTATAAACCATCTCTATGCTTATGTTTTTGTTGACATTGCATTTTCTATCTATTCCTATTTGGATACGTCTGCCTATAAAGCCAAAAAACACTAGGCATTCTTATTCCTTACACCACAAATGCAGATAACCAAAGCAACATACATCCAAAAGTCTACCCAAACCCATATTTTCACAAGAAAATTCCAAAACTAAAATGCTTTGGGCAGCTAAGCAAAAGGAAAGTAAGTCAAATGAAGCATCCACATGTCAAAAATCACAATGATCTTCTTCCATCCGGAAATCCCAAAAAAACCACTCCATACAAAAAGTCCCAGAATCCTTCATCCCACAAGCAAAACAAACATTACAAAAATGCTAAGTCTATGTTAGTACCTACATTCCTACATCAACCATCCCATAAACAAACATCACCATCCCTTCTTACACATACTCCAAATCATAAACTAACATCACCATTCCTTCCTACACATACTCCAAATCATAAACTTCAATGTTTATCACGATGTGTGCAACCATTGGTCTTGGTTCCCTTCCATTCCACAGCAATCCCGCCTACCTCCACCTTTCCATCTTCAATCCATATTCCTACATATCTCCCCTGCCAATATCCTATGGTCCATGCTATCCTGGAATCAATTGGTCAATAAACAAGAATGGCTTCAAATACAGAAAATATATGTATATATGTGTTCTAAGTAAAATACTGAGATGCAATATATTTTAAACTCCCAGATTGATGATCAATGAGAGTGAAGTATGTGATAATTTTGATGTGTTCCAGTTTCTTTTTCTATACCTTGTTTCCTAAAAAATTGCTACCTTCAAGATCAATGTACTAATAACTTAAATTTGTGTGGAAAACTATAACACAGCTTCTATAGATCTACTTGTTCATAGTCATGGTGGTACCTATTTCCAGCATATTTATTGTTGTACTGCGTTTATACTATTTTTGCTTTGTTTTTTTTGGAAATTGTTGTTAGCTCTGCATTTTAATATGCTTTATAGATATTTGCATATAGGTGTTTATATGATTGCAGTCACAAAATTGTCAACCATTTTGACTTTCTGACATTCATAATATAATTGCCTAACTCATTGTCAGGTAGTAATCTGGTCTCCTTTAGATTTTCCTCACAGCATTCAGGGTTTTTTAAAGGACAAAAAAATATTGTATTTAAAACAGCATCGTCTACTTATGTGGCGGTATATAAAATTTCTACAAATTTTCCTACTGCCTATCAGCTACTTTGTTGCGTACAAATTCAGTGCAACTGCTAGTTATGAATAGGAGAATGGTGGAATAGAAATCCCATCAGTGTGGTGAATGAAGAGACACGAACAGGGGCCAACCCTAATGTGTTAGATGCTTTCGTGCAGTGAAGAATCTAAAGAGGAATATAAGTGCCCCCTGTTGTGTAGAACCACCTCAAGAAGGTTTATTTGCCTTTGACCTATGCTCTAATCATTACTTTGGTAGTGGTGGTTTACCTGCACCTTCTTTGGAACATTGGCTGCGTTCTCACAGTGCTTGGAACCATTGTCACCAATATTTAGACCAATGAAGAAGCACATCCATCCAGCTTGTAAGCTTCTAACCATGTTTTACATTTATTGTTGTAGCCTATTTAAATGTGAATCATGGGGCCGATGCGGCAATTTCTATGGATATCTATTTAGTTTGAAGTGTAGGATTAAATTGTTCTTTTTCGACCAATTGATCTCAGAGTTCTTTTAGAGTTTAAGGTGATTGTCGATGAATAATAGTGCCAATGGCAACATGTAAACCATAAAGTTTGATATGTAGCCTTCATATCTTGTCAATTTATTCATTTAATTGAGATAGTTTTCCACTTAAACATTTATGTTTTTATATTTGAACTATAAATATTTGGAATGATTTTATGTTCTACAAAATAAAATCCCCTCAAAAGTGCAAAAACAAATGAGATAGGAAACTACAGTGCTGGGTTAATAATATCTTCAGATATTATTTGGCAGTTAATCACTTACTGTCACACACACTGATATTCAAAATATATAGATATGTTTTCCACAGAGTATTTCAATCAAGAACAAGAAAAAGGCGACTTGTGTCTAATACACAACATTCTACTACTTCCCCAAATGGGAAAGTTTATCCCAACATGTGTAGAACATATTATATTCATTTACATCATTAATGGGCTGACATTGATGCAGATGTTAAATGGTGGTATTCATTTTTGGCAACGGTATATTGAAAATCCATATACACATAAGCAAGGTTTGGCAACTATATCAAAGACCAACCTGTGTTTTTTAATTGATCCTGAATCCCACCAACAAATAAATCAGCTAATTATAGACATACCCAAACATCTCAGAATAGAAATTAGCGAGTGCAACTCCATGGCTTTTGCAAATGTTATGACGGGCCCACTTCTCAATTAATACTTATTTCACTAGTATTGCCTCAACATGTGTACAAATATAGACACTCCTCACTCACTAGACTGAGTATCAGAACCGAGGTTCTGAATTATTCTACATCTTCCATATTTTAGATATCCTTGGATTCACATTACATTATCTTTTCAATCAGCCATGGTAGATCCCTTGGAGGAGCATTACACATTCTGCAGGATTCGATTACTAGGATAGGTAGATCTCTTGGAGCATATGATAGGCCTTAGAGAATATTTGCCTAGTTGGATAGTCTAATTGCAGTCATCTTCCTTTATACAACTTTCTCACAATCTTCTTGAAATAAATTGAGCAAAGAATAGGTATTAGTTTAAATAATCAAATACTCCTTGGGAAAATAAGGTTTACTGATGCACTGACTGCTTTGATGAATGTGCATAACAACAAAAGGATAAATCATAAAACCAAACCTTGGACATGCCAGGTAGATATCCACACTCAAAAAAAGCATCCATTTTTGTAAAACCCTCAAGAATCTCCTCTTGATGTTGATACTATTCAGCCACTTTATCACCAGGACCTACCAAGGAACATGAAGAAACAACTAAAAACTAGTAGATATATGCATCTTAACCATAAAACTCAATAACTTTTCTGCATATCACTCTAAGAAGAAAATCAAACTGAGTATTGAATTAAAGCAATCAGGGACTTCCCTCTAAGGCCTATCATCACTTTCATGAATTCCTTTCTATTGAAACTAAGTCTTTCTAAATATCTATCAAATGTATATGCTTGAATGATAGGCCTCAGAGAGGAATCCATGAGTGGTTAATTGCGGCACTAAAGAAGGCAATTCTGTGGTAGCCCTGCACCATGTGCTGCATCACAAAGTGATGTGTCTCAACATTGAGATTGAAAGTGCTGGCTAATATTGCCCTGTTCTAGGCTTTGCAAATGCTCTTGGCCCTCACCAATGAGGGCAAAGGAAGTCTTCACAGAATCTCTTCCACTGTATCGTAATCCAGATGAGGACTATCATCGTTATTATTATTAGGAAAATCAAGTATTAGCGCTAGGGGCTCACCTTCTCCAGCAACATGTTGCTGCTGCAGTTGAGGAGGGGAAGTTGGCGTGATTGTTCCGTATCTCTTGTGGAAGGCCGTTAGTACTATTGAAAATGGAAGGCCCATAAACTCGCATCCCATCGTATAGCGCCATATATAGTTGAATTTCCTAGGTATTGTCCTGTTAAATTCGTCGAACATAGCTGCATCTTTAAAAATCCCCAGAATACAAATGTCGTGTCTCCTCCACTTCTTCCTCTCCTTAATATTAATCTTCCTCCCTCTCTCCTCAATATTCTTAGTACAATTCTTCTCCTCATTTTTTCTTGTCATGCCGCTTTTTTCAGACACTAATGGCTACCAAATACCAACCAAATACCAAGTTCGTCTTTCATTTAATAGTGATAATTTTATTTTAAATTTTGACGGCTAAGCTATAAATATAAAAATAGATATAGCTGTTAAAACAATGGAACAGTGAAAAAGAAAAAGAATAGTAAACAATCACACAGTGCAAAGATATTTAACGTGGTTCACCATATGTATGGCTACGTCCACAAAGCAGGTGAAAACTCTTATATTAGTGTGTTCTTAGATGTGTTTACAACAGCATATACATATGCTTTTATAGATTACAATAGAAGCCAAGAGAAGGAGCTGAACAATGAAGAGTCACCACAAAAGGACAAGGTGACCGTTGGGTTTCATATCCAACAATCTCCCACTTGAAATCCAATGACTGCTGCAAACATTCAGTGCTATTCCCCTACTTTAAGCCTATTGTCAGAGTTTGACAATGCCGAGAGAAGCACGGCAAAATTCAAACTTCTCTCAAGGTACAACCTTGGTTAATGCATCAGCCGGATTGATCTTGGTGTCGATCTTTTGAACTTGCAACTTGCCTTCTTCAATCATGCTATGGATGAAATGATACCTCAGCTCAATGTGTTTGGTTCTGCTGTGGAATGCCGTATTCTTGGCCAAATGAATAGCGTTGTTACTGTCACAAAAAAGTGTGAAAGCTTGTTGTTTGGAACCTAATTCAGTAAAAAAATACTGCAACCAAACCATTTCTTTTGCTCCTTTAGTGAGAGCAATATACTCAGCCTCAGTAGTAGAAAGAGCAACTACTTGTTGCAATCTTGAGACCCAACTGATAGCTGCCCCGACAAAAGTGAAAACATAGCCGGATGTAGACCTTCTTTTATCCAAGTCACCCACCATATCGGAGTCAACGAAGCCTTGTAGCTGTGTAACTTTCCCACCAAAACATAAGGCATAATCTGAAGTGCCTTGTAGATACCTCAATATCCACTTCACAGCTTCCCAATGAGTTTTTCCGGGATTACTCTTGAACCAGCTCACAACTCCTACTGCTTGGGAAATATCAGGATGGGTGCATATCATTGCATACATAAGACTTCCCACGGCTGAAGAATATGGAATGTTCTTCATGTAATCTTGTTCTTCTTGTGTCTTGGGGCACAATGCTAAAGACAAGTGAAAATGATTGGCAAGTGGAGTGCTAACTGGCTTAGCACTTTTCATATTGAATCTATCCAAAACTTTTTCAACATATTTTTGCTGAGACAATCTGATTTCTTTTTTCTTTCTGTCCCGAATGATGGTCATGCCAAGAATCTTCTTTGCTGCCTCGAGGTCCTTCATTGCAAATTTGTTTCCCAAGAGTTGCTTCAAATCAGCAATGACTCTCATGTTGGTGCCGGTAATGAGCATGTCATCAACATAGAGTAGCAACAAAACAAATTCACCACTTGGCAAAACCTTGTAGTATAAACATGGATCAGATTCAGAATGTGTAAACTGATTTTCCATCATGAAGTTATCAAACTTGATGTACCACTGCCTTGGGGCTTGTTTCAACCCATACAAGCTCCTCCTTAATCTGCAAAATAGATTTTCATGCCCTTGCTTGACAAAACCTTCTGGCTGATGCATGTACAATTCCTCTTCTATGTCACCGTGGAGAAATGCAGTTTTGACATTGAGTTGCTCAAGCTCAAGGTCATAAACTACTATCAAAGCCAAAATGGCTCGAATTGTGTTCATCCTCATGACTGGTGAGAAAATATCATTGAAGTCCACTCCCTTTTGTTGATCATATCCTTTCACAACAAGTCTAGCCCTATAGCATTTTGTGCTGCCTTCTTCCTCTTTGATTCTGTAGACCCACCGATTCTTCAAAGGTTTGCAATCAGGTGGAAGCTGGACCAAATCCCAAGTATGGTTTGCCATTAGAGAGTCCATTTCATCCTTCATAGCAGCCATCCACTTCTCACTGTCCCTATCATTGCAAGCCTCTCGAAAATTATTTGGTTCTGATAGGTTAGCAATGAGCAATTGATACTCATCAAATTTTGGAGGAGGTTTCCTCTCCCTGGTAGATTTCCTCAATGGAGGAATTTGCAAAATGCCCTGTTGAGTAACATTACTGCCCTATTTAATTTCAACATTCCTCTATTTTTTATTAACATCACTACTCCTCTTTTTTCAAATGACTCCCTTATTGCCTGTGAGGGAGAATCTTGGCATGACTGTGGCATAGAACGCTATCCCATAGTGGAAGTCGCTAGCTGTGGAATCTACGTGGGGACAAATCCCTCTGAGTCTTGATTGCTGCGGTAATGAAGAACAGGCTGTGTAGAAAAGTCTTTTACATTGTTTTGAGGCTGTCGACCAATACTTCTTTGATCCACTATATTTTGTTTGCCACTGTTCAGTGAGTCACCATATGTAGTATGTGTTGGGTTCTAGAGATGCTGCGTAGAAGGAAGACTTGGACGGGAATTAGAAGGCATTGACGGTAGTGAACTTTCAACTGGCTACTTTGTATGCTGCAATGAATACTTATCCTGCTGCATTGAACATTCAACTGGCAGTGATTAGACATGTAATGGCTGTGCATAAGTGTCTTGCACATTACCACCTCCTTTCTGAGGCTGTGGGTCAGGAAAGGTAATAGAATTGCATCTTAACTCCTCATTTCCAAATGGCGTGAGACTTCCTCTAGGCTACGTAGGAGGTAATTGACTTGAACTTGGACTATTGAAAGTGGATGTGGAATCTAAGAAAGGTTGTAGGATCGCTGTTTGCAAAGGAGGCAACGACGGGAATGTATGCTGTGGTATGTTTGACCCGACATTTGATATCCCAGTGCGCTGAACCTGCTGTGTGGGATTAGAAACATTAGACTCTGTTTCAATAGGACCATGTATCAGAATACCATTTCCTGTATTTCCTTCATTATGAGGCAAAGAACTAAATTCACTCCCACTGAAACTGTCATCCAATGAAATATATTCTTTTGTAGATGCCCTCTGTTCTTGCAAGGTAGGAAACACTTTTTCATTGAAGATCACATCACGGCTGCGAATGATTTGTTTTGCAACAGGATCCCACAATCTGAAATAGTATTGCCCTTCCCCATAACCCACGAAGATGCGTCGTTTGGATTTGAAATCCAATTTCATTCACTTTTCTTTTGGAATGTGAGCGAACGCCTCACAGCCAAAGACTCGAAGGTGATTGTAGGAGACCTTCTTTTCAAACCATTCTTCTTCCGGAATATCAAAGTCCAGTTTGGTGGAAGGACTTCGGTAGATCAAATAAACCGCTGTGTTAACTGCCTCAACCTAGAATTCTTTACTCAAACCTGCATTTGAGAGCATGCTACGTGCCCTCTCTAGAATAGTGCGATTCATCCTTTTGGCTACACCATTTTCCTGAGGTGTAAATGGCACAACCTTGATGTGTTGAATGCCATTGTCTGCACAAAAAGCATCAAAATCTAAAGAGCAAAACTCCCCCCCATTGTCAATTTTAAGACATTTAATTTTGCTCCCAATTTGATTTTCAGCAACAGCCTTAAAAATTTTGAATTTTGCAAACACTTCTGATTTTTTGTTGAGCATATAAACCCAAAGCTTACGGGTGCAATCATCTAAAAAATTTACAAAGTAGTTTGCTTCTCCAATGGAGGTCACCTCTGTGGGACCGAAGACATCTGAATGCATGAGTTCCAAGGGTTTTGTCTTCTTGTTGTGTCCGGTTTTGGAGAAGTTGGCCCGCCTTTGTTTCCCGTAAATGCAATGCTCACAAAGTTCTAAATCTGCTGATTGTAAACTAGAAAGTTGGCCTCTTTTGAGCAATACTTCCATTCCTTTTTTGCTCATGTGGCTAAGTCTCCTATGCCATAGTTCTGTCCCGCTATCAACTATAGCCATCACCGCTCCCACTTCAGCGGTACATTCGAGCACATAAAGAGATCCAGATTTACTACCTTTTGCAACAACTAAAGCACCTTTAGTTACTTTCCAAATGTTGGAAGAGAAAGTGATGTTGTAGCCTTGCACATCAAGTTGTCTAGCTGAAATCAAGTTCCTCTTAAGTTTAGGAACATGTCTGACATCATTTAGTAGCCACTTGCTTCCATTTTTTAGTTGTAGCAATATGTCACCTTTGCCAACAATCTCGCATGGCTCATTGTCTCCAAGATAAACCTTGCCAAATTTTCCTTCTTGATATGTTTGGAAGGGATCCTGATTTGAAGTTGCGTGAAAGGAGGCACCGGAGTCTAAAATCCATGAGTCAGCTTCAGCTTCACTTGCTGCCAAGACAAGAGCTCCTCCATCATCTTCAAGAGTCGTGTTAATCTCACTTTCTTTCAGCTATTTTTGAGCATTTTTGTAACACCAACAATCCTTCTTGACATGTCCATTTTTTCCGCAAAACTAGCAGCCTTCTTTCCATCCTCTTGACTTTGATCTCTTCGCTAATTTAGATCTTCTCGTATTTTGTTTTCCTCGATCTTGGGTTCTTCCCCTATTTCCTAGAACCAAGGCTTCACCGGATATTTTATTTTGTCCTCTCCTCATGTCTTCATTGAGGAGGGTGGCAGCAACATCATCAAATTTTAACAATGCTTTCTTTTCTTTATTTTCAGATCCTCTTCTCCCAGGTGCTAAATTGTTGATCGTCATCATGACATTATCCCAACTGTCAGGAAGTGAGCACAGGAGTAGCATAGCCCTCATTTCATCATCAAAATTGATTTCTACAAGAAGACTCTATTGGTTGCAGATGCCGTTTCATACATGTCGCAAAGCTTGTCCCAAATCTGCTTTGCTGAAGTTTCTGTTGCAAGCAACATTAAATAAGACATTGCTAGACAGCGAGAGGATAATTGTAGAGGCTACCTTTTGATCCAACACATCCCATTCATCATCTGTCATCTTTTCTGGTTTTGCTGTTTTTCCTTTCAGCATGATAGCTAAGTCTTTTTGAATTAGTACGGCACAAATTTGCAGCTTCCAAAGCCCAAAATTCTGCCCCGAAAACTTCTCTATTCTCCACTTGTCCACTTCTTCCATTTCTTCGAAATTCGTCATGAATTCTCAACCAACTCCTTACTCGAGCTCTAATACCAATTGTTGAGACATGGACCAGCTAGGACTCGAACCTAGGACCTTCCACATGCTGCTGGAGTGTTCTACCACTAAACTACTGGCCCCTCTTGGACCAATCCATCATCGGTCTGGGTGTGGCTTATTTCCAACACCAACACCCGCCCTTAAGCCACACCTCTCGTGTGCTTGGGGCTCCTAGCTTGGGCCTAGCTCTGATACCAATTGTTAAAACAATGGAACAGCGAAAAAGAAAAAGAAAAGTAAACAATCACATAGTGCAAAGATATTTAACGTGGTTCACCATATGTATGGCTATGTCCACAAAGCAGGGGAAAACTCTTATATTAGTGTGTTCTCAGATATGTTTACAACAACATATACATATGCTTTTATAGATTACAATAGAAGCCAAGAGAAGGAGCTGAACAATGAAGAGTCACCACAAAAGGACAAGGTGACCGTTGGGTTTCATATCCAACAATAGCTCGTTTAATAGTAAAAGTTTTAAATTCTGACTTAAGCTAAAAATATAAAAACAATTAAAGCTCTTTTAATAGAAAAAGACTATTAGACACAGACATACAGTCCGCATTAAACTTTGTTCAGATAATTCAGGATACTCTGGTGATTTCTCTTCAAACTATTGCTGTCGTCAATCAAACTCCTTGGATTCTTTTTAATTAATTAATTATATTCTAAAATCTTTCTAAATTATAAAAAGTATTTTAATTTTTTTAAAACATAGTATAGAGTAAAAAATAGTTTAAAAAATCAAACCAAAATATTTAAGACTTTTTAGTTAAAACTTTTTAATTGTTTAACTATTTTATATTCTGAATTTTTTTAAAAATTATAAACAGAAATTTCCTTTTAGAAAAGATCGAGAAGCTTTCAAGTAAATGCCATGGCAGTAAAACCTATTTGTTGATGCAAACTTTTTCACCAAGGTAGTAAAAATGTGATAAAAGAAAAACAGTTATGCATGTTAAAGAAAATTGAAGGAAGCAATATAAATATTCTGCATTGAAAAAAAAGATTTCCTCCACGGCCTTGGATCGTTTCCAAGGATGGGGATTTTTTTTTCTGTTGGCACTTCCCTATACTCACCCTTAAATCTTAATTTAATATGCTTTTCGGAGTTATTTGCTATTTTCTGTTCACACTCCCCTTGCAATTTGATATGCTTGCTGGAGATATTCTCACGGGAGTTATTTTTACCGCTTAGATTGATTGCTCCAACTTATACCATATAGATTTAGATTTGTCTAAAAATTATATCAAATATTTGGAGGAATATCAACCAAAGCATAAAGCCGTTTTGAAATATTTGGAGGAATATCAACCAAAACATAAAGTCGTTTACAAATCTTTGGCATGCATGGACACAAACCAACTAGTGAGATCTAAAGAAAAACTTGAATAATTTTTTTCTAAAGAGAAAATTGCACATATTGAGGTTCTAAATGCTGATGATATAGTTAGGCCAAAATAAGCAGCCAATATTCTTGGTGCTATCATGGGCCATGGACATCATCACTTGCCTTCCACCGGGCATCTTCATCAACACGTGGGTTGTAGAGGCCTTCCTCGGCTTGGCCATAACTAGCCTCCCTCTCTCTCTTCTATGGCATAAAACCACCATCTGTCCTTAATGATCTGAGCCTCCCCGCCTGGCCACCCGTCCTACTCATCTAATTTTTTTTTAAGATTGAGTTTTTGAATTTTATGATTTTTATTTACAAGAATTTGTTTATGGGAACCAACTCTTTCCTACCACTGTACTATGCTTCTCAACGTACTAAATGATCAATTAAACACACAATGCAAAAAACACAAATACAGAACAAGAACACATGTTTTAACATGGTTCACCAAATGGCTACATCCATAGGAAGTAGGGGAAACTCTTTAATATATCTTTGTTTTTAGAAACAAATCTTCAGCTATTCCATACATTACATAATCCATACTATTACTTGAATAAAACCCTCGAAATGAATATGAAGAGGCTAAAGAAAATGAAGTAACAGTTGATGATTAGGCTTCAAATTCCAACAATCTCCCACTTGAAGTCCAATCGCTGCTACAAGAAGGCTTTTCATAGATATCCCCCACTTAAGGCTTATTGTCACATCTTGACAATCCATAGAGAAGTCCTACAAAACTTGAACTTCTCCCTTGGTACTATTTTCATCAATGCATCAGCCAAATTTACCTTTGTATCAATTTTCTCCACTTTCAATCTTCCCTCTACAAGTATAGTCTAGATGAAGTGGTATCGCAATTCAATATGCTTAGTCCATTTATGAAAGGTTGAGTTCTTTGTCAAATGAATAGCATTGTTGCTATCACAAAAAAGAGTGAAAACATATTGTTTGAATCCCAACTCACCCAACATTCATTGCAACCAAATCATCTCCTTTGCACCTTCAATGAGAGTAATATATTTAGCCTCAGTAGTGGAGAGTGCAAGCACCTATTGCAACCTTGAAACCCAACTAATTGCTGCCCCGACAAATGTGAAAAGTTAACTTCTTCTTGAACTTCATTTGTATAAATATGCGGCCATATTAGAATAAACATAACCTCACATCTGTGCATCTCTCCTTCCAAAACACAAAACACAATCTGAAGTGCCTTTTAAATACCTTAATATCCACTTCACCACTTCCTGATGAGTTTTACCTAGATTATTCTTGAATCTGGTTACTAGTCCCATTGCATGGAAAATATCTGGTTGAGTACAAACCATGGCATACATGAGACTCTCAATAGCTGATGAATAAAGAATACCCTTCATATTTTCATGATCTTGAGATATTTTTGGACACATTTCAGATGACAAACAAAAAATTATCGGCAAGTGGAGTACTCGTTGGCTTATCATCCTTCATGTGGAATCTATCCAAGACTTTGCCAACATACTTTTCTGGTGACAATCTGATTTCCCTCTTACGTCTATTGTGGATGATGGTCATACCAAGTATCCTCTTTGTGGTCCCTAAGTCTTTCATTGAAAATTTTTGAGCTAATTGTTGCTTCAAGGCACAAACAACTCTCATGCTAGCATCGGTAACTAGCATATCATCAACATAAAGTAGCAATAAAACAAACTCACCATTATCCAATACCTTTTAGTAGACAAACAAATCAGATTTGCAGCATGTGAAATGTTCCTTAGCCATGAAAGAGTCAAACTTGAGATACCACTACCGTGGGGCTTGTTTGAGCCCATACAAACTTCTCAACTGGCAATACAAATCTTGTTGACCTTGTTGGTAAAAACCTTCAGGCTAATGCGTAGTATAACTCCTTGTCAATGTCGCCATGTGAAGAAATGTTATCTTCGCATCTAATTGTTCCAACTCAAGATTATATACCACTACCAATCCCAAAACTACTCTAATAGTGGTCATCTTCACAATCGGTGAAAAGATTCCATTGAAATCTATGCCTTTTTGTTGATTGCATCCCTTCACCACCAATCTGGCTCGATAACATTTTCTACCTCCTGCCTCTTTCAATCTATACACCCATCGATTCTTCAAGGCTCTTCAATTGGGTGGAATATTAACCAAATCCCATGTATGATTGGCCATGAGAGAATGCATTTCATCTTGCATTGTCTCCAGCCATTTCTCACAATTGACATTCTTGCAGGTTTCTTTGAAAGTGGTTGGCTCTGCTAGATCAAAAATCAATGACTCATAATCCTTAAATATTGTAGGAAGTCGATATTTTCAGGTAGGCCTCCACAGTTCAGGGGCTTGTTCCCTCAAATTACCTTGTTCTTATAGATTACTCTATTTAGACAAATGACCCTATGTTGGATTTCTAGTTTCCAAATTCCTCAAATTCTCTGATGCCAAACTTATTAAATTATTTGATGGTGCAACGCATGGTACATTCCTCAAGTCTATCATTTGCTGCAAGGGATTTACCGAAGGCAGCATGGAAGGTGTCAAGGGCTTCGTAGGATTTAAATGAGGCAGCGTTGAATATGAAGACTTGGTATTAAGGTTTGAAGACACCGTAGACTGTGCATTACTTACCATGGTTTGCATTGAAAAAACATGTTGCAGTGTATACATGGAGGAGGACTGTGCTAGAATTTGCAAGGAGGAATGCGTTGTAATTTCCAAATTTTGCATTGGATTTTGCAAAGGAATTTCTACAAGCTGCATTGAATATTCAAGAGGCAACATTAAAACTTGCAAAGGTTGCGATGCCTTTTCCAAAGGCAGTGATGAATTTGTCAAAGTATGCATTGCATTCAAAGGATGCATTTCCTTTTTAAGAGGATGCATTGAAACATGAGGAGACTATGTTTGAATATGACAATGCTGCATTGGAATTAATGCATACCTCATATCAATAGGCTACATCACAGGCTACGTGACATATGATGTTTGCATAGGCCTCACATTTGAACAAGAAACCTAAGGTAGACTTAGCATATTCAAATGTTGATTTCCCTATGCATTAGGAATTGATGGCAAACTTAAAAAATTAGATAGAATTAAATAATTTTGAGGCTGAGTATGTGAATATAGATCACTGTCACTTCCAAAAACATCAACAAGGATGTGTCCTTTTTCTTATGTCCCCTATTTTTGCAGACCTCGAAAAACATTTTCATTGAAGACAACCTCTCTGCTATGAACCAATTTGTTTGTAACCAGATTCCACAATCAAAAGGCATATTGATCTTCTTCGTACCCAATAAAGATACACCATTCAAATTAGAAATTCAATTTCATTCACTTCTCCTTCGGAATATGAATGAAAGCTTCACAGTGAAAAACTTGTAGATGATTGTAGGAAATTCATCTTCCCAGCTAGCTCTCCTTCAAAGTATCAAAATCTAGTCGAGATAAAGGACTTCGATTGATCAAATACACTGTTGTGTTAACCACCTCTACCCATAATTCCTTTCCCCAACCTACATTTGAGAGCATACTCCAAGCCCTCTCAAGAATCATTCAAGTCAGTCTCTCAACTGCATCATTCTCTTGTGGGGTGAATGGTACAACCTTAATACATTGAATGCCATTATCTGCACAATAACTATCAAAATCCAAAGAACAAAACTCCCCCATTATTAGTTTGATTGTCAACAATAGATTTAAAAATTTAGAATTTGGTAAAAAATTATGATTTCCTATTGAGCATGTATAAAACCACACTTTTCAAGTACAATCATTGTAACATCAATGTTCTAAAAACATAGTAAAACTAGAAATTTACCATAAAGTAATTCAACAAGGTAAAAAGAGAGAAATTTATTCTTTTATTTCACATATAGTCAAGTAACAACAAATTGCAAGATTTCTATCCTGAAATAAGC
Organism: Cunninghamia lanceolata; assembly: GCA_027924645.1. Classification (NCBI taxonomy): domain Eukaryota; kingdom Viridiplantae; phylum Streptophyta; class Pinopsida; order Cupressales; family Cupressaceae; genus Cunninghamia; species Cunninghamia lanceolata. The sequence continues at coordinate 30,125,354 of BSBN01001583.1, forward strand.
AACATAATATAATTTACAAAGATGATCTTTTGTCTTTACAATTACTAATATTTGCAATAGATAATGTTTTACATAGTCCCAATAAACACAAGTCTCAAAGATATACTACATCTAGAAATTTGACATCTTTATCACAGGCCTCGGCATGTCTTCTGCTAGAGATAGAGAGCATCTTCCCAAAGTTTTACCTCCATCAATAGACCAGTAGTCTCCCACACATCTTCCACATAGGAAGTGGCCCTACTGTTCACGAGTAATATAGACCAAAGGTGACCAGTGGTAATTTTCCTTTCGAGTACATAGTGTTGTATCCTACACAACTCTATCAACCATACAACCCTAGATACCATCTAGCTAAGTATGATTTCTGGTAGGTTGTGCAATTTAGATACAGTGAACTAACAATGCATGCAGATACATGCATTACTATGGCCATAGTTTCAATATAAATTGACGTTTGCAATGAACCTTGTTGTAATGTTCACCCACCCCAAATTGATTTTGAGACTATCATATTCCTATAGTTTGACTTGGTCGATTATGTATAACTATATAGTCTTGGCAACTTCAATATTTTAGTCTTTTCATCCTAGAAACATTTACATTCACTATTTATATTCCATAGACCTTATCAATTACCCTTCTTTTTAAGGATTCTCATTACATCATTGCAATACTCAAGATCCAAGACTTATGAACTCATAAGAATTTTAAATCGATTTATAACGACTAAGATGGTTACCTTACCTAGGTTAAGCATCATAGTATAGGAAATTATTACCTTTCTTACAAGTAAGAATAAATAAACATAGTTAGGGTAATTGTCCCTTCAATCACGATCTATATAATGATCACAACGATTTAACATAAATAAATACCTTCTTTGTTCAAGTTAAGGTTTAACTAAAGAGTTTTATCTAACTCAAATCTAGTCTTTTTACTTAGGTGGATTCACAAGACAATGTCATTGCTCCATAGACCTTATGGAATAACTATATATTCTTGGGTATCTCTTTGCATCTTTGCAACATTTGAGATTCATCACTTATCGACAAGTAATAGCTAAGAGAAGTTGTGACTAAAAAGGTATAATAAACTTTACATTTGACTAACCATTTAATGGTACCTCTTGCATGCTTGCAAAACCTGAGGCTTATGACTTATCTCTCAAGTCGACTTGTAACCAAACAAATAGGTTATCGACTAATAACAAATCTCTTTTCAATAAGATAAATATGAACATTTATTATTTAGGGTTCTCGACCCTTTAATGTCTACCCCCATAAAATAACTAAAATGGGTTATAACCATAAAGGTGTCATCAAATAATATTTAACCCTTCTAGGTTAAACTAGGTTTTATTTTACCCTTCAATAATCTATTATATCAAAATAACCCTATCTCATAACTTCAAGATTGAGGTTTATAAATGACCTTTGGTTTAACTCAACCAAGGTTAAGAATACTATAATTCTAGTAAATATAATAACTCCTATACAAAAGGAATATGACTCTATACAAAGTCATTTCTAGAAAGACTTAGTCTATTCCATCATAATAGTTTACTACAAGGTTATTCTCATTTATAGAATACGTAGTAAGGATAGTCATATGGACCTTGTTTTATCTATCATAACATTCCCAAAGATCTATCAATCGATTTGTAAAAATGTTGGCTTTCTAAAGCTTAATAAGAATCTAAGTTCTCTTGAAAAGAAAATCATTATTTACATTTATAAAATTAACAAGAAATGGTTTAAACTACCATTATCCTACCTCAAGGATTTAACCACCTTACTCAAACTAAGAGAATACCTATTAGAGTTTTCATTGCACTAATAACTATGAAAGTTGTTGCATGATTAGCTTATAACCAAATACTCGATCTACCACATGATTATCCTTACTCATTATATTGACTACTCTTTCAATGTATTCAACAACTTTACAATGACCTTCTATAGGTATAAAGGAAAAGTAATGATCAATGACTCATTTCAATGGTATTATATCAATCCGACTTCAAAGCAATTATAAAAGTGTTCGACTCAAGCAATTTCAGCCTATACCAAGCATCGACTAGCCAGCTATAATGATGCTATCAAAACTTCTAATGGTTTTAATACAGTTTGGAATGAGTACCAAAATCAAATCATTATATCAGGTTCTTTGGTTATGCATCGATTATCAATATAATAGATTAAATGACATAATCAATTTTCCCATTCCTAACATACAAAGGACAATAAGAGCAAATGATATTTTGGGTATTATCACTACACAAACCATATGTGTTACCTGGTGGTGGCTCAAGTAAGTTACAGTTTACAGAAGCAAATATCCAGTCGGTGCCTATATGAAGTCGCATTCCCTAATTCTCCTCTCCGTTCTTCTTTTCTATCATCGATTTCCTATATCCCTGACTCTTAATGAGTTTTGCAATATAAAGACTTCTAATCGGCTCATAATGAGTCATCTATCCTTACTCTGTACCACTCACTCAATTGGAAAAGAAATAGGAGTCATTGCAGTCCACTACCCATTTGGTTTCAATCAAATCCAATTTATTAGCAATCACTAACACATGTTTCAGGAAGGCACATAATGTGGGAAAAACATCAAGTTCTATATTAATACCATGTTCCCTCTTTGAAAGAGGTCGACACAAGCATTTAAACCATCGTTGATCATTAATGATCACTTTAAGTGATCCAATTCCATCACTTAAATTAATGATGACATTTCAATTTACATGCCCACAGCTACTCAAATGTGTAAGCATTAATAACTAACATGAGTTATTATCCTCATTTGGTTCAAAAATATATTTATTTGCTTATATCGATAGTTATAGTTGATCAATAAGAATAATACTAATAAAACAAAGGTTTATGGATAATGTGAATGGGTCGAGTTTACCTCCCCATCACAATCCTTCATTAAAATCATGTCGACTTGGCGAAATCATCATTTGATGTTAAACGTCGACAATAAAATAGTTAAGTGACTTAATAATAATAACACAACCATTTTACGACAATAACATCGTAAGTTTTACGTTAAACGTAAATGGTCATAATTCTTACTCGGATGACGTCATTTATGTTACAAATGACTATGTCAACACACAATGAATTGACTAGAATAGATTTAAAAGATGTCAACTACATGTGGATTGGGTTCAAAAGTAAACTAACAAGACAAAAACTTACCTCTTACGACATTGGTTCACGTTTTCGTTAAACACTAATACTTGTTTGGCAAATCATCACTCATAACCCGAGCTCTCTCTCTCTCTCTCTCTCTCTCTGAGACTCATCTAAAAACCTGTAATCCTGTATCAAACTTGTAATCAACAAATTATGATTAGTGCATCATCATTCAAATAATAAAACAAATCTCATAATCCAATATTAAATCAACAATAAAATATTTATTTCCATAATTCTATTTATGACATTCAATATAATCTATATCATTCTTTGATATTAATCTGAACATCATACTAGATTTACTTATGTCCAAGTAAAAGTAAAAAGTATAAGACAAAAATTGGGGATGTAACATATCCTTCCCCTAAAGATTCATCGTCCTCAATGATATAAGGTATCAAAATGCAACTAAAAAGCAAGTTCATTGTTTTCAACTAGTAACAACAATAAATAAATGAGGAAACTTTTGGTAAAATTCATGGTAATCCTCCCATGTAGCATTTTCTTCAGCATATTGATCCTATTGGACCTTGCACTACAAGACCTCTATGTTACACAATCAATGTTTGAAAACCTCAAGCATTTAAGAAGCTCAATCATAACCATTCATAGGTTTTGTACTTGCAAAACATTCTTAAAATATAATATTCATATATTACATAAATATATTTTTCATATATAAATCACAAAATGCATTATGCCTCCTGGCAATAACTGGTAATAGATTGATTCTTGTAATCAATAGAATTGATAATCTTAAAAATTTAGAAGAGTCCTTTATACTTAGGAACTGGTTTGGAATGCATTTCATACTTTATGAAACTTTTTCTAGGGGTTTGACCCTCAAAAGAACTTTTCTTCTCTAATCAAGAATTGTTTTAGTGTACGCTTAACATTAATGTAACTTTTTTTATTTACTAATGGTTTCCACTGATCTATTCTAATCATTTTAATATGTTCATCCATTTCGAACAACATTTCTAGACTAATGCTAATCCTATCTTCTATCTTACTTAGCTTCTAGGAATTCAACATCTTTTTTGTCCAATGTTTCAATTCAATCCATCTTAATAGAAAAAAGTTAAGTATTGTTAAAAATTTCACAAGTGATAAGTAGTCTCCCCACTTATATTGCCGATCCATGCAATACTTTTGCAACAAGTCTAAAAAAACCTAGTTAACTCTCCCAGTTTGCCCATCAGTTTTAGGATGATAAGTTGTACTCACATTGAGTTTAGTCCTTAGCACAGAAACTAAAGTTTGCCAAAACCTTGATGTCACATGCGCATCTCTATCTAAGATAATCTTTTTAGGGAAGCCATGCAATCTAAACACCTCCTGCACACATTTCCAAGCTAACACTAATGCTCCATCAGTCAAATTCCTGGGTATAAAATGTGCTACCTTTGTGAATTTATCTTGACCACAACTAAAATGGCATCATGTCTATTCCTAGACATAGGAAGACCTTGAAAAAATTCCATACTAATCACTTGCCATTTCCACTCTGGCCTATCATGCGGGTACAACAATCATGTAGGGTGTTGATGCTCTACTTTTACCCTCTAACATTCTAAACAGCTTGCTACAAATCTTGCAACATCTTTCTTCATCGCCTTCCAAAAATAAAGAGGTTTAACATCAACTAGAAGTTTGGTCACTCTTGGATGTCTAGAATATGGTGTGGTATGAACTTCTTTCCATACTAGATCCCTTAATCTAGCTGAATCAGGAACATACATTCTACTTCTATACCTCAATAGTCCATCTGAGTCCAACAAAAACCCATCATACCTTGAATCTTTAGGATTTACCCTAAAATCTTGCTTGCCTTACTCATAATATTCATCACCTAATAAATTTTGCAACACTTAATCTTTAAAGTTTGTACATGAATAAGGACAATTGAAAAAAATATGTCCCCTCCGACTCAGAGCATTAGCTACTCTATTATCTTTTAATAGATCAATTGCCTCTTGACATTTATCTATTCACTAAAAACCACTTCCCTTAACCATTGACGAACCACTTGCACATGTTGGTAATGCTCTCCTTCATTCTTAGAATAAATAAGAGTATATTCTAGAAACAATAGAACAAACTTGTCTAACAATCTCTAAACAAACTGTTCATGAGATTTATGAATATGAGAGAGGTATTTGTAACTCCAAAAGGCAACACTGCAAACTCATAGTGCCCATTTCTTGTCCAAAAAGTTGTTTTATTGGTATCCTCATCCTTCAATCTGAATTGATGATAAATTGATTGCCAATCAATCTTTGAAAACACTGCAGCTCCATGTATCATATTAAAGAGGTCATCAACATGTGGTGAAAGATATTTGTTCTTTATCGTTGCTTTAATGAGCATATGATACTAAATACACAATTACAGAGTTATGTCATTTTTCTTGAAAATGATAACTAGTGCACCCCATGGTGAAATACTGGATCTAATCAAAACTTTAGCCAATAATTCTTGTTATGGGGGCTTTTGATTCCATTAATTTTGTAGTTGTCATATGGCAAGGTACTTTTATAGGTAACTTATCCCAAAACTCTAGGAGGAATAAAATTTTCAATTGGTCCAATCACCTATTCCATCAACTTTGGTGGAATAAATTTCTTCATATCTAAGATAGTTCTAAGGAAAGCCTATCATTTTCTTCCTTTTAGGGTCTATGGTTTCAGGATTTTCATTACTCATACAATATTCTTGGTGATTTTCCTTTCTCATCCGATGAGAAATCTCATTTTTCCCCTTCAGGGTTTCCTTGATCTCTTACTTTCGTTTCCAAAATACCAGGTCCCTCTTTGGTTTTTACAAACATTTCTAGGATTGTTGCAATTTGTTCAAGAGATTAATTGATGGTTTATTCTCTTCTAGACTCTCATCCTAGTTTGTTCTTTTATGATACATGTCATTTTTCTCATGCCAAATAAACAAGTTATCTAATAGTTTTCTGAATCTAAAGTGACTCAAAACATCAAACATATTTATCTCATAACAATCAATAAATTGATACAAAACATTCTCATCTTTATTATAATTTATTCGCAAGTAACAGCATCATTATTTATATAGTTGATACGACAAGACTGCATGTCACTGTTGATTAAAGAGTCTTCCAATTAAACAAACTTAGAGGATGGATGTACACACAAGTACTCCTCCAACAACTCTTTTCCTAAATAGAAGCATCACATCGACATCCAAGTGAAATGTCGTGACTAGCTACAGTTTACCAGGTTTAACTACATAAGTAGAAATAGTAGGATTCTTGGCCAGCTCAAAACGTTGTTTTTCTTTCTAGCTGTATCTGTTTGAGTGCATTAGCAAAAGTCTCTGAATCCTCTAGCCATGCACCCTCAGAGTAAATAAAATGCTCTTTAAGTTTCACTTCCTCGATAGGTTCCTTCTAAACTACTAATTCAGGCAAAAGCTAGGGAACATATTTTCTAGCAATTTTCTTGGTTCTTCCCCATGCCATTCTGGCAAAAGAAAATTCAAACATTAGCTAACCATATAATGTTAACTACAAGTTAGCATAGTGGACTCATAAGCCCTAGTGCCGAACCTGGTAGCTTTGATACCATATGTAACATCCACGTTCTAAAAATATAGTAAAACTAGAAATTTACCATAAAGTAATTCAACAAGGTAAAAATGAGAGAGAAAATTTTTCTTTTATTTAACATATAGTCAAGTAAAAACAAATTGCAAGATTTCTATCTTGAAATAAGAAACATAATATAATTTACAAAGATGACATTTTGTCTTTACAAATACAAATACCTGCAATAGATAATATTTTACATAGTCTCAATAAACACAAGTCTCAAAGATATACTGCATCCAAAAATCTAACATCTTTATCACAAGCCTCAGCATGTCTTCTGCTAGAGAGAGAGAGCATCTTCTTAGAGTTTTACCTCCATCCACAGACCAGTGGTCTCCCACACATCTTCCACATAGGAAGTGGCCCTACCCTTCACGAGGAATATAGACCAAAGGTAACCAGTGGTAATTTGCCTTCTGAATACATAGTGTTGTATCCTACACAACTCTATCAACCATACAACCCTAGATACCCTCTAGCTAAGTATGATTTCTGATAGGTTGTGCAATCCAGATATAGTGAACCGATAATGCATGCAGATACATATGCATTACTATGGCCATAGTTTCAATATAAATTGATGTTTGCAATGAACATTTTCATAATATTCACCCACCCCAACTCAACTTGGATACTATCATAGTCTTATAGTTTGACTTAGTTGATTATGTATAACTATATAGTCTTGGCAACTTCAATATTTTAGTCTTATCATCCTAGACAAATTTACATTTATTGTCTATATTCCATAGACCTTATCGATTACCCTTCTTTACAAGGATTCTCATTACATCATTGCAATACCCAAGATCCAAGACTTATCAACTCATAAGAATTTTAAATTGATTTATAACGACTAAGATGGTTACCTTCCCTAGGTTAAGCATCATAGTCTAGGAAATTATTACATTTATTACAAGTAAGAATAAATAAACATAGTTAGGGTACTTGTCCCTTCAATCACGATCTATATAATGATCGCAATGATTTAATATAAATAAATACCTTATTTGTTCAAGTTAAGGTTTAACTAAAGAGTTTTATCTAACTTAAATCTAGTCTTTTTGACTTAGGTGGAGTCACAAGACACTGTCATTGCTCCATAGACCTTGTGGAATGACTATATATTCTCAGATATCTCTTTGCATCTTTGCAACATTTGAGATTCATCACTTATCGACAAGTAATAGCTAAGAGAAGTTGTGACTAAAAAGGTATAATAAACTTTATGTTTGACTAACCATTTAATGGTACCTCTTACATGCTTGCAAAACTTGAGGCTTATGACTTATATCTCAAGTTGACTTGTAACCAAACAAATAGGTTACTCTACCAAAGGTTAAATATTATCGACTAATAACAAATCTCTTTTCAATAAGATAAATATGAACATTTATTATTTAGGGTTCTCGACCCTTTATTGTCTACCCCCATAGAATAACTAAAATGGGTTATAACCATAAAGGTGTTTGTTGATGCATAAATCTATGGGTGTAATCCAGTAGCAACATGGGAAACTCTGAGACGTGGGAATGCTCCTTAGAGTGACCTCCAGATTTTTAGGGAAGCTGCCTCTTCCGTTCTTCAATGGGGTTTGAGAAAAAGGTCAGAAAGAAAACCAAGATTGTAGAAAATAAACGCCTAATCTATGGCGATCCGCCGGATTTGAAACAATTATTTGTACAATGTTAACTCTGAAAGATTTGACTGGATTTAAAGAGCAAAATATGCATGATTAAGACTCAGATCTAAAACAGATTAAACAGAGGCAGAGAAATAGAGAAATCAAAAGCAAGAAACAAAGACATCCAATATGCACAGAACACATCTCTTTATTTGAATGACAACAAATTACAGAGGCAAAAGTTGCTGCACAAAAATAATTGTTACATTCATCATGAAAAGACACTGCAAAGGCAAGAAGAAACTCTATTGCTGCTCCAACTCTCTGATCTGTAGAATGTAGAACTCTGTATGTATGAAGAAGAACTTTCTACCTCTTTTAGAACTCTCTTTGAATGTGTCCCAGATGTGGCTATTTGTAGCTTGAACTCAACGAATCCTCAACAGCCTCTCTAAAAATTTGCAACTGAATCTGCAAAATCTGGCACCAAATCTGCCATTTGAAACTGAACTGTGTCTTTCTGTTTTGCCCATGGCTGGAAAAATATCTCTGTGTAAAAGAAAACTAGTTGCCGCTATCCCCCAGCTTGCTCATAAAATGAAAAATGGCTGCTCACATTTAGGGTTTCACTTTTAACTCCCGTGAGTTTATTTCATTGTAATAAAGTCTCATCTTAATATTTTGCCCCACATCATATTTAAAATAAAGATAAATCTTTATTTAAAACTAAACTTTTCCGTGGCTTCATAGAGGCATTAATAAAATATTCAACTTATGAAAAGGGGCCCACCATCATGTTTAATATAATAAGAACTTTATATTAAAGCCTCAGTCTCTTATTTCCCGTGACACATTTGATGCATTTTATTAAATGAGGTAAAGTGTTGTTTCTCCTTTGCGCGGACTCCACCACGTGGCTCCTTCCACATAACTCTTAGTTATTTTCTCACTGCTGTGGACACTTACATTTGGCAACCTCCGCAAGTTTCTTAAGTTTCTTTTTATTGCCGCAGACACTTACATTTGGTAGCCTCCGCATAACCTTTCAATTTCCATCATAAAAAAATAAAGTGGCTCATTTAACTTTTTGTGGCTTTCCATATTTAATTCCCGTGACTTCATTCCATGAGGGACCCACATCTTATATTATTTAAGAGACTCTTTCATTTATATTTACTCGTAACATTTACATTAGTGAAATAAAATGAAACTTTTAGTTCCTCTCCTGCACACGGGCTGCTCCACATGGTGCATTCCGCTTGATTTTTCTTTTAACTCTTCTCTACCTTTCGCTGCAGCCACGTGCCCTTCTCCGCTGCCTCTTAACTTGATCTATATTACTCTCAGGTGCACCCACGTGTTGGCTTCCGCTACCTCTTCTTTTAGAATGTAGGAAACTTTAAAAGGGCCCACCATTTTATTTCAATAAGAAAAGAAACTCTCCTTATAAAAATCTCATAACATTTACATTTAATTAAATGAAACAAGCATTTGCATCTCCATTACGTGGACTGCTCCACGTGGTGGTTTCCGCTACCTTCTCAAGTTTCTTTTAAAGTTGCTCAGGTGTTTGCACGTGGTCTTCTCCGCAGCATTTTGAAACTCTTTTAATTGCCATGGGTTGTGACACTTGTCAGTCTCCGCAAAGTTTTTAAGTTTCTCTTCTTTGTTGCGCTTGCTGACACATGGAAAACTCTGCTGCATTCAACCATTTATTCCTATGCATCTTACGGGACTGAGGAAGCTCTATGTCTTATGCATTTGAATAATCTTTAACTCTTCTAGGTTAAACTAGGGTTTTATTTTACCCTTGAATAATCCATTATATCAAAATAACCCTATCTCATAACTTCAAGGCTGAGGTTTATAAACAACCTTTGGTTTAACTCAGCCAAGTTAAGAATACTATAGTTCTAGTAAAGATAATAACTCCTATACAAAAGGAATATGAATACTTTCAACTTACCTTCATGTGATGTCATTAACCATCACTTCTTATATACTCATATATGATTCTATACAAAGTCATTTCTAGATAGACTTAGTCTATTCCATCATAATGGTTTACTACAATGTTATTCTCATTTATAGAATACGTAGTAAGGATGGTCCTATGGACCTTGTTTTATCTATCATAACATTCCCAAAGATCTATCACTCAATCTATATAAAAGATGGCTTTCTAAAGCTTAATGAGAATCTAAGTTCTCTTGAAAAGAAAATCATTTTTTACATTTATAAACTTAACAAGAAATGGTTTAAACTACCATTATCCTACCTCAAGGATTTAACCACCTTACTGAAACTAAGAGAATACCTATCATAGTTTTCATTGCACTAATAACTGTGAAAGTTGTTGTATGATTAGCTTATAACCAAATACTCAAACTGCCACATGATTATCCCTACTCATTATATTGACTAGTCTTTTAATGTATCAACAAATTTACAATGACCTTCTACAGGTATAAAGGAAAAGTAATGAACAACAACTCATTTCAATGGTATTATATCAATCAAAGTTCAAAGCAATTATAAAAGTGTTTGATTGAGGCAATTTTAGCTTATACCAAGCATTCACCAGCCAACTATAATGATGCTATCAAAACTTCTAATGTTTTTAATACAGTTTGGAATGAGTGCCAAAATCAAATCATTATATTAGGTTCTCTGGTTATGCATCGATTATCAATAGAATAGATTAAATGATATAATTGATTTTCCCATTCCCAGCATACAAAGGATGATAAGAGAAAATGATATTTTGGGTATTATCATTACACAAAGCATATGTGTTACCTAGTGGCAGCTCAAGTAAGTTATAGTTTGTAGAAACAAATATCTAGTCGGTGCCTATATGAAGTCACCTTCCCTAATTCTCCTCTCTATTCTAGCTCTTTTCCCCACCCTTTAATCACAATGATCTTTCTTCTTTTCTATCAATGATTTCCTATATCCCTGACTCTTAATGAGTCGTGCAATATAAAGACTTCTAATTGGCTCATAATGAGTTGTCTATCCTTACTCTCTACCACTCACTCAATTGGAAAAGAAATAGGAGTCGTTGTAGTCCACTACCCAGTCAGTTTCAACCAAATCTAATTTATCAGCAATCACTAACACATGTTTTAAGAAGGCACATAATGTGGGAAAAACATCAAGTGCTATATTAACACCACTTTCCCTCTTTGAAAGAGGTCGACACAAGCATTTAAACCATCACTTAAATTAATGAAGGCATTTCAATTTACATGCCCATGGCTACTCAAATGAGTAAACATTAATAACTAACATGAGGTATTATCCTCATTTGGTTCAAAAATATATTTATTTGCTTATATCAAATATGGCTCACATAACATAGATCCTATTCAATAGTTATGGTTGATCAATAAGAATAATACTAATAAAACAAAGGTTTATGAATAATGTGAATGTGTCGAGTTTACCTCCCCACCACAATCCTTTGTTAAAATCACGTTGCCTTGACGAGATCATCATTTGATGTTAAACGTCGACAATAAAATGTAGTTAAGTGACTTAATAATAATAACACAACCATTTTATGGCAATGACATTGTAACTTTTACGTTAAATGCAAATGGTCATAATTCTTACTCAGACAATGTCATTTATGTTACAAACGAATATGTCGACATACAACGACTTGACTAGAATAGATTTGAAAGATATCGACTACCTGTCGATTGGGTTCAAAAGTAAACTGACAAGACAAAAACTTACCTCTTACGATATTGGTTCACATTTTCGTTAAACACTAATACTAGTTTGGCAAATCATCACTCGTAACCCGAGGTCTATATCTCTCTCCTCAAAAGATAATCTCTCTTTCTCTCTCTTTTCTCCAAGAGTCATCTGAAAACTTGTAATCGTATATCAAACTTGTAATCAACAAATTATGATCAGTTCATCATCATTCAAATAATGATACAAATCTCATAATGCAATATTAAATCAACAATAAAATATTCATTTCCATAATTCTATTTATGATATTCAATATAATCTATATAATTCCTTGACATTAATCTAAACATCATAATAGATTTACTTATGTCCAAGTAAAAGTAAAAAGTATAGCAAGACAAAAATTGGGGATGTAACTATCATCAAGAAAAGTGACAAAATAATTTGCTCCTCCGTAAGAGGTTAGCTCTACATAGGAACGAACATGTCCAAGTGCACAAGCTCCAATGGCCTTGTCTTTTTGTCACACCCAGACTTTGAGAAACTAATCTTCCTCTATTTTCCATAGAGACAATGCTCACATAGGTCCAAATCAATAGATTTTAACCCTGGAAGATGATCCTTTTTGTGCAAGATTTAGAGCACCTTCTTGCTCATATGTCTAAGTCTTTTATGCCATAGTTCCACTTCTCTATCCACAATAGCTATTGCAGCTCCCACTTCAGCGGGAGTCTCTAGCACATATGTATAAAGTACCCAATTTGCTCCCTCTTGCAACCACTAATTCTCCTTTTTCACCTTCCAAGAATTGGAAGAAAAAGTGATGCTACATCCTTGAGCATCAAGTTGTCCAACAAATATTAGATTCCTTCTCAAGTCATGAACATGTCTCACATCACGTACAATAGCCATTTATTTCCATTCTTCAACTTCAACATCACATCACCTTTGCCAATGATATCACATGCTTTGTTATCCCCAAGATGAACTTTGCCAAATTTGCCTTCTTGATAGTTTTAGAAGGCTTCCTAGCATGAGGTTGCATGGAATGATGCACCAGAATCCAACACCCATGAATCAACTATAGTTTCACTCACTGACAACACTAAAACGTCTTGATTTGACTCATACGTGGTGTTGACTTCATTGTCCTTTGATTGATTATGCACCTTTTTATAAGACTAACAATTGTTTTTGGTATGGAGTTCTTTGCCACAAAACTAGCAACCTCCATTTATCCCTCTAGACATTGATCTTCTTGCAAATCTTGACCTCCTCCAATTCTTATTTCTACCTCTATCTTGTTGTCTACCTCTATTTCCAAAAATCAAGGCATCACGGGATGTGGTTCCTTGATTTTTCCTTCACATATCTTTGCTAAGAAGACTTCCAGTGACATCATCAAATTTAAGTTTGGTTTTTCTAGATACCGAGGTGTTGATCGCCATCACTATGCCTTCCCAACTATTTGGAAGAGAATACAATAAATATAATAGCTTTGATTTCATCATCCAAATTAATGCTTACCAAAATCAATTGGTTGATTCTAGAGTGTTGACTTTGTTCAAGTGATTGCACATGATACCTCTTTCCTTCATTTTCAAATTATACAATTTCTTCATGAGGTAAACTTTATTCAAAGCTGAAGCCATCTCGTACATATCAGTGAGTTTGTCCCATAATGCCTTTCAAGTCTTTTTCACTGTAACATTGAAAAGGATGTTGTTGGATAGTGATAGAATAATCATTGCTCTTGCTTTCTTTTCCAATCTCTCCCATTCTTTAGCATCCATTTTGGCTGGCTTCTTGGCCTTTCCTTCTAGCATGAGTGAGAGATCTCCTTTAATCAGTAGCAACTCCATTTCCTAACTAGCTTCTTCGCTGAGCTCTGATACCAATTGTTGATTATAAAGTGCATATAAATAAATGATCAATTAAACACACAATACAAAAAACACAAACACGGAACAAGAACACGGGTTTTAACATGGTTCACCAAATGGCTACATCCACAAGAAATAGAGGAAACTCTTTAATTAAAACTCTTTAATTAAGAAATCTTCAACTATTCCATACATTAGATAATCCATAGCATTACTTGAATAAAACCCTTGAAAAGAATATGTAGAGGCTAAAGAAAAGGAAGTAACGGTTGACGATTGACCTTCAAATTCCAACAATGACATGCGGGCATACTACTCTAGCTTAGCTCTACTACCTAATAAAACACATATGCAGAGCACAATTGGATTAAAAAACACAAACAAAATGGGATCAAACACTAAAATTAGAACTATCATGTTTTTGGATGAGTAGGATTGCACCATTGACATCAAAGATATAATATTTTTTTTTTTTTCTGAAACTATAACTCCATTGCCTTATACTGGTATTCAATTTTAGGTGCATACCATATCCATCCAGGATGCCATGGCTACAAATAAAGACATGGCTATTCAATTGGACCATATTAAAGAACAACTCAACTGAAAATCACTAAAACTAGGCATTTTACAATGCAAAAAATGTGTGTAATTTATATTTGATTTTTTTTACAATTTCTTTATACCATTTAACTAAAACTGATATTTATATAAATATTTATACTCCAGCGTATTTTTAAAAATAAAAAAGTAAAAAAATACTTAAACACTACTAATTAATTAACCTAATTTTTTTCTAAGCTTTTAAATAGAATAAATAAATAAATTATACCTCAATACAATAAGGTGTCAGAAATGTATAAATAAATAGCTATAAAGTCGTCAAGTTTTTTGGTATAAGTAATTGTTATATATAGATTGAGAAAAGGAAAAAGATGATGTAGTTTTTTAAGAGCCCAACATTGGACTCAACTTTACAGGAAAGTGTAGCTATTGATGTGCAAACATTGTAGAGAGGCAAAATAAATGTTTTATTTATAAAATGCTGGATTAACTCTTGGACGGTTGTTTTTAAATATTATCTACTTCAACAGTCAAAGTTCAATTTTGGCCTAGGACAAATATTTACCACTTTTTGTTGTCAATGAGGTGTAAAATTGTTATTGGTTGTTTGACCATTGAAATGGATGATATTTAAGTAGAGTGCTCTTGGACAATCCTTCCAATGCTATAATATATAGATTGCTAAACTGCTTCCCAATTACTCAATTTCACAACTACTGGCCATTTGTTCAATTTAAAAAAAAAATAAAAAAATCATCTCCCACAATCAATACTAGCTCAATGAATTGACAGATGTCCACAAACTGCTCTCTTTGGAAAGCAATCGACCAGATCTTCAGTTGGGCAGCCCGGCAACACACTCCATTCCATGGAGCTCAAATTAAGGCACATCAGATTCACACTTCCTTTAATTGTAAGCCAAATTTTATCTGATACAACAACCACAAAATCTATTCCATGGGATGACTTAAATGAGTCTTCTAATAAATCCCACGGAGTAATGGAAATGAGAGACCAACACTTATTATTCTCTGCTCTTGAATGCAACTCCAATATCCCTACCAAAGTGTGCTTGAAGAAAGGGAAGCGTCCCCATATGGAGTCTTCCCCGGTGTCCTCCTGTAACCTCCCCACCAAAAGCAGCTTCCCCTTACATGACACTAAAGAAGACAGAGAAGCGTGGAGGTTTTTATGATGGTCATGAAAATCTATCTGTGGAGGCAGCTCTCCTTCGATCTCCTTAAACTGAAACTCTTCGCAGGCAATGTCATAACAAACCAGACGATGACCTAAGTTATTTGTAAAGTAAACAATGACATTGTGTAGTGCGCTCGTCCATGGGTGTGTTTCGTAGAAACTGGCGATGGGAATGACATGGGTGGCAGGGATATCCGTCCTTTTTCTGTAGTAGAATTGTAGAGCAGAGCACACGGATCTACGGGGGCTCCCACCTGGAAGCCTATAGTAATAATTTTGAAGTGGTCAGACTTGGCAATGAGTTCCACGGCTGTTCCCGCCGTCCACCTATAGTTGAGCGGAGTATAAGGCAAGATCTTTTTCTGTTTGGTTACAGGATTAAATATCACGTGGTTAGGATTCATCACAAAATTCCAATGAACAAAGATGAAAAAGCCCTGCCGCTGCAGTGCAGAGGTAAAGCTCGGTTGGATGTGGGTGATAGGCACTGAAGAAGGCGGTTTCGTGGAAGCCCTCCACCATGTGCTGCATCACAAAGTGATGAGTCTCAACATTGAGATTGAAAGTGCTAGCCAATATTGCCGTGTTCCAGGCTTTGCAAACGCTCTTGGCCCTGATCAATGAGGGCAAAGGAAGTCTTCGCAGAATCTCCTCCACTGTATCGTAATCCAGATGAGCACTATCATCGTTATTATTATTACGAGGAAAATCAGGTATTGGTGCTGCTGCAGTTGTGGAAGGCCCGTAAACACCCATCCCATTCTATATCGCCACACATAGTTGAATTTCCCAGGTATTGTCTCATGGAATTCGTCAAACATGTCCACATCTTAAAAAATCCGCAGAATAGGAATGTTGTGCCTGCTCGACTGCTTCCTCTCCTTAGCATTAATCTTCCTCTCTCTCTCTCTATATTCTTGGTATAATTCTTCTCCTCATTTTTTCAGACACTAATGGCGAATCCTACCCAATACCAAGTTCAAATAGGTAATAGTCTTTCATTTAATAGCAAAAAAATTATTTTAAATTTTGACTGGTAAGCTATAAATATAAAAATAAATATAGCTCGTTCAATAGTAAAATAGTAAAATTTTTATTTTAAAGGTTGACTTTTAAGTTAAAAATATAACAATAATTAAAGCTCTAGCTCTATAAATAGAAAAAAAGTATTTTTTTAAATTTTGACTTCTAGACTATAAATAGAATATAATTAAAGCTCTTCCTTTAAATTATTAAGGATTTCATATCTTCCTATTTAAAAAAACTATTTAGCATTCTTTAAAAAATACTAAAATATAAAATAATTCTTAAATAAATAGAATAACTCTTAATAAAACTAGCATATTTATATTTGAAAAAAATATATCTAACTAAGAGATATCTTAACTATAGACACAAATCTTTTTTTTTTCCTTTTTTTGTTTTATTTTGTTTTATTTAGTATTAAATATGAAAGCATAAAAAAAAACATTAAATATATTTTTTAAATACATTAATATAGGTTAGCACTAATATATGAAAACATTAAATATATATTTTAGATTTAAGAAAAAAACATTAAATATGAAAGCATTACAAAATGAATTAATTTTTTTTTTTAATTTAATATGGGTAAAGGCTTTTGGCTGGAGCTATGAACTAGATCCTACCACATTAAATTTGAAAGCATAACAAAATACATTAAATATTTTTTAAATTATAATAAAAATTAAATATGTAAGTAAATAAAAATAATATCATTTTTAAATAGTTCTAAAGTAAAATAAAAAGTAATTCTAAAGTAAAATAAAATAATTCTTAAGCTATTAAAAAAGCATTAAATATATTTTTTAAATACATTAATATAGGTTAATATTTAGAGTGCTTTCTTTAGCACTGATGTATGAAAACATTAAATATATATTTTAGATTTAAGAAAAAAACATTAAATATGAAAGCATAATAAAATGAATTAATATTTTTTTAATTTAATATGGGTAAACACTTTTGACTAGAGCTATGAACCTATGGGAAGGGGGGACTACACCTCATGACCTCGTGCCTACCACATTAAATATGAAAGCATAACAAAATGCATTAAATATTTTTAAAATTATAATAAAAATTAAATATGTAAGTAAATAAAAATAAAATCATTTTTAAATAGTTCTAAAGTAAAATAAAAACTAATTCTAAAGTAAAATAAAATAATTCTTAAGCTATTAAAAAATTCTAAAGTAATTTTTTTAAAAACAAATGTTTGAAATAAAATTGCTCTTAATAAAAATAGATCTTCCATTTATAAATGAAGTAAAAAATATAAGAAGTGTAAGGTATATCTGAAAATCTATTAATTATGATAATTTATTAAAAAATAATTTATTGGGAGTGGAAGAGGAAGAGTCATTTTATCATTTTCCTATGAAAAGTGAAAAATCATGTTGTGCAGTTTTAAAAGATTAAGAAATGAAAGAAATGGGGGGAATCAAGAGGCTTTTTCAGACTTCAACTTACATATCTATCAAAAATGGAGAGAGAAAGATTAAATCAAGTGCACGATTTTTGCAGAGTGAAGGTACGAGCATATTGTGCCAAGGTATTATTTGATTTCATACAAATATTGATTTGCCTATTAATTGCCTCATAAAGGGTTGTCACCAGGTTTCCTTATTACTATTGGTTTTCCAATTACTTTTGTTGCATTTTTGTAACAAATTGTTTTGTAGTTTGGTGCTAATATTTCGAGTGTTTAGATCGTACTCATTTATGCATAGAAGTATGAGATAAGAATATAAGTCATATAACTTGTATAAGGCCCAAAACAATTATAGCAAACTTAAGATCTGCAGGCACGAAATGATATCTGCACCAGGTTATTGGCTACTTATTGTTCAAGTTTAGAGTTTCCTCTAGATATCCAACATCATAAAAAGGGTCATCCATGCACATATTAGAATCCATTGTAGCGGCAATGCAGTATAGATAATGTTTTTGGTGAGACATATCATCCATCAGTTTGCTTTTCCTTGTTTATGCCTTGTTTGTGCTTTCACAAATGCTTTCATGATATCTGGCTTTCTGATTTACTCTGTTGAAAATTCATCCCTGTTCTAAAACTCCTATTCTAATCACAGACAGAAGGATGCTGGCAGAAGTCGTGGGAATCCTTTTTGGTTTTTACCTGCCATTTGTGTATCTTATGTCTATTAATAAAACCATTTGGTGCATGTCCAAAAATCATTACATTTCCATGAGATGCCATGTGCTTCCAATCTCAACATTGATATTAAGGTTATTCAATTTCTAATGCACCCTTCAATTTCCTCACTGGTCTTTCCAAGCTAGGACCTTTCTAATCTATTATCCTTAATATGAAAGAAGATATGTTTTTGGACCTTTCTAATCTATTCTATTTTCATCATGACTACGCAGGTCTTCGCTTAAGTTCCATATAGATTGAAAAGCTCTCTCTAACGTGCTTCTGTCACGGATTCTTGTTATATTTTTCCAAACAGATACTCGTGTCATCGTCTATGACAAGATGTTCTAAATTGTGTTTTCTTTTATTCTCTGATTTGGGTATATTGTATCTCTAGTAACTGGGTCATATTTATGGTGGAACGCTATCATGGTTTGTATGATGTCAAGAAAATGTATATATTCCTATATTACTCTACTCTTTTGGAGAAGACTAGACCTTAGTGAAAATAAAAATTGAGGTAAAGTGGAAATTAAGAGATGGTGAGAAATAGGCATTTGAGGTAAAAGTAGAACTTAATAGATAGTCAGAAAAGGAGTGGATGATGGCATGAGTATACATGAAGTTAGCTTTCTAATAAGTTATGATTGCAAGATAACGAGATTTCCTTTGAAGAATTTGAGTAACTCCGTGTTGCAAATATGTGCCTAATTGGTGTTGTCATTGATGTCAACATATCCTTGTTGTCATTGGTGTCAACTATATCACATTTTAGAAGCCTTGTATGTTGAGGATATTGAGAAAATTAGATTCTCCAGAAGAAACAAGTGAGTTTCATATCTCTCTGTAAGCGACAATGAAGACAATGTAGTTCAGTGAAGTAGATTGCTCTGCATTCCTAATGAGATGAAGATCAGAGTCTGCAGACCAAAGGGTGTTGTAAAGAATTGTCTGAAGTTTCTCCAGTTAAGATTTGAGGGATCCATGTGAAGAATTGGGGAAGTTATGGCCATATGAGTAGAAGCGGTTTTTGCGGGTGTTCAAAGGTGACAGAGTGACAGGAATTTGGTCTGGATTGATCCGCATTGAAATATTATGATCTATGGATCTAGAGGTATGTTTGGGATGTCAGTGTGTATCCTCCACTCAAGTGGTTCATGGTTTGGTGGTCTGCATTGAGGATTGAGCTCCTAATTGAAGATTTGTTCTTAGGTGTTGCTATTCTTTCCAATCTTGGCCGATAGGATGCTTTGTGTATGTTGCGGATGACCTAAGAGAGGTGCTATGAAGTGTGGCATGTTGTTCGAGGAAGATTTAGATCCCAGCTATGTTTAGCAGACAGTATAGTGATTCGCATTAAGTTAGATGTTTGTAGTGTCGACCTTGATGTTTATTCCAAGGTTGATGAAGCATATAAATATGTGTGGCTGAGTTGTGGAAAATCATCCTTATGTGAAAATGATAAAATCCTAAGAAAAGAAGAAAGGTAGAGTAGAGACAAGGAAGAGAAGAAGAGAAAGAATAGTAAAGGATGAGGAGTTAGCAAAGAAGTGTTTAGGGGACAGAGCATAAGTATTGTGGACATCAATGGAATTGACCTTTGCATGAAGAAGATGTTGTTTTCCAGTTCAATCTTGTTGTGATAAACTTATAAAGTCTATGTAGGCAGTTAGCCTCCTTGAGCAGTGAGCTCTAGGCAGTGCACCCTGAAGGCATGTGCCTTCCCCATTTTCTATTCTTTAAAAAGAGAATAAATCTTTTGGGTTAACCCCCATTGTGGTTTTTCCCTTAACTGGGTTTCCACGTAAAAATCCTGGTGTCATGTGTGTTGATTTTGTTTCTACTCGTGTTGTTGATTCATGCTTTCATGATTATATCATTCATCTATTATTAAGTGGTAAAGAAATTTAATTATAGCAAAGGAGAAAAAATTTTGTCACAACTGATTGACCCCCCCTCAGTTGTTTGCCCTAATTCCAACGATTGGTATCAGAGCCGGTTCCTCTAAAAGAAGCTTGACCGCTTGAGGAGATCTAGTATATTAACTTACAAGAAGGATAGTCCAAGATTTGATGGAACAAATTACTCTCTTTGGAAGAGTCACATAGAGTGCCATTTGCAATGCATGGGTGAAGCTTATTGGTTGATAACAAAGGATGAATATGAGCCCTTGGAGAAAGGTCCTTCAACTCCAGATGAACTCAAGGATGATAAAAACAACATTCAGTCTAAAGAAGCTTTGTTAAGTGCCCTGACTGATACAGAAATGACAAATGTTCTAGAATTAAAAACTGCTCATGAAGTCTGGAAGAAGCTGGAAACTCTATATGAAGGTGATGAACATGTCAAATGTGCTAAGTTGCAGAGCCTGAAGGGTAGATATGAAAATTTGATGATGTGTGAAGATGAAAACATTACTTCCTACATGCATAAGGTGAATGAACTTGTGTGTGGTATCCAATGTGCTGGTGGAAAACTAGAAGAATCAAAGATTGTTGGCAAGGTGCTCAGATCCTTACCTGCTTCATACAAACATAGAGTTGCTACTATTGAGGAAATCATGACCATGACAACTATTACAAGGGATCAATTGGTTGGCAAGTTCTCTACATTTGAAATGAGTGAGTTTGGTGATTCTCTTCCAAAATCTGAATCTATATTTAAGGCTAGTGTTTTTGGAAAGCAACGATTTGATCTAGGTGAAATCTCTTCAAGAAGACTAACTAGATTTGAGAAGGCAAAGAAGGATCTTGAAGAAGATGAATCGGAGCTTGAAAAACTTGAAGCCCTTTTTACCAAAAGACTACCAAGAGGATTCGGTAAGTATGAAGGAAAGTTGCCTTTCAAATGTTTTGCTTGCAATAAGATTGGTCATTTTCCCTCAAAATGTCCATAGAGTGTTTCAAAGCCAAACCCTAATAGACCTAGGTTTTAGAAGAAATGCTACTATGTCCAAGATGCTCCTGAAGAAGGAGTCACTGATGATGAATCTGATAAGGGAAGTACCTCTGGAAATGAATGGGTGTTCATTGCTATCAAGGAAGAAGATCTGGTACCTATTGAATCTGCTAGCTATGTGAATTTGGAAAGAGCCTTGGATGCTCAGGTTGAAGAAAAGGATGAGTGGGTGATTGATAGTGGATTCTCTCATCATATGACAGGTGATAAGAGTAAGTTTGTAAGTATGGAAAGGTATGAAGGTGAAATTGCAAAGTTTGGAGACAATTCAGTTGGTAGAATCCATGGTAGAGGATCCATCTTCTTGATGGTAAGAATAGCACTAATGATGTCTTGTGTGTAGAAGGATTGAAGCATAACCTTCTAAGTGTTGGACAGTTGGTTGACAAGGGATATGATCTCTGATTCAAGGATGGTAAATGCAGAATTTTAGAGATCTCTGGAACTAAGATTGAATCTGGTACATAGACTAGAGGTATCATATTTCATTTAAGTGGTACTGGGAAAAGTTGTTTGATTGCTCAGATTGATCAAAGTTGGCTATGGCATGTAGGAGAATGTGTCATGTAAACTTTGACAACATTGTCAAGATAAGTGCTACTCAGGCTGTAAGAGATCTTCCAAAGCTTGTGAAACCTACCAATAGCATGTGCAAGAAATGTCAATTGGGCAGACATAGTAGAACTACATTAAAAAGTAAAGAATAATTTTCAAGTGGATTGTTGAAACTTGTGCACACTGATTTGTGTGGTCCTGCCAGGGTTAGGAGTTTGCAAGGAGACAGATACTTTATGTTGTCGATTGATGATCACTCCCAGATGATGTGGGTCACATTCTTGAGAGAGAAATCAGAGGCTCTTGACAAATTCAAGGTTTTTAAGGCTAGGGTGGAGAATGAGATTGGTGTGAAGATAAAGTGTTTGAGATCTGACAGAGGTTCTAGAGAGTTTACCTCTAGTGAGTTTAATGCATTTTGTGAAAAGCATGGAATAAGAAGATAGTTGTCTGCTCCTAGGACTCCTCAGCAGAATGGAGTTGTAGAAAGGAAGAACTAGACTATTCAAGAGGATGCTAGAACCATCATGATGGAAGCAAACATTCCACATGTCTAATGGAGAGAGGTTGTAAGTACTACTGTCTACACTCTTAACCGGGTGCAGATCAAAGGTAATTCTGGTAAAACACTTTATGAATTGTGGTTTGGTAATGCTCCTTCTATGAAATATTTTAGAGTTTTTGATAGTAAATGCTATATCAAAAGAGATGAAGATCTAGGCAAGTTTGATGCAAGATGTGATGAAGGAATATTTCTGGGTTATTCTAATCAAAGCAAGGCATACAGTGCTTTAACAAGAGATTGAAAAAGATTGTTGAAAGTGTTAATGTCAAAGTTGATGAAAGCAAGGAGAGACCCTCAAGGTCTTGTGGATATGAATCAAATGATCAAAATGAAAGTCCAAATAAAGGAAAGAAAGTTTAGTTTACTCCAGAGAATCCAGTGACTCAAGAAGTTAATGCAGATGTTGAGGAACAAGTTCAAGAATCAGGAGTTGAAGAAAATCCCAAAACTCCTAGGTATGTAAGATTGAATCATTCTGAAAATCAAATCATAGGAGATAAAAATAAAGGTGTTCAAACTAGAATATGAATTAATGAAGAACTAGAGGAGTATTGTCTGTTTTCAAAGATTGAACCAGAACCATTGAATGAATCTTGAATGATGAAAGTTGGGTAAAAGAAATGGAAGAATTATTAATGCAAATTGAAAAAAAATCATACTTGGGATCTTGTTCCTAGACCTGAAGACAAAAATGTAATTGGAACTAAATGGGTCTTCCGGAATAAATCGAATGAAGATGGTGAATTTGTGAGAAATAAAGCAAGATTGGTGTGCAAAGGATATTCTCAGGTAGATGGAATTGATTTTGAAGAAACTTTTTCTCTGGTGGCAAGAATTGAAGCAGTCAGATTATTTCTTGCCTTTGTTGCTTACAAAGATTTCAAAGTCTACTCAGATGGATGTCAAGTTAGCATTCCTGAATGGAGAGTTGGAAAAAGAAGTTTACATTGAGCAAGTCTATAGACTGAAGAAAGCATTATATGGACTTAAGCAAGCCCCAAGATCCTGGTATGCAATATTAGATAAGTCTCTACTGAAGTTAGGCTTTAACAAAGGCTATGCTGATAGTAATCTTTATTTCAGAATTGATCCTGAACACATCTTGATTGTTGAGGTATTTGTTCATGACATCATCTTTGGTGGAAATGAGAGTATGTGTAAAAAATTTATTGATTAGATGCAAAGTGAGTTTGAGATGTCCATGCTTGGTGAAATAATTTTTTTCTTAGGTCTGCAAATCATTCAGTCAGAAAAAGGCATCTTCATATCTCAGTCTAAGTATGTGAAAGAGTTGTTGAAAAAGTTTGGAATGGAGGATTGAAAACCACTGGGTACTCTTATAATAACTAGATGCAAGTTGAGTAAAGATGATGATTCCCCTAAGGCAGATCAGAAAAGGTATAGATCAATGATTAGAGGACTACTTTATCTGACTCATACCGGACCTGATTGTAGTTGGCCTAGTTGCTAGATTTCAAGCTCATCCTAGAGAATCTCATATTGTAGCAGTCAAAAGAATTTTTAGATATCTTAAGGGAACATCTGACTATGGCTTATGGTATCCTAAGGGTAATGATTTCACTCTTAATGCATACACAAATGTTGATTGGACAAGAGATGTGGACAACAGGAAGAGTAAGTGTGTAGGTGCATTTTTCTTAGGAAAGAGATTGCTTTCTTGGTTCAGAAAAAAGTAGGAGGCAATATCTCTGTCTACTACAGAGGCAGAGTACATAGCAACAACAAGTAATTGTACTCAAGTTTTGTGGATGAAGCAAATGTTGAAGGATATCAGAGTTGTGTTTGAAGACCCTGTTACAATCTTCTGTGATAATTCAAGTGCAATAAACATTTCAAAGAATCTGGTGTTGCATTCAAAGAAAAAACATATATCCATCAAGTTTCACTTTTTGAGAGAGAAGGTAAATGAGAATGAAGTCAGATTGGAGTTTGTCTCTTCAATGTTGGGAATTAAGGTGTCTCAACCTTGGTAACTCATTGTATTTATTTATTTATTGCCTATTGTATAATTTGGATGTAAATCCTATGTTGTCATATTGTGGGAGTTGGCATGATGGTGTGTCACCATACATGGCCTATGACCACGTGTAAATTTGTCCTCACATGAGGAGATACGTGTCCCACTTAGTAGTAGGAATATTTTTTCATGTGTCAGCATCTTGGAATGTGTATAAGGGAATATTGACTGAAACAGTCATGACAGATTCCTATGAGAAACTTATGACATGTAAGGGTCAAAAATAGAAGATCTTATGACAGGTATGGACATGTGTTGAAAAACATATTTGAAAAAGACATATTTGGGTGCCCCAAGGTGAACTATTACATATTGTAAGACAATATGATATTTATAGTCTATGTATGACACTCTCTTACAGTTGTAAGTTATGAAAGCTATGACATATTATATGATGGTTGTAAGAGTAATAAGAGCATCTTTCATAGCCCATTTATGAAATAGGAGACCTCCTTGGGACATGATGACTTGACATGTGTCGGGGACATACTACAGTGTTAGACAAGTGTCTATAGGCATAGGTTTTGGGCCATGAGGCCATGTTGGATGCCCATCTCAATGTGGAGCCATTTTTTGTCTTGTATGTTATTTATAAATAGGTGCTTTGGAGAGGTGATGCATTTTGTGATTGACAGGTACTGTTATGTTGCCAAATCATCTCAAGATATGAGTGTCAAAGACTCCTACAAGAGCATTTCCTCTATGACTATATTGTAACCTTCATTGTTTATGAAATATATTTGAGCTATGTTTTGGAGTGTGGGGTTTTTCACTTGATAAGGGTTTTCCCCACGTATATGTTATGTCTCTCTTCTTCTGTTTTACTTTCTTGTGTATGTGTTTACTCTAATATCTTTGTTAGTGGGTTAACATAATCTTTAATTGTAAAGATAACATTGAATTTGCACTCCTCCTCTCATTAGGTTAGTGTAGGAAGTGATTTCCACACACCTAGCTTCCTTTCAGTTGGTATCAGAGCCTGGCTAGTTTTGGTTCTAGCTACTGGGAGGGGTTTTTTGAGCTAATCTTAGGTTGAGTGGGAGTTTGTCCAGAGTATTTTGTATCTTGTTGTAGGAACAAAATGGCAACCACATCCAAAAGATTAGAGCTGGAGAAATTTAATGGCACTAATTTTGAGTTGTGGAAACTCAAGATGGAAGACCTATTTGTTGATCGTGACCTATGAGAAACTATATCCAATGTAAAACCTATAGCAATGTCACAAGCTGATTGGGACCTCAAAGATCAGAAGGCTAAGGGTCTCATAAGACTCTGTCTAGCTGACTCTGTCCTATTGAATGTCCATGAGGAGAAGAGCACAAAAGACCTTTGGAAGATGGTGGGTGATGTTTATCAGGCCAAGTCCTTGGTGAACAAGCTATTGTTATATGGAGCCTAATCAGACTCAGAGGTTACATTTTCCCCACTTTTATCGGTGCGGTTTCCCCCCAAATTCCTATAGGGTCAAGGGGCAGCACCCCTTGCGGGGTCTAGGGGCAGTGCCCCTGATGCATTCCCTGTCACGATACAGGGCGGGGTCGAAGGGCAGTGCGCTCACAGGGGCTCAGGGGCAGCGCCCCCGAAACCTCACACAGTTTTTTATTATTTTATAAAGGCACCGGGAGTTATTTTTTCATTGACCGACATAAGAAAACTCTACTTTTGTAACTAGCAAAAAGCTTGATAAAAGTGGCTAAGGGTTAGGGTTTTGATATATTATATTGTAGCATTTTGTAGTAGTATTGAGTTGCAGGGATTGTTGATTGTAATCGGTTTGATTTACTGGATAATAATATTGGACTCTCTGTTTGGTGGATGTAGCCCAAGTTTGGGTGAACCACGTTAAAACTTGTCTCTCGCTGTTATTAATTCTGTGTATTTCTATTTCTCTATTTAATCTTTATTTGCATTTAATTGATATCTTCTGCCGACTAACCCTAACACAAGCTTTTTCTGAAAAAGAAGTTGTTAGCTCTAAAGATGGAAGATGAAGTATCTGTTGCGGACCATATAAATGCTTTCAACATGATCATTGCATAGTTGACATCTGTGGGTTTGAAAATGGAGGAGGAGGATCAGTGTATGACCCTACTTTGTTCTTTGCCAGATTCATGGGATCATCTTGTCATGGTTATCAGAAGCAACACTACCACCTTCAAGATGGAAGATGCGGTATCTTTGCTATTATCTAAAGAGATGCATAGAAAGTCTTCTGAGGCAACCAAAGAGGCTCTTGCGATTTTGTGGAAGACCCAAAGAGAAAGGTAAAAAGAAGGAAAAGAAAGGTAAAAAGGGCAGATCCAAATCCAGTGCAAGTTCCAAATCTCCTGGAAAGTCCAAGGCTCCCTGTTGGAACTGTGGGAAAACTAGGCATTTCTAAAAGGAATGCAAAGAGGAGAAGAAAAAGAAGAAGAAGAATGCTCCTGATTTAGATTCTGACAAGTCACAAGATGATGGTGATGCCTTCATCATAGCCCTAGCCACCAATGCATCTGAAGATGTGTAGTTGATTGATTCTGGTGCATCATTCCACATGACCTCGCATCGAGACTAGTTTATGAAATATGAAGAGTTCGATGGTGGAAGAGTGTACTTGGGTGACGATTCCCATCTGAAGATTGTTGGTCGTGGAAGAGTCTCAATATGATTACCTGATGGATGAGTGAAGGGGATCACTAACGTTATGCACATCCTAGGCCTAGCATGGAACCTATTTTCTATAAGTATGTTGAATGATGTAGGTGTGTAGGTTGTCTTTTTGAAAGATGGATGCAAGATGACTAGAGGATCTATGGTGCTTGCAAAGGGTACTCGAAGAGGTACTTTGTTTTAGTTGGAGGCACACACTTCACAATGCAATAGTTCTTCTAACTCAAGGAAAAGAGCTTCAGTCACTTCATCCCCACCATCTGAACGAGCAGTGAAGAAATCTGTTGTAACTAGTTCTGATGTTAGTGCACATGCTTTAGAAGTTAAGCTTCCTGCTAAAAAGACAATGTAATGGCATTTGAGATATGACCACATTGGTAAGAGGGATCTTAGAACCTTGAAGAATAAAAACATCGTTGAGGGGTTAAATGATAGTAATCTCAAGTTTGACTTTTGCGAACATTGTGTATATGGAAAGCAAAACCGTGTTTAGTTTTACTCTAGTTCTCACAAGTCTTCTGATGTATTGGATCTTATTCATTCTAATGTGTTTGGTCTTGTTAATGTTCCTTTGATTTCCAAATTTATATATTTTGTATCTTTCATAGATGATTACAGTAGAAGGACATGGGTTTATTTTATCAGAAGCAATAATGAAGTCTTTAGTTGGTTTAAGGAGTTTAAAGCCTTTGCTAAAAATTAGACTAGTGAAAAGATTAAGTGTTTGAGAACTGACAATGGTGGTGAGATTTGTTTGGTAGAGTTCGACAAGTTCTATAAAGAGTAAGGGATTGAAAGACATAAGACAACTCCATATACCCCATAGCAAAATGGAGTTGTAGAGAGGATGAACAGGACACTGATGGAGAAGGCTAGAAGTATTCTTAGTGGAGCAAGCCTTGAACAAAAGTTTTGGGCTAAAGATGTAGCCATTGCTTGCTAACTGGAAAATAGATCTCCTATATTAGCTCTTGTTGGTAAGACACCTATGGAGGTGTGGTCTGATAAGAAGCCTTCAGTTAGACATCTTATTTTTTATTGTGAGGCATATGCACATATGCCTAGGGAGAAACGGTCTAAATTGGAGAACAATGCTGTTAAGTGTATTTTCATTGGCTATGGTGTCGGTGTGAAAGGATACAAGCTTTGGGATCTTGTGGATGAAAAAGTGTTGTATAGAAGAAGTGTTATCTTCAGAGAGCTAACACCTCTTCCATTGTTCTATAGCCATAAAAGATAGAAAAGAAAGAGGATGTGATCTAATTTCCTTCTACCCCTAAGAAGACCGAACAGACAGACCCTATGAGACTTGATGATGAGGAGATCTCTAGAAGCTCTAAAAGCTCAGAAGAAGAAGCATAACCTCAACCTCAGCGATTGAGGAGGTCTACACAAATGAGAAAGTAACCTGATAGGTTTGGTTATTCATTACTTGATTCTAGTTGTGCTTTTGATTTACTTACTAACATTGATGAGCCTAAAACTATGATAGAGGCTATGGGCACGAAAGATGTAGGTTCTTAGAAGGAGGCCATGGAAGATGAGATGGATTCTTTGGAAAAGAATAAAACATGGGACTTGGTGCCTTTGCCCCAAGGATAGAAACCTGTTAGATGCAAATGGATGTTCAAGAATAAATTTGGTGCAGATGGCAGTGTTGAAAAGTACAAGGCTAGATTGGCTGCGAAGGGGTACTCACAAGGGGAGAGAATTGATTATGGTGACATTTTCTCTCCCATTGCAAAGCTGATATCCATTCATTTCCTATTATCTTTTACAACTGCTTATGACTTAGAGGTAGAACAAATGGATGTGAAGACAACTTTCCTTCATGGTGATTTGGAGGAATAGATTTACATGTCACAGCTAGATAATTACATAGAGAAAGGTAAAAAAAAATTTGGTTTGCAAGTTAAAGAAGTCTTTGTATGGTTTGAAACAGTCTCCTAGGATGTGGTACTTGAACTTTGATGCCTTTGTGTTGTCGATTGGATATCTGAGATCGAAATCACATCATTGTGTGTATTACAAATTTGACAATGATTGCATTCTCACTATTGTATTGTATTTTAATGATATGTTGTTGATTGGGAATGGTAAGAATATGATTTCTGATTTGAAGTCTCAGTTGTCAGCATAGTTTGAGATGAAAAATCTTGGGGCAGCCAGGTACATTCTGGGAATGGAAATCAGAAGAGACAGAGCTAACAGAAAACTTTGGTTAAGCCAGAGTAAGTATGTGAAGACTGTGTTGGATAGGTTCAGCATGGATAATTGTAGACCATTATGTGTTCCTCTTTCATTGGGGACAAAGTTGTTTGTTAATGATTGTTCAAAATCTCCTTGTGAGGTGGAGGACATGAGCATAGTACCTTATGCTAGTGCTGTTGGTAGTTTGATGTATGCTATGGTCTGTGTTGGCAATAGACACTACAAGGCATGTCATGTGTTGTCATTGATGGCAACTAAGTCATTTCCACACATTCGCAGTATAATTTCAGTTCATACCATAAGTTAGTTCCAAGATTTGTCTAGTCTAGATAGACAGGAACAGGGTATATGGCAGAGTTCGATATTTTGGTCAGCGGATCTCTCTAGTTAATCATTGCATGTTATGATTCTGAAGAAGTGTAGAGGAATGTCAGAATAATCCAAATCCAAGATTTCAGCCTCCAGTGACAAAGGGATTAAAAGTTATGAGCATCTGCGTACTGGGTCCTAATGTGACAAGAACAATTCAGTGAACAATAGGCTAACTTGTGTTAGATCCTTGTATGGATCTAGTAGAAGTGTTTTTGTGAGTTGCGTATGAGATATAATGTTAGTGGCTAACATCTATGGTGATCTACAAGTGTTATTTTGGTACGCATCAATTTTGATGTATGGATTCAATTGACATAATAGAGTACTTGTATTGTTTGTTAAGTTTTTCATAAGGCCGACAGAAAGGTGATTGAATTTCTTGAGGAGGATATATATAGCCGATTGATTTGAGTGTATTGGTATGCATGTGATGTGTGATGATGGAGTAAGTATGAAAAAGGCAGATAGAAGTGTGAAAGAGAAGATATATGAGGTCCAGATTATGGCAGAGTAGTAAACGGGGTAGAATAAAAATGAAGTGTGTAAAATTAGTGTTATGTGGTTAACCAGAACTGAATTCTTGCATTGGTAGATGCTACTTATCAGTTCAAACAATCTGTAATCCTTTTGTAATCATTCTTGTAGGCAGTGAGCCTCTCTTGAGAAGTGAGCTCTGGACAGTGAGCCCGAAGGCATGTGCCTTCCCTTTTTTTTATACTTTTAATAGAGTATAAGCTTTGTGGGTTAACCCCCACCATGGTTTTTCCCTAACCGGGTTTCCACATTAAAAATCTTGGTGTCAAGTGTGTTATCAGTGTTTCTGCTCATGTGTTATTGATTTTTGTTTTTCATGATTATATCATCAATTTGTTAAGTGGTAAAGAAGAATTAACTGTAGTAACTATTAAAGTTTTAAGACAATTGATTCCCCCCCTCTTAGTTGTTAGCCCTAATTCAAATAATTGGTATTAGAACAAGGTTCCTTTGAAAAAGTCTAATAGCTTGAGGAAGATCTAAGAAGGCAATAAAATGGATGAATACAATCTCCAGGAACAACTTAAACATGCTTTAGAAGATCTTGATTAGTCCAGAGAAGAAGTTAGAGAACTGCAAGAGAACCTTAAAGATGCTGAAGACTTCATTGAGACTTTAAAAGAAAAATTGAGCAAATCCAATGAAAAGAGAAAGGAGCAACTTCTTCAACTAGGAAATCACAATGAAGACAATAATAAGGATAAGGCCCTGAAAGAGAAGACAAAGGAATGTGAGAAGTTAGCTAAATAAGTTGTTGTACTAAAACATGAGATGGAATCCAGGGTGATGAGGTTAACTAAGGAAATTAAAGATAGGAAGAAAATTGAAGAAGACCCAAATCAAAATCTAAAAGAAAGAACTAAAGAATGCTGCAAATTGGATGAAATAGATGGCCTCCTAAAGTCTAATTTACAAGAAAGTAGCGACAATGAGAGAGAACTTAAGAGGGAAATTGTCATTCTCAGACATGACCTAGAAGTTGTAAATGAATACAAGGAGAAGTTCAAGATAAACTCAGCTAAACTTCAAGCACTGCTTGAAAATCAGAAAAAGGCTGATGATAAGCATGGTCTTGGATATGAGAAAGGTGAAAGCTCTGGATCTGGACAAAAAAATTTTCAACCAAGGAATGGAAGAAACATACCTAGAAGACCTCTGGTAAGACAACCTAATGCTCAAAGATATCCATCCTTCAGTGGCAATTGTTTCAATTGCATTAAATTTGGTTATAGTGCTACTCAGTGCAAAAGCAGAACAAATCAAAATGGTCCATCCCTCTCCAGTCAATGCTTCAAGTGTAAGAGGTATGGTCATAGATCAAATGAGTGCATAAGTATGATAATGAATAACTCTAACAATAGAGGAAATGACAACTCTTTCAATGGCTATTGTTTTTCTTGTAATGGATTTGGACACATGGCTAATCAGTGTAGATCAAGAGAAAATCAAGTATATAAACAAAGAAATGTTGTGTACTTTAATTGCAATAGATTTGGTCATATTGCAAGATTCTACAGAAGTAGGAAGAATGAAAGAAGAGGTTTAGTAAACAGAAAACCAGATGAGTAGAAACAAGACAAAGACAATGGAAAAATTAATGTGAATAAGATCCAAAATGAGATGAATAAAAAATGAGTCAAGAAATTTGAAATGAATGTTGACCATGGGTCCGCACTAGAATCCAGTGCTGACAATTCCTCTGGGAATTAAATCACGAGCTCTGGCTTAGCAGGAAATGTATTGAAGATCAAATTTCCCCAGCTAGTAAGTAGGTACTTGAACCTGGCAAAATGAATGAAGCTTGAGGATCTTATTACATAACTTTCAAAGAAACATCTAGAAGAAAAGAAGCAAATGTGACTAATTGCAGAGCAATTGAGGACTGACTGCATACAGAAACAATGTAACCGAATGTGTTAGGAAAGAACATTTATTAAAAAGGCAAATTAGGTTTTGTGGAGCATAAAAAGGTGTTCACTCTTCATTTGAATCACTTTGCATTCGAAGAGAGCAAGAAGAATAGTGCCTGAGCTGAGATTACAA
The DNA here is from genome assembly GCA_027924645.1 of Cunninghamia lanceolata. Lineage (NCBI taxonomy): Eukaryota > Viridiplantae > Streptophyta > Pinopsida > Cupressales > Cupressaceae > Cunninghamia > Cunninghamia lanceolata. Next base: position 30,158,264 of record BSBN01001583.1, read on the forward strand.
GGAATTGAAGTGTGACCGGTGAATTTATCTATCAATCCTAATTTTGTGAAAAAGGTATTTATCTATTAAGCTTTTAACTTGTAATCTTTTTGCAATGGCTACACCTTTAATCGTTGATATTACTGAAAGGCCTCGACCCAAATTTAAGAAACATCCACACAAATCTATAGAAGTCAACCCATTAGGCACATTTTCAAGTGTTCTGTATGGTGTGATGGATATTGAAGATATTAGGGTTTATATTAATGAAAGCATAGATGAATTTGGGGACTCAAGGTTCATAGATTTGTTTGAGAGTCATCTAATGGATGAAAATCATGATCTTAAACCTGAGTATAAGGCACTGCATGATAAACATTTTATTCAGATTATGGGGTTTCCAACATTCAATGAAGATGAGTGGGTCCACTATGTTTTGAGTCGGATGCATGATGAATTCATATGGCTGTTAAAACCATTCAAGATTACCAAGGATGTTATTAGAATTGTGACTAGATTAAATTCAACCGGTGGATTACCCATGTTGAAATCTATGAAAAACCAAACTGTTACCAATGCAACTGATGCAAAGTTTGATAAGAGGGCAATGACCATCAATGACATTATAGAACCAGATGTTAAGTTTGCTTCCATGGTGATTGGCTACAAGATTCATCACTCCAGAAAGGATAATTCTGTCTCCAGAACTGCCATATATGCAGCATATCAAATGTTGAAGGAGAATGCAGATTATGACCTATGTGAGCTATTACAGAACCAGCTGATTGAGAACTTGAACAAAATCAAGAAAGATAAGAAAAACACTTTTAAATATGGTACATTGGTTCTATGTTTGTTCTTCTACTATATGAATGAAGTACCTGGAATAAAGGGTGTGCACTGGACTAATGATGAGCCAGTTGTTATTCAGTTCAAAGATCACCTACACAACATTGGTGACTATAAAGCATAGAAAACTGCAATCTAGGGATACTTCAAGAACTTTCAGAGTATGATGCATTCAAGGGAAAGAATCCCTAAAACAATTGTTGAGAAGTACAAGAATGAAATATGTTTCATGGTAGACACTGATCAATGTTTAATGGACGCAGTAGAATCTAAAACTGTTTGTATCATGCCTATGGGGTATGAAGTGGATGAGAAAATTTTGAATATGTATGCTTAACACCTTTTGAGCAAGCCAAAAGACACAACAGTTGAAAGATTTGGGACATATGAGAAACTAAGTGTAAAACTGCATGATGAGCTTAGAAAACTTGAAACCAAAAGGAAAGTAAGAAAAAAAATTGAGCAGTTGGCTGAGAATCTAGGCCTCATAAAGGAAGCCATGGGACAATTCAAGGAAAGAACTGAAAAGGTAGAGAAGGAGAAACAAGACAAGAAACAAGGAAATGCTCCAGTAGAATCATCCTCCACTCTAAGGACTACTAGGAGCTATACTGCTACCCCTCTTCCCCCCAAGTTTTCCAATCTTGAGAAACCAGAAGACATCATCTGATGAAGGTACAAAAAGAAAGAAAACAAAAGCCACAAGAATGTATATGAGCACAAAATATGATGAAGAGATGGAGACAGATGAAGAAGTTAAAGAAATAAGATCTAAGATAGCCAAGACTTTAAATGTTTCTAAGGACTAGCCTTTTGGAAGCAAAAAGGCAAGTAAAAAGCAAGAAACTTGTAAGGTTGCTATGACAGTTGATGAAATTGTAAAAACAATTACTGTTCATGGAAATCTAAGGCCTATCAGAGAATATTATGATAATTTTGACAAAGAAAATAAGAAAATCTTGGAGGATGCCACCATCTTGTACTTGAATAAATTCAATAGAGGGGTAAGTGCAAAAAGATGGGGGGCCAAAAAGGGGTCTTAAGTGGCCACTTTTTTTCTGAAATTAGGAAATGCTGGCCTTAGATGAGAAATTGAGCATAGTTACACTCAAAATTTGGAGATGCAACCAAAACAATGTTCATGGTACTTCGAGTCTACTTTCTAAACTACTATTTTTTTTAAATGGTATAGATTAAGGGGTTCAAAAGAGGGAGCCACAAAAATTAGTGTTGTTTCTATAAAAAAAACATAACATAGCATGTTTTCTGGCTCCCTCAAAAGGTCAACTTTTTATTGGTATTTTTAAAATTGATTTAGTGAGAAATTATCTAACAACATGTAGTTTATGCCTGATTTTTCTGATAATTTTTTTATGAATATTTGATTTTTTACTAATTTTCAAAGTTGACACATCCTAAAAAATAGAATTTTGGCTGTGCTACCCCTATAAGTTTTGAAAACTAATTAAAAATCATTTTTTTCTTTTTTTAAAATGTGTATAATGGAGTTTAGTTTCTAAATATGTATTTTTTAAAAAATTTCAATGAATAGTTAATTTACAATGAAAAAAGGACCAAACAATGGTTTTTGCCCAAAACCAGACACACAAACAAAAGAAATTAAAGATGAAAGGCTTAACATTGTCAGAATGTGAAAAAAATCACATCATCTAATAGCTAAGAGAATGCCTAATATTACCCAGGTGTTCAATTTGTTTGACCTTGAAACACGTGCAAATTTGAGGGTTAGCACGAATGAAATTATGTGAAATCCTGTAGAATATGGAAAAACACGTCTCTAGACATTGGAAAGGCACTCCAAGCCTTTGGGTTGGAAATCCAAAGAAAATCCCAAGCCCAAGGCTTGGGATTCCCAAAGAAAAACATAACGCGAGCGCATTATAATGCACTCACATTATGTTCTACTTTGCATTTTTCCTTTTCCGCAGAAGTTTGTGCACTGTTTGTCATGTTTGAAATAACCTGAGTGCGTTATAATGTGCTCACGTTATGTCCCCCTTGAATTTTTTTGTGTTCAAGGTTATTAATCATGTATGTATGTATGCCTATATGTATGTATGTATCTATGTATGCCTAGATGTATGTATGTATAGTGTCGAGAGTAGAGGAGGGTAGAAATGGGGGTGAGCCAGATAGGGGGGAGAGGGGTGGATAAGGATTGAGTGATTAAGGTTTAAGGTTGAGGGTTGAGGATTTAGGGATAGGATTTAGAGTTTAGGGATAAGGGATTAAAGTTTAGGACCTTGAGGGATTAGGGTTTAGGGTTGAGGCTTTAGGGATAGCATTTAGGGTTAAGAGTCAAGGGATTAGAGTTAAGGTAGAGTATTAAGGGTTAAGGGATTAGGGTTCAATGCATAGTTTTGAGGGTTGAGGGTTTAGCGATAGGGTTTAGGATTTAAGGTTTAAGTGTTGAGGGTTGAGGATTTAGGGATAGGGTTTATGGTTTAGGGATAAGGGATTAGGGTTTAGGGTTTAGGGATTAGGGTTTAGGGTTTAGGGACTAAAGATTAGGGTTTAGGGTTAAAGGATTAGGGTTTAGGGTTTAGGTATGTACAATTAAGGGGTACCATAAATAAACTAGAATTTAAGAAGGGTTGGAAAAATTTTGTGAATCATCATGGGCTGGAGATTAGAGATTTTGTTGTGTTCAAGTACATATCCAAGTCATAATGTAAGGTTAAGATATTTCAAAGAACAAGGTGTTTGAAAAACATCAATGATCTTTGGCTTATGAATACCAACATTGATATAGATAAAAGATGCCCTTCTTCTAATAGAGTATGTAGTTCAAGTCAACTGATGGGTAGCAAGTTGTCGAATGAGTTGGTTTAATGGGCGTACCTCCTTCTTTAAGGCCCAGGTGGGCAGGAGTGGGATGTACAATTAAGGGGTACCATAAATAAACTAGAATTTAAGTAGGGTTGAGAAAATTTTGTGAATCATCATGGGCTAGAGATTGGAGATTTCGTTGTGTTCAAGTACATATCCAAGTCCTAGTTTAAGGTTAAGATATTTCAAAAAACAGGGTGTGTGAAAAATATCAATGCTCTTCAGCCTATGAATACCAACATTGATACAAATAAAAGATGCCCTTCTTCTAATAGAGTATGCAGTTCAAGTCAACCAATGGGCAGCAAGTTGTCGAATGAGTTGGTTTAATTGGTGTGCCTCCTTCTTCAAGGCCTAGGTGGGAAAGAGTGGGATGTATAATTAAGGGGTACCATATAAATAAACTGGAATTTAGGAAGGGTTGCAAAAATTTTGTGAATCATCATGGGCTGGAGATTGGAGATTTCGTTGTGTTCAAGTACGTATCCAAGTCATATTTTAAGGTTAAGATATTTCAAAGAACAGGGTGTGTGAAAAACATCAATGCTCTTCAGCGTATGAATACCAACATTGATACAAATAAAAGATGCCCTTCTTCTATCAGAGTATGCAGTTCAAGTGAACCGATGGGCAGCAAGTTGTCGAATGAGTTGGTTTAATGGGCATGCCTCTTCTTCAAGGCCTAGATGGGCAGGAGTGGGATGTACAATTAAGGGGTACCATATAAATAAACTGGAATTTAGGCAAGGTTGGGAAAATTTTGTGAATCATCATGGGCTGGAGATTGGAGATTTCGTTGTGCTCAAGTACATATCCAAGTCATATTTTAAGGTTAAGATATTTCAAAGAACAGGGTGTGTGAAAAATATCAATGCTCTTTAGCTTATGAATACCAACATTGATATAGACGAAAGAAGCCCTTCTTCTAATAGAGTATGCAGTTCAAGTCAACTAATGGGTAGCAAGTTGTCGAATGAGTTGGTTTAGTGGGTGTGCCTCCTTCTTCAAGGCCTAGGTGGGCAGGAGTGGGATGTACAATTAAGGGGTACCATAAATAAACTAAAATTTAGGTAGGGTTGGGAAAATTTTGTGAATCATCATGGGCTGGAGATTGGAGATTTCATTGTGCTCAAGTACATATCCAAGTCATATTTTAAGGTTAAGATATTTCAAAGAACAAGGTGTGTAAAAAATATCAATGCTCTTTAGCTTATGAATACTAACATTGATACAGATGAAAGATGCCCTTCTTCTAATAGAGTATGTAGTTCAAGTGAACTGATGGGCAGTAAGTTCTCAAATGAGTTGGTTTAATGGGTGTGCCTCCTTCTTCAAGGCCCAGGTGGGCAGGAGTGGGATGTACAATTAAGGGGTACCATAAATAAACTAAAATTTAGGTAGGGTTGGGAAAATTTTGTGAATCATCATGGTTGGAGATTGGAGATTTCGTTGTGTTCAAGAACATATCCAAGTCATATTTTAAGGTTAAGATATTTCAAAGAATAGGGTGTGTGAAAAATATCAATGCTCTTTAGCTTATGAATACCAACATTGATACAGATAAAAAATGCCCTTCTTCTAATAGAGGATGCAATTCAAGTCAACCAATGGGCAGCAAGTTGCCGATCTTGAATTGGTTTCTAATGAAGAAAGCAATGATGTTGTTGAAGCAATGGAAGAAAATCAAAATTGTAAGTCTAATTTAATTTATTTCAACTTTCAAAGTAGGCATTTGAATTGTAGCTTTACCTAGAGGATTGGTATAAAAAAAATTAATTATGTTAGAAGCCTTTCTTTGAAGAACCCTGGACATTATGGACCCTATCTTCTAGAAAAGCACATGACAATTAACTATGCCCCACCTTTCAAATTAGATATTTACCTTTTTATTCAATGAAAATAAAGTCATAGAATGTAAACCAACCATGCATACTAGTAAGATCAAATTCTTTGCCTTCTATTCTTATTACTCTTACTTTATTAAGAGAAGAGTTAAAAATAATGGGTTTAATTGTAAGCTAACATAAGGCAAAGCAGTTTTGTTATTACATTTTTCTAAGGGATCTCTAATAGTCTAATATAATGCAGTCTTCTATAATATGAACATTTGCATTTGTGTGAATGCTAAGCTTTAATATAGTAGAGTATTAAATCAATGTAATGATTAGCTATTTATTTGGTTAAAATAACTTAGTTTTTGTAATGGTTTGGGAATGCAAGAGTTGCCAAAAATAGGTGAATATCCTCTACAATTTCCAAGAGAAAAAAGTTCAGTAGTTCTTGTGGATAGAGCTAGTAAAGAATGGGAGATTATTTGCCTGTTTTATAATAATATACCTCCCCTAAGTGCTGGGTGGACAAAAAGAAACATAGATGTACCCCAATGCAAAGCTTTTCTCATAATGATCATCCTTCTAATTTCAATTGTTAATTACTCACTATGGATGTACCATACGCAAAGATTTTCTCATAGTGTGTACAGCTATTGGCATAATGAACCCCAGATGGGCCAGAAAAACATGCCATATAACACTACTAACATTAAAAAAGTTCATAGCCATTTTTCTGACATATTCTTGCAACTCAGAATCTTTAAGAGAAGAGTGTCAAAAATGATGGGTTTAACAACTTAACATAAGGCAAAGCAGTTTTGTTGGGTTCAGGGATAGGGTTTAGGGTTTAGGGTTGACAGATTAGGGTTTAATGTTGAGAATTGAGGGTTGAGGGTTGAGGGTTTAGGGATAGGGTTGATGGTCAAGGGATTATAGTTAAAGTAGAGTGTTGTGGGTAGAGGGATTAGGGATAGGGTTTAGGGCTGAAGGTTTAACGATTGAGGGTTGAGGCTTTAGGGCTGAGGGTTAAGGGATTAGGGTTTAAAATATAGTGTTGAGCATCGAGGGTTTATGGATAGGTTTTAGGTTTTAATTTTTAAGGGTTAAGGGTTGAGGGATAGGGTTTAGGGTTTAGGGATAAGGGATTAGGGTTTAAGGTATAGTGTTGAGGGTTGAGGGTTTAGGAATAGGGATAGCATTAGGGTTTAGGGATGAGGGATTAGGGTTGAGGGATTAGGGTTTATGGTTGAGGGATTAGGGTTTAAGGTATAGTGTCGAGGGTTGAGAGTTTATTGATAGTGTTTAGGGTTGAGGGTTAAGGGATTAGGTTTTAGGGTTGATGGATTAGGGTTTAAGGTAAAGTGTTGATGGTTCAGGGTTTAGGGATAGGGTTTAGGGTTGACAAATTAGTGTTTAATGTCAAGGTTAGGGTTAGAGTGTCGAGGATAGAGGGATTAGGGATAGGGTTTAGGGTTGAAGGTTTAAGGATTGAGGGTTGAGGCTTTAGGGATGAGGGTTTAAGGCTTAAGATATAGTGTCAAGTGTTGAGGGTGTAGGGATAGGGTTTAAGTTTTAAGACTTAAGGGTTGAGGCATACAGATTAGGGTTTAAGGTATAGTGTTGAAGTTTGATGGTCTAGTGATAGGGTTTAGGTTTGAGGGATTAGGGTTTAGGGTTCATGAATTAGGGTTTACTGTTGAGAGTTGACAGTTGAGGGTTTAGGCATAGGGTTGATGGTCAAGGGATTAGGGTTAAAGAAGAGTGTTGAGGGTAGAGGGATTAGGGATAGGGTTTAGGGTTAAAGGTTTAAGGATTTAGGGTTCAGGGTTAAGGGATTAGGGTTTAAGATATAGTGTCGAGTGTCAAGCATGTAGGGATAGGTTTTAGGGTTCAAGTTTTAAAGGTTAAGGGTCAAAGGATCAGAGTTAAGGGTTGAGGGATTAGGATTTGATGTTGAGGGTTGAGTGCATTGAGGTTTGACGGTTGAGGGTTTTGGGATAGGGTTGAGGGTCGAGGGATTAGGGTTAAAGTAGAGTGTCGTGGGTCTCAGGATTAGGGATAGGGTTGGAGGGTTTAAGGTATAATATCGAGCCCATTGAGGGTTTAGGGATAGGGATAGCATTTAGGGTTTAGGGATGAGGGATTAGAGTTGAGGGACGATGGATTAGGGTTGAGAGTTGAGGGATTAGGGTTTAGGGATAAGGTTTAGGGTTTAGGGTTGAGGGATTAGGATTTTATGTTGAGGGTTGAGGGTTGAGGCTTTAGGGTTTAGGCTTTAGGGATATGGTTGAGGGTCAAGGGATTGGAGTTAAGTGTTGAGGGATTAGGGTTTAACGTTGAGGGTTGAGGTTTGAAGGTCGAGGGTTTATGGATAGGGTTGAGGGTCAAGGGATTAGGGTTAAAGTAGAGTGTCGAGGGTATAAGGATTAGGGATAGGGTTGGAGGGTTTAGGGATAAGGGATTAGGGTTTAAGGTATAGTATCGAGCCCATTGAGGGTTAAGGAATAGGGATAGTGTTTAGGGTTTAGGGATAGGGTTTAGGGTTGAGGGATTAGAGTTAAGGGTTGAGAGATTAGGATTTGACATTGAAGGTTGAGGGTTGAGACTTTAGGGCTTAGGGTTTAGGGATAGGGTTGAGGATCGAGGGATCAGAGTTAAGGGTTGAGGGATTAGGGTTTGACATTGAGGGTTGAGTACATTGAGGTTTGAGTGTTAAGGGTTTCAGGATAGGGTTGAAGGTCGAGGGATTAGGGTTAAAGTAGAGTGTCGAGGGTATAAGGATTAGGGATAGGGTTGGAGGGTTTAGAGATAAGGGATTAGGGTTTAAGGTATAGTATCGAGCCTGTTGAGGGTTTAGGGATAGGGATAGTGTTTAGGGTTTAGGGATAGGGTTTAGGGTTGAGGGATTAGAGTTAAGGGTTGAGGGATTAGGATTTGATGTTGAGGGTTGAGGGTTGAGGCTTTAGGGTTTAGGGTTTAGGGATAGGGTTAAGGGTCAAGGGATTAGAGTTAAGGGTTGAGGAATTAGGGTTTGACATTGAGGGTTAAGTACATTGAGGTTCGAGGGTTGAGAGTTTGGGGATAGGGGTGAGGGTCGAGGGATTAGGGTTAAAGTAGAGTGTCAAGGGTATAAGGATTAGGGATAGGGTTGGTGGGTTTAGGGATAAGGGATTAGGGTTTAAGGTATAGTATCGAGCCCGTTGAGGGTTTAGGAATAGGGATAGTATTTAGGGTTTAGGGATGAGGGATTAGAGTTGAGGGTTGAGGGATTAGGGTTTAGGGATAAGGTTTAGGGTTTAGGTAGACAAGGAGTGACTAAGAGACATAGAGAGGGGAGAGGTAGAGAGGTAGAGAGATGAGGAGAGATAAGTGAGATATAGAACATGAGTTGATGGAACTAGAGGTGAGATATTGTAAAGGTGCTATCAAAGGTGAGATAGGCACAAATATTTATGGATCAATCTATAACAGGACAAAATGCAAGCGCGTTATAATGTGCTTAGATTTTGTCTTGCTATAGAAATGGTAAAAAAGTGTTGACCCCTGTGATCTAGGCCCACATGCTCTATTTTCATATTGATTATGCACGTGTTCCAACAAAAAAGAAGTGCTTTCATGCTGTTGGGAAGTTCACATGCACATTTCACACATTCTACCACCTTTGCATGATCTTTCCACCACCTTTTATTCTTTGCCAACTTGAGAAGGAGGAAATAACATAGTTTTCACACCAAGTTTGATATATATCTATTCAAGTTTCAATTTTTGTAGTGTTGCAATGTTAATTGTGATTTAATTTTAGGAATTTAACGTTATAGATTGGTTAATAGTATTGTTGTTAGTAATTATATTTGAGTGTTATTCAATTTAACATTGAAAAGGAAGCAAGTGGTGAAAAACTCAAATTGTTGAGGAGTTTGATTGAAGAAGAAAAAAAACACTACATAATTGGGTACTCTCTCCATTTGAATCTTCATTTTTTAGGTATGTCAAGTCTTTACATGCATGTTCTTTACATTTTCCTTAATTCTATTTGAATTACTTTATCATGCTTTATCATACATTTTTAAAATAGACACATTCCCAATTAAGAAATTAGGCTACAATCTCACATGATGCCATGTATATTTTCTACACTTGGGCTCTTTAATAATTATGTGTAATAAACAGACCTTAACATACCATGATGTCAAACTATACAAGAATAAATCCTTACAACATAATAAAAATACAATCCCACTATTATCTTATATTCATTTCTTAGGAACTAATATTGGTCTCTTTATCATGCTACAAACAAATTCTCCATCATGCCGAGGAAACAATCAAGAATTAAACCAACACAGGAAGAGATAGAAGCTAAGAATGCAAAGAAAGTAGTGGCTATGAGGGAACTTCGTGAGAAGAGGAAATTGGACATGATAAATGAAGACATGCCAATTGAAGAAGAACCACAACCATCACAAAGAGATATGGTAGTGGTGGCACAAAGAGAACAAATGCAAAAACTTCATGCTATGAGAGATTTGAATACCATAGTTGGAGACACATCCTCTACCACAAGTCAACATGTAGGGACACCATCTACCACATCTCAAGTTGAGAGTACATCATCACTCACATGTGATGAAGGAGGTATGCCATCGTTCCCACCTTAACCTCAAGGTATGTCATCTATTCCATCTTTGATCGAAGGTATGCCATCTAACCCATCTCATTTAAATATTGATGAAATTTCTAATGTTGAAATGAATTTACCTAACTTAACACCACCTAGAATTTTGCATAGAAAGCCAAAGTATTTGATTGATATTGATGAGAATATTTTGCAGCCAATGGAAGGTAAGACTCCAAAATGCACTTGTAGAAGATATGCTCATAAGATTTGGAGATTGTTCTTTGAAAAGTTAAATGAGACTACAAGATGTCAACTATTCATTGAAATGATGCGAAGTATAATGTATAGGTCCATCATGAAGATTCTTGGGTTAAGAACATTAGAGGCTTCAAGTGAAAAATCTATTGTCAAGAATCTAATGAGTGTGTATGAGAGTGTGGGTAACACTTCACGTACAAAAGATAGTAATGCAACATGGTGTGTGATTACATCAACTATAGTAAGTAGTCAAATGAGGAAAGCTCGTCTCATTAGAAAGATGATTCAAGAATTGAGAATTAATAGGAAAACTTTATCAAGAGCCATTGGAAGATGCCAAAGAATTGATGACACTAATGTCAATGAATTATTGGCATTCTCAAGGAGACTACCATGAAAAGATAAACCAATTGTTGAAGCATTAAGATCACTAATTGAAGACTTTTGGAAGAATTACACAAGGGTATCTCTGAATCAAAGGGATGCGGTAAGAAGGAGAATTGGTAGTTAGAACCATGAGCCACATCGAAAGCATTTTTTGGATGAGACTCAAACACAATTTTATGGTAAATTTCTAGAGAAGTATTCTCAAATTAAAATTTGTCAAAGATATTTTGAAATGCTAAAAACTTTCTATGTCAAGATAAATCACACACACACTACTCGTTGTTCTAGATTACATATTGAATTTTCTAACCATTTTGATGTTTATAGGTCTATATGTTTAGATATGCATACTAACAATGTTTTGTAGGGTTGTACCATACGTACCCCACCAACATCTTCAAGAGACTTCATATCAAGAATTTTATGTGAAAGAGAGGAAGGTCAAATATTCTAAAAGAATTTACGCTTGGATGGTACATGTCATCATCACGATGGCTTGCAACATTTGCCAATATCTGAACATATGGAAAGAACACATATGGTTGGAAATGAACTAGTAGAGTTTGGCAAGTATAAAATAGTGGCATACAATACAAAAGATGGTAAAGAAGCAAAGAGGTGTGAATTGGTTATTGAAAAGATTACAGTGTATCAGTTTATGCCTATATTTTGTGACAGCATAGTGTATGAGTATGCAAGACATGCCCATAGAGCTCAATGGTTAGACTTGCAATTCAAGTTATATAAGGACACATTTTTGGTTGGTAGCATTGTTTCAGTCATCGAATTTGTAGAGAACTACAATCTATAGCCACAGCGTGAGGTGCAATCACAATATTACAACTCCACACAGGTTTCTATATTTGTGCATATCGCATTCATTCATGTGAATGATAGTATAGAGGATGATAGAAAGATTATAAGGGAGTATAATTTCTATATTAGTGATGATCGCATGCATTCTACAGAGTTCATGTAAGGTTGCTTTCAGGTGTTCTACAATGATTTGGCTAGAAGGGGTATATCATTCAGTCAGCATATCATATGGTCGAATAACTATGTGGCACAATTCAAGAACTCACAGAATTTCTATTGGCTAAGTAGGAGGCATAATTTTACAGGTATTTAGCATATGTGGAACTTTTGTGAGGCCGGGCATGGAAAGGGGGAGCATGATGGTGCAGGAGCATGTATCAAAAGAGCCATAGCACAAGAAGAGATAAAGTATAAAGACAATGCAAAGTTGACAGATGCAAAATCGATTGTCAAGTGGTGTAATGCTTCCATGGGTCTAGGTAATGAAGGTAAGTCTTTAATTCATATATTTTTTTGGTTGATAGATGATACTAACATTGCACCATATGAGGACTATTCTACACTGACAGGATCAAATGAGATACACTCTTTCAGAATCTCAATTGCAGGTTCATGGAGTATCCATACGTGAAAGATGTCATGCTTTTGTTCTTCCTATACAATTCAAGCCTGGGATGAGTGCGAGTCAAAGGAGTGGGTTGACGAATGGCAGTTAAGTTATCTTAGCCCACTTGACACGTATCAACCCCTGACGGCATTGGAACTAACACAGAAGGAATCATCAGTTGACTTTGACCACATATCAAATCTAGTTCAACCATGTAATATATCTATTTGCATAGTTTTTGAAATTCCTAATGTCATCTTACTTTGTAGTTATTTTGTAATGTTGACTAATTTCATCTAATTTGCTACACATATCAATGTAGGGCATGTATATGTAGTTATTGCAGATGAAGATAATGAAGAGGGAACATATTATTACTTATGTTGTTGTGTTGAGGCCAAAAAGAAATTGGAGGCCCCAGTTACAGATGGAGAAAACATCAAATACCCTACAGGCTTAGTGGTTATTACTGGAACATGTCTTAGAAGGTACCTACATAAGAGTGTTAATGTTTGGCTATTTTAAGACCTTGACACGCATCAGAAGATTCTTCATTACTCAAACCTTGTGATGGCATCCAATGTTCATTTGATACAGTATTGGGGTAGACCTTTGAACAAAATCTTGTGGAAGGTCTGTGAGTCTGACCATGAAGCAATACTTGACACAATAAAGAGTAGAGTAGAGCCGGATGGTTCATTGGATTAATTTGTAAGTATTCACATTGATTTTGTAAAGTCATGTTACATTGAGTTGTAAGCATGCACATTAATTTGTAAGGTTTGTCTTTTTTATTTCCTGATGTATTTTTACACATATACACATTTTTACATCATCATGTTATGCTTCATAGGGTTAGACCTAAGTGATGGATGAAGTTGATCTTGAGAATAATGTATAAAATCTAGGTAATGTATAAAATATAGGTGTCTTAGGTGTCTTGGTTTCTAACTAGAGGGGTCAAAGAATGAAATTTTGTTTTGATTGAGTCAATTGTATGTAATAATGTCTTCTAAGAGCATTTCATTTATTTTTAAGTCACTTTGAGTCATTTGGGGACAGTTTGAGTCTTTGAGTCCTATTGCAAAAAAGTATCAATGTTGTCAAGTTGCATAAAGCAACTTTTGCATTTTTGGTGTCCTGCTCCTGATAAGACCAAACTGACTATTCCAACACATCTGGATGGGAACATTTGAAAGGAAGCTAGGTATGCAGAAAATGCTTCCTACACTAATCTAATGAGGAGAGGGCTATGCAAATTCATCTTTATCCTAACTATTACATCAATGTTAAATCATTAACATGAGATATTGCAACAAAACACAAGAACCAGAAAGAAGACAATAGAAGAGAGACAAGATATATGTGGGGAAAACCTTTACGGGTGAAAAACCCCACACTCCAAAACACAGCTCAAATGTATTACAGTAAACAATAATAGATTACAATATAGTTTTAGAGCCAATGCTCTTTCAGGAGTCTTCGAATATCGAATCTGGAGATATTCCGGCAGCATAACAGTACTTGTACCAAAGTTATCTATCTCCCATCCAAGCACTTATTTATATAGAGTTTACAAGACAAATATGGAACCTTCTAGAGATGGGTGTCCATCTTGGACTCATGCCCCAAAAACCCATGCCTAAGGACACTTGTTCAACATCCCATCCTAAAGTGGGCGCCTAGTCCCAAGATAGGTTATGACAGATGCTCTTACGCACCTTACAGCTATCATAGAATCCGTCATACACTGACTAAAAATATCATATTCATATTACATGTCATAACCTCCCTTGACCGCCCAAAGATGTCTTTCTCTCGTGCAAAGATACTCACTGACACTTGTCATTAATTAAAAGTTGTTTGAGGTTTCGGGGGAAACTGCGGTTGCCAAAGTCACCAAAATTTACCCTGCTGCATATACACAAGGTGCTGACTTTGCTAACTCAACATGGGATAAATAAATACAACATCAAGAATTTGCAAAGGTTGAGACACCTTAATTCCCAACAACATTTATGCTAGGTATGGTCCTGTTTTTAACCCAAACATGTCGAAACAGTCTGAGCTACATTGTACCGACGATATCCCTGAAGAATTCAAAGTGCAAAAAGGCAGCAATCTTTGATGAGATGTTACTCAAAAACTATGTCACTTAGAAACATTCCATCTAAGGCAACATGATCCTCCAGAGTGTCTCTACAATAACCTCTCTCAATTTTTTATATCTCTGAGGCATTTGCCCGTGGTGAAAGGTTTTCTGTTGCCACAAAAATCGTAAGGAGGCAGTGTAAAGTTGCAAAGGGGTGTAACTTTCATCCTGCTCCTGGTCCAACCAAACTAACTATTCCAACACATCCAGGTGGGTACATTTACACTAGGCATGATCCTATTTTTCACCCAAACATGTAAAAATAGTCCAAGCTACATTGTATCGATGATATCCCTGAAGAGTCCAAAATGCAAAAAGGCAACAATCTTTGACGAGATGTTACTTGAAAACCATGTCACTTAGAAACATTTCATCTAAGGCAACACATTCAAGTAGAGTGCCTATACAATAACCTCTTAGTTTTTTATATCTCTGAGGCATTTGCCTATGGTGAAAGGTTTTTTGCTACCCCAAAAATATCAGAAGGAGGTAGTGTAAAGTTACAAAGCGGTGTAACTTTCATCCTGCTACTGATGCAACCAAACTAAGTGTTCCAACACATCCAGATAGGTACATTTACGCTAGGCATGGTCCTATTTTTCACCCAAACATGTCAAAACAGTCCGAGCTACATTGTACCAACGATATCCCTAAAGAGTCCAAAGTGCAAAAAGGTAGCAATATTTGATGAGATGTTACTCATAAACTATGTCACTTAGAAACATTCCATCTAAGGAAACACGATCATCCAGAGTGTCTCTACAATAACGTCTCTCAATTTTTTATATCTCTGAGGCATTTGCCCGTGGTGGAAGGTTTTCTATTGCCCCAAAAATCGTAAGGAGGCAGTGTAAAGTTGCAAAGGGGTGTAACTTTCATCTTGCTCCTAGTCTAACCAAACTGACTATTCCAACGCATCTAGGTGGGTACATTTACACTAGGCATGATCCTATTTTTCACCCAAACATGTAGAAATAGTCTGAGCTACATTGTATCGACGATATCCCTGAAGAGTCCAAAATGTAAAAAGGCAACAATCTTTGACGAGATGTTACTTGAAAACCATGTCACTTAGAAACATTTCATCTAAGGTAACACATTCAAATAGAGTTCCTATACAATAACCTCTCAGTTTTTTATATCTCTGAGGCATTTGCCTATGGTGAAAGGTTTTTTGCTACCCCAAAAATCATCAGAAGGAGGTAGTGTAAAGTTGCAAAGGGGTGTAACTTTCATCCTACTCTTGATGCAACCAAACTAAGTGTTCCAACATGTCCAGGTGGGTACATTTACACTAGGTATGATCCTATTTTTCACCCAAACATGTCGAAATAGTCCGAGTTACATTGTATCGATGATATCCCTGAAGAGTCCAAAATGCAAAAAGGCAACAATCTTTAACGAAATGTTACTTGAAAACCATGTCACTTAGAAACATTCCATCTAAGCAAAAATGATCATGTAGAGTGCCTATATAATAACCTCTCTCAGTATTTTATATCTCTGAGGCATTTGCCCATGATGAAAGGATTTCTATTGCCCCAAAAATAGTCAGAAGGAAGCAGTGTAAAGTTGCAAAGGGGTGTAACTTTTGTCCTACTCTTGATACGACCAAAATGACTATTCCAACACATCTGAATGGGTACATTTACACTAGGCATGGTCCTATTTTTCACCCAATCATGTCGAAACAATTCGAGCTACATTGTACTGATGATATCCCTTAAGAGTCCAAAGTGCAAAAAAGTAGCAATCTTTGATGAGATGTTACTCAAAACCTGTGTCACTTAGAAATATTATGTCTAAGGTAATGTGATCATGTAAAGTGCCTCTACAATAACCTCTCTCTATTTTTTATATCTCTTAGGCATTTGCCCGTGGTGAGAGGTTTTCTACTGCCCTAAAAATTATTAGGAGGCAGTGTAAAGCTGCAAAGAGGTGTAACTTTAGTTCTTCTCCTCCTGTAGCCAAATAGATAGTTCCAACACATCTGGATGGGTACGTTTAGGCTAGGCATGGTCCTATTTTGCACCTAAACATGCCGAAACAATTCAAGCTACATTGTATCGACATATTAAATTATTGACAAATATTGAATCATATAAACAGATAGAAATCATTTTAAAGCATAAACTAACTCCACCAAGTCAAGGTGCATATTAAGGTATGTCAAAGTTGAAATATGCACCTAGAAAAAGATAGTCTCATAGTTGTCATTTTAATGACCTCAATCAATTGTAGATGTCTTAGTGCGCCTAGAAGAACTTAGCCCATTCCTTAGCCTTTCAACACTTTCAAACAAGGTGAGGTCTTTTATCCCTGATTCTTGCCTCCTTCACAAGACTAGGCGCTAGTTGAAGGTTGCTCAAGTGACAATATGTACCTAGATTCTTTGGCTTATTTTCTTCATTTTTGAATCAAAGTAACATCAAATTTCATAGTTTAACCTTCCTCATGTTTAGGCGCTCATATGTGATGCTCTGAGAATGAAATAGTGCCTTGATGCTAATAGGTGTTTTCTCCAAGTTAAGTGCTCATCAAAGGTAAAATGAGTTGAAAATTGCGCCTAAGGTTTTCATGTTTGTTAATCAATGCTTAAATATTTAAGAAAGTCCCCTTCATCTGGGCGCAAATGTAAGGTTGTTCAGAGTTGAATGGGCACCTAAGCTAGATGAAGACTTTTTACCTACCTCATCCTTCAATCATTATAATTGTTCTCAAAAGACATCATCAAACATGAAAAAACTCCAAGATTTGTAGTTTAAAGTTGATTTCCTCCAAGGTGCCAATGTGAGGTTGTTTTGATGGTAAAGGCTGCCTTGATTCATGATGTTGAATCTCCTTCCTGCTAGGCACCAAAATGGATAGTTTAGACAAGAAAAGGCGCCTTAGTATACTTAGCTCATTTCTTGGAAATTTGATGGCTTCAATCACTTGTTCAAACCTATAGGAGACCATTTTACACTTAGGCGCTAGATCTTAGGATTTAGAACATCTTCCTTCAAGGCGCTAAAATGAGGTTATTTAGACACAAAAGTGCGCCTCCATACAAGATGCTTATTCTCCTTCCACTTAGCCGCTCATTCATGATGATCCAAGTGACAATAGGTGGCTAGACTTCCTTTGGTAAGATTTAGTCATTTTGAAGGTTCTAACACTAGGCACTATAGTTGGAAGTGATTTCAAGTTTATTTTCCTCTAGGTGCCCAAAATGGATGGTGGAGATAAGAAAAGGCATCTAGGCTTCTTTTGACGATTTTCAAAGTCTTCCTAAGTTATATTATGTTATATTGACCCTTAGGTGCAAATGGATGATCTAGGATAACTCTAGGTGCATATCCAAGGTGATATCTTTCTAGGTGCAATCTTCACTAAGTTTAGACTTCACTTTACATCAAGGTGCCAAAATGGATAGTTTAGAGAGAGGCAAAAATACGCCTAGAGGTATGATGCTCAGTTTGATGTGTTTGATCCAATCCTTTTTTCTGCCCTCATATCAATTAAATATGACCTTCAATTATGATATGGTGCTTGAGCTTATGAAAGTTTACCAGAGACGCCGATTGAGTTAGGTTGAAGGGCCAGTGAACTAATGACATAAAGACCCTTTAGTAGGTTGATTTAAGTGATAGTAACTTCTGATTATAAGTCAATATTAAATTAAAACAAAAGTGCACTTTACACACAACAAGCAATTGAGGGTTTTAAAGTCTTAAGAAAAGTAGATTCTTTTTAGGGTTTAATGCCCAATATGCAAACCCTAACTATCAATAATATTATGATTATGAAAGCTTGTGTCTTCTCTAACTTATTATTGCACGAACAAAACCACATCCACCATGAATATGATTCATTTTTTTAAAATACAACTTTTATCTTTTATTTCTAAAATGCAATTTAGGTGATACTTGAATAACAATAGCTAGCTTATTGGATCAACAAACATCCTATGTAATACAATTGGACTTTAAATATTTGAAGTAGCCATCTACAAATATCCATTCAAACATAGATTTATAATGCAAGTATGGATGCCATCAATAAAAAAGATTTGTATTAACCAAATATCCATATAGGCATACATCAATATTTGTTGATATAAGTATAACATATATACAAAATAGCCATATAGGCATACAATGTCAACTATATGCAATACAAAATATATGTCCACAAATGCCATATAGGCATACAACAAAGGAACACAATAAAAAGTCATTCCCTTATGGCTGGTGAAGAGAATGGATCAGCCTTTGATCTTCTAGGGGATGGAGACACGTATGTGGGTGGTCACTATGAACTTGAGGGCTGCTCCTCCTATTTATTTCTTCCTGCATCTTTAGTTGTTACAATAAAAAGTATAGACATTAATATATAGAAATTACATGTTATAAAAAATGAAACATTTAACAAAATAATCACTTACCGCTATCATATAATTCATCTCCTCACTTGACTCAGTAGTAGGAATGGGCCATGGTGATGTCATGTCCTATAGAAACCATCCAGATAGAAATTAAACTTCAAATCAATAATCTTTTGATTTTTCAAAAATAAATAACTATAACAATGAATGTAAATTGAAATTTACTAATCTACCTCATACCCCTATCAATGGCATGGAGCTATGAATCGCAGAGGTCACACCATGCTCCATTGCCCTATGAACATCGGGAGGTGTCTCCACAGCCTACATCATCTAGAAATAAAACAACATTATTCAATTACGAAAAACTATAATAGTGATGCAAATCATGGCTCCTAACATACACACATGTTCATCTAAACATGGAAGTACACACAATAAAGCACACAAGTCACATACAAAAATCTAGTAAGTACAATTCATTCATTAAACTATTTATTTTATTACCTCCGTGAAGCTTTGAAGTCCAGCACCACTGGCAGGTGTTGCCGTGAAATCTCCAATATTAACCTATTCAACATCTAAAATTAAATATTAGAATACCATTCATATAACAATGTTATTCACATGTAATATTTATAATTGTTTACTAGTTACATACCCCGACAGTAGATGATGTAGTGTAATATGCAGGTGGAGAACCACTGAAAACTACATCAATGCTATGATCCTAAAATTTTATTAAAATCATCAAACTAAATTAGTTAATCTTACATTTCAAAAATGAAATTTAATAAAATAAATTCAATAAAATTGCTAATATTTACCTGAGTATCAAGGTTGAAAGTCTCACTTAGGAGGGTGTCTGTCATCACCATCTTCTCAGCTGTAGATGTAGCATGTGCACCTACGTCCTGACTATCCATGGGGTCATAACCACAGGCTGACCTGCAAGTCTGACAAGCATGGGGTGGGACCCTACTCCTCGTACTATCTCCCAACCCACGCTGTGTTGCGAGACTGGCATGCTCTATGATGCTCTAGGTCAAGGTACTAATGGACTGAAGTGTATCAACCTCAACACTCTCATTCACAATGGAAGGGATAGAAACATGCTCATGGGTTGGTCTACTAATTACTCATCTCACTGGCCACTGTGGGTCAACACGTGCCCCTGGTCTATCTTGTGCTGACCCCCCACCTCTACCCTGGAAGTCCTGCATATCAAAATAGTTTGGCACTTTATTAAGGACAAACTCGCAGTAGAGTTTCCTCAAAAAGTATTGTGGGACCTCATTATTATTGCATGGAGGATGGTCAAAAACCATCCACCACCTCTACCCAAAACTATGCCTTATCGCTTGGTTGTTGTACCAATGGATAGGGAACTTCTTGCATGTAATGGGTGGAGGTTGATTTGTTTGTAGGTTTGTGAAAATGGAGCACAAGTCTAATTTTGTAATTTGTAGTTTTTTCACATCTTCGTATGATAGCTTGTCTACATAATAGTCTCTAAACTCTCTCCTCTTATCTAACCAACCAGATATTTGCTTGCTAATTGAATCTACATTTGATAACATAGATTCAAGAGACCGAGCAAGCATGGACCTATGCAAGGTTGAAGTGGAAGGATCTTTCAACCTTGCAATTATGTCTTCAATTTCTTTTTTATTGTTTTCAATTTACCCCATTAGATTTTCTTGTGTTCCAAGGGCATGTCAAGGAATGGATGGGGGAGTTTGTTGTTCAGGTTGTTCTTCGGCAAGTATTTCCTCTTCTAGATTTTGTAGATTTTGAGGAGGAGGAGGAGGTGCATTAAAATTTCCTGACAATTAATGAAATTTACATAAAAAATCAACTCAAACCTAACTATTTAGAAACAAATTTAAACAAAAATAAAATAAAACTCACTCCTTTGGCCTGCTCGACGTCGTGGCAGCATTTTGGCAATGAATTGGTAAGATTTTGGTGTTGAATCAAGTTTTCCAAAATGCGAGCACACTTCTTAGGGTTTGCAGGCCATGCGAGTAGAGGAAAATGAAGAAATGAAATGAGCACAAATGCTCCCTTTTTTTTTTGGTTTTGACGAGCCTTAGGCTCATCATTACAAACCATAATGGGAGTGTGTTATAACGCGCTCGCTTTATGTATTGATTTTTTTTGAAAAAAATTTGGCCACTTTTTGGCCCCCCAACTTTTTACACTTACCCAGAGCCCTACCAGAAATTTTACAAGAGATTCCTAAAAGTTTAAGGAATATACTAGAGATGAGGAAGGAAGTTGCCAAGGCTTAAGACCTAGAACTCAAAGAACATGTCCTCTCCACCCTATGTCCAGTAATGACCAGAAGGGAAGCAAATAACATCCTCAAGGAAGTAAAGGAGGAATTCAGAAGCAAGATCCAGATGAACAAGCTAATGCTTGGTAATACTAAGGAAGTTGTAAAGGAAATAGAGAAAAGTTTGAGGAAGACCCTAAACAAAGATAAATATTATGTTGTTTAAGAGGAACAAGTGAAGAAGAGACTGGAAAGGGAAATGATCCTCGGGAGTAAACCTATATGGAGACACTAAGTCCTACTCAAGATGACTCTGAGAAGAACAAGGATCAGAAGATATAAGAGGTTGAAGGCAAAAAGGATACCTAGGATCAAATAGATGGAGTTAACATAGAAGTAAACATGGAAATAGAAATTCCCACTGAAGTTGGCTCACAACAAAAAGAAGAAGAAGAAGTCAAAGGTAAGGAAGATAAAGCAAAAGAAGATGGTACAAATATTGATCCACCCAAACAAAATAGTCATGATACTAAAACTAAGAAAAATTGAGGAAAGGAAGATGGCCTATAAATTATGGCAAGAGACATTGTAGATGCAGTGAAGAGTTTCTTGAGTAAAGAGATGCTAGAGTTTGATAAACTAGAATTGATTCAAGGACCAATCAACCTGGATACTCTCTCTCCAATCTAAATGATGAAGATAGCATCTTTCACACAAGCTAAGACAAGTGAAAAGATATTGAAATCCCACATAGAGGACAGTGAGTTGTTAGGCCTTGCGTCTGGTATATTGAAGAAGATAATACCAACCTTCTAGAAGAATCTATCTGATTCTCTCTGGTAATCTGAAGAGCCTTGTAAATTCTATAAGAACACACTTTGAGTCCTTTGAGAAGTTTGCTGAGATCAAAATCTGGAATGAATTTTTGGATAAGAAATTTAGTGAGCTAAAGGGTCTAATAGGGAATAATAGAAAAATACCTAATATTAGTATAAAGAGTATTGAAAATGCTCTCAATGATGGAAGTGATGTATACAAATTTTTTCTATATTGGCCCAAACTTACTAAAGATATTGAGAAGAAGATAAAGGAGCATGAACAAATTTTGTTAAATCTATCTCAAAATTTTGATCCTCTAACAGTTTCTCTGGTAAGTCAGGAGTGTCAAGCAATCAAATTGACTAATGAAATAAAGAAGCTTGTTAAAGAAAAGAGAAATATTGTGGAGAGAATGTGTGAGCTATAGGGATTGATTTCCCCCAAATTAGAAACAATGTTTACTACTTTATCAGAAGCCCAAGTTGCAGTCTAGACAAGTGATGCTTCAGATCTGAAGAAAACAGAAACACATGTACTCCTACTAAGAGAACAAAGCTCAATTTTGGATGACATGAAAAGTAGTTGGGCCTCTAAACTTGTGTTGTTAAAAAATAGTTTTGCAGATATCCTCAAGTTCATGTAAATATAATGCATGGATTATTTATACATATACGACCTTATATATAGATTTCTTGTGAAAGTTTTGGTTTGCGGACCCCACCCTTTGCCATTGATGTCAAAGAGGGACTAAGAGACAATGAAAAATGAAAGAAAATGAAGAATCCATCAAAGGGGGAGCAGTGGAAGAATATATAAGTGTACACAGTAGGGGGAGTCAGTCATGACATTTAGTCATTTTGCACTAAGTGTTTCCATCAATGCCAAAGGGGGAGATTGTTGGCAAGAGACACTACAAGACATGTCATGTGTTGTCATTGATGGTAACTAAGTCCATTCCACACATCCACAGTATAGTTTCAGTTCATACCGAAAGTTAGTTCCAAGATTTGTCCAGTTCGGATAGACAGGAATAGGGTATATGGCAGAGTTTAGTATTTTGGTCAGTGGATCTCTCCAGTTAATCATTACATACTACGAATCTGAGGGAGTGTAGATGAATGTTAGAATAATTGAAATCCAAGATTTCATCCTTCGGTGACAAAGGGATTAAAATCTATGATCATCTAAGTACCGGTTCCTAATATGACAAGAACAGTTTAGTGAAGAATAGGCCAACTTGTGTTAGATCCTTGTGTGGATCTAGTAGAAGTTTTTTTGTGAGTTCTGTATGAGATATAATGTTAGTTTCCAACATGTATGGTGATCTGCAAGTGTTATTTTTGGTACACATCAATTTTGATGTATGGATTCAACCAACAGAACAGAGTACTTGTATTGTTTGTTAAGTTCTTCATAAGGCCGACAGAAAGGTGATTGAATTTCTTGAGGTGGATATATATAGCCAATGGATTTGAGCGTATTTTTATGCATGTGATGTGTGATGATGGAGTAAGTATGAAAAAGGTAGATAGAAGTGCGAAAGAGAAGAGATCTGAGGTCCAGATTATGGCAAAGCAATAAACAGAGTAGAATAAAAATGAAGTGTGTAAAATTAGTATTCTATGCTTAACCAGAACTAAATTCTTGCATTGGAAGATGCTACTTATCAGTTCAAACAATATGTAATCCTTTTGTAATCATTCTTGTAGGTAGTGAGCCTCTCTTGAGTAGTGAGCTCTGGGCAGTGAGCTCGAAGGCATGTGCCCTCCATTTTTTTATACTTTTAATAGAGTATAATCTTTGTGGGTTAATGCCCACTGTTGTTTTTCCCTTAACTGTGTTTCCACATTAAAAATCTTGGTGTCAAGTGTGTTATCAGTGTTTCTTCTCATGTGTTATCAATTTTTGCTTTTCGTGATTATATCATCAATCTGTTAAGAAGTGCTAAAGAAGAATTAACTATAGTAAGTATTAAAGTTTTAAGACAACTAACTCACCCCCCTCTTAGTTTTCAACCCTAATTCCAACCGTCTACACAAGACCAGACATTTCCCAAGCAGTGGGAATCCTTAGTCAATTTATGGCTAATCCTGGACAGGTACATTGGGATGCAGTTAAGTGAGTGTTCAGATTTTTCAAGAGTACTTTCAATTATTCCATATGCTATCATGGTAATGTTATAGGACCTCCACATTTAGTTTGTATTCATGGATTTGTGGATTCTAATTGGGCAGGTGACATTGACAACAAGAGATCCACCAGTGCCTATGTGTTCATTATGTTTGGTGGTGCAATTAGTTGGATGAGTAAGCAACAACCTATGGTTGCTTTGTCCATAATAGAAGATGAATACATGGCAGCAACTCATGCTTGCAAGGAAGCCATTTGGCTTAAGAGATTGTGTTCAGAGTTTGGTGTTGATACAGGATATATTATAATTTGTTGTAATAGTTAGAGGTGATTTGCCTTGTGAAGAATCTAACTTTCCATGCTAGAACAAAGTAATATTTGATGTACAGTTTCACTTCGTGTGAGACATGGTAGAGGATGGGAAGGTAAATTTGGAGAAGGTAGATACTTTGAAGAATGTTGCAGATGCATTGAGGAAGCCAGTGGGCACACAGAAGTTTAGATGGTGTTTGGAGTCTATGGGCCTCTAAGCCTATAATAGTTAAATCATGTTAGTTCTATTAGCTCTTACAAGGTGTTTGACAAGTGGGAGAATGCTGGGAATTAAGGTGTCTCAACCTTGGTAATTCCTTCTATTATTTCATTATATTTATTTATTTATTGCCTATTATATAATTTGGATGCAAATCCTATGTTGTCATATTGTGGGAGTTGGCAAGGTGATGTGTCATCCTACATGGCATCTGACCACATGTAAATATGTCCTCACATGAGGAGATAGGTGTCCCACTTAGTGGTAGGAATATTTTTCCATGTATCAGTATCTTGAAATGTAAGGGACTATTGACCAAAATAGTCATGACAGATTCCTATGTTATGACATGTAAGAGTTAGAAATAGAAGATCCTATGATAGGTATGGACATGTGTTGAGAAGCATCTTTCAAAAAAGGCATCTTTGGGTGCCCCAAGGTGGACTATGACATGTGGTAAGAGAATGTGTTATTAATAGCATGTGTATGATAGATTCTCTTACAGCTATGACAGACTCTATGACGGTTGTAAGAGTCATAAGAGCATCTGTCATAGCCTATTTTAGAAATAGGTGACCTCCTTGGGACAAGGTGACTTGACAAGTGTCAAGGACATCCTATAGTGTTGGACACGTGTCCATAGGTGTGGGTTTTGGGCCATGAGTCCATGTTGGATGCCCATCTCAATGTGGAGCCATATTTTGCCTTGTATGTTCCTTATAAATAGGTGCTTTGGAGAGGTAATGCATTATGTGATTGACAGGTACTGTTATGCTACCAGATCATCTCCCGATATGAGTGTCAAAGACTCTTGCAAGAACATTGGCTCTTTGACTATATTGTAACCTTCATTGTTTACAGAATATATTTGAGTTGTGTTTTGGAGTGTGGGAGTTTTCACCTGATAAGGGTTTTCCCCACGTATATCTTATGTCTCTCTTCTTTTGTCTTACTTTCTTGTGTATGTGTTTGCTACAATATCTCTGTTAGTGGGTTAACATAATCTATAATTATAAAGATAAAATTGAATTTGTACTCTCTTCCCCTCATTAGATTAGTGTAGGAAGCGATTTCTGCACACCTAGCTTCCTTTAATTCAAAGGATCAGATTGCGGATATCTTCACTAAGCCTCTACGTAAGGATACTTTTAAGTATCTCAGAGTGATGTTAGGGGTTATTACCCCTCCTATTTAGAACTAAGGTGCACTAAGGTGCATCAATCTGGTGGAATTCATGGTCATATCTTGTGATCCAGATTGGTGTTAAGGAGTTGCTACTCGGGGGGAGTAGCCAGTATGTTGATTCTAGATTAAGAAACAAAAAAAGGGAAGAGATGGTTGCAAATATGTGCCCTTTTCCATGGATGTCAAAGGGGGAGCAAAGTCATGTGAAAAACTTGGAAGTATGTAGTTGATGGTGAAAGGGGGTGCAATTGTTACTATTTTTAACCTTAGCTCAAAATTTGCTGAGCAGATGTGACATTATCATTTTTGAGTGAGGTTTGATATTCTTTTGTTATGAGTTAGTTGCATAGTTATTATGTTTCAGTGTTAAATGCAATTCAATTGTTCAAAAAAGGAGGAAAAGATTTTAGATCATTCATTGCATTGCAGAACTTTCCAGAGAGATAAGTATTTCATTCCTCACAATGAATATTCATTCACAAGATGAAATACATAAAGGAATATGCATTGCATTGAAAGAAATAAGGAAATATCAGATGTCCCACACAAGCCGTGGGTTATAGCTGAACATATGCAGATGAAAAGAAAATACTATGCATCTAATAATGAGAAGAGGAAAGACATAGCCATCATTTCCTTGAGGTTGTCAATATTCAAAGTTATCTCCTGTCCTGCTCCTGATCTCGACATGTACTTGCAAAATTGTGGGAAGGGTCCTGTTAGAAGCTCCAGTTATGAAAATCCTATATCCATCAGAAGAGACATAATACTTTTTTTATAGTGCATTGATCAAATAAACATCATCCATATGCAAAAGGAACTGAGAAAGAAAAAATCATGGAATTTTAGTGTTTTATTCTAATCTATTTGTTTCATGTGCAGGTATAGGATAAGTCATGTAGCTGATCGAAGACAAATCAACATGTGGTGTAAAATGAGGCTCCCACAATGGTAGAGCTCAGCATGCTGCCCCTAAGTCTTAAGGGAAAAGAAATTAGAATATTCATTCATACTGTGCAAGAAGAGCATGATAAACTAAATAATCATGCATCAATTCAGCCTATTGTGCAAAATTCAATGTCCATTTATGACTACCATTCAAGCTGAGTTGAAGTGACAATCATCCATGAAACAAATTTTTGCACTAATAGCCAATAAGGTATGAGATTGAGAACATCAAATTTATAATGTTGTGTACTATTCAAGTATTCATTTTTGAGTCATGATATTGATTGAACAAGTAAAATAAGGAACCATAGAATACCAATCATTGTTTAAGTCAAGTAAACAAGTACAGAAGATAGCATGTCCACAAGTGAAACTGAGTTCATATCAATAAATTGATCATTTCAAAAGAGGTTTTGATGTTCCTATCTCAGAAGTGACAGGAAGTATGTCATGTGGCCTATGTTCATCATAAATATTGCAATTGTATACAATCAATGGGCATCCATGATGAAAAAACATAATTGTAAAGATATGAACTATTAAAGCAATGATAGAAACCTATAAAAGACCAATATATGATGTCATGATCATAGTAAGCTCAACTGGAGGTATTTGATATCTTGTCATGGTGTAAAGATACATGATCAATTACAAGATACACATAAGCCAAGTAAAGAGACATTATTGCTGAAGTAGGAACATTGATAGTTATATAGCTAAGTAATGTGGCCTCAATATCCATATACAGTTACAGAGTGCATCCATTCGAGAGAAGGAGTAGCTCATGGATAAAATAGAACATGTATAGCATGAGAGTATGTCATGGTAGACATCAAATAATAGTAAAGAGCATATACAGTAAACTGGGAAGTCTCCACGATTCAGATGTTTATAGCTAATGGAATGTTGTTAGACATTAGTTAGCACACCAAGGGAAGCATATAAGTCATGATAGGAAACGTGAAAAGGGTACAAGAACTTTCCAGAGCACCCTGCAATGTCAAGAGGCACAAAAATGGTCATGTATGACTATTATAGTTAAAGGGGGGCAGACACATGGAAGGACATAAATATCATAGAGATAGTGAAGATTAGCATGAAGTAAAATTTAAGTGTAGCTAAAGGATCTATTCAAAGCCAAGGACAACCTGTTGATGCTCAAAATTGTGCAGTTTCCAACACCAACATGGGAAACTCTAAGACGTGGGAAGGCTCCTCAGAGTAACCTCCAGATTTTAAAGAAGCTGGCTCTTCTTTATCTCAAAAGTGTTTGGGAAAAAGGGATAGAGTTAAACAGAATCACAAATGCAACTAAAAAGGAAACTAAACTATGGCGATGTGCCTGAATGTGCTTTTGTTTCTCAACACTAAGCACAGTGAAACTACTTTAAGATTCAGTCACATTAAAGAGCACACAATGCATGATCAATGTAACAGATGAAAAACAAATAGGATCAAAGGCTCACAAATTAGAATATTTTGCAATAACACAGAAAATATCACCGAAGGCACAGAACTCTGTCTTTATTAATTTTCTAGTCACATAAAAGGCACAGAATCATGCACAGTTATACAAACTCTTTGGATCAAGAAAACAAAACAAAGGCAAATGATATTACTAGCCACTACAAAAGATCTTCAAACTTCTCTAACAATCTATGATGCAGAAAATTCTCTATATCTCTAATGTATATTTTAACTGTGATCTAAACCCATATTTATAGCATAGAACTGGCTCAAAGATTGCCTGCACGATCAAATATCAACGGTCTAACTGAACTCAGAGTTAACTGAAAGTGTCTGATAGAAGGTTTCCTTCGAATTGGAGACAGTTAGCCACTTTGCAAGTTCATTGGCTGCAACAGATACATGTAACTCCACTTACTTGAATCAGGAAGGAACGCATGGCAATTTCTGATAGTCTTTGTGACTATAAACCCTTGGAATAGCTGGCATCCATACGCGCCTCTTTCTTGAAACTCTTTCATCTTTCCAGAACAATAAGAAACTAACACATGGCATCCTCCACGTGACTTACTTGATAAACTGCTTCTTACTCAGGAGACACCAGAAATCGACACTTGGCAGTGTCCGCGGCCCCTGCAAAAGATATGTGGTGATATCCACTTTACTTTGAGTCTTTACTGTGGCTTATTTTAGGAGTGCTCAGGATTTGCCATCTGTCATGGTCCGCTAAACCTTGGAACCTAAGGAACATTAAAAATGGGACCCACCAACAGTCCATGCCTGAGGAGCTTCAAAAAGAAAAAGGGACAGGTGGCACTTTCCGCGGATCTGAGAAACATTATACGTGGCGGCTTCTGCCGCACTTAGAGAGACTTTTGAAACATTTACGGGGTCCCGCAGAAGATGACACATGGCAATCTCCGCCGCTACTTCGGGAAACTTTAGCACTTAAACAAAACCTCCGCAGACGTTGCCACCTGGCGCTTTTCGCGCAACTCTGAGAAACTTTGTAGAAACATTAGAGACTCATAAGAATCATGCAAATGGTAACACTTGTCCACTCCACTGAAATTATAGAAATATTAACAGGGCCCACCAACCTCTTTACTTAGCAATGAAACCAAAAGGGAACCCGCAGAAGATGACACATGGAGCTCTCTGCTGAAACTATATGGGACACACGACACCTTCCATGTAACTTTAAGAAACTCTAAAGTCACTCTCTGCATCTGCCACTTGGCACCTTCCGCGCTCACTGAAGCTCTTAAAAGGGACCCACTAAATTATGAGAAACATTCAAAAAGGAACGTTTGAAACTTAGAAGAAATTGGAATGGGTGCCGAGACTTGGCAGCTTCCGTCTTAATGCAAAAAATATGTGGCACTCTCCGCATAACTTTGAGAAACTTTAGAATGTGTCCCAGCTGCTGACACATGGCGGTTTCTGTTGCACTTAGGAACCTAGGCAAAATTTACAAAAATGAAAAAACCCCGCGCGTCTGCACTCTGTGTCAAAACCTCACTTGCCAAAACTAAAGCGTAGAGAACAAAATTGGAGCTCGCACAACTGAAACTCAAAAAAATCAAAATGTAGAGTATTTTACTCTATAATTCTTGGCGACCCTGAGTTTTGAGCCTGCTAAAAAAGAATCCAAAAAATGTGCATCTATACAGCAAAATTTACAAATTTTGCAAGGTCATCTAATATATAGACCATTCAGCATCAGACAATCCCTGTTTGTTCTGCAAATCCTGGAAGGCTAAATCCAGGTTGATCATGTCCTTATGCGAAAAGCTCTGCAAAACATGGACTGCAGCTTTCAACTGGAAATCAAGCTAGGCCATGGGAATCAAAAAAGCTTCCACTTCTAACACTGATGAGGCGTCTGTTAGACCCTGAAAAACTGATTGGTCATTTTGTCTAGCTAGCAATAGAGGCTTGATTTCATCAACCATTAATACAGTGTTGCTATCAGGAAAAGGGGAAGGAAGGCCCAATTGCACTAGGTCTTCAATATGTTTCTTCATATCCTTCACTCCCTCCTTGACCACATCCAGGAGCTCCTGGCAAGTAATTGCAGCAAAGTTGCAACTGAGAACCTCATTGACCCATTTGGCAGCAATCATTCTATCACTGATCCTTGCTGCTGATAATGTTTCATCAGATGTGTCATAAAGTTTCC
Source organism: Cunninghamia lanceolata (assembly GCA_027924645.1). Lineage (NCBI taxonomy): Eukaryota > Viridiplantae > Streptophyta > Pinopsida > Cupressales > Cupressaceae > Cunninghamia > Cunninghamia lanceolata. The sequence continues at coordinate 30,188,519 of BSBN01001583.1, forward strand.
CCAACAGCAGTTGAGAATCATAAACTCTCATGGAAACAATGGACAAAGTGGCCTAAACTGAGGTTTCCACCTTTTCACATAGTTGCTGTGCATGTAGCAGGAAGGTTAAAGAGGGTTTGAGCTGGATAATCTCCTTAGAGATTCTTGCCCACATTGATGCATTTAGCTCCTTAACCAGGTTCAACACTCTTGCATTTTGTGGCCTATTTGCCAACTCAAGGGTCAATTGTTTTGTTGTTTGTTGCTTGGCCTGAAGTTGAGCTTGTATGGCAACAACATTATTCTGTTCTTTCAATAGATGCTGTTGAAACTGTGTGGCTTGTTGAGAGGAATCCTGATGCCTCTTTTGCAATGTGGCCTTTTCCTGCTTCAGGGAAGTCACAACAGACTTCACTTGGATCATTTCTTCTTTCAAGGAAGCATTTTGGCTCTATGTAGCCTGATGAATCTAACATGAAATAGTATTTTGCAACTGTTTAGTGAGATCTTCAATTTCATCATTTTTTGATTTGAGCTCAGTAGTCAGGGTCTCACTATGTGTTCTTTCTTGAGCCAGATCAGCCTCCACTTTCTGCAACTTCCTTGATAACTTCAAATAGTTAGTGGCTACAGCAGAAGTGGTTTCATTTAGCAGCTCTACCCTATCTTGTGGCCTAAAAAGTGACATGTCCATCACCACTGCACTGATTGTATAATCTTGGGGCTGCATCTGCTCATTAGGTCTAACCACATTTGGTGACAAATGGGTCATAGTTAGCTGCTGCTGGATTGGGTCAAACAGTGACCTCATATGTGGGACAACCAGAGCTTTATTATTCTTCTTTCTCTTTTTGTCCATTTGGGCTTCCCTAGCCTTCTTAGCAGTGTCTGCTTGAGCTTGGAAGGTAGGGGGAGAGGTAATATACCTGCCCACAAAAGGGTGACCTTGTGGCAAGCCATAAGGGATAGCCAAATGTTGGCTAGGAGGGATCTGAGGAGATATTCTCCTTGGAAAAGAAGGAGAAAGGGAGGTAATGATGTGGCCTATGTAGTGACAGGTGGGGAAAAATGAAAAATTGACACAGTAGAAGTGGCAGGGGATAATATTTGGCCAATTGGGATTGCCACCCCTATTAAAGAAGAAAAAGACTGAGAAGAAGAAGGAGAAGAAGCACGTACCTGAGGAGCAACAGATATACTCAGTGGTGGCTGCAATAAAGGTTCTACCTCCTCATCCGAGTCAGATTAAAGTTTCAACTTCTTATGTTTGCTTGGCCTCTCTTCTTCTTGTTGTGTTTCTTTCTCCTCAATGTTTACCACTGTTACTAGTGGTGTTTGCACAAAACTGGAAGCCCCACTCATTGAAACTGATGGGGTCCCTCTAGGTGGTGATGACATCACACTCTTTTGCTTCTCTACAATGCTGAGAGATTGGGACCAAGTAGTTACAGCAGCTGTAGATGATGTTTGTCCTGGGGCCTGCATTGTGTGAGTGGATTCAGGTTCTTCTTCAGATTCCTCACTCCTTTTATGGATCTTGCTTGTATCATGGCTAGAGACTGGAGAAGGATGCCATTCCTCCCAAATGGACTCCCATTTCTCATCTGTATCAACCTTGCCAAAGGAGTGGGTTGTTTCAAATATCTCCTGCCTATATTTCCAATAGGCTTCTATCTTCTCAGCCTTCCACTCTCTATCTCTTATTAAATTTTTCTTTAATCCAGTGCCCATTTTGAGCTTAGGGTCATAGGCCTTTTCCTTTTTGTAAAATACTTCCCATGGCCTGGGTCCCTCAAAGGGCAAATCTATCAATTCTGCATATAAATCAAGGATGTCCTCCTTAGGGTTTCTTCTGTCTTCCCAAAAGGGACGACCCTCGTGCACAATTTTGGCACCAACATTATTATTCTTGACCCACAAGGTTATGAAACTGATTGGATCGTATCTCTATTTATCTTCAATTAAAAGAAAACCCAGGACAGCTAACTTTCTTAGCAATAAGTGCTCAGCATCCCTGACCAATAGGGTCATGTTTTTCTTCACCCATGGGATATCATACATTTTCTTTTTCTTCTTCCTAGTGCCATAATCATTATCAACCACAGACATTTGTCGGGTGACCTCTAAGGAGGCTAGCCTAGGAGTCAAAACCTTAGGTAGCAATATTGGCTCTCCATTAAAACCATGGACCCTGATAATAGTATGGTGAGACCCAAAGAAATAATCACAAGGGATGGGGGAATTTGCGATGAGGCCTCTGACAATTAATGTTAATCTATTTTCAACAGGCTCTGGGCTTAGGTGGCTAAAAGAAGGGGCGACAAAAAATTCCCAAAATTCATAGGGGTCAAACAATTCAGACAAGAAATGTATCCATGCAGACACAGGGATAGTTCTATTGGGACCAAAACTTGGGTCAAACATGTTCAGATGCATATACTGGGAAAAGATGGCATATTTTTGGTATAACATAAGGTGAAACAGATAAGAAGAATACCTGAAAACCCCTATTGATTTGAAATTGATGAGTTGTTCAGCCATTGAGTAGGCAATCTACTCTGAGAAATCTAGCCAAAACTCTTGAGACTTATCCACGGTCTTCATTCTGAATAAGATGGCGAGTTGCCAATCATAGACAATGATGTCTTCCTTCATTCCGAAGATAAATGCCATCATAGATAGCACTTCCTGACTGGCTTGTGTAAATTGTGCCCTTCCTGTTGGTAGCGTTGGCATTTGGGTATTTTCATCTCCCAGCTGCATCTCTGAATTAAGAAACCTTAATTGAAACTTGGTGTTTGCCCATGTCTTCTGCATTTTGGCAATGGTGGGAAACGTGGCTGTGCTGTCATAGTATAGGGCCAACATGTCTCTGATGGCCTTTGGTGTGATTTGCACCATAAAGGGTCCCTTTTGAATGGTGCTTGAGGGTGCATGAAACAATTCTATGCATACCTCAATCAGGTCGGGGCATAAATGCACGCTCGGGACCATGAATTTTGCCAATTGAGAGGTCCATATCCGCATGCCAAATGTTTCAAATTGTTTAGCTTTGGCCTTCAGGAGGCATCTTTGGTGTGCTCCCTCTCGCAGAGCTTTACCAAACTTTTGTAGGGTGGGTTCAACAATACCGTCTGCAAAATCCTGCACCTTAGCTGGGTTGACCGCATAACCAACCTTAGGAACCCTAGTCCTTGGATAGGTCTTTAAAGGTTACGCAGGGGCCGAAGCGTATGATTTGCTGGTGTGGAGCCTGTCAATAGACTCGTAAATCCCAAGCCCCTATTGTGAAGACTGTGCTTCCGCCATCTCTGTGTTTGCTGGAAACTATTGAACTTACTGTAAATGAGTATGGAAGCTTTGTGACAGGGAAGATACAATTAGGAAGCAGGTTTTGTAATGAAAACGCAGCAACAGGGAAGACACTAAGCAGGAGTAGAAACAAATGAAACTCAGTTAAACTTTAACTCATGTTGTTGGGGCATTTTAATGACGCATCAAGTCTCATAAATGGCATTAAAAATAGAAAACTGTTATAAAATCTTAAGAGATCTGATTGGGACAGAGTGTCAGACATGTCATAAAAAGCATCGGCGCTGGGTACTTTTAGGAATTTTGGGGATTTGAGAGGTTCAATGAATGTAAGAGTTTCGAGACTTTTAAGAGACTTGAGCTGTGGCCACGTGTTTTCAAAACACTTATTCAAAGAAAAAAGCAGGAGAAACAAAGCAACAACAAAAGGAAACTATCTAACTATAATACACAGGAAAGACACTGTCTAGTTGAAATGCTTCAAGTAGATCCCATTGATGGGAATCTCTTCAGGCTTACCCTCCATCGTTTCAAGCTCAAAAGAATTCTGCTATTTACAGGAATAGATTTTATAAGGGCCAGTCCATAATGACTCAAATTTACTGTGTCGACCCAGCTTGGCAGCTCTCTCATCCCATTTCAAAACAACTGATCCTACTTCAAAATGAGGGTTTGAAGTTTTCTTATCAAAACAATCTTTGATTATTTTTTGATGTTTCAATAATGATTCATGTGCTGAATCCCTCTTTTCTTGAACTTCCAGGAGCTCAGCAAGTCTGACCTGCATAGGGCCATTTTCCTCAATCTCAATCTGTTTCAATAACTAGAGAGCAAGAATCTCCAAGCTCGGGGGCATTACAGCAGGTTTACCATAGACCAATTCATATGGGGACATTTTTGTCACTTGTTTTGGTGTAATTCTATCTACCCATAGTGCTATATTAAGCACTTTATGCCACTCTTTGTGATGATCAACCCCTATTCTTTTAATAAGTCTGATCAAATTCTTGTTAGTTGATTCTGCCAAACCATTACCCTGAGGATAATAATTGGAGGAGGTTTTCATGTAGATTCCATATTTTAGTGCAAAGTCAAATATCTTTGCCCCCAAAAATGCCTTAGCATTATCTAAAATTACAGTACGAGGAGGTCCAAAGCAAGCAGTGATACCCTCCAGAAAGTCTAGAATCACCTTTTCTGTTGCTTCTTTTAGTGGGACTGCCTCACTCCATCTAGTAAAATAATCTATGGTAGTTAGAATCCATTTGTGCCCCATACTTGACATTGGATTGATCATTCCAATGAAGTCTAGACCCCATTGAGAAAAAGGTTCATCAATGATTATAGGACTAAGGGCCATTGCTGCATTCCTTCTCTTCCCTACATAGTACTGACAAGATTGGCATTCTTTAACCAGTTGATAACAGTCTGTGAATAAAGTGGGCCAGAAGTAACCTGCCTTACTTATCTTTATAGCTGTGGTTCTTGCAGAAAAATGTCCACCTGACACTCCATGGTGCATCTCATGTAGTATTCTTTGGGCTTCATCTTTCTCTATGCATCTTAAAAGTATGCCATCAGTATTTCTTCTGAAAAGAACTTGGTCAACTAAAACAAAATGAATTCCCTGTTGCCTATAGTACCTCTTCTTATCCTGAGAGAGTTCTTTTGGGAAAATCCCATGTTTCATAAACTAGATCCTATTTGTGACCCAAGAATTCTGATCAACTTCTTGTATCCTCAATACATTTTCCTCCTCTGTTTCTTCAGTTATCATTTTTTTCCATATCTTGAACCATATACTGACACAAACCCTTGCCTCTGACAAGTTTAGTTGGTCTGACCTCCACATCATATTCAAGAATCTTTATTATCTAGTTTGCTCTTTTCTCAGTGATTTCCCCTTCCATAATATATTCTCTGACACTCAGATGAGCCACTAGTATTAGAATCTTATTACCTGTGACCATGTGTCTGAATTTCTTGAGGGCTTTTACCATAGCATATGTCTGTTTCTCTACAAAGTTATACCTAGCTTCATACTCCCTAAGAGTCCTTGAGAAAATGGCTATTGGATGCTCTCCCTCTTGTTGATCATCTATCTGTGTTAGGACAGCAGCAACACTGAATTCTCCTCCATAGACATACATTATAAAAGACTTAGAGAAGTCAGGGTTCCTCAATACTAGGGTTGTTGATATTGCTTTCTTGACCTCTTCAAAAGCCTATCTCCCTTCTGTAGTCCATTTGAATACCAGGTCTTTCTTTAGTAGCAGTGTAATTGGTCTTATTAGGCCTGGAAAGTCTAATATGAACCTACTGACAAAGTTAATCTTTCCCAAGAAGGACTGAACTACTTTCTTATTGATAGGCAAAGACAGGTTCATTATGGCAGTGACTCTTTCTGAATCTATAGGCTCCTTCTTTAGAGACTATATGCCCTAATAGTTTACCTTGAGGTACTGCAAAAATGCACTTCTTAAGATTTGGAGATATCCCAAACTCTTGGCATTTCTTAAAAACTACCTCTAGATGGTCAAAATGATCTGCAACATTTTTAGAGAAAACCGTGAGGTCATCTAGGTAAATTAGAATGATTTTATTGATAATCTCTCCAAATGCTACATCCATTGCCCTCTGAAATGTAGCTCCAGCATTTGAAAGACCAAAAGGCATCTTTGCATAGGTGAATGTTTCCCATTTTGTGGTGAAAGTAGTCTTATGTTGGTCCTCATCAGCCAACCAAATTTGATTGTACCCAGAGAAACCATCTAGCAGGGAAAATCTCTCTGATCCAGCCACAGTCTGTGAAATTTGTTCCATAGAGGGCAAGGGGTAGTGATCCTTCAAGGATGCCCTATTTAAATCTCTGAAATCCACATAGAGCCTTATGTCCCCATTCTTTTGTCTGACTAGTACCAGGTTGGACACCCAAGTTGACTGTTTGATTGGGAAAATGATCTTTGATTCTAATAGTTTCTACAACTCATCCACCATCAGAGGTTCAATCCTAGGGTTCACTGGCCTCTATTTCTGTCTAACTGGTTTAGATCCTTCAGTCAGCTCTATAGTGTGTTGAATGATATTTCTATCATAACCATGGAGATCTTCATAGGTCCAGGCTATGACCCTGTCGTATTTCCCACATAAATCAATTAACCTTTTTCTTTCCTGTTGAGTGGCAGAATTCCCAACCTTCAGTCTTCTCCCCTCACTAACCTGGATCTCAGAGTAATCTTCTTTGTTTGCTTGAAATCTCTTCTTTTCTAGGCTAGCATCTTCAGGATCAAACAAGTTTTCCAGGGTAATCAATCCCTTGGGGAGCTTGTTTGACTTCAGTTGAATGATCTAATCACCATATGCCTTTTCAATTTTTGGTTGTAACTGATCAGCAAATTCTCCTGACTGTTGCAAAAATGAGAGTACTTGAAAATCATTTTCAAAAACTTGCCAATTTTCATCATTGTCTGGGATGGTTGACCTCACAATAACTTTGACTGACTCATTATTGACCATTAGATCAGTTATTGGATCAAACTGTGAACCAATTTGTGCCATCCTATTTGCCTCAGAATTTTGGGCTCTAGGGACTACTTCTATATTAAAAGCTTCAAAATTTTCTATTAAGTCCCAAATTCTGTGCCTATAGGATTGCATCCTTATATTTTTGGCTATTGCCTTCCCTCTTATTTGTTTCACCACTAGTTCTGAATCTCCTTTGACTATCAGATTCTTTACTCCTTTCCTTTTTGCCAATATAAGTCCATGCACTAAAGATTCATACTCAGCATCATTATTGGTATAGGCAAAATGAAAGCGGATGGCTCTTAAAATCTTTTCACCATTAGGGGCAGTAAGACAAATTCCTGCTCCAGCTCCATTTTTTCTTCTAACCCCATCAAAATTTAGGGTCCAGATTCCTGAGTCATTTATGGATTCTTGGGTTTGAGAGGGCTCATTTCTTAAGACATTAGGGATCTCCTAGTCTTCCTCAAATATAACATAAGTGCCCAACCATGTTGAGTCATAGTTTCCAAAGGGATCACTCTGCATTATGGTTAACAACTGGTTATCCTCTACTTGCTGATCATATTCAGTCAAATCCCCTATTTCTTCAACAAAAACCTTTTCCTCTTTATTTAGCATGGCATGGGCTGCTTCTAACTTTGGGGTTGGTTCATTAGTGATATGGTCCTTTGACAATGGTTCTGATAGTACCTTCATTTTAGTCCCATATTTGGTTCTTATGATGAGATGAGACCAATCAAGAGACATATAACCTCCTATCTTAGCTGTGAAATCTCTGGATAGGCATAAGCCAAAAATAGGAGGAATATCTATGACTACAACATCTTGATTAACAATTATATTGGGACAGGTGTATAGCTGTAGTGGAAGTTGTGTAATTTTCCCTATTGTTTGCACAGACTTCCCATCTAACTGCATAACTCCTTTTGCAAGTGGCTCATATTTTATTTTCAAAGCATCTACTATTTACTTTGGCATCACTGTGGTGCTAGCCCCAAAGTCTATCATTGCATTGTGCAATAGTTTCTTCCCAACTATCAAAGTTAAATAAAAGGGATCTGGCTTGGATTTACTTACCTCTGGTGCATTGTTCAGAAGAGCTGTTGTCTGTAGAGGAACATTGTCTTTGAGCTTTTCTTTATCAGTAGGTCCTCCTTTGGCAACAGTCTGTTTAGGCACAGCTTGGCTCTGTAAAGCTTCTCGCAATAGTGTCTTTTGCTCAGGAATGGATAACATGTCCCATATTGACACGTGTACTGGAGTCCTCTTCAATTGATCCACCACATTCACAGGTCCTAGTGCTTGTGTTCTTGGATAATAAGGGTACCTTACTTTTTCTTGAACTTGTCCAGAAACTACTTGGTTATGCACTGGCTAAGGTATTTCTTGTCTAGTAGCTGTATTTTGATGATCTTGAAATGGTGGAACTCCCATAATTTCATTATTTGTGACTATCTAATTGTACCAATGGCTTCTTAGAAGCTGAAGCTTCATTTAAGAATACTGACTCTTCATCTTCAATCCATGAAAATAGAGCATGTTCAGGGGCTATTTCTTCTTCTTGCTGTAAGGACATTCCTTGCATCTGAGCCACTAGGATTGAATTTTGCATAGCAGGGGATTGGTAGGGTTGAGTGTCTGAAGTATTTGCAAATTGTCCATCCACTCTTCTTTGCTCTGCTATCTTTTGCTGTAGATTACCCCTAGTACAATCTCTAGGCATATATGCATTATTACAAGGGAAACACCAGGCATTGGTGCCATCTACATAATTATTCTACCCTGGGACAATCTCTCTATTTAGATTGGGAGGAACAGTCTGCAAGGGTGTAGGAACTGCAACCAATTGGTTTGATGGCTGAGGGTTAGTTTGCCTTTGGGGGCCCTGATACTGATTTGACTATGAAGGAGGTCTATTCCCTTGATAGCCTTGATATTGGGGTCTAGGATAAGGATTCTACTATCTTTTTAGGTTAATTATTTCATCAAAAAATGTTCTTAGGATGTTCTTGACATCATCCATCTCTAAGGACTGGGTAGGGACAGCAGCTTTAGCAGGTTGTTGGGGAAATGTATACATGGACATAGGTGGGGTTATGGGGTTAGGAGCTTCTTGAGGCAATGGTAGGGTAATCTCTGGAAACATAGCCATGGGGGGCCTTGGGGGCAATTTTCCAGCATCTATCAAATTGTTTTCAGCTCTGACTACATAGTCATAAGCTTCTGGCAGGGTCTGGCCTCCAAGTGATTGAATCATTACTGCTATATCTGAATTTAGGGCCTTAAGATAAAATACTATAGCCATACCTGGTAATGGTCTTGCTGTAGCAGAAATCCTTTCCCAAGTCTTCTGAAAGCTGGAATTGAAATTAGTCATTGCCTCTTGTGGTGCCCTCTTGATGGTAATGAGTTGTTGTAACAAAGAAGATTTATCACCCTTCTCTTTGAATCTTGCAAAGAAAGCATCTCCAAGCTGGTCCCATGTAGATATTGAATTTGGGGTCAAAGATCTGTACTAGTCCAGAGCCTTCCCCTTAAAAGAAGCTGCTAAGAGTCTTATAGCCACGTTCTGCTGTGTGATCACATGTATTACACAGACATCAGACACATCTTGTAGATGCTCTTTAGGTGTTTTGAAATCCTCTCTGCTGAATTTGGGCAGAGCCTTCAGGGCATTTGCTGGGATAGGATCCCAGGTGGCTGGTGGTACTAGGAGAATCAGAGCACTGCCAGTATTCCAATTTGCATAATTCCTTGGGGCTATAGGTGCTCCCATGTTTGCACTTGGGGTTGCTGTAAACTGATTGACCCTTCTTCTTGGATTAGTTATCAATGGTGATAAAAGAATACCTGGGTTCACAGCAGATTGAGCTCTTGTCACAGGTCCACAGCTCTGACTCCTCGTGACTTTCATACAGTCTTGAAAGAAACTTCAAGAAATGGTCCCACCGGGCATGCCAAAAACTGTTGATGCTCAGAATTGCATAGTTTCCAACACCAACATGGGAAACTCTAAGACGTGGGAATGCTCCTCAGAGTAACCTCTAGATTTTAAAGAAGCTGGCTCTTCTTTATCTCAAAAGTGTTTGGGAAAAAGGGATAGAGTTAAACAGAATCACAAATGCAACTAAAAAGGAAAGTAAACTATGGCGATGCACCTGAATGTGATTTTGTTTCTCAACACTAAGCACAGTGAAACTACTTTAGGATTCAGTCACATTAAAGAGCACACAATGCATGATCAATGTAACAGATGAAAAACAAATAGGATCAAAGGCTCACAAATTAGAATATTTTGCAATAACACAGAAAATATTAGCAAAGGCACAGAACTCTATCTTTATTAATTTTCCAGTCACATAAAAGGCAAAGAATCATGCACAGTTATACAAACTCTCTGGATCAAGAAAACAGAACAAAGGCAAATGATATTACTGGCCACTACAAAAGATCTTCAAACTTCTCTAACAATCTATGATGCAGAAATTCTCTATATCTCCAATGTATATTTTAACTGTGATCTGAACCCATATTTATAGCATAGAACTGGCTCAAAGATTGCCCGCATGATCAAATCTCAATGGTCTAACTGAACTCAGACTTAACTGAAAGTGTCTGACAGAAGGTTTCCTTCGAATCAGAGATGGTTAGCCACCCTGCAAGTTCATTGGCTACAATAGATACATGTAACTCCACTTACTTGAATCAGGAAGGAACGCGTGGTAGTTTCTGATAGTCTTTGCGACTATAAACCCTTGGAACAGCTGGCATCCATACGCACCTCTTTCTTGAAACTCTTTCATCTTTCCAGAACAATAAGAAACTAACACATGGCATCCTCCGCGTGACTTACTTGATAAACTGCTTCTTACTCAGGAGACACCGAAAATCGACACTTGGCAGCGTCCGCGGCCCTTGCAAAAGATACGTGGTGATATCTGCTTTACTTTGAGTCTTTATTGTGGCTTATTTTAGGAGTGCTCAGGCTTTGCCATCTATCACGGTCCGTCGAACCTTGGAACCTAAGGAACATTAAAAATGGGACCCACCAACAGTCCGTGCCTGAGCAAGTTCAAAAAGAAAAAGGGATAGGTGGCGCTTTCCGCAGATCTGAGAAACATTATACATGGTGGCTTCCTCTGCACTTAGAGAGACTTTTGAAACATTTACAGGGTCTCGTGGAAGATGACACATGGCAATCTATGCTGCTACTTCAGGAAACTTTAGCACTTAAACAAAACCTCCACGGACGTTGCCACCTGGCGCTTTCCATGCAACTCTAAGAAACTTTGTAGAAACATTAGAGACTCATAAGAATCACGCGGATGGTAACACTTGTCGCACTCCGCTGAAATTATAGAAATATTAACGGGGCCCACCAACCTCTTTACTTAGCGATGAAACCAAAAGGGAACCCGCAGAAGATGACACATGGAGCTCTCCGCTGAAACTATATGGGACGCGCAGCACCTTCCATGTAACTTTAAGAAACTCTAAAGTCACTCTCCACATCTGCCACTTGGCGCCTTCTGCGCTCACTAAAGCTCTTAAAAGGGACCCGCTACATTATGAGAAACATTCAAAAAGGAACGTTTGAAACTTAGAAGAAACTGGAACGGGTGCCGACACTTGGCAGCTTCCGTCTTAATGTAAACAATATGTGGCACTCTTCGCGGAACTTTGAGAAACTTTAGAATGTGTCCCAGTTGCTGACACATGGCAGTTTCCGCTGCACTTAGGAACCTAGGCAAAATTTACAAAAATGAAAAAACCCCACGCGCCCGCACTCTGTGTCAAAACCTCACTTGCCAAAACTGAAGCGCAGAGAACAAAACTGGAGCTTGCACAACTGAAACTCAAAAAAAATCAAAATGTAGAGTATTTTACTCTACACAACCATGAAAGCCTTAAAAGGAGTAAGAAAGAACTTGGTGTTGTACTACATAATAAATGTAATAAATCTTTCCAACCAGAGGTTTGTCAATGTACTTAGAAGCAGTGACATGACTATTTCCCCTCTAGTTGAAAGTTCCAAATTGCCCCAGATCTACTTTGTTGTGTAGACAAAATATGATCTATATTCAAGAGCAAGATGAATGCAGATCAAATACTGAGCCTACATTGAGGCTATTACAGAAGTAGATGACTTAAATGTGAAGATCATGGATTGTGCTAGAGATGGAATCAAATCCAACCTTATCAATCAGGCCAATGAATGTTCAAGTGCTTTTGGAGATACAAAGGTTGACATTGAGGATGGTGATGATTTAGGATGCAAGATGTATGATACTATTGAAATGGAGTCAGACTTGCAGAATGGGAGTGGACCAACAATTGTTGCAAGATATGATTCAAGGAAAAATGTATTAAGGGATGGATGAAAAGTATGCACACTAAGCACATGGAAGGCATGTCCAATCTGAGAATCCAAAGGACTGACAGAGCTACAATGCATAAAGGATGAAATAAGGTATGCCAAAATGATATATAACATTAAACCAATGAGGGCACTTTCATTGTTGAAAAGCCACCAGCAAGTAACTTTCCATCAGTTTCATCACCAAGTAGCTATGGAACTATGAAGTCATGGAGAGAGGGATTTTGTAGTCTCTAAACCGGAACAACACCAATGAACATCAAAGTATGTTATATCAGGTATGTGCACATAAAAATGGTTACATCCTCAGAAGATGCAATGACCCAGGAAAATGCAGTCAACTAATACCACTGTCATAAATATCAAATGTATGTTATAGGAATGAGGTATATATGTCTAAGATATAGCATCTTGTGAAATGAAAAGCTTATATTTGCATCTTGATCATTAGAGCCATACAATCTTATATACCGCTCAGATGAAGTTTTCAAACCATGAGAAGAGTGTGTTCTTATCAGTAGTCAGATCGAAGTGGAAATGCAAGATATAGAAATTAAGTGTTTTGAGCATGTGCTATTCAAAAGTCAAGAGTTTACTTAAGAATGCTCAAATATGAAACAATTATAGCCGAGGGTTTTCAAGAAAACATAAACAATATACATTGAGTTTTATGTAGATATATAGTGATTTCGAGCCATAAAGAGATGCAAAGATTGCAAAGATTGCACAAAATATCAAATATTAGTGGTGGTCTACAGTAAATTGTATATTTATTTTCATGAGTTTTAGCTGAAGCATTCAAGCCATGAAGACCAGATGAAGCCGCAGCCACTTAGAAGAGGTTTGATACATATTTGAACATAAATACATACTGATAGTGACATGGTTAAATGGAGTACATTTTTATTTTTTTTAACAGGATAACCCATTAGGGTTTTAGCTGAGATAAGAAATTCTTAGAAATCAAACTATAGTCATGGCCTCTGTATGAAGAGCCACTGAAAATGAGTATTTCCATACTTTTTTGTAAAACATTGTTGACAAATTCAAACAAATTTACAATTTTTTTTAAGAAAGGAAATGAGTTTTGCAATCAATATCATAAGGAACATTGAACTCTAAGTGAGTTTGAGCTATGAGAAAGTTTGAAGACTACATGGAATGTCATCTTGCCAGTCTTGTCAAGAATGCATTTTTTCCTCTGAATATCAAGAAACCTTTTCATTTTGTATCAAATAAGAAAGCCACAACAAGATGAAGAGAATATGGCACGCATTTTGTCTATGGAAATTACAATATACCATTGAAAATGAAATATACAGTGACAGAATAGAAGGAGTTACCTTGTTTGAAGAATGAGCAGTAAGGCCGTGGGTTCTGCCTCTTCCAAGTTTTTAAATGGGCTTGAAATTGCCAACTATGGTGGTCACAAATGCAAGAAGAAGTGACAGTCAAAAGACATAAACATAAATTTGATCAAAAAATATATAGAGGCCGTGGCTAGAAAGGTTGTTTTCTACTCAAGAAATGGAGAAAATCAAAGAATAAAGAATGTGTATGTATCCGATAGAACATTACCTTCATGATCTGCCTGGAATCCATGGGAGTTTCACTCAGATGGCAAAGAAAATTGGTCTTTGTCATGTCCAAAACACTAATAGCATGGGTGGTTGTGCAGAGCAGGTCTTCTCAAAGTTGCAAGTGAAAGTGAGCCTGTAAACTAGGGTGAAGATATTTTGTGTTAGGGTTTCCAATGGAGCCCTAAATTCAATATGAATTTTGATCACATTTGAAGACATTTTATTTGCTAAATCAAATACCATGGGGTCATCAAATGACTAGGTCAACCACCTTTTTTTTGCCTAAGAGGGGTCATGGAAGGCTTACTACCATTTTTATATGTTAAACCTTATGTCTTAAAAATTGCAAATGCCTTGTGCTATGGATCTTTTTGACCCTTGTGAAGGTAAATAAAAAATTGCCTTAATATTCCTTAAAGATCCTTTGGGAATAGAAGATATACCACATCCCATAGGCCTTATTTTTATTTATTTTTTGCAAAAGGGATACAGAGCTCTCATCATTTTTATGATTTTTTATAGAAAAATCAATTGTAGTGCATTGTAAAATATTTGGCAAAATTATGAGCCAATATTTTTTTTTTGAAAAAAACAAATCAATCAGGATATAGATCAAACTGCCATAACATTGTAAAGTTAGTTTTAAAGCAATCAATAATAAATTTATTTTAAAACTTAACTAATTTTAGGTAGTTAATAGGCTAATAAAACAAATTAGATATTCTTTTTGATTTGTTTTATTTAGAGGCACATATGGACAAAAATTGAAATCTCATGACAAGAACAAAGCAGATTTGTGGTGGGGACACATCAGGAGATCTTTTGGCATCATGATTTGGTAGTTTGGACTCTTTTTTAGGGATATTATTTTTTCTTTTCTGAGTAACTCAAAAATGGACTTGGAGTCTATTTTTAGGAGCTTTTTTCCAACTTTCAGGAGGAGATAGATTTCACAACATATATCTTAGATATCCCTTTCTTTTCAAGGTTTTAAAAAAAATTCAGTTAGAGTTTTAGATATCAGAGTGCAGAGATAGCAGGGTCTTCCTCTCACATTGAGAGTGTTGTACTCATATTTATTGTACTCCTTATTCCTTTAGTTATTGAGTAGCATCTTTCGTTCACATTTTGTCTAACTATTTGTAAGTTAATCTGATGTTGCATTGCGATGAATGTTTGTCCTTTGCTTTGTCTTAGCTTGTGATATTTTGCAAAATCTTTGTTTAATATAGGTTGCATGTTGTGTCCACCAAACCTTCATGTGAAATATTTATGAGTTAAATGATCAGAGTGTTGTGAAGGCCAAAGTTCAATAATCTATTTTTGAGTAAGATATGTTAGTTGATTCAATCTTATAGTTAACTAGAATCCATTTATTTCAGCATATCGTTCTATCTCTTTTCCCTTACAAGTCAATTAGATTAGGAAATCATAAGGAGAACCAACTCACTCTGGAGATTCACTCTCGTAATAGGAAACCCACATCCTGGGAGTGATTCCTTGTTTCAACAGGTAGCTAAGTTTCTGTGAGTTTAGCAGGGTGCATACTTGATTGACAATAGTTTTTGGCACACCCGGTGGGACTCTGAAAGCATTTTTAGAGATATTTTTCAATCTTCAAGCTGCTGTTCTAGTATACGCAGCAGTGTTCCAACCTTTGGACACTTCTTACAAGTATATCTAGAGACTTTGAGTTTGAATCTACTGGTTTCAGTATGATCAAGTGTTGGTATGTTATAAAATTCATCTATTCATTATGTTTTCCATATTTCATATGAAAAAAAATGTCAGACTTTCATAGGCAGTATGAATATCCACCACCATACTATGAAGATGCTGTCCATGGAGCCCCTTATTAGCCATATCAGACCAATCGAGCTGCTACTTCCAATTCCATGGCCCTGCAAAGCCATCATGAACAATATAATTTCCACCCACTAACCCTTGCTCAGCTTCCTTACAAGTCGTATACAAGTAGTCATAATGTTGGTTTTAGCCCAAATACTCAGGATGCTTACCACATGCCCGCTCTTGCCCAATCTCATATTCATCCTTCTTACCAGTCTGTAATTAAAGAGCTTAATGCCATGGCGAGAGACATTCTATCAGACTTTAATAGGTAGATGGAGGAGATCAAGAGGGAACAGGAGTATAAACAACACTAGGAGGAATTGGCTTAGCAAGCCTATCTGCATAACTAGGAATTGGAGGCACAAAGAGAAAAGTATGAACAGGAAATTACAAGCATGAAGAGTTATCAATATTAGCAAGAAAGGGGATTACAAGCAAGGTAGTATGAATAATCTAATTTGTAGCTACACAAGTTGAATCACCAAGTTTACCTTTAACATCTAGAGAAGCCACCCTGTGAAATCTCTATTTCTGATCAGGAGTGGGAGATACAAAAGAGATAGTTTGAAGAGAATCTTGAGAGAGAGGTAGCTATACAAACCAAGCTATTGGTTTCTTGAGCCCAAGTAGTTCCTACAGTTCTAGAACAACCTGCTCAAAAAAAGGTATGCAAGTATAAATTTCCATGTTTTAGACAGAATGAACCTCTTAAATCTCCTAAAGTTAAAATCTCAAGTTTTAGGTAGAATGAAGTTCTTGATCCCTCAAGGCAGCCTAATAAGTGTAAAATACCTAGTTTTAAAAATCCTCACCCCTTGCAAGTTGAAGAAAATAACCATGTTTGGCCTAGTACAGTTGTAGATCAGCCACTTGAAGAGTCTCCATTCCTCCAAGAAATCCAAGAGATTCCCCAAGTTTCTAAACTAGACAAATTTGATTGTTCGATCACTATTCGCTTTTTAAGGATGGACCTATTATCTTACAAAATGATTCATTCACCATGAAGGAAGCTAGGCAAGTAAATTTACTACATATAGCTATGGAGCAATATCGGTTAGAGCAGCACAAAATCAAATCTGAAAAGACTCCTCTTGATGAACCTTCTAATGTTTGCATTAATGATCCCCCATGTTTTGTAAAAGATGATAAATTTTTTCAGAGAGTCGTGTAGTGCAAGAGGTTGATTCACATGAAAAGGCTGATGCTATTTGTGTAGAGCAAGTTGATTCAAATCAGATACTAAACCCTTTAAATTTTGAATCATTTGAAAAAAATTATAATGCTATTCATAAGATGCATGAAACTAGGATGCAAAAGTCATAAGGTGAAGGCCTTCAATTTCAAAGACTGAAAACCCAAGTCTCATTCAAGAAGGCATTAGATCATGAAGAAGATCCAGTAACCTAGTTTTGTAGAACTAGATGAGGAGAACATGCCCATACCAGAGGTAGCAATTTCACAGCAACATGAGGATCCGCAATCATCTAGTGAGCTGCTGATTGAAGTTAAGCAATTTGGTAAAGAGGTTTTGGATCATGTAGAGGAGCTTGGAAGAGAGCCCATCATGCAACTTACAGAGCTGACTAAGAGCTGCCATGAGGTAAAAACTAGTCCCATTTCATTAGAAAATCAAGAGGATCATGATAAAATTTCATTTTGGGATGACCTGATTTTGTTGCAAATTTAGACAATGTCAAGAAGGTTTTAGTTAATCTACTTGATGATATTTCTAACTTGGATGTCAAGGATGAAAACAACATGTCTATGCTAGGTTTTGACCATCCAAGTGTTGCAGATAGTGTGTTGATTCATGGACAGTTGTGTGAAAGCAATTTTGTTTTGACTAAAGAGGATCTATTTCAATCTGAAATTAAGCTTTTTTGCTCATGTTTGGATATTAGGCCAACACCTATGGAGGAGGACAGTGTGGCTCAACAAGAGAAGCCAAAACAACAGGTTGAAGAGAATGGTAAAAGCCATTCAAACAAAGGAACGGTTCACAAGCAATCACATGAGGACAAATTGGTTGTGGAGGAACACAAGGTTGAAGTCATGTTTCAGCCAAAGCAAGAAGCAATTGTAGTTGAGGAGACAACCAATAAGAATGAAATCAGCATTGAAATTTCAAGTTTCATCCTGTCAAGAGGATGCCCCATTAGGGATTTGGCCAATGAAGTGACCAATAAGTTTTAGATTGTTTTCAGTGCCCCTAGAAATGAGATTGCAATCGAGGAGTAGCTAATCCAACTTGCTCATTCATGGCAAACTAGAGAAATGTTTGAATAGAATCGATTGATTTAGATCTTTGGTTGTACTCTTCAGGTTGCAGTATAATATTTTATAAGGTGTGTTCTCATTTTTCACTCATTATCAATTGATAAACATGAGAAGCATCCTCAGTTGGTTAGAAGAGGCAGCTATTTCACCTAATCAGTGAATGGTTTTGTTTGACCAGCTTCCAGAGATGGTTAGAGTAGGTTAGGGTAGTGTTTTCAATCAATAAGTACTATATGCATGCTTGCCTTCCAGTTAGTTTTTGTTTCCTAAGTGCTTCTGCACAAGTGTTTTAGCTATCAGGGCCTATTAGTTTGCTTTCAGTTGTGTTGTTTTCAGTTTCTGTTGTTGTTTTCTCTATTGCAGACCTGAATTGTAGTGTTTTTTAAGTTTGAGAAGGATAGAGTATGACTCAATGCCCAATGGATGTTCAAGGCAACTGATCAAATGCTTAACAGGCAAGCATATAGCAGAAGTCACCAGAAATGTTACCATTTTTTACCTTAGCTCAAAATTGACTAAGAAGATCTGACACTATCATTTTTGAATGAGGTTTGATGTTCTTCTATTATGAGTTAGTGGCATAGTTATTATGTGTCAGTGTTAAATGCAATTTAGTTGTTTAAAAAAGGAGGAAAATATTTCAGATCATTCATTGTATTGCAGAACTTTTAGGAGAGATAAGTATTTCACTCATCACAATGACTATTCATTTATAAGATGAAATACATCAAGGAACAAGCATTGCATTAAAAGAAATAATGACATATCAGATGTCCCACACAAGCTATGGGTTATAGATGAACATATGTAGATATAAAGAAAATACTATGCATCTAATAATGAGAAAAGGAAAGACATAGCCATCATTGCCTTGAGGTTGTCGATCTTTGAAGTTATCTCCTATCCTACTCCTGATCTCGACATGTACCTACAAAATTGTGGGAAGGGTCCCATTATAAACTCCAGTTATGAAAATCCTATATTCATCAGAAGAGGCATAATACTTTGTTTATAGTGCATTGATCAAATAAACATCATCCATATGTAGAAGGAAATGAGAAAGAACCAATCATGGAATTTCAGTGTTTTATTCTAATGTGTTTGTTTCATGTGCATGTATAGGATAACTCATGTAGCTAATTGAAGACAAATTAGCATGTGGTGTAAAATGAGGCTCCCACAAGGGTAGATCTCAGCATGCTGCCCCTAAGTCTTAAGGGGAAAGAAATTAGAATATTCATCCATACTGTGGAAGAAAAACATGTTAAACTAAATAGTCATGCATCAATTCAGCCTATTGTGCAAAATTTAATGTCCATTTATGACTACCATTCAAGCTGAGTTGAAGTGACAATCATTCGTGAACCATGAATTTTTACACTAATAGCCAATAAGGTATGAGATTGAGAACATCAAATTTATAATGCTATGTATTCTTCAAGTATTCATTTCTGAGTCATGATATTGATAGAATAAGTAAAATAAGGAACCATAAAATATAAATAATTGTTTAAGTCAAGTTAACAAATGCAGAAGATAGCATGTGCACAAGTGAAACTAACTTCATATCAATAAATTGATCATTTCAAAAGAGGTTTTATTGTTCCTATCTCAGAAGTGATAGGAAGTATGTCATGTGGCCTATGTTCATCATAAATATGCAATTGTATACAATCAATAGGCAACCATGATGATAGAACATAATTGCAAAGATATGAACTATCAAAGCAATGATAGACAACTATGAAAGACCAATATATGATGTCATGATCACAGTAAGCTCAACTGGAGGTATTTGATATCATGTCATGGTGTCAAGATACATGATCAGTTGCAAGATACACATAAGCCAAGTAAAGTAAAGAGACATTATTGCTCAAGCATGAATAGTGACATTTATACAGCTAAGTAATGTGGCCTCAATATCCATATACAGTTACAGAGTGCATCCATTCAAGAGAAGGAGTAGCGCATGGATAAAATAGAATAGGTATAGCATGAGTGTATGTCATGGAAGACATCAAATAATGGTAAAGAGCATATAAAGTAAAGTGAAAAGTCTCCACCATTCAGATATTTGTAGGTAATGGAATGTTGTCAGACATCATTCATCACACCAAGGGAAGAATATAAGTCATGATAGGAAAAGTGAAAAGGGTACAAGAACTTTCTAGAGAAGCCTACAGTGTCAAGAGGCACAAAAATGGTCATGTATGACTATTATAGTGAAAGCGGGGTAGACACATGGAAGGACATAAATATCATAGAGGCAGTGAAGTTTGGCATGAAGTAAACTTTAAGTGCAGCTAAAGGATCTATTCAAAACCAAGGACAGCCATGAAATCCTTAAAAGGAGTAACAAAGAACATGGTGTTGTACTACTTAAGAAATGTAATAAATCTTCCCAGCTAGAGGTCTGTCAATGTACTTAGAAGCAATGACATGACTATTTCCCCTTTAGTTGAATGTTCCAAATTGCCCCAGATCTACTTTGTTGTGCACACAAAATATGATCTATATTCAAGAGCAAGATGAATGCAGATCAAATGTTGAACCTACAATGAGGCGAACACACAAGTAGATGACTTAAATGTGATGATCTTGGATTATGCTAGAGATGGAATCAAATCCAATCTTATCAATCAAGCCACTGAATGTTCAAGTGCTTTTGGAGATACAAAGGTTGACATTGAGGATGATGATGATTCAGGATGCAAGATGTATAATGCTATTAAAATAGAGTTAGAATTGTAGAATGTGAGTGGACCAACAATTGTTGCAAGATATGATTCAAGGAAAAATACATTAAGGGATGGATGGAAACTATGCACAAAAAGCACATGGAAGGTCTATCCAATCTAACAATCCAAAGAACTGACAGAGTTACAATGCGTAAAGGATAAAATAAGGTATGCCAAAATGATATGTAACAGTAAACCAATGAGGGCACTATCATTGTTGATAAGCCACTAGCAAGGTAACTTTCCATCAATTTCATCACCAAGTAGCTATGGAACTATGAAGTCATGGAGAGAGGGATTTGGTAGTCTTTAAACTAGAACAACATCAATGAACATCAAAGTATATTATATCAGGTATGTGTAGATAAAAATGGTGACATCCTCAGAAGATGCAATGACCCAGGAAAATGCACTCAACCAATACCACTATCATAAATATGAAATGTATGCTACAAGAATGAGGTATATATCTCTAAGATATAACATCTTGTGATAGGAAAAGCTTATATTTACATCTTGAGATCATTAGAGCCATAAAATCTTATATATCATCCAAATGAAGTTTTCAAACCATGAGAAGGGTATGTTCTTATCAGCAGTCAGATCGAAGTGGAAATACAAGATACAAAAATTAAGTGCTTTGAGCATGTGCTATTCAAAAGACAAGAGTTTACTTAAGAATTCTCAAATATGAAACAATGATAGCTGAGGGTTTTCAAGAAAACATAAACAATCTACATTGAGTTTTATGCAGATATATAGTGATTTCAAGCCATGAAGAGATGCAAAGATTGCACAAAATGCCAAATGTCAGTTGTGGTCTATAATAAACTGTATATTTATTTTCATGAGTTTCAGCTGAAGCATTCAATACATGAAGATCAAATGAAGCTGCGGCTACTCAAAAGAGGTTTGATACATATTTGAACATAAATACATACTGATAGCCGCATGGTTAAATGGAGTACATTTTTCTTTTTTTAATAGGATAAGGTTTCATCTAAGATAAGAAATGCTTAGAAATCAAACTACAGTCGTGGCCTCTGTAGGAAGAGCCACAAAAAAAGAGTATTTCCATACTTTTTGTAAAACCTCGTTGACAAATTCAAACAAATCTATAATTTTTTTTAAGAAAGGAAATGAGTTTTGCAATCAAAATCATAAGGAACACAAAACTCTAAGTGAGTTCGAGCTATGAGAAGGTTTGAAGACTGAGCGGAATGTCATCATGTTAGTCTTGTCAAGAATGCATTTTTTCCTCTAAATATCAAGAAACCTTTTCATTTTGTATCAATTAAGATAGCCACAGCAAGATGAAGAGAATATGGCGCAGGTTTTGAACACGAAAATTAGAAGATACCATTGAAAATGAAATATATAGTGATAGAATGGAAGGAGTTATCTTGTTTGAGGAATGAGCAGTAAGGCCGCAGGTTCTGCCTCTTCCAAGGTTTTAAATGAGCTTGAAATTGTCAACTACGGTGGTCATGAACTCAAGAAGAAGTGACAGTCAAAAGAAATAAACATAATTTCATCAGACAATATATAGAGGCCATGGCTGGAAAGGCCGCTTTCTACTCAAGAAATGGAGGAAATCAAAGAATAAAGAAGGTGTATGCATCAGATAGCACTTTACCTTCATGATCTACCTGGAATCCATGGGAGTTTCGTTCAGATCGCAAAGAAAATTAGTTTTTGTCATGACCAAAACTCTAACAACATGGGCGGCTATGTAGAGCAGGTCTTCTCAAAATTGTAAGTGAAAGTGAGCCTATAAAACTAGGGTGAAGATATTTTGTGTTAGGGTTTCCAATGGAGCCCTAAATTTGATATGAATTTTGATCACATTTGAAGAAATTTTATTTGCTAAATCAAATAGCATGGGGGTCATCAAATGACTAGGCCAACCACCTTTTTTTGCCTAAGAGGGGTTGTGGAAGAATTACTGCCATTTTTATATGTTAAACCTTATGACTCATAAATTGCAAATGCCTTGTGCTATGAATCTTTTGACCCTTGTGAAGGTAAATAAAAAATTACCTTAATATTCCTTATAGATCCTTTGGGAATAAAAGATATACCACATCCCATAGGCCTTATTTTTATTTATTTTTTTTGTAAAAGGGATATAGAGCTTTCATCATTTTTATGATTTTTTATAGAAAAATCAATTGTAGTGCATTGTAAAATATTTGACAAAATTATGACCCAAGTATTAATTATTTTTTTTGCAAAAAAAAATCAATCAAGATATAGATCAAACTGCCATAACATTGTCAAGTTAGTTTTAAAGCAGTCAATAATAAATTGCTTTTAAAACTTAACTATTTTTAGGTAGTTAATAGGCTAATAAAACAAATCAGACATTCTTTTCGATTTGTTTTATTTAGAGGCACATATGGATAAAAATTGAAATCTCATGACAAGAAGAAAGTAGATTTGTGGTGGGGACACATCAGGAGATCCTTTGGCATCATGATTTGGTAGTTTGGACTCTTTTTAAGGGCTTTTATTTTTGCTTTTCTGAGTAGCTCGAAAATGGACTTGGAGTCTATTTTTAAGAGCTTTTTTCTATCTTTCATGAGGAGATAGATTTTACAGCATATATCTCAAATATCCCTTTCTTTTGAGGGTTTAAAAAAAAATTAGTTAAAGTTTTAAAGATCAGAGTGCAAAGATACTAGGGTCTTCCTCTCACATCGAGAGTGTTGTACTCATATTCATTGTACTCATTATTCCTTCATTTATTGAGTAACATCTTTCCTTCACATTTTGTCTAACTATTTGTAAGTTAATCTGATGTTGCATTGTGATGAAAGTTTATCTTTTACTTTGTCTTATCTTGTGATATTTTACAAAATCTTTGTTTAATTCAGGTTGCATTTTGTGTCCACTAGACCTTCATGTGAAACATTTATGAGTTAAATGATCAGAGTGTTGTGAAGGCCAAAGTTCAATAATTTGTTTGTGAGTAAGATCTGTTAGGTGATTCAATCTTATAGTTAACTAGAATCCATTTATTTCAGCATATCCTTCTATCTCTTTTCCCTTGCAAGTCAATTAGATTAGGAAATCATAAGGAGAACCAGCTCACTCTAGAGATTCACTCTCATTATAGGAAACCCACATCCTGAGAGTGATTCCATGTTTCAATAGGTAGCTAAGTTTCTGTGAGCTTAGTAGGGTGCATACTTGATTGACAATAGCAGTAAAGAAAATAGTTGCAAGTGTGATAAGAGAAAGGGGGAGAAGTTCTTGTCTTGATGATTGAAATAGTTTTTCACATCATATGTTGCCATCAATGACAAAGGGGGAAATTGTTGTAAATATGTACCTAATCGGTGTTGTCATTGATGTCAACATATCCTTGTTGTTATTGGTGTCAACTGTATCCCATTCTAGAAGACTTGTATGTTGAGGATATTAAGAAAATTATCCTCTCCAAAAGAAACAAGTGAGTTTCATATCTCTCTATAAGAGACAATGAAGACAATGCAGTTCAATAAAGTACATTGCTCTGCATTCCTAGTGAGATGAAGATCAAACTCTATGAACCAAAGGGTGTTGTAAAGAATCGTCTAAAGTTGCTCCAGTTAAGATTTGAGGGATCTAGATGAAGAATTGAGGAAGTTATAGCCATCTGAGTAGAACTAGGTTTTGCAGGTGTTCAGAGGTGACAGAGTGACAGGAATTTCATCTAGATTGATCTGCATTGAAATATTAAGATCTATAAATCTAC
This sequence comes from Cunninghamia lanceolata, assembly GCA_027924645.1. Taxonomy (NCBI): domain Eukaryota; kingdom Viridiplantae; phylum Streptophyta; class Pinopsida; order Cupressales; family Cupressaceae; genus Cunninghamia; species Cunninghamia lanceolata. Next base: position 30,212,903 of record BSBN01001583.1, read on the forward strand.
AGGTATGTTTGGGATGTCAGTGTGTATCCTCCACTCAAGTGGTTTGTGGTTTGGTGGTCTGCATTAAGGATTGAGCTCGTAATTAAATATTTGTCCTTGGATGTTGTTGTTCTTTCTAGTCTTTGCCAACCAAATGCTTTATGCATGTTGTGGATGATCTAAGAGAGGTGCTATGAAGTGTGGCGTATTGTTTGTGGAAGATTTAGATCCCATCTATGCTTGTCTGAAAGTATAGTGATTCACATTAAGTCAGATGTTTGTAGTGCCAACCTTGATGTTTATTCCAAGGTTGATGAAGCATATAAATATGTTTGGTTGAGTTGTAGAAATTCATCCTTGTGCGAAAATAATAAAATCCTAAGAAAGTAAGAAATGTAGAGCAGAGAAGAGGAAGAGCAGAAGAGAAAGAACAGTAATGGATGAGGAGTTAGCAAAGAATTTTTTAGGGGGCAGAGTAGAGGTATTGTGTGCATCAATGGATCTGACATTTGCATGAAGAAGATGTTGTTTTCTAGTTCAATATTTCTGTGATAAACTTCTATAATCTTTGTAGGCAATGAGCCTCCTTGAGCAGTGAGCTCTGGATAGTGCACCCTGAAGGCATGTGCCTTCTCCTTTTTCTATTCTTTTAATAGAGGATAAATCTTGTGCCCATTAACCCCCACTACAGTTTTCCCCTTAACCTGGTCTCCACGTAAAAATCCTGGTGTTATGTGTGTTGAATTTATTTGTACTCATGTGTTGTTGATTCATGCTTTCATGGTTATATCATTCATCTATTACTAAGTGGTAAAGAAGTTTAATTACAACAAAGGATAAAACTTTTTGTGACAACTAATTCACCTCCCCTCAGTTGTCTGCCCTAATTCTAACACTCCTATTTTACGGTTATGAGGTAGATGTCTAGAGTACTAAAATTTGGTAAGTAATATTTAGTACCATACGTGCCTTCGTTACATCTTTGTAATCAATGCATACAAATATGTTGAGTTTTTCTTAACAGCAGAACACAAACAAGATCAGAATTATCTAGAGATAGATCAAATTGTTAGAGGCCATTATTTTCTAAGATACCTCTTTGTATTCATTGAGGTTTTAGGTTTTACAAGTTTCTTTTAAGGAATTAAAATATTCTATTCTCTCCATTCAAATAGGAGAAGTGACCAAAGTGCAGGCAAGTGCATAGGTATGGGCTTCAATTCCATGACCTATATCTGTTGTGAGGCTTCTTTGTTGAAGTTGAGAATAGACTTGGCGTCAGATGATGTTGCTGTTGTGCCTTGTGTTTTCTCAAAGAAAGATCTCCATTGCTACATTACCTTCAACTGGATCCATCTCTTGTGGTTTAAGTTACATTAGTATTTTAGTAATAATTATAAATTATAGGGTTTTTATACTATTTTATTGTTAACAGATTCTTTGTGCGGATGTTCATATAGTTGCTTACTATCCATTAGCCTTTATTTTAGGCTTTACATCAAACAGTTAGCATATTTTTCCCAATGGATGTTGCCAACCCAGGAGTTCATTGCTTGGCTTATATTAACTAATATCCTCTTGCCACAATCCATAATAGTGGTGATATGATTGAGCTATATTTTTACGATATTTTGATGTAGTTTGATGGTATCAGTATGCAAGTCTCTACAAAATGATTAGACTAGTATTAGTATAAAAGTCTCTGTGAAATGATAGACTTAATCTTCAAAATGCTTATGTTATCAATTGTACTCTATTAATCTGTATATTGTTGTGAAAAGGTCAAGATATTACTGAGTGGGAATTAATTTACTCTTGGGTTTTAGCATAGTACTGAAACTTTAGTATTTAAAAAGAAAATTATGATTATAAATTCTTTTGGTAGATGCAATAAACGAATTTATAGGTATGAAAAAAAAATTATATATTTAATTAAATCTTCTTAGAAGAATATGTGACAGATATTATTTTATTATTAATTTTTTTTTAACCAGAAAAAGGTGTAGAACACCCATAGATTGAAAAAGAATAAGAAAATTACAAAAGATGGTCGCCAAAGCCAAGTCCAGACTTAGACAACATAGTAGTGAAAACATAACAGTCCTTAAGCATAGAAATAAACTAAGGAATAGGGAAAAAAGAGAAGCTGTCCCCCAGGGAAAGATTGAATGTGTACCACAGACCACATCTCAAAAAAGAAACACCTCTAAAAAACAACACCCCCTGCCACCAACACAACCAACGTAGACAAAAAAATAGTAGCCACCACCCACCCCGGATGCCAAACAACACACATTGAAATCAAAACATCACACCGCTGGCAGAGGATTATGACTGTTGTTGAATTCATAACAGTAGCTATGAGTCAACCCGAGAGGACTTAGTCAGGAGCCACCACCACACAGATGCCACCAAAGTGGAAACACAACCAGCCAGCCAACCATTCACACACAACCACCAAAAAACTCTGCCACCCCCGCAGCAAGCCAATCAAAAAGAAATACCCATGCACCACCACCTTACACCACTGAAGGAGCTGAATGGTAGGCAATTTCATCCAACTCCACTTCTGTTGAAGGCTAGGTACCATCTGCAGGATCCACCAAAGTATACCAAGGCATACCTGGAGCAAGGTCAAGAGCATGGAGTCTAAGGAAATGGACGGCTGTGAACACGTCCTTAATGCGATCCAATTTTTTCTTGGTGAGAAAGAAGCAGTACGACCGCAGCACCCCATCTATTTCTACACTGCTCAATGATAAAATAATGGCTTGTAAAGCCCTGTATATTGCTTGTTGTGGGGGGAAGTTACGAAGAGTTGCAAGGTTAAAAAGGCCACCTATGAGAGCATCCCCCTGATCCATACGATAAGCAGAGACCGCCGCTTCCCACCTTTCCACTAAATAGAGATTTTTGTAAAACAAACCAACCGCGAGGGCATGAACAAATTCACCATCTGCAACTAGGTCCATAATGTTGGACAGAAGCTGAGAGACCACGTCAGAGAAGTTGAGCACATGTCCCTCATACCCTCTTATCCAGGCATGGCCAACAATGTTTCTAACCGTGATCTGGGTGAGGGTGCAGTCCTTATCAATCAGAGTCATCAAATCTAATGACCTGACTCTCCCTCTGATCTCAGGTTCCCAATCAAGAGCTGGGAAGAACATTCTCTAATTGAGACGCGTGTCCGCCATTAAAACTGTCCTAGAAAGAAAAAGCAGTGCAGAGGCGGAAAGGGCGCAGAGAGAGTAGGGCATGAAAAAGGAGGCAAAGCTACGTAGACTATTTGCTGAAAATACAGATCAACATATCTTATTCAACCCAAAAAAACCAAGATGCGGTAGATAATCACGGCACCAAAGCATTATGTCAAAATTAATGAAACTAATGGCATCAAAAACATCACAGGATGAGTAGATGTCATTGACAGGATATGATGTACACCGCTATGTAAAACCCACCAAATAGATGATGCCACTTGTCATCTACAAGACCTCCCCATCAGGTAGGAGCTAGTCATTATGCTTTCAATAAAACCCCACTTACTCCAGCCATTAATGTTATCCACCTCCTGTAAAAGAGTATTTTATTATTTTTAAAAGAGTATTTTATTAGAAATAATGAATCCATTAAAAATTCTAGTATAGGGAAAGGAGTTTAGATAATAATGTTTTTATATGATTAGTATTGTGAGCAAATAGAAAGAAGAAGGTTAATTAAGGTGAATGATAGAAGGATGTAAAAATATAGAAATGTTTGGTTGAATGAAATATATTCCATATCAGTGTTGAAGTCAATGTGTGACATGCACATGTTGTTTGGAAAAGTTTCTATATGTAAAGATCATTTTATAAAATAGAAGGTAATTATTTTCTTAAATATGAATATTTTATTATATTAGTATAATCTTGAGATTAATGGTTAATTTCTCTTAGATTGATGTAAATTTTCTTGGATAAATAAGTTGGGTAGAATTTATTTGTAAGATGAAGTATTAACCTTATTAGTAAGTATATCTATTTATTAAACTTCTTGTATGAAAATATAATATGTTTGTTAGTATGAATGTAGAAAAGTTTGCTCATGGATTATAGAGTTTAAGATATAATCATGGTTTGAATATATGTTTTGATCTAGTTGTGTAAGTCATCTACTAGTCAAAAATCTAGAAGGAAATTGATTTTTCTCCATATTGTGGGCTGCAAACGTATAAAGCTATAATCTTAAATATGTGATCCCAATTGGAATTATGAAACCACTTTGTGGTTGCAAGTTTTAGTCTGTGAACTACAAAGCCTCTGCACTATGCATATGTAAGCAAGCCCATCATAGATGAACCCCTGAGACATTAAGTTGGCCCCATAGGGCCTTAGGCTAGTATATTTCTATTTGATATGTTTATGTTAGGGTTAGCTGGTAGAAGATATCAATTAACTGCAAATAAAAATTAAATAGAGGAATGAAAATATATAGAAATAATAATTGTGAGAGACAAATTTTAATGTGGTTCACCCAAACTCGGGCTACATCCACCAACAGGGAGTCTAATATTATTATCTAGAAAATCAAATGGATTACAACCAGCAATCCCTACAACTCAATATCGCTACAAATGCTACAATAAAATATCAAAATCCCACCCACTTATAACAAGCTTTTTGGAAGCTTCTAGAATTAGGGTTTTACAATGTCATTTTTTCTTTTGTCGGTCAAAAATTAACAACTGACTCCAAATAGGAAAAAAAGAGGGAAATTTTTTTTTGAGGGTTGTGCCCCTAAACCCCTACTTCTTGGGGGCTGCCACCCCCAAACCCCCACTTCTTGAGGGCTGCCGCCCTCAAACCCCTGTTCGGGGCCCAGCCCAGCCCCAAACCCCAGCAAGGGTACATAACTAGTGTACACTACTTGCATGATCAGTCGCCACCTACCAACAATCTCCCACTTGGAGACTGATCCTGGATGACACTGTTGCATGTGCATCTCCCACTAGAAATAAGCACCCTGGACTCTGTTGTTCTATTTTTTTTGTTTTATATCTAGAAGACCAACCAAAGTTGAAGAGCAACTCAGCTTCTCCCTTGTCACTGTCTTTGTAAACATATCTGCTAGATTTTCATTTGTATGTATCTTTTCCAACCTTAACTATCCATCATCCAACACCGATCGAATGAAGTGATACCTGAACTATATGTGTTTGGTCTTTGAATGCAAGGTAGAATTCTTTGCAAGATGTATGGCACTCTGGCTATCTATAAACAAATAACTATTAACCTGTTGTTTGCCCAATTCTTCCATGAAAGATTGTAGCCATATCACCTCCTTGTTTTCCTATGTTGCAACTACATACTCTACCTCTGTGGTGGATAAAGCAACCACCTTTTGCAACCATGAGATCCAACTCACCACTATCCCACCTATAGTAAAGACATAACCTGTAGTACTCTACCTGGTATCAATATCCCCTACCAAATCTAAGTCTACATAACTTGCTAATTTAGTATTAGAGCCCACAAAACATAAATGTGTATTGGATGTACCTTTCAAATATATGAGAATCCATTTTACCGCATTCCAATGCTCCAATCTGGGATGACTCATATACCTACTTACGACTCCTACAACATGTGCAATATCTAGTCTCATGCATACCATGGCATACATTAAACTTTCTACAGCTGAAGCATATGGTACCTTGGACATTTTTTCTTCCTCCTCTTGTGTCTTTGGACACATCTCCTTAGTCAAATTCAAATGACTAGGCAAAGGTGTGCTGACAAATTTTGTATTCTCCATATGGAATCTTTGCAACACCTTTTCAACATAATCAACTTGAGATAGAGTCAGTTTTCTATTCTTCTTATCTCTACAAATTTTCATACCAAGGATTTGTTTTGCTGCTCCCAAATCCTTCATAGCAAAGGACTGTACTAACTGCTATTTTAACTCTCTTATGTGATCCATGTTAGACCTAGCTACAAGCATGTCATTAATGTATAAACACAATGGTTAGAATTACACTGACTATAGCCTTGCTCAGCCATAAAACTATCAAATTTCAAATACCATTATCAAGGTGCTTGTTAAACACTCTTCTTCAATTTGCACACCAATTTCTCCTTACCTTTGACCTCAAATCCTTGTCGTTGTTCGATATATATCTCCTCCTCCTCCAAATCATCATGGAGAAAGGCAGTTTTTACATCCCATCTATTCCAAATGCAAATCTTCAGTAGCCACAATACTTAAAACAGTATGAATAGAAGTCATCTTAACAATCAGAGAAAAAATTTTATCAAAATCAATTGCCTTTTTCTATGCAAATCCTTTTACAACTAACCTGGCTTTAAATCTTTTCTTACCTCCATCTTTCTCTTTCATCCTATAAACCCATTTATTTGGTAAATCCTTTTTACCTGCAGGCAACTTACATAATTCTGAAGTCTGATTTTTCAGCAAGGAGTCCATTTCTTCTTTCATTGCAAGCTCCCACTGAACCTTTGTATCCACCTGCATAGCTTCATCATATCCTTCTGGTTCACTAGCATTAGTTAACAAAATAGAATACAAAGAGGGATAAAATCTTTCAGGAGGTCTACTTAGCCTTGTTGACAGTCTAACATTCACTAGAGTTTGTGGTATTTCTTGTTTCTATTGCAGAGCATGAGAAACCAATGGAACATCACTATTTGGAGTATCATCCAACACCATATAATCCATTTCTTTCTTCTCATGCTACTGCAACTGATCTTTGTAAAACACCTTCTCATTGATACAACATCCCTACTTCTCACAATTTTCTAATTTTCAAAATCCCAAAGCCTATAACCAAATTCATCAATGCCATATCCAATGAAGGTACACTTTTTTGATTTTGCATCCAACTTGGTTCTATTTTCAGAATCTACATGTGCAAATGCTTCACATCTGAAAGTTTTGAGAAAAGAATAACTCATCTTCTTACCCATTCATGCTTCCTTTAGAATACTACAACCTAAAGGAACTGAAGGACCTCTGTTAATTAAATATACAACAGTGTTGATAGCCTTTGCCCACATATTTAAAGGTAGCCCATCATGCAATCTCATGGTCCTTACATGCTCCATTATTGTCCTATTCATGCGTTCAACCATTTCATTTTCTTGTGGAGTCCCTAGTACCATTTTCTACCTATGAATTCCATTAAAGGAACAATAATCCTCAAATTCTTTGTTGCAATACTCACCACCATTATCAGATCTGAGACATTTTAATCTTTTACCCATCTCATTCTCAACCAATCTTCTTCATTTCTTAAATGTTTTAAATACATCAGATTTCTGCATGAGGAAATAAATCCAAACCTTTCTAGTTGCATCATCCATGAATGTAACATAATACTGAGAGCCACCAAGAGAAGATACCTGAGCCAGTCCCCATACATCTGTATGCACAAGCTCCAAGTTTTCATCTTTCTTTTGCTTCCCATCCTTTAGAAAACTAACTCTCTTTTGTTTTCCATACACACAACTTTCACAGAAATCCATATTAATACATTTCAGACCTATCAAAACTTTCTTAGAATGAAGTACCTTCATACCTTTTTCACTCATATGCCTAAGTCTATTATGCCATAGTGTTATCTCAGAACCTGGAGCAAATTGTTTCAGTCTCTTCCTGTGAACCTGCAGCAACTCTTCCTGAACTTGTTTGTTTCTTCTCTACAACAACTAAAGTAGAAGGAATAGTATGACCTATACAAAGATATAATGTGCCTACTTTCACACCTTTTACTACTATTAAGGTACCTTTTGAAACCTTCCAATTTTTATCAATAAATGTAACAATGCAACCTTCTTCAGCTAGCTACCCTGTTGAAATTAAATTCCTACTGAGCCTTGGAACATGCGTGGTGCAGAAGCACCAGGACATCAGGGTTTTGTTTGATCTTCAAGTAGTTTGTTTGGTTAAATAAGGTCTACGAGACCATTTCCTTGTTGTAATAGGGCTTGATAGCCATATTTGTAATGGACTATGTCCAAATAACTAGAATCTACTATGGTTATGTTATTAGTCCTAGGTAGGACAGTCTTAAAGTCATAGGTAGTTTGCATTAGTCTTATAGGATAGTCATTTAAGTCATTTTTAATCTTCATATTTGTAAGCCTATAGAGGCATGTCCAAGGTTGGAAAGATGTCAACACCTTTTCATAGGTTCTCCACATGTTAAAAAGCTTCTAAACATAAAGCAGTCGGTGAAAGGATAGTTTCTAAAAACAGTTTCAAAGACAGTTACTATATGCTGCAGTTACAAATCAAGGAAAAGCACGATGGTGGGGTAGTTTTCTTAGTCACCCAAATGATTTCATGCAAGTTTTGAGGCTTATTTGAAGCCAAGAAGGTTTCCACTGAAAGACACATTGAATAGATTGGAAAGAAATAACAAAAAGAACTGTTTTTCTACTTTTCCTGTCTTTTCTATTTTTTTTCTTCACTGTTTCTCTGAGAAATCCATACCTGTACGGAATAGTCATTGCATGTGTTTGTAATGGAATGTTAGAGGAGGGAAGTACCTTTGATTTGAGCATGGTGTGTGGTCTTGACATTGAGTTAGAGGGGAGAAATCACTAATTCACCTTGGACTATCTTAAAACTGCTGTTACAATCCGTTAATTCACTCTTTTTCTGCATAAATCTGTACTTGTACGGCTGAGTAGTGGTTGGTGCCTGGGATGGTTGTTTAGGGTGGAGAGTTACCTATTATTTTCAATTGGTTTGGGTTCTTAACACCCTTCCATATCTCTGTTCTCCTCCTTTGTCTGAAAGTAGGTTTGAAAATCCTAGTTAGGGCTTCTTTTGACAGTCCGATCAGTTTTTCCTCATTCCTCTAATCATTTTCTAGTTGTGATCAGAGGAATGGAATGTATAATAGTTGTGGTAGAGGCTTTTGAAGGTTGCAGGGGCAGGAGAACAGTGTAGGGTGGAGTTTTCCATATAAATGGTCCACCAAGATACATGAATTGGAAGTTAGTGGAGGATAGCAGTAGAGGGGTGGTAATCAATGATTATGGAAGTGGAGATGTTGGGAAGTGCCAATGATGCAAGAATCCCTTGGATCTAGAAAGGATCCCATGACTTGAAAAATGGAGATAGTCAATGCAACAAGACAATAGACCTCCTCGGGGACAGTCACTGCAGAGAAGGCTTAAAGACAACCATTGCCAAGAAGGTAATTGATTTGTTTGTTATGCTATTGATTTGTCAATGAAGACAGTAGGTATGTTAGGCATGTGATAGGTTTGGCATGCTACAATGAAGTTGAGTTTGTGTTGGTAGAGATCATACCAAAGAGGTTTGTGTGACTATTTTGCCAATGGAGCCATGTTATGACAGACAATGAGGCTGCTGTCCTGCAGACGCTACACATTGGGTTAGATGAGTCTTGATTAGAGTTAGGCACCCTGAGATAGGTGTTTGGAAGTCTACTCCTTTCATATTATGAACATGTAAAGTGTTGTGAAAACCCTGCATCATGAGAAGTTCTGAAACAAATGAACCTTGAGAGAGACCTGTCACTAAAGTCTTGAAGACGGCTATCTTGCTGTCCTAGATGCTTTGCATCAGTACCTTACCTCTTGTAGTAGCCAATGATTCCCATTCTACAACTTAATCTTGATTCTTCTCTTTCCAACAATCTGATAGGGTTCATTATCTCCCAAATAAACCAGCCCAAAATCCCCTTGGACATAATCAAGAAAATAACTTCTATGGGGCATAGCATGCAATGAGGCCCCTGAATTGAAAACCCATGAATCATCAACATTATCTAAGGAAAGAATCAAAGCATCATCTTCAGATTTATTACTTACCACATTTGCCTCCTTATTGCCTTCTTGTTTGTCTCCTTCTTTATTTTTCTGAGACGTGCAATCTTTCTTCAGATGACCTGGCTTTCCACAGTACCAACAATCCTTCTATCCTTTGGATTGGGATCTCTTATCCTTTGATATTCCTTGTGACTTTCCATGACCTCTAGAACCTTTTCCTCTCTCCTTTGATCTTCCCCTACTTTCTGCATTCAAAACACTACCTGATGTGGACCCTCCTAAGTTTTTCTATCGCATTTCCTCGCTACGGATAACACCAACAACATCATCAAATTCTAAAGTGTTTGAAACATAGACAAATTTACTTATAACCATTACCAAGCTATTCCATCTCTCTGGCAAAGAACATAATATCAAGAGAGCCCTCACCTCTTCATCAAAACTTACTTTTACAGAAGTTAACTGACTAACAATCGTATTAAACTCATTTAAATGATCTGTCACAGATCTACCTTCAATCATTTTTAGATTAAACAAATGCTTCATGAGAAATACCTTATTTGAGGTTGAGGATTTTTCATAGAATTTAGCCAAATCTTTCATCAGACCATCTATTGTCTTCGCTTCTATTATATTGAATGCCACCAATGGTACCAGGAACAACCGAATGGTTCCCAGTGCCTTTCTGTCCAAAAGATTCTAATCCTCATTCATCATTCCTACTAGTTTCTTGGATACTCCTTCCAACGGCATCCATAAATCTTTCTAATAGAGATAATCCTCCATCTGCATCTTCCATAACTGATAGTTCTGCCCATTCAATTTATCTACTTTCAATTTACCCTCGTCTACCATTTCTCCCACTCAACCGTGAGATTCCCACTCAAATGTGAGACCTTCCTGTAGATGATAATCAAACACAACCTGCTCTGATACCACTTGTTAGGGTTAGTTAGTAGAAGATATCAATTAAATGCAAATAAAGATTAAACAAAGGAATGAAAATACACAGAAATAATAACTGCGAGAGACAAGATTTAACATGGTTCACCCAAACTTAGGCTACATCCACCAACAAAGAGTCCAATATTATTATCTAGTAAATCAAACTGATTACAACTAGCAATCCCTACAACTCAATACCACTGCAAATGCTACAATACATTATCGAAATCCCACCCACTTATAAAAATCTTTTTGAAAGCTTCTAGAATTAGGGTTTTACAATGTCATTTTTCTTTTGTTGGTCAAAAATTAACAATTGAGTCCAAATGGGCAAAAAAGAGGGAAATTTTTTTTTCAAGGGTTGCGCCCCTGAATCCCCACTCAGGGCCCAGCCCAGCTCCAAAGCCTGACAAGGATACAAAACTAATGTATAGTACTTGCATGATCACTTGCCACCTACCAACAGTTTATTGATGAACTTTGTGAAACTAAAATTGCATTTAGTTGTGTAGTTATAGGTGCAAGATAATGAAGCTATGGAAGCATCTTTTTATTTTGTGAATGGATGAATTATATGGAAAATGTGTATAACTATGAATTTATGATGTATACAACTATAATTTTGTACTTTGAAGCTTATTAAGTTATGAAAGAATGAATATTCTCCTATTCTCTTATTATTAATTTTCATTATTTCTCAAGTAATTAACTTTTTATTGATATTTATTGACATTTTCTTGAGTGGGCATTACAACAAGCATATATATCTTAAATACATCTATCTAAAAGATGTTGAGAGATATTAGTCTTGAGGCACCTATATTTAAATTGTTTATGAGAACAGATAGGTGCCTCGAGACTGATATCTCTAGGTGTCTTTTAGATAGATGTATTTAAGATAGCTATACTAGAAGCATCCATAGTGGGGTATGTAAAATATCACTATAGGATTTTCTTGTGTTTGAATAAACCATTTTTATACTTTGTAATATTGAATGAGACATTTCATATTAAACCAAAAATATAATCTCCATGCTATGTAATTAGAGTTTAATAGAAAAATGATATATAATAATGTATACATTACATAAACTTATTGTTCTTCCAAAGACTTGAGTCTTTCTTCCTCAACTCTCCTTTTGGTGAGTTTCTTCCCTATTTTCATTTTTTCATAGTGATCGTATAAAAATGGTGGTGAGATTCTAAGTCCATCCAAGGATTTAACACATGTAATAGCAAGAAAAGTTAATCATGCTCTTTCTCTCAGTCCTATATCAATTGTTGCCTTTGAAAGAGTCAATCCTTGTGATTTGTGGATTGTTAGTGCCCAAGCTAATCATAATGGCAATTGATGTGTGTGCCCCTTTTGTATTGGCACAATTGGAACTGTATTTGAAGATGCATCTTCAAATGGAATTCCTAAGTAATTATCAAATTAAACCATAACATATGTTGGTGGATCTGGTGGGGTACTTCCAGGTTTGTATATGATATTTTGAATGTATCCTAAAGCTTTGTTTATAAGGCCTACTTCTATCCATAGATTAGAGGGTAACATGACTCTTGCATCCTTCACAATTAATAGTTCATCTAATTTGTCATTTTGACCTCCTTTTGGATTAGTACTACCTTCTTTATTTGCAATGTTATGGGCTACTAGTCTTCTTAATGAATGCAATTTTTTCCTATTATGGTTATATACAGTATCATTTGTTGCAAATAGATGTATACTATTATGAAACTATTCTTGACCTATTTGATGTAATGAAACATCTTTTCTTATCATCAATAATTTCCATTCAGAGATTGTTAGAAGTGCATCTCTAATATTTGTGAGTAGTTGGCAAAACATTTGTTGCTCCTCACCTTTACCTTCTTGTTTGAATACCATATCCAAAGTAACAACTATCTTAAATTCTTCCCATAGCAATTTTTCATGTACATTACTATAATAAGGTAGTTTGTCACTAACAGGAGGTAGTTGTCCCAAATCTCCTACCAACATGATTGATCTTCCTCCAAAACTCAAGTTTGATTTTTTTGGAAAAGCTTGGCGTAGTCTTGAATTAATATTTGTAAGCAATTTTTATCCAATAAATCATTTCATCAATCAATATGTATTTTATGTCATAGTTCTTCTTGGAAAGTTGTGAGTCTTGTGCCTTCTAATTCAATAAAATCTGTAAGTGGAATTCATAGAGTTGAATGAATTGTCAATGCACCAATGTTAAAAGTTGCAACTCCAGTTGGTGCTAGTAATAATAGGGGAGAATGTTGCAGTGTTGATGCATCCTAAAGAGCTTGACGAATTGCATGAATTAGATATGATTTACCTATTCCAACTATTCCTTGGATTATTATGCACAGTCTCATGACATTTTTAGCTTGATAATAATGTGACATAATAATATCAAGTATTTTTTTTTGCTTAGTACCTAAGGTTCCATATGAAACACTTGACATCATATCATTTGGTAATAATAATCCATTATCTTTCATGGTGTTGATAAACATTATTGCTTTATTTGTGTAATCTTCTCCTTGATATTCAATACTCCATAGAGTTTGTCTATTAACATCTCTTCTACCCAAGATATCTATCTCTATTGCATCCATAATTTGCCCATAGTGTAGTCTTTGGATGATCTCCCACTCATGTTTAATTGTATTATGGTCATTAGGTATAGTATCCTCATCTTTAGAATCATTATAATTTTTAGTCTCATCTCTAATATTCATTCGTTCCAAATTCCATGGATTATAATTGAGTGACTCCAAATTTTATATATTGTAGCCTCATCAAGTCTGATATCTCTTTGTCATGGCTTGTACAACAATAATTCTTACCAACAAAAGTCAACCTATTTTTCTGATTGACATGTAGGTATGGTGGTAAATCTTGGAAACACTCTCACAATAGTCACCTTAGTCCTTGCTTCCCATTTGTGGATCTCCTCATGGATTTCATGCATGAATAATAAAATCAAAATATTTTTGTACATTTTTTTCTTTCATGATCATTTCCCCAATTCAGGTTGTCTATATTTGGTGCTCCTTATAACAATATAAATCCCTCTTACGATGCCATTGATGTAGTGTGATCAATAATGTTTCCTTCATCCATCTCTATCATTGGACCCACAAATACATATTCATTTACATCTGAATCAAACTCTATATTAACAAAGTTCAATTTGTCAAAAATGTTTTCATTTGAATTGCATGTAAGTACACTAAGAGCATTTTCATCAATTTGCACATCTCTATAGAACTTATCATGTTGTATCTTATATTTCAATGCTTTGTATACCCTCTCTCTATTGACTGTAAAATTGTAATTTCTTCCACGTTGGTCCTTCCTTCAAACAACAATAATTGGTAAATCTTTTATTTGATGTGGTAAAATTTTAACTATTTATCTTACTTGTGGAAAACTTATGGTATGTCCTTTATATTTATAATGACCTCAATTTACATGTGTGACTTGAAGTATTGTATTTACACGATTTATCAACATTTCCTCAATTTGTGTTAAGTTTGCAAGTTCTAGTGGCTGTGGACCAAGATTCATATTATTTAATATCAAAAATTGATGTTCATGTTTCTCTTGTCGACATCTATTTCAAATAGGGCCCTTAAGAACTCATACAACCTTCATTCTAGGGTAACTTTCTTGACAAATGTAACACGTTCTTGGTAGTGTAAGTTTATCTAGACCATGTCAAAATATCATTTGTAAATCTTTCAAATCAATTTGCACATTCTAGATCTCTTCCATTTTGTGTTCTTTGTAGTGTCTTCATCTTCTCAATTGAGAGGTTAACTCCTCTTGTGAACTATTATTTTCTACATGATTTTCAATTTCAACATTCATTGCATATTGAACTCTATTATCTAGTGTTTGTAACACACAATCTATTGTAATTGAATTCATTCCTTCAGATTTACCCTCTGTATTCCCATGAGATTGATAATGCCTTTCAACTAATTCACAATTTCATACATGTATTTGTTGTCTTTCTATCTCATTAAATTGGTCTAAATGCTCATCTATTTGTAATCTTCTTCCTAATATATATTGCTCCTCTTAAGATGTTCATACATGATGTATTCTCATCTTATCTACATGTTGTCTGATTTTTACTTCAATCTCTTCAACTGTCGCAGCTATCATATGTTTAACATATTTTTCTCTATCATTTTGGTTTCGATGATTCCTTGCTTCCTCTCTTTGTGCATTATTCATTTGTTCACAGCATTGTCTCATGTACTTTCAAGCATATTCTCTTTGATTTTCTCTTTGTTGTTCTTCATTTTCAAAATTTAATCTTGGGTGAGGCATCTTAAACAATTATATAATAAATTTAATGAAACAAAATTATGCTAAAAAATTAATACAAATTATCCTCACAATTATGTCATAAATTTAATACAATTTAAATGACAAATCTTATTTATTTATAATATATAACTTATAATTTAATTTATAGTATGACAAATTAATTGATAAATTTTATTTATTTATAACATATAATATATTATTTAAACCTTTTAATAAAGCAATGAGTGTCTTTAAAAAACTATTCAAAAATAAAATATAAATTAAATAAGTATTATAAATATGAGAAATTTCATTATACACTAATATAATATAAAAATATATCACAAAATTAATACATATTAATTGATAAAACTTATTTATTTATAATTAATAATTAATAATTTAATCATCTTAATAAAAAATGTGTGTTTAAAAAATAATTCAAAAATAAAATATATGGAAACCCTTTTCTAACAAATAATATTTTCAAAATAAAATAGAAGTAAAATTTTAACAAATAATATTTTCATAATAAAATAGAAGTAAAATTTTATTTATGAATTATAGATTAGAATTAGATTGGAATTTACCTTTTTACCTTTAATTTTTTTTTTTAAAATATAGAAATCATAGAAAGTAAAAATTATTTTATTTATTTAGAAAATTTACAAATGATAGAAAGTAAAAATTCAATGCATATACTTACTTGTATTGTTTTGCCTGATTATCACTTAAATTTTTCCTCTAATAATTGTTGCACTTCTCTCAATTTGTAAAATTTTTTAATTAGTTTTCAAGAAATAATTGCTACACCTTCTCACAATTTGTAAAATTTATTAATTGTTGCACCTTCGTCAATTCATAATTGTTTGTGAATGCATAATTATTTTTTCCTTTCTTCTTCCTCTCTGCATTTATATAAATCTTTTTGGTTGGCATGGATTCATGTGTGTTTTAATTTATATTTGTCAGCTATTTATTTTTCTTATATCTTTTCATTGTTATTAATTTAATATATCTCAGCATTTGATACATTTTAATATGTTTTTTTTTGTTAACATGCTCACATTCCGCTCTATGCTTTCGGTGAAATTAAAATAAATATATTTTAACATTTTGATTTCTTTATATTGAAAAAATAAATAATAAATTTTCTACTAAATAAAAATTAATTAGTTTATTATATATATATATGATCAACAAGCTCTAGTTCTCATTCTATTATATATATAGTAAAAGGAAATATATAGTATATGTTATCACTCTAAAAAGAGAGCAAAGAAAAAAAAGTTTATGCACTTGGCCTCCTTAAATCCCATAGAAAGAAAAGGCTTGAAGACACCTCAAAGGCCCACTCAATCTGCGGTGGGGATAATAGATCACCATATTGCCTCAGAAAGAAATCAAAGACCTCCATATTATCTCTTCTGATACCATCACTAAACAAACACAGAACCTCCATTATCACCTGGTTTTTCTTCATAGCAACTACATAAAAAAAGGCTAGTCATTTATTAAAATTGGAAATGGCTTAATAAGCCATTTCCCTCTGATCTTCTGGGAGAAAATGGAAAATCATTAATTTCATTGCTTCTTCCCCATCACTAATGTAACATTCATCAGAAACTCCTCATAAAGAGTCTCATCATAGACATGTTCCTCCCTAAAGTGATGATTGTTGATCACCTTCTTGAGAGACTCCACAATGTCCCTGGACTCCACTCTGAAGATTTTTCCTCACCACTTTTAGCTTCATTCTACTCTTCTTCCTCCTCGGGGTCTTCTTCAACATCATCTCCTTCCTCAATCAATTTTTCCTTACACTTGCATCAAATCTCATAGAACATTTTCTCTGCCATGCTGAAGAATGGAAAGAATAGCTAAACTCTAGGTATAAGAAGGAAATAGAATGACAACAAGCTCATTACCACCATTGGTCAGGCCATAGTAGAGAGTACCATTGAACCATGCCACCAAATCTAGAAAGTATTTTTCTTGATCTAGACATCTTTCTATCATTCTCCAAAACGACTGTCAATCCCCGCCATGCCAAATCCAATGAGGATACTTTCATGATTTCCAATTGTTTGATGCTTGGGTTAGCAAGAAAGTCTACTGCTTCATTTCCTTTTCTATAGATGTGTCTCAAGGAAAAGGACCTAAATTTGTCCAGAAGCTCCTAAATCTCCTTCACCATGTTTTGCATTTTCTAATTAGTTATCAACTTCTTTTTATGGCATTTATGCATATCATTGAGTCACCCTTGATGTCAATCTCTACAAAACCTTTATGGATACAAATTTCCAAGCCTATCTTCATAGCCTCCATCTCTACTTCATTGTTAGTGCCCCAATCAAGCTTAGTACAAGAAGCCCAGATGAGGATTCAAGCCTCGTCACAAATGATGCACCCTACACCCGAGGCCCTGGGATTACCTCTAGAGGCCCCATCAAAATTCATCTTAAGTCTACCTCTTAGAGGGTCCAAAAATATATATTTATTTTATATTTATATGTTTTATTATATTTAATTATGTTGACTATATTTTTAATTTTACAAAAAAATTTAAATATATGTAAGTTGTGTTTTAGTTTTTATGTACACTATCATGACATGAGACTCCACACCCTACTACCATTATAGAATGCCTATCCATTTAATAATATTAGCATAGATATTTTAAATACATTTATCTAAATGATGTCTAAGATATCATTCATCAATTATTTTATTTACTAAAGTGCTATTTTATTTTACTTTAGAACTATTTACAAATTTAATAATTAACTAACATACCTATCTTTAGAAAAATCTATGTAAAAATGTCGAGAGATATTATTCTGGAGGATTCTTTTCCCACTTTAATAAAAAATCTTCTATATTTTTTTCATTATTTTTTGAATGGTTAACCAAGGTAAATAAAAAAAATAACCCTAACTTATAATTGTAACAAAGAAAGAGTCTGGCTTAGATGGATGCCTCCACTCCCTCTAGTTCCCTTCCCCGAATTCAAAAGAGGATTTCCCTCTTGTTGGATAGGGTAGGGTTTCCTATTCCAAAGAGGGTAGAATTTTAATTGATTTGTCATCATTGGATGAGGAGTCTAGTATTCCTTCTTTGTTCAGGTATGTGGAAGAGTTCATGCAAAATAGACCTCTCATGGTGCAGCAGGACATGGCGTCTAGAGGCAGGAATGCTAGCATAGTTCTTTCTACTAGTGTTAATTGTGATAAAAGTGGTAAAGTGCCTTCCCCTATTGAAAAGTACAAGACAAGTGAGAGGGAGGGTGAATCAGTTATCATGAAAACTTAACTTCTTGTGAACATCAACACATCAGTCACTTAATCACTATTATTATGTTTTAACCATGAAAGCATGAAATCAAAAACTTAAGCAGAATCACACATTCAATACATGAGACCCCAAATTTTTATGTGGGAAACCCAATAAGGGAGAAACCACGGTGAGTGTTATCTCACAATATAATATGTAATAACAATACTGAAAATCAAACTCACTGTCCAGAATGCTCACTACAAAAGATAGGCCTCACTGCCAAAAGATGTGGCTCATTGCCAAGAGGGGCTTAGTACTAGAGGGTGGGTGAATTGAGATAGTAGCATCTACTCCATGCTAAGGTTCAGTTCCATTGAAGCACACTGATTCTTCTTCTGCTCTACCTTTTCAACTCACACATAGTCATAATCACATCTTCACACATTGATACATTTTTCATGACTTCACTACATGTATTTATACAATTCATCAACATTGGAATGTACATGAAGGTGAACATTACAATCATCAACCATGGGAACAATCTCCAAGGTCGGCATTCATACATACATCCAACTAGGTATGGACCAAAACATCAGATGCCACAAAAGAATGAGGGTGTAATGTGTTACACCTTAGTTTGTACCTAAATCTATCCAAGCACACTACACATCACTTAAACATTCATCAAAAACATCTCCTTGATCACCACAATTAATCAGGTCAGCCAAACAACATAAACTGGGAGGGTTCTTGATCACATGCTTCCTCAATCACAATCATAACAAGAGGACCTTGTGCAATGCTTTAACATGATCTTGACACATCCATGAACAACATAAATTCAACTGAGAGCTGACAAATCTATCCATAATAGATCTCACTTGGAGATATTTGAAGACAACAAATATCACCTGAACTCAACAACTTTCACCTGAAGTATAACAACACAAACTTGTCTTCCAGAGCACCAAATCACAAATCCTCCAGAATGAAGATAGCTATGGACTTTTTAAGATTAAGTCCAGAACCGTAAAGCTAAATTCCAATCTATGGAGAAATGTGGAGCAAAATAATTTCTCCCTGTCACTCTGCACGCATTGCCAGACACAATCTTGAAACTAGTGAATAGATCTTTTACTGTACAACGTTTTGAACCACCAAACTTAGGATTTAGCATATTTAAATACTTCTCTAAATCATATCCAAATCTCACACTCTAGTCTTCAATGTTGAGGAAATGTAGAGCAAAACACTGCACTATTCTGGCAGATAGATCAATCAAACACTTGCTCAAATTTATCCAAATAACTTGCTTAGATGCTGACCTTAGCTGTTGACATCAATGACAACACTTACTACTCATAATTGCAACAATCTACCCCTTTTTCATTGATGGCAACACATAATGTGAAAAGCCATCAAGACATACGATCTTGTATTGCTTCTTTGTTCCCCCTTACTTGATGCTTTCTCTGTCTGCAATTTTCTTCTTAGGTTTTTCACATGAACTTTTCTCCCCCTTTGACATCAATGGCAAAGCGTGCCAAAAATTTTGCTTCTCTCCTTCTTTAGTTACCAAAGCTCAACTTAGATCTTACTACCACTGCACTACTCCTCTTGTCAACAACACTCCAACACTTACTGCTTTTTATCAGGAACTCATATCAGCATCATCTATCTTTTTCTTTTATTTCTTTGAATACCCCCCCTTAGGAGTACACAACAAATTGTTTCAACTCTTTATCACAATTTAGAAGACCTCTAGATTAACATGTCTTGTCTTCTCAAAACTTCAGACTTGACTCTGCTCAAATTAGAGTATGACATCCAGCCATGAACTTTCCTTCTTCTTAGGGAACATAACATCACATCTTTATGATAGCTTAACAATGCATATTATTATAATCAATGACAACACATATGGCCAGTAATACCCTTAAATCAATCACTTATTTATTTGTAACATTTGATCTGTAGGCTCCTCCTATCACCAATTATTGCTACCAGCTCCCCTTTGATAGACAGTCATCAACATAAGCCTTAACAATCAAGATTTGATCTTCACTTACTGAATCTATATTGCAATAGGTATTCATTCAATACCAAGCTCTAGGAGGTTGCTTCAATTCATACAAGCCTTCTTCAATTTGCATACCATGTTTGGTTTGTATGATATCTAGAATCCATCCAGTCGCACTATGTAGACTTCTTCTAGTTCACCATTCAAAAAAATAGACTTCACATTCATCTGATATACCTTGAAATCTTTGTGTACTACAAATGCCAATAACATTCTTATTACTTCAATCCTTTCCATAGGAGCATAGGTTTCCTCAAAATTTATACCTTGATCCTAAGAATATCCTTTGCATACCAGTCTTTCTTTGTTTCTTACTAATCCAATCACATTCTTATCTATAGACCTAGGGACAAGTTCCCAAGTCTAGTTCTTCTCAGTCTACATTAGTTCTTCTACCATTGCCTTGATCCAAAACTCCTCTTTATATGCTTTAGAAACTGTTTTAGGTTCAACCTTTGAAAATAAATAGAGATTCACATGTTCATCTGCAATTCTTCTTCTTTGACAAAGCACCTTTGTTCTTTCTACCAATGATCTGATCTTTCATGTGATGTATCTACACAAACCTAGGGATCTCAGGAATTATTTCTAGATCTTCTTCAACCTGTACTTTCTTCATCTTTTGCTTGAAGACTCATTTGATTCATGTCCATTTGCCTCTAACTTCATCAAATACTTCCAATCATCATGAAAACTACTTTGTACTAAAAGAAATTGTGTTCAGTCAACCTAAACTTCTGTTACCCATTACTCTCAAGCCAATTAACAAAATTAGACAAACTTCTGGATGTAGATGTAATCAATGATCAATAACCATGTGTCAGAACCATAGAGTAATATCTTCAACAATGGACCAATGTGGACCAAATTACTGGAGCACTCTAACTTGATTTTACAAGATAGGTACTTGCCCAAAATTCATAACATGTCTTCTTTCCTGATCAAATCTTCTTGCATAGCAAACATTTGGATCTACACAACTCTTCCTTTTTCCTTTACAGTCACAGTCTTTGTCCTAACATAAACCTTTTTTGCTAATCCTTGACTTTATCTCTTTATACTAAGGAATCAACACCAATCCTTTGGTGGGGGAGAAATGATTTTTTTATTAATACTCCCCCTGAACCAAAGCACCCAATTCACTTTCTGGAGGAAGTATCTGCACCAAAGTCTGGTGCAGACCCATCTTTGACTTCATTTACTTCCTTCTTGACCCAAACCTTGTTCATCTCCTTCTTGACTTCTTCTAGATCAACATTTTCACCTAGTTTCTTCAATTTTGCTTGAGTATCCTTCTTCATGTTCTTACTTCTGCAAAATCTTGCAATATGTCCAGGCATGTTGCAATTGAAACACACAGTATTTTTCTGACCATTGTTCCTTCCACTCATCCCTCACCTACATTGGTTAGTCTTATGCCCAGATTTATTTCATGTATAATAGTAGCCACTGAAGGATTTAACTATCCTATCCTTTCTATAGCCATTTCTCACTTGAATTTTGTACTCATTAGCCCTATGTCCCATCTTGTAGCATTCATAACACCTAATAGAATTGTGACTCACTTTCCTTCTACATATAGTAGCTCTATGACCAACTTTATTGCATGTGAAACAGTTACCTTTGAAACATTGGTCATTCCTTCCATATCCATTTCTTATCTGACTTCTGCATTCATTAGCCTTGTGACCTACTTTATTACAGGTGATACACTAACCATAGAATGATGGAACTATTTGAGTCACTTTGCTCCTACATTGAGTACCCTTATGACAAAATTTACTACAATAATGACAATAACCATTAAAAGAGCCTAGTACCTTTGAGCATTAGGTTGCCTGACCAGTGGTTTTCTAGGTTTGATCCTTTGATTCTAGATCTGTTTGCCTTTGTCCTTCTTGATCTTAGAATTCTTTTCTTGACATTCTTTAGAGCTTTCACCTTTCTCAAATCCCAAGCCTTCTTTGTCATTAGGGCTCTTCTAACTAGCAATCATCTCATCAAGTTTTGTAGAACTGATCTTCAACCTTTCTTCATAGCTCTTTGCCTTCTCCAAATTTGACATCAAGTTCATAACTTCTTTTTCAAGCTCAGCACATTCTCCTGATTTTCCTTTCACTAACAAATTTAGGTCTTCTTCTACTTTTGCTCTTTCTACAATTTCTATTTTTAGATCATCCAAGGTTTCATTTGTAGATATTAATTCGTCACCAACATCCTTATATTTTTCTTTGAACTTCTTGACTTACTCTATTAGTTTTCTGATGTATTCATCTGCTTCTTTGACATTTTCCTTCAGATCTCTTATTTTTTCTTCATACTTATCGAGATCTTCAAGAGCAGTTTTTAGTTCTTCATTACTGACATATGTGCAATCATTAATTATGACACTACCTGGAGTAAGACATCTTCTGGCTGCCATGTGTTCACTTTCCCATATCTTCCTTAAGATGTTAGGCTTCTTCCAAGGAACCCTCACTCTAATACCAATTGTTGAAAAGCACAAGACAATTGAGAGGTGGGGTGAATTAGTTGTCACCAAAACTTAACTTCTTATGAACATCAATACATCAATCACTTAATCATTGTTATTATGTTTTAACCATGAAAGCTTGCAAATAGAAACTTAAGCACAATCACATATTCAATACATGAGACACTAGATTTTTATGTGGAAAACCCAATAAGAGAAAAAATTATGGTGAGTGTTATCTCACAATATAATACATAATAACAATACCAAAAATCAGAGGCTCATTGCCTTAGGACTCACTTCCCAAAATACTCACTGCAAAAGATAGGGCTCACTACCAAAAGATGTGTCTCACTACCAAGAGAGTCTCACTGCCAGAGGGTGGGTGAATTGAGATAGTACCATCTACTCCATGCCAAGGTTCAGTTCCATTAAAGCGCACTGATTCTTCTTCTGCTCTGCCTTTTTCATCCACACATAGTCATATTCACATCTTCACACATTGATTTTCATGACTTCATTATATGTATTTATACAATTCATCAACCTTGGAATGTACATCAAGGCTGGCATTACAATCATCAACCATGGGAGCAATCTCGAAGGTCAACATTCATACATACATCAAGTTAGGTCTAGATGTAAACATCACATGCCACAAAAGAATGAGGGTGTAATGAATTACACCTTAGTTTTGACCTAAATCTATCCAAGTACTCTACACATCACTTAAACATTCATCAAAAACATCTCCTTGATCACCGCAATTAATCAGGTCAGCCAAATAGGATAAACTGGGAGGGTTCATGATCACACGCTTCCTTGATCACAATCATAACAAGATGACCTTATGCAATACTTTAATAAAATTTGGACACATCCACAAAGATCATAAATTGACCTGAGAGATGACAAATCCATCCACAACAGATCTCACTTGGAGATATTTGAAGACAACAAATATCACCTGAACTCAACAATATTCACCTGATGTATAACAACACAAACTTGTCTTTTGGAGCACCAAATCACAAATCCTCTAGAATGAAGATAGATATGAACTTTTTAAGCTTAAGTCTAGAACTACAAAGCCAAATTCCAATCTGCATACAAATGCAAAGCAAAACAATTTATCCTGACACTCTGCACACATTGCTAGACATAGTCTTGAAATTGGTGAATGGATATTTTTCTACACAACGTTCTGGACACCAAACCCAAGATTTAGCATCTTTATACACTTCTCTAAATCATACCAAATCTCACACTCCAGTCTTCAATGCTGAGGAAATGTGGAACAAAACACTCATTGTTCTAGGAGACAGATCAATCAAACACTTGTTCAAACTTATCCAAATAACTTCCTTAGATGATGACCTTAGGTGTTGACATCAATGACAACACTTACTACTCATACTTGTAACATCCCCTGAGTCGTCTAACACTAGATCTAGCACTTATGTAAATGTTTTTTCTCACTAGTTCTCCTTAGCAACATGATGAGAGTGCTAATGTTGTTGCTACTCATGTAACTATGATATTAGTTTTAGTCTGATCTACCTCCCCTTGTAATGGTCTCAAGGGACATGGTTTTTAAGATGTGGATTATTATTCTAAGTAGAGTTTGATCTGTAGGTTTGACTGATTGTGGCCTTGGCTTGGTGATTTAAACCTCTAAATCTCAGAGCATTGGCACCTGATTACAAAGGGGAAAATAGAATTTACCCTTGTGCAAAGGGTTTCTTTGTGGTTGTTTTCTATTTAGTTTCTGACCATAATACTATTTTTTATATTCATTCTTGGTTATAGAGCCAACATGCCCTCCTTCTCAAGCCTTGGGTTACCTCCTTTAACCCTTCGATTGAGTCCAACAAAATGCCTATTTGGATTCACCTCCCATATCTTCCTTTGCATTTTTGGCTGCAAATCTTGTTATGTTGGTATTGTTATTTCTTTGGGTACTATTATTATGGTGGAACAAGTGACTACTTTCTTCTCTCATACCACTTATGCTCATGTTCTAGTGGAATTGGATCTTTCTAAGCCTCTCCTAGTGAAGATTATTTTGCAAGATACTAATAGTTCGTGGAGTTAGATTTTGGATTATGAAAGTTTTAGTGTCGTCAATGCTTTTCTATGAGACATCTTACTTCTAAGTGCCCTCGCTTAAATATTCCATGTTTTTCCTCCTCATGGGATACAGCTGGGGATGTTCCTAATTTGGAAGCTTTTGAACCACTTACTAATGATGATGGGACAATCCCTAATCATGTGGTGGTTCTTGATTCGATGGTCCCTATTGATGTGGTGGTTCTTGATCCAATGGTCCCCAGTGATGTGGTGGTTCCTCATCCCACTACGGCTATTCCTCTTCCATTAGATCCCACCCCTATTTTTTCTAGTGTCGCTGGTGTGTCTGCACTAGCTTATGTGGCTACTTCTCGACATCTAGCTTCCTCGATTAGGTATGAGTCTTTTACTGTGTTATCCCTTAATAGGATAACTAAGACAGTTTCCCCTCTTCCCTCTTCTAGTTTAGATTTATAAAATGAGTTGTCATGGACTATTGTCCATATAAAGAAGAAAGGTCTCCTAAAACATGTTATGTGACTTTTTCTCCAAAATGGAAAAGAAAGATATCTATGAATAACCCTAAAAAAATATAAGAGGATAAATTTTTATCCTTTATATTTAAAAGGGAGATGGAAAATAAATGATATTATGATCCTTTGGTTAAAATTGATATAAATAAATAATAATTATGAAAATTCCCTTTTAAAAGGGAGGAATTATTATGTTTGTTAAGCCATTATTAATAACAACCTTTGTGAAAAGGTGTGATGGTTTAGAAATCACCCCTTGAAATCTTATATAAGGCATTTGTGAGAGACTTGGGATAGGCATGGAAATCACTCAAAGGAAGAAGAAGGTGGATAAAGGAGGAAATATGAGCATTACAAGAAAAGAAGGATTATATTGATTGGTTGGCAGTGATCATTGGAGAAGGAGCATGTAGTGTGTGTCCAACTAAGGGTATAGTGTACACCTAGGATTGTCCTGGCTAGGGCTTGTGTGTGCACTTGTGTTGAGCAGAGCACTACTTGTGTGTGTGCTTTCTAAAAAGGATCATGATGCTTGGGAAACATGTATGTTTTCTAAAAAAGAGTTGAATGCTGGGAAGCACATGGTTGGTTGTAAATAATAACTGGGTTCCTTCTAGAGTGCTCACTAGCTAAAAAGGGTCTAATCTCTTATCTATTCTCCAGAGTGATATTTGGAAGAATTTCTAGACTCAAAACATATGTATTTATTCCTTTCTATGATGAAAATTAATTAAGTACTAAACTTTTAATGCTAATAAAATATATTATAATCATGATATATGTGCATTTTGATGTTAATTTGATCATGTGATTATGTTGTCCAATTTTATTTGTTAATGATTTAGTAGAGAGATCTTGTTTAATTAACACATGTAATTTATGTTTTCTATTTATATTTATTTTGATATCATTGAGTATTATAAATTATCTGAACTCTAATTGTTGTCAATCAGGATTGCACCCTTATCAAAGATAAACTCAGCTATCCTATTGAAACATGGAAATAGTCTTAGATCATGGGTAATCTATGTTGAGAGTGAATCTCCATAGTGGGTTGTTTCCCCTAGAAGATCACCTAATCTAAAAGACTTACTGAGGAAAAGGGTTTAGAAGGTTAATTGTAAATGAAATCCTAAGCTCTAACAGGTTATACAACACTACTTAACTTATCTATTCACTAATTCAACTCACAATCAGCTTCACAATGTCTTTTATAATCACAATTTCACTATTTTACATGAAACTTCCACATTCAAGCTTGCAGCAATGAGATATAGAAAAGGATTTTGAAAATTGAATCACAATTAAACATCAAATGCATTAATTGCAAAATGAAGCAGAGACATGAAATAGGAGAACATTGTTGCTTTAATGATTTGAAAGGAATAGAAATTGAGTACGAATTGTTTACAAAGCTCTATGAAAGTGAACAAGAGAGGAAGAAACAATATTTTGAACTGAGAAAAAACTAAGTTCTTCTCCTACTTATAACTCCAAAATGTTTTTAAAGGAAACAACTGAGGAAAAAACACCCCAAAATAGACACCTCAATCCATTTTTGAGCTCAAATGAAAAGCCTCCAAAATAGTACCCAAAACTGGTCCAAACTGAATGTGATGTCAAAATTCCCTCCAAAGTGGTCCCACCAAAAAAGACACTAAAAATCAAGCTTTACCTGATTGTAAACTAAAAAAAAATCTCTAGTTAGTCCAACTTTTCCTTATTTCACCCAAAGAAAATCAAACTTAGAAAAGAAAGATTTTGTCCATATTTGCTCTGCTTTAACTACACTAAATAACAAATATTTAAAGCAATTTATAGAGACATTGCTTTAAATAATGTTTTACAATGATTTGCATTTTTAACTCTGATTTGGTTTGATTTTATTTTTGCAAAAAATAACACAAGGCTTATATGATTATTTCGCCAGGTATAATACATTTCTCTATTTAGGCATTTTGATTTTCTATAAATATCATAAAAGTTTTAAGGCATATGGAAGGTCCAATTAAAATTGGAAGGCTCCTAGGGTTTGTCCTCCATTTGGTTGCAAAATTTCTAAGGCATAAAGCCTAGACATCATATGTGCAAAGGTAAATAATAATACATCAAGGGTATTAGTTAAGGCTCTAAATATTTAAATCAATGATATAAAATGCCCAAAGTCAAATTAGGGCAACATGGAAACCCTAAACACAAAACCAATTAGGCCCTAACTTTTTGGCCTCACTTTACACCTTGATTTTTTTTAGAGAAGAGGTGCTACCTCTGGCATCACCATCTAGGATTTGAGGCTAAAACCCTCCATTCTCTATTATTTCAATGCTCTTTCTTTGAAGATTTTTCAAAAAAATACAAGGTATAATCCTCTATCACAAAACTAAACCAATTTTTTTTACTTTAAACACAGGATTTTGGCTTTTACGCCGCATCCATGGAAGCTTCTAAATGTATTTCATTTGTGTTTTCACTGTTGTTTATACCTTTTGTTGGTGTATAAAGTCATATGAGTTCTACCTAACTTAATAATAGTTAGTGTTTTTCCTCACATGTGGAAAGACTAAGTCCTCTTGTTGAGTCATTAGTCAATGTGTTGATCCATCTTTGACACATCACTGCTATTTTTGAGGGAGGTTAAACCTTGAGCTATTCTCTTGGTTTCTATTTCACCACCTTTCCTATTATCATAGAGAATTGTTCCTCAAGCTTCACCTATTTATACTAGTAGTCGAGTGTAAATCAATTAGTTTGTTTTCAATACATTGCATTTGTGTTTCATTTCTACTCCATGATCTTGGACTTCTACTCCCACATGGTATCAGAGCAAGTGGAATAGCATCAAATTGTTTGCTCATTGATTACATAGCTCCATTGGCAAATCTCTGCAACTTCTCTTGCATGCTAGGCTCAATCCGACCTCCTATCATTGCATATTGAGGAGGTAAAATTTTGTTTCAAAGCACATTGAAACGGGTTTTTTTTTGCAGATCATAATCATCATTGGAAGAGCTCATTGACTCTCACCACAATTAGGTCGAATCATAGCCAAGAAAGCCTCAATAGAGGTATTTTTTCTATGGTAGTCACGCCACACATAAAGGCCAACTTTTATTAAGGTGAGCCTCACATAGAGGCCGAACCTTGTGCCAATTGGGCCTAATATCATAGGCCAATTTGGCTCCTCCAAATTGCATTCTTCGGTGCCTCCAAGAGGCTCAATCTTCTCATTCTCATCACTGCCTCTTACGCTGCCTTTTACGGGGGCATTCAAGCCATGACACCGCATCTATGTGTGGCATTTTCACCACATATCCTCAGTCGATAGGGTCTACACATTTACCGATGCCAAGAGGTGGAGGTAAGACTGCATTCGACGGCGGGAAATCATAGCAAAAATGGCTTTGAAAAGCTAGGTGAGCCATGAGAATAGCGACGGTTGTCAATTTTGGAGGGTGTTGTAGTACTATTCATAGTAACTTATGTCAATTTTGATGACATAAGAAACTTGAGGGGGGGTGACATAAGCAAAGAGGCAAAATAGAAAGGGAGGGGGCACAAAAATTTTATTAATAAGACCCTAGTCATATGGGCTTTTAAGCCCCTGGTCACACCCTACCACAGGGGGCTTAACTTTTTCCCTATCAAGTTTTTTCTCCATATATTAGTTTGTACAAAATTTTATTTTCAAGCACATTGAAATTTTTTTTTTGAAGGTGTAATTTTTTGCATATGCAAAAATTGTAAAGGCTATAACTTTTGCATATGATCTCGTAATCGAGTCATTCAAAAGGAAAAAGTGCCTAATTGTTTGACCTCTATCATTCTAGCTACTAATTGCACTATCATTATAAAGTGTCAAATTAAGGTAGGTTTAGGGTTCTTAAAATACTTCATCTCAAAATTACAAGCTTGATGCAAGAGAAACAAAAAGGGCAAATATTGTTGTATGATGTCATGCGCTACTTATAAAGTGCTTCTTTAAGGGGATTTGATAAGTAAGAAGAGTGCACACAATCACTTCTTCTATAACTCAATCACCACCTTAATTCCCAAAACTGAGTTTTAAACTACATACTTTCATCAACTCTAATAGGGATAAAAAGAGATAAAAATGCCACCATCTAAAACAGAGTTAAACCGATGGATCATAATTTTAGTTGTTGGTGATAATATGTCACCATTTCTAAAAATGTTTATAAAACTAGAACCTTGTAGAATCTACAAGATTTTAATGAACCAAAAGTATTATAATATTGTTGGTAAAGGTACAGTTGAACTAGGGAATGGTATTCTAAATAATGTATACTATATCCTTGGTTTATTTAAAAATTATCTCTCAGTATATGTACTTACTAATTCTAAAAAGATGGTAGAAATCATTGCAAATGCTGTCATCATCAGAGAGTCCAAAGATAGAAAACTAGTTGTAGTTGGTAAAGTCTACCATCCACAAGCCCGCTTCATATTTGTACACTTTACAGCTGATGAAGAAGAAGTTAACTCAAAGCCTACTATCAATTCTAGGCTTAACTTAGTTGGCTCAAATTAGTTGATTATTAGGACTCCAATAAAGTTATTTTGTTGTACTTGCACTTCAAAAGGTGTCAAATTAAAAATCACTTGTGTAATCAATCATGAAAACTGGGAATTGTATATACACTGAATTATAAAGTGTAATGGGGGCAACAATCACTTCTCAAAGAATCTCATAGATTCTTTGTCTCATTCACATGTGTGCATATGCACATCCTTTTATTAGGCTTTAGTATACCAACTTTTGTACACATTAGAGATGATTTGTCTATTTTTCTTAATATTTAGAAAATTCAAAATTTACAACATATTTTTCTTGGAGAGTTCTCAACATCAGCATCTAGGTCTACATCAGCATCATTATCATTTGGAGGGACCATCTAAACTCCTCTCTTTTTTTTCTCTCTTTAGGAGGAGGGTTTTTTCCCATAGGGTTTTCTTTCTTTCTCCATTTTATGAGAGATATTTTGTAAATGAGTACCTAAAATGATGCACAGCCGGGACTCATATTTCATAAACCCACCTAAGCTATGCTTAAGGGGGAGTGTTGGTGTATAAACTCATACTAGTTATACCTAACTTAATCATAGTTAGTGGTTTTCCTCACAAGTGGAAAGACTAAGTCCTCTTGTTTAATCATTAGTCAATGTGTCGATCCATCTTCAACACATCGTTGATATTTTGGAGGGAGGTTAAACCTTGAGCTATTCTCTTGGTTTCTATTTCGCCGCTTTTCCTATTCTCATGGAGGCTTCTTCCTCAAGCTTCACCTATTTATACCGGTGTTTGGTTCTAAATCAATTAGTTTGTTTTCAATACATTGCATTTGTGTTTGATTTATGCTCAATGATCTTGGACTTCTATTCCCACACCTTCTCTCTGTTATGTGGCTGCCATGAGACTAGTTCAAGCTACTAGTGACAATATATATAGGTGAAAACCCATGGCCCCATGTATATATCTTCTCTTAGAAAATAAAAGAAAGGTAAGTTCTTACCCTTTGAATACTGTATCATTTCTTGTTTCTTGTTGATATGATGCTCAATACGAGATTAGGAAATTGAAGATGATAATGAATGCATTTATTTTCTATTACATTCTGCGGAAGCATTATGAAACCCTCTGCAGGCCGCGACCATACCTTGCATGTTTCATCATTTTCAAGTGTTTTCTAAACCCTCATGAAATCAAAACTCTCTATTTCCCTCTAAATCTAAAGTTTCCCTATGTAAATTGTCACAGGTTTAATATTTATGAAGAAGATTACATCCTTGGCCATGGCTATAAGAAACTGGTTATGCTTTGTTTGAAGGTTTCTTATCTATAGACTCTTGAGACTATGACTCGAACACCCTTGTATTCATAAGCATTTGATTTCTTACATGCAAATTTATGTGTTTTTTGATATTCGTGAAGAAAATACATTCTCAAGCCGTCGCTTCATTGAGTAGAGTGCTTTGACTGGGTTTTGTGGTTGGCATGGCATTTTGTAAAACCCAACCTCATTCTCATTCTGAGTCTGCACTTTTTCCATGGTCAAGGGTTTCTCCATTTTCTGTATGTAATAATACTATTTCAACCTTGCTTATCCTTTAAATGAGACAAACATAAACCTTCCCAAGACAGGACATGGACCATGAAAAAGTAAATTGGGTTTTGTTTACTTTCTATATTTTGTTGTTGTTTAAAAACCTTAGTTCGAGCATTGTCTCAATCTCTTTTATTTTGCAAAAAATGGGTTTGGAACCATTGCTGAAAGATTGAAAAAACTCTGTAATTTTTTTAATCTCTTACGTTCTTAGCACTATGTTCTTTATAGTTACCTTCCTGAAAGCATACTTGACTTCATTCATGGCAGAAAGGAAACATTTTGTTTACCTTTTTAGCAAAGATAAAAAAATGTTTTACTTCACTCTGTATTCTTTTTTCAAAGTCTTCTATGGCTGTCACACTCTATGTAGACTAAAACTTTACCAGAAGTATGATTGGAGCTACAATACATTAATAACCAAGACATAGAAGTGTTGAATGTTCCATAACTCCATAGTTGACAATGGTGGTTGCTTTCTTTTTGATGCATTTGTGATGCCTTATGCCCTATACAGTGAAGCTTGTTGTATTGTTTGTTGCTCAAATGCATTTGATCTTCCCAAAACAACCTATACTCTCATGACTATGCTTCATTATTACTGTCATGGCAATAGCTATGGCTTTGTCTTGTATATGCCATATGGAGTGATGATACTCTCAATTTGATGGTTGTGATAGTTTGACATGAAGACAAAAAAATAATGAACTCTTCCATATGTGAAACAGTGACTTTATTATAGCCTTTCAAGTCTACTATACTTTCTAAATGCTCATTGCCCCTGCATCATTCATTGCATGATCCTATAATGCATTTCACTTGCTCCTTAATTTAAATGTATGGTGTCCTCTTTTGATTCAAAGGTATACTATATCTATAGGATGATTGTCTTTGACATGTAGATGCAAGCATTATGGCAGTTATGTCCTTCTTCATTGCCCCTCTTGCACTCATGGTATCACTGTCCTCTTATAGTTCCAATTCAGAAAATATCTCATCACTTATGATTGTTATATAAATCACCTCACCATTATAGGTGATGAGATATTTGGCTTAAAGTTAGAAATGATTTTACCCTTTCAACATAAATATCATGAGTTTGGGGCAGCCTTAGCAAAACACTAGATCTCTTGTGTTGCTTCTATGATGTATTGATTGTCATGGCAGCTTGACTGCTATCTACTGTATACGTCCATGTGTTGTCTCCTCACATATGAACATTATTTTCCATGATCTCCTAGTTCTTGATGGCTGCATCTTCATTGTACTTACTCCACAAACAAAACAACAACAATTAATGATGAATGACAACAACATGATGACACTCTTGTATGCAAACAAAATTTCTTCAATGAAAAGATAATGCACTCAATCAACTCTGCATATTTATTTGAGGAATATGCATATGATTTTCTATCTCATCCCCTCTTGAAAAGTAGGGGCAGAATGTTGAGCTCAGCCCTTGTGGGAGCCTATTTTTGCACCACATCCTATGATATCTTCTGAAATGGATTAGCAACATGATTTGCCTTATACTTGCACAGTGAACCAACATGTTAGATAAAATAGTGAAGCTTGATGCTCCTATTATGTTTCATTCTTTAGGATCTCTTGCGTATCTCTAATGTTTGTTAGCTGATTCAATACGACATAGGCAATGTATTATGTTTATATTGATAGGCACGTAAGAAGATTCATATCCAAAGCTCTAACAATTCTTCTTATCATGATATATTTTCACTCAAGGAACAAGAGCGAGGAAGAGTAAGATGCAATGAAGACCAACTCAAGACTTCAAACAGGCAATGATGGATATGCCTCTCCTTATGTGCTTCCTTTCAACTCTTTATCTTCATATGCATAGTATATTTCTTATGTTTGTACTGGTTCAACCATTTCCATGACTTGTGTGGGACATTTGATCACTTTTTTCTTTCTAATGAACACAACATAGCAGTTATGCAATCTTATGTATATATCCCCTTTGTAAAGTGAATGAAACACTTGTAATATGAATGAGAGCAATTCCTTACAATTCATGTACTCTCCTTTATGCTGAAAAGTATTTAGTGACAAACTGAAAGCTTTCTTTTCTTAAAATAGAAACAAATGTTTTAGCTCTGCTGATTTGAGTTGTAGGTGAAAAATTGGTAACACTAATATTAACTATAAAAAAATTGTCTACAAGTCGTTAATTAATTCTAGGAAAAAGTAGTGTTACACTTAGTATCAGCCTAAAAGAACCTAGAGGGTAACTTATAAGAGTTATATTTCATTCCAATCATCCCATTCTAAAAATAGCATCATTGATGTACAAGAGAAATTCTTATATAAATCTAGAAATTATTTGAGAGAAACATTAAGCCCTAGAAGATGAAATGACTTTAGGGATTTCAAAGTCATATGCATAGTTTATATGGCATAAACTAAATGAATTGATAACTCTTGAATATTGACTGACATACAAATATTTTAGTTAGATGTAAATCATCAAGGCCATATGGGCCATCTTACTATTATTCATATACAAGAAGACATTTACATGACTATAAATTAAAACCATTTTTTAAAGACATTGCTAGTACATCAGATCTATATGAGATCAAGTTTAAACTTCTATCAACATTTTCTAGGCTTGTGCTATCTTAAAAATCCAAACTATTTTCCTTTCTAATGTCTAAACAAGCTATAAATACTACAAGACAACTCTTGAACACTATTTAGATATTAGATTGATGCTTCTCATGAAAAATGCCACCAATATATTATGTTTTTGTTTCTGATAATGTTTATCAAAATGACTTTGATTTAACAAAGTTGTGATAGCCATGCGCAAATTTTGTACAACCAAACTTTTATATGGTGCCATAGAACTTTCCATCCAATGTAAAACAATCCCTTATTTTTCTACTTTAGGAAGATGCCATTTTAGTGCTCGCTCAAACATCATTCAATATAGAAGAATTTGATGCTTAATTAGTTATATGAAGAGTCATGTCTCATCTTTTTTTACTTTATATAAGTTTTAAGAAACACTAAAGAAATACAATCCATACCATCAATTCCTATAATATTGAAACCTTATGCAATATAAATATTGTGGAAGGTGAAAAGTTCATAGTCATTAGTGACTACTGACACCATTGATTGAAATAGTTGAGACCATTCACATGATGAGTTACTTTGTCAGAAAACAAAATAAAACTATACATATAAATGAAGAGGTACATCATCATTGAAATAGAGAAGGATATTGTCTACCTTCAACGTTAAATGAAATATATCATATTTAAATGTGGTATGTATATAAATAAGAAAAAGGATGCCAGTTATAATAGATACATGTGGACATAGAGATTAACATTAACATATAACTATATTTCTAAATTCAAATGGAATTTGACTGTAGAAGACTAAGAAGGCAAGTAATTTCAGTTTGTTAAACACATGGACAACAAACATAAACGACTATATAAATCTATTAGTGAGTGTATAAAGAAGAGTATATTGATGCAAGAGCATCTAGTGGTGTTAGGGTAATCTTGCACAACCCAGAAAAAATGATGATTTATTTTATGTTCTTTTTAATTTTTGTGTTTTTAGATACCCATTTGCTTGAATAATGATTCAGAACCTTCAAAGTTTCAAAAAAAGCTAAGAATACTAGGACTTACTATTTTTAGTAACCATATATTAGAGAAGTGGTTGGGCCCAAAAAATTTTCCAAAGCTTAGAAATAGTCAAGTAAACATTCTTGGTAAATTTCATCCCAAGATCATGTCTAGATTGCAAGATATTAAAGTTTCCATTTTTGAGGTTTTTGAAAAAATTATGGAATCAAATTTGAAGCATTTAGACATCCCTAAATAGCCTAAAATTTGTCATAATTAGTGAATCAGGTTGTATCTTAATAAATATCTTCACGATATTTTTAACACATCAAATGGTTTGTCAATCAAACACCCAGTTCAAAAGTTATGGCTCTCGGAAGTTGTGCTACCTAGTTTCACAAATTTAAAATTTTAAAATCATTTCTTGGGTGGGAAAAATGGACAATTGGGTTCACTTTAGTTGTCAAATGGGAGTTACACATTTCAAAGCAAGCCAACATTGGGGGAATTACACTAAGTGGTGTTTATGTGTATTTATAGCCTATTTTCCAGAGGTAGTAAGGGGGGAATTATTGTTAATTCCAGTTCATGTGAATAAGGATGTTAGGTAAATATTAGAAGGTTCTGTAAGTTAGATATTATATTGTAAGAAAAACCATATTTCTATAATAAGTGGGCATATTTAAATTTGTATCCTTTACAGGCAAGTTTAATGAAGAAATTCTAAATAGTTGCAGATTACTTAACTAATCTTTCTTGAGATCTTGTTGTTGTCTATTTGAAATATATAAATTGTTGTTGTATGTGTTTTTAGGTGGAATCCACCCTCATCAAGTGCTATCAAAGAAAGGGTTCTTGAATGTGTAGATAGATCTCTGACCAAGAGGCATTTTGCACCAGGATCTAAGGTTGTGTCCATTTGTTGTAGAGATCAAAATGCCTCCACAAAGAAACTATGGTGGGAAAAATGCTTTGACAAAACAGGGTTTTAGACCCCTACGGAGGAAAATCAATGCATTTCAAGAGGAGATGTGAAGAGGGTTTGAGCCAAGAATAAGAGAAGAAGCCAAGATGAAGCAAAAGAAGAAGAGTTATCTGAGGAAGAACAAGATGATGCAGGCGATCCTATGCCAGTTAGGTTTTTGAGGTCCATGTTTCAATGATTGGAAAGAGGCTTAAGATTGAAGTTTTTACCTATTTTGGGGATCTAAATTTGGAAGAGTTTATTGATTGGATAAATGATATGGAGGAATGTTTTAAGTATGAAGATGTGGAGGATCCATAACGGGTCAAGTTTGCAAAAATGGAGTTGAAGAGCCATGCTAGTATTTGGTGGAAGAAGGTCTAGTTACATAGAAATAGAAGAGGAAAAGGAAACATTACCAAATGGGATCAGATGGTGGACAAACTAAAGAAGCAGTTCATTCTTTTGGACTATGAGTTGGAGTTGTTGAAGAAGCTGCAAGGATTGAAGCAAGGTAACAAGTCTGTTAAGGAGTACATAGAGGAGTTTTATAAGATTATCATCAAGACAAGCCATGAAAAGGCCAACAAGGAGAACATAGCCTATTATATTAATGGTTTGAGGCCAAGTATTCAAGAGGAGCTAAGCCTGGTTAGAATGACCAACATAGAAGATGCATACCATTTTTTCCTGAAGGTGGAAGAGAAGCTGAACAAAAGATTCAAAAGAAAGCAAAGAGGAAGATTTCATGGTGGGAGGACTTGTGGAAGATCCTATGGAGGTCGAAATGAAGATCGAAGGAAAAGTGAAGAAGCAGTCATGGGTTGAAATCAAAGGGGAGATAATGCCTACCACTCTCATGACCAAAATAATGGTGAGAAAAGAGGAAGAGGAAGAGGAAGACCTGGGCAAGGACCTAGAAGAGAAGGTTTTAGAGGAATCTGATTCCAATGTGGAGAAGAAAGACATTAAGCCTACGAGTGTTCCCAACATAAAGGAAGGACAAATAGAAGACCTAAAGGTAATGTACAAGTTACACATGTAGATGAAAATGCATAATCTGAGCATTCTAAAGATGCTTAAAGGGGAGAAAACCTAGTTGTTAAAAGAACCTTGTTAAATGAGGAGAAAGAACCAAATCGGAGGAAGAGTTTATTCCACACAAGGTGCAAGTGTGAAGGTAAGTGTTATGATATTATTATTGATAGTGGGAGAACTAATAATCTCATCTCAGAGAAGATGGTTAACAAGTTGAAGTTGATAAGGAGAAGGCATCCACATCTATATTGGATTATTGTAGAAGGACCATAGAGCTTTGGTCAATGAGTAGTGTTTAGTCAAGTTCAAGATTGGAGACTACCATGATGAGGTGTTGTGTGACATCATACCAATGTCTATGCATGTCATATGTTATTGGGAAGGTTGTGACAGTATGATAAATGTGTTGTCCATTATGGCCATACAAAAACCTATTCTCTAACAAAGGATGGAGTTCATCATAATTTGAAACCCTTGAAGGAAGTAGAAGAAACGATATGTAGTGCTGCCAAAATTTCCTTGGTAGATGGTAGGAAATTTTCAAGGATAGTATGAAGCATGAGCCTCATTGCTTTGCATTGATTCTTAAGATCAACCAGGAGAAATATGAATATGTACTAGCATACGTCTCAGATATGTTGGAAGAATTTTAGGACATTGTCTCTAATAATGTACCAAAAGGTTTACCATCGGTGAGGAATATAAGCCACCAAATCATTTTAATACCAAGAGCTAGTTTTCTGAATAAGGCAGCCCATAGAATGACTCCTACAAAGAATGAAGAGCTGAATAGACAAGTTCATGAGCTGTTAAGGAAAGGACTGATAAGGGAGAGCCTGAGTCCATGTGCAGTACCTGCAGTACTAGAATCAAAGAAAGATGGAGAGTGGAGAATGTGTATAGATTTATGAGCCATCAACAAAATTATAATCAAGTACAGATTCTCATTGCTAAGGATGGATGATATTATGGATTGCTTGAGTAGAGCCAAGTACTTTATAGAGATTAATTTAAAGAGTGGATATTACTAGTTCCAAATCAGAGAAGGAGATGAATGGAAGACAACCTTCAAGACTAGGGAGGGCTTGTACGAATGGTTAGTCATGTCATTTGGGCTAGAACCAATGCACCAAGCACATTTATGTGGCTCATGAATGAGATATGGAAAAAAGGTTCAATGACTTGTTTATTCGGAGAGCTCAAGTTTGTTTCTAGTTAGCTCATATTTGCATTCAAGTTAACATACGATGCAATTGTTGTCTTCTTACTATAAAATCTTTGAAGAATTTATCTTGTAATTTTCAAAACTGAGCCTTTAGAGAACTCTAATTAGACTTAGGAGTCGAGACCAATGAGTTTAGATAGAGATGGTTCCTATTTCTCTCAATAACACATTTAAGTTTTATTGTTTTCAATCAAAGACTTAGTGATTGGTTTCACTTATTCTAAGTATATAGATATCATTGGAAACACCTAAAGGTGTGATATATATTAATATATATGTATTCTTCAACTATGACAAGTATTTTCATTATATGCAAGGATGACATGCTTGAGTTCATATCCTTTCTATATCTAAAGTCGGTGGACAAAAGGAGACTATTAGGTCGAAAACATTATTTTATTATTTTTTGACTCAAAACCTATTTAGATTGAAAGATTGAATTTAATCAAGAGTACTTATGATAATGATAGTATTCATCAAGATATTATATGTATGAGGATAAAACCTTGCATTTTATGTTTATACGTAATATGAGAAATGTGTATCCGATCAATGCCCAAGTGGTCAAGAGTAGACTAGGGGCTATTATATTCATGTTATTTTATTACAACTTATTAACATTAGAAAACAAGGCTATTTGATATTTCATTGTATTGGGGTTAGAGAAGTCATAACCCTAGAATCAACCCAGAAAGGTTTAGAAATCTTAGAACTCCTAAGTCAATTATGACTTTGTTTTAGTCTATTATGTGTTATGGTCGATAGTAAATGGTTAAGAAAGCCATAGTTTAAAATAGTATAAATTATAAAAGAGCCTAAGTAGTACTTTGGTAAGTTTAAGAAATTTCTTGATAGAGTCAAAACTTGACATATAGAACAAGAAGTGCTTAATCTTTGAGTTATTGAGTAGAATGACAGGAAGTCATAGACCCTAATTTTTGCAAGAATGCAATGAGGGGATCTCTGAAGGGTTAAAATTACCTAATCCTGTATATAGCATGAATATCCTAGATTAAGGATTAAATTCTAAGTCAGATTGACTAGGAATTGAGTTTAGCCAAGACATTTTATGTCTAAAGTCACTAGTCAAGCAAGTCAAAATTATAGGATGAGGTAGTTTCCAATTCAAGTTAAAGGTGTGTGAACACATAACTATGTTTATTGCAAATGTCTATTCATATATAGAAACTTTGGCCAAATTGATGCATCTGTCTCTGCATGCATTAGTTGATTCATAGTGTCTAGATGGTGTGACCTGTCAGAATAATCATACTTATCTAGAAGATTGTCTAGAGTTGTATGTTTGATTGAGTTACATAGGACACAACACTAGGACTTAGATGGAAACCTGTTAGTTCCTTATTTCTATACCCTTCATGAAGGGTAGGGCCACTTCTAAGAAGGAAGGTGTCTGGGGACTGTCGGTCTGTGGTTGGACGTAAAGTACTTGGGCGATGCTCTCCCTCTGAAGTAGAAGACTCACCAAGACTTGTGAGATAGATACCAAGATTACAAATGTAGTGTACTTCATGATTGACTTATGATTTTCAAAACTGATGTAAAGTTATTCATATTTCCAAGAGCAATTTATTTGTAAACGTAAAGTGAAATGTTTCCAAATTATGCTTTTATATTTGAATATATTATATTTCAAGGTTGAAAAATATTCAT
Organism: Cunninghamia lanceolata; assembly: GCA_027924645.1. Classification (NCBI taxonomy): domain Eukaryota; kingdom Viridiplantae; phylum Streptophyta; class Pinopsida; order Cupressales; family Cupressaceae; genus Cunninghamia; species Cunninghamia lanceolata. Next base: position 30,253,019 of record BSBN01001583.1, read on the forward strand.
AAAATATATCCATTTATTTTTATGTGATTATACAAATGATATATAAAAAAATTTGCACATGTTTCTATCTTCATTTACTTTCTTAGTAAATTGTGTGTGTAATTCCAAGTAATATGGGATGGCGTGTTACACAATCCAAGAACAAAAAATTAGGTTGAATTCTAGGCTCTGATCCTTGGACTTCAAATTTGTGTCATGTTTAAATTGGGGAAAGTGGAAATAAATGGTGACTCCACCATCACCATTAACATTGTTATATCAAGGAGCATTCACAGTTGGACTCTTAACTCTCTCTTATCCATTGCCTTGGGCCTAATTAATAACTTGGAGGAATTCACTATTAACCACATCTATAGAGAAGGCAATTTAGGGATGCTGACACTCTTGCCAAATCAATGGTGGGAATAGACAAAGAGTTTATTATTGAAAATATAGCACACTCATGCCATGCATTGTAATCTTTCCTTGGAGGTGTGGTCATTCATTTCAATCATTTCCTAGTGTTAACTGTCATACAAGATTTGGTGGACGGGATTGTTGGCATCATGCTTCATTAACTATCCTAATTATTAAATTTATTCAATCTTCTCATTAGTAGAATATTGGCAAATAAATGACCAGGTGACTAAAACTTTTAGTCACCTGACCAAAATTCTACTAATTTTTTGCAACACATCTATAAATGACCAATTTAGTCATTGGTTACAATAACTAAATAAATGACTAATTTAGTCATCGGGCAAAAAACACAACTAAATAAATGGTTAGACAAACAAAATAACTAAATAAATGACTAAATAGATGATTATATTACTCCTCTATTCTTTTTTCTTTCCAATTTGATCATAATCCATGAATTCAAAGAAAATACAAGGCAAGGCAATAAATGTCAACATAGACCAAAGGAATAAAGGGAGAGAAAGGATTGAACAAAGGATTAAGAAGAAAAAAGACAAATCATAAAATAGGAAATATACAACAAAATTTAAAAATAAGACAAGAAAATAGACAAACCGGATAGATGATATTATATATATATATATATATATATATATATATATATATATATATATATATATTATATTATATAAAAAATATAATATTATATTATATAATGTTATAATATTATATTATATTATAAATATTATATAATAATATAATATAATATTATAATATATTTAATAATATCTATTGTATAAAAGTCAGAGATTTATATATCGTAATTTATTTAATTTCGATTCCATTTTGAAAATTTTTTAGCTGGCAAATACCCTAATAGGCGGGCATAATGGATGGACAAATACCCTAATGGGCGGGCATAATGGGCGGGCAGATCTTGGCCATAATTTTCATTTTAATAAATAGACTCCCCACCATGGATTCTTATATAATAATATAATATAATATTATAATATATTTAATAATATCTATTGTATAAAAATCAGAGATTTATATATCGTAATTTATTTAATTTCGATTCCATTTTGAAAAAATTTTAGCTGGCAAATACCCTAATAGGCGGGCATAATGGGTGGACAGATACCCTAATGGGCGGGCATAATGGGCGGGCAGATCTTGGCCATAATTTTCATTTTAATAAATAGACTCCCCACCATGGATTCTGAAGCAGAGCTTCCCAAGAACATGCCCAAGGTTGAGGATGCAGACGCTATGCCTGCAGCTCATCCTGACATCGATGGATGCACAGGTGGGAGTCAATGCCAAGTAGGGACTCCATGAAGAGAGGCATGCCATAGTTGTAGATGTTTGTTTTGTCAGAAATGGTAGAGTTGGTGAGCCATTCCAGCGCAAGGTAGCCGTGGGTGTCGGGCATGGTAGTGAAGGTATGCAATTTGTCTCTACTTAGAAGTTTGGTGAGCTCAAAATCTGGAACTTTTCTCTTTGATTTGTCATCAAGGAGGATGTTTTCAGGCTTAATGTCACAGTGTATGATCTTCTCACGGCTGTTGTGGTGGAGATAAGAGAACCCCCGGCGGTGGCCAAGGCAATTTCATGACGCTCCTGCCATTCCAGAATAGGGCCACCTCCGAAAAGGGGTCGGTCGAGGGAACCGCGAAAAGATCCTACGCCTACCACTCTCCCCCTACCTACTCCCTCCAGTGCCTTCACTTTACCTCCCACTCTCCCTCCCCAGATGATTTGCGGAATCCCGATGATTTCCTTCTTGTTAGTTTATCGAGAAGTTGCAATGATGTAATGTGTTATATTAAAAAAATGTTTGGTAAAACACAGTGTGACTGATAGGGTATGCACAATTCATTTTTCACTTTTTTAAATCCTTTAAATGTAATTTTTCCATCGTCATTCTAAATTCAATAAAAAAAAATTTCATTCTCAGGAGGAAGAGAACTCGTCTGGAGTAAATGGAGCTAACTATTTTCTGTAATCTGGTAGCAATGTACTGGGGCTTGTATTAAAAGATGTACACAGTACTCTTTTTGTTAAGCTCAATGGGTTGCAACTAAATCATTCTATTAAAAGATTCTTTTTTTCTAACTGCTGCAAATTAAAGTTCTATCTGTGGAAAAATGTAATATACTAGGCGAAATATCTCAGAGACATTGGTTGCTAACGTGGATGTCTATCATCGCATTTGCATTGAGTGAAGTAAACGATTCTTGCACTGACAAGAAGCAATGCATGGAATCCATGGAGCTTTACAAGGTTTACATGGTGTATGCTGCCAATGGTGGCAATTTCTGAAAATAACTCTTTTTTGCCCTGCCCTAAAAGGCTCTGGAGCTTCTTTACGGCAACTTTGGTTTTGTCCGGGAGGATTCCACCCTCGCTACTCATTTTTTTTTTTCTTTTTTGGTGTTTGATTCTGCTCAATGCTGGGTATTTGCAAGGGTAGCTGACCTTGTCTGCGTAGGGTAAAGGAACCTGAATGTTAAAACCTTATATGTGCTCATTATTAGGATCTGACTATAATTTTAATTTAGAAGAAACATACTCTATTATTTGAACTATCAACTAAGATTTTTCCCACTTGCAAGAATGAAGTTAAGGTTTGTTTGAACTGTCACCTTTCTTTTGTGACTGCAGATTTGCATATATAAAGGGTCCATCTTTTGATGATTCTTTTGGTTGCAGGGCACATTGAAATGTGGAAAAGTAGTGGTAATGAAGAAGCTATCATTAGCCCATTCTCAGCATAGCCATGCATTAACTTCAATTCAAAATTGAAGTGAAGCTCATCTCAAATGTTCAGTTTTTCTCAAGGCCTAGAAAGACTTTTGGTGTATGAATATATGGAAAGTAGAAGCTTCGATTTGTAAAGATCTATAAAGTATAACTGTTGTAAACGTTCTTGAGTCTCATTTGGTTTTTGAGTTTCAAATCCAAATGAAAAATGTTTTGACTTGTTAGTGAAGTAAATTTTTAGACTGATAAATATTGTGTTGTGGCTCCTTTAATTTGTGATTTATTTGTGATCAATCATATTTGTTCAAGCATTTTAGTTTTTATTTCATGGTGCTTCTCTCAACATTTGAATATCTATGATATTTGAAGTTTATATGCATAAATTTGTGAGGATTAATTAAGTTAGATTTGATTTGTAACTTGAATCACTGATTCAAATAAATGACTAAACCATGACTAAATAAATGACTACCATGACTAAAATAAATGACTACCATGACTAAAATAAATGACTGTAATGTTAGTAGCTTTTTAGTCATTTATTGTTTTTTTAATCAATAACCAGTTAACAACAATCAATGACTAAATTAATGACTAAATATACTACCAAATTGATGACTAAATATACTACCAAATTACCAAATATACTACCAAATTGATGACTAAATATACTACCAAATTAATGGCCAAATTAATGACTAAAATTTATTTAGTCATAAATTTGGTCGCGAGACAAATGATTGGCAATAAATTACGAATGGTCACGTGACCAAACAAATGGTCACATGACCAATTTTTGGTAGTTTTTTTAGTCATTTATTTTTGTTTTTCTACTAGTGTCTCAAATGTTTACCATGGCTCTCATTTGGTTATGCATTGCTATTAATGATTTTCTCTCTCCCCATGACCGCAATAGCCATCCCCTCTATGAATGCAATGGAAACTCCCATTAGGTTGACTTTCCCTCAAAGGTAGATGGATATCTTGGAATTGATTTCAGAGAAAAGGTTATAGAGTGTGTTTAAAACCAAGAATGGTATCATTTTGCTAGCAATGCAATGGATACTAGGTGAAGAATTATTGTTGCAAACCATAAATACAAGGTTAATGCAAATATTACAGCCATGTTTGTAGTTATCTTACTTGATCTAGGAGAGATTAAGGAAATGGTGAAGGTGGCGATCATGACTTTGGTCAAGAAAAAGTTCTTAGGTGGCCTCAATGAGGTGCTCTATATGGCTTGATATGGAAACAACATCCCCCTTCCTAAAGACTTCTCCAAAGTGTAATTAGGTGGCAAGGTGGTGGTTTGACATCCTTTTATTTCCTCCAATCGACTGAATCAACTGATGTAACAAAGGAGATTGGCAGCCAAGGGATTCAACTTCCTCAAAAATGTTCTTCGATTGATGGATGCAAATGGTGCAGATGTCTTGTTGCATTGCATTAAAGAAGATTGAATGGAGGATTAGTGGCTAGAGGTTTGGGTGTTTATTTGTCTTCCTTAGTTTCTTATGTATGGGTCTTAGCCTACTAGATAGGTGGTAATATTATAATGCAGGCCAAGATTTTGGTTATCACCTGGCATTTTATGTGGCTTTGTTTCAGAGCTTATGTTTGTAATCAAACAGTTTATTATTTTCTATTCATATATACATGAAAACGGGAGCACTCCCCAAGAGTGCAATTTACCTAACAAAAACGATTCGTAGTATTTATTATGGGGAAACGACCCAGCTATAGTTGGTTGTATCTTCAAGTATATTTAGCATCAGTTTTATGCACATACCCAGTTGTATTTATCATGGCTTTTATGATGGCTCAAATTGGTGTTTCTATCCCTGTATGGGATTATGGATATGATCTCGTGACCTTTCATGTAGATCGGTGGGTGCTCTGTTGATGACATTTCCATTACCAATGAGAATGAATGGTCATAGCATTGTTGGCTACTCTATAATGTAGCATGGAACAACCTCGACATTCCTCGCCATTTTCCAAGGAATTGTTTGGTTACCGATCTAGAAATAATCATATAATTAGATATAGTAACTTCGTGTTTATCTGATTGTAGTATTTTGGCTCAGTGGTCATTATGGATCTGATTGATTGCTATATTGTTGTGTCTAAGTGTTTGAGTTTAGATTTGGGTTTACATCAGGGCATGCCACCATTGTGAAATATTGTACTTACTAAGTTAACATGGAAGGTCGTTAGAATGCAGGTAGATCTGAAGCACATATGATGGGAAATCACTCAAAAAAGGATGTATATCTTGGAAATGGAAGATAAAAATTAGGAAGAGTATTTGGTTTTCGTGCAGTCTGTAGAATCCAAGGCATCGTGGGTTGCTACATTGGGAGGCCATGTGGGCATTGTGTTGAAAAGAGTTGTGTTCCAACAATGTAATAAGTGCTTTGTGTAATAAGTTAAAGGCTACCACAAAATAGACATGCAGGGTATAGAAAGTTTGGAGCATATGGAAAGAGTGAGAAGAGTGGAACATAGAGCTAACAGGAAATCAAGTGTTGAAAGTTGCATTCAAAGCATGTAGGTAATAATAGTTTCTAGAAATTTAGAATTCTAATTATTTTTGTATGATTGTGGTTCTGCTAAATGTTGATGTGCATAGGATTTGTAGAAATTGATAGGCAAAATAATAGTATGTATGCATGATGCACCTTTTTTTTAAACTCCTTTGCCTTTCCGACTCCCTGTTTTGGTGACTCCGTTGCTAACAAAAAAATTACTCCTAACCAAAATTGGTGTAGAAGTGGTGATGTCATTATTGTACATTTTGTTATGAACTAACAGTTGCACAATATTAATGTGCAATGATTTGTCCATAGGCAATTTTTGTGAGATGAACATGGAATTTGGAAAGAGAAAAGCACAGTTGAATGTGGAAGACTTACAATAGATATTTCATTTCCATCTAAATTAAATAGGATGAATTAAAATGAAAATTTTCTATGACTCTTCTACTTTATAGATTGTAAAAAGCAAATATTTATACATTTATGTGACTACATGAAAGGGATGATGACAACTGTCAAAATCCATATGGTGCCAATTGTACTACAATGATATGTGGCATAGACATTGCCATAAATAGACATGTGAGGAAAGACTCTTCAATGAGGAATGAATCTTATGGAAACCAATATTAGAGATGGAGGCCAAGGCTCAAGTCCCAATCTCGTCAAAACAGTTATTAATTCTTTTAAAGAATATTTACAATTTCATATCACATACAATGATGAAAGTATTAATCTTAGATGTAAAATACTATATAATCAAATTAATTTTCAAACAAAGAAACAACAAAATTTAAAAGTATGCATTGACTTGTAAAACATTTCATTGCTATCGATCACAAAAAAGGATGATTTATTTTTAAAAGGCCAAAGCTATAGCTGCAATGATATGATTTTGTAAAAAATAAAGCCACAAGTTGCCCAATTACTATACAATCTTTAATATAAGGCAAATATTGTTGCCTATGATATTTGAGAATAGATTGATATTTAATGATAGTCCTAACTTCTTATCAATATTGAGATTATCATTTTTATTTGGTCAACATGCTCCCACTTACTCCTGAAATATGCAAAATCAATAATGCAAAATATGTCAAATCATCTATCACATAGCTGGTGGGTTCTTTGAACTAGATTTACACACAAAGATTGTAGATGTTCAACATTAATTCATTAAAAATTTGTAACACACAAAGATTGTAGATGTTCTACATACATTCATGTATTTTTAATGTGTTTGTTTAATGCCAATGTTTAACTAACTAATTCGATTGATTCTTAAAATTGGGCTAAGGGCACTGGCTATGCAATGAGCCAAGTTGACGAGCTTAAATGTGCCACTGTATCCTATAATCTTTCTAAAAAAATCAATACCAAGAGCCTCGAAGGAAAATTCTAGAAAACTATAGATAGTGTTTCATTTCAGGTGTTACACGGGAAAGTTTTAGTGCCAATCACTCCAAAAGCTTCATGCACCTGTTGATGGGATAAACTATTTTGCAGAAGAAATCAATTGAACAGGCACCCCACCCCATTGATGCCATACCTTAGACCCTATTCATTTACAGAATGTTCACTATTATATGTTGATTCATAGTTTCAATCCTAGGTTGTCTCGAATTATAGACATATAATTAGATTTAAGACAATAAAAAGGAAATGACGAGGTTATTTGAAGATTTAGATGCCCAAAATAATGTCAACTCTACCCTCTAGTCTCATAAATAAATATAGCATATGCATATATTCGTCAATAATGTCACCAGAGGAAAATCAGCCAATAAATATAGCATATGCATGTATTAATTAGTAATGTCAAGAGATTTCCCATGTGAAATGCCAACATTTTGGTATAGGTTGTTGTTTCATTAAGATTTTTGAAATTTTTGTTTACTGCATATGTGGTAGACCATAGATTTTAAAATAAAGTACAATTAAAGAGCTAAGGCTTCTACATTTTATAAAATTCTTATAAGTTTTTTCAAAAAAAATGTGGCATCAAAATACTTGTACAAAATTTTCCAAAAAGCCATTAATTAAAATGTAGAATTATTGCTTCCATTTCAACTCTTAACTTTTTAGAAGAATATTCTATCTTTTTGACATTGAGCCCTTTGGATTTTATCATGTGGAGATATATGCAAATACTTAGATTATAAATTCCCATGCTAGGAAGCCTGTTTTTGTATGATAGGACCTTGAACAAAAAAATCAGTGAACAACCCAATCCAAACCCAAAGTGAACCAACAACATAAAAAACTAATAAATGTCTATGAAACTTTAAGACAAGTTGAAGAATAGTTAGACATACTTAAATTAAACTTCAAATCATAAATTTACTTGTTGGAGCTTGATACAAAATTTAATGAACCATAAGGACAATAAGAAGACATGAATATATCAAATGTAACATGCTTTAAGCCCAAGGTGAATATACAATTTTCAAGATGTGAATCTCCTGAAGTAATTTTTATTTTGTTCCATATCTGAGTTCGATTATAGAGAGTACTTGAAAGTCACTAAGCTTTGTTTGTATTGTTGACCTGATAGATGTTATCACTAATTGAATGTAATTGCATTTGTTCTCCTTGCATGAGTGATCACTTCACCTTATGCAATGATGTGTCCCTTATATGAATTTATTCACAATGAGATCACATATATTAGTAGAAGGAAAATTTAATAGGGTAGTACATATGATACGTTGAAGCATTTAATAGGCTATTGGCCACCTTTCTTGGAATTTTCTAGATTCAGTGCTAAGCATATCACATTTCGCTTTCAAAAGCCTAAAACTGTAATTATTTTTAAGGCAAGACTAATTACTGATGCAGGTGAATTTGTTCCTACAGATTAATCTCCAAAAAGATACCCTGATCCTGCAACTCAAAATCAAATTGAAAGCTAAAAAGCATACAAAATTAAAAATAGGGAAACACTCTGAACACATCCAACCAATGGAAGTAAGAGTATAGACTGTGCAGAAGAAGCCAAAGTGAGAAATTCCTGATTTTTATCATAGTACATTTTTTTATGTTCCTAGCATCATTTTTGTGGATCACTTCCAGTTTATGGCCGTAATCTGTACACCAACATTTATATGTTATTGGACCAAATCTTTGACAACAAATTGAAAATTAAACAAACTAACATTTCAAGAATAGAGGCAAAATTGAACCTGGAGCTATCTATCCATGCGAACCCACATAACCAGACACACTGTTGCTAGATTTGACATCCACATGCAATAATGGAGGGCATATCACATAATGCGTTGTTTCATGCTATATACCCAAATGTGTAAGGTGTAAATGCAAGTATGTTCCGACAACCAAATTTCATCAAATCTTGTCGACTAACCTATTTTTAGTCGAAATTCTACTGATTGATGCTATTGAAACATGAAGGACGGCCTATTGAACAATTCGGTAGAATGTTGGTTGTCGATCAAATTGTGCGGACCATTTCTGTTGACATGATTTCAACCAGATGGGCATTTTACAACACATTGGCTGGTTAAGCTTTACCTAGTTTTTGCAGGTCAAAAATTGAAAAAAACAGTCAGTACACAATGTGCCGGCTATTTACGTGGGTGGATGCAAGCGGTGTAAAAGGGACAGCCGTGTTTGCTATGCTGAGACACTGCACATGCATTGTAGGTTGAGAAAACGTGTAAGTTGCAGATCAATCCCTGCCCTAGCATCTTTCACCGTAGCCTTTGCCCGCTCCTGCTTACTCTATCACCTACGCTACTAAGTATGCAGCTGCGGGTAAATTTTTTCGCTATGAATCTATAACTGGAGGGGGACGGATGTTCTCTCGAGGGGTCAGGCCTACCATGAAGCGGGCCAATCTGACATCCCGGATCGGCTTCCCCCCTACTCTATATATATGACTAGGGATAATTTCTACTATATACGTAGTTGCAAATTTGACTTAAGTAGACAGGGATGGCGTTAAAGAAGCAGTTTCTCCCCACAAAAAGAACTCTAGTTCGCCCAACCGCTATCTCATGACCTTCCCGAGGATCGCATCCCGCGCATATTCTGCATTATAGCCTGCAATTGATTCAGCTTTCGCTTCTGGGAGATCAAGAGGAGCTTGATTAGTTTCTGCTAGATGAGGGATGGAGGACATAACCAATACGGGGAACAAGGGAATACCAAACTATATCTGCCTTTGCGCTTATCTCATAAAAAATAAATAAATAAAAAATGAAAACTAAAACAAATACCGACTCGTTTTGCAAGAAAGTTTGAGTAGTTTCCCAGCCATACTAAATTGGTTGCGTGGAAAAAAATTGGTTTCCAGAAAATTTTAGAGCAAAAGCTCCTAAAGTAAAGCCTATGGGCTAATTATATTATCCCACATATGAAATTGCGGGTATCTTCCAATAATAATGAAATATCTTCAACGAAGGTGGAGGAGGGTAGATGGGTATGGGCAGGTCTCTTCATTCATCGTTCTAGGTCTCACAAAACAAAGGAGTACATTATGGAGAGATGGGATTCAAACGAAGGTGACGGGAGAAGACCACAAAATGTTTGGAGGCTTTTTGTGGTTTATGGGTGTTTCTAGCAAATTGATATTTTATTTTTTTATGAATGTTCTTATTGAACTTTATTTTAGATATAAAAATAGTAAAATATTCAAAAAAAAGTTAGGGTGGTCAAAAGTCACACCCACATAGTTTATCTGGTCCAAGTCCAAAGCATAGATGGAAACATAAAAGGACCAAGCCCCAAAACCATTAAGCAGATAAAGTAATGCCAATAGAAAGCAGGGCTTGATCATTAGGATTATTTACCCATACATCAGCAGGGGTAGTGTCATCAATCAAGTCCTAGCCAGAGACCACAATCATCTTCAGGATTGTCCTCCACAGGGTGTTGGGCATGGACATGAGAGACCAAATTGTAGTCAAGGAACTTGTTAGAACTAGGTCACCCAACACCTCTATGCCCCTGACAAGAGGCTGAGGGATTCTTGGAGGGCTAGAGCCAACCATTGGTGGCAAAGTTGCGAGAGTGCTGAGGCTAAGCCTCATGGGAGTGGGAGCCATAGTCTCGCCAAGCAAATTGGATGTGCCCACACTAACAACCTTTTGGAGGAGAGGTAGAGTCTGGCAGAACCCTGGCTACTTTTAGAAGGGCATTTCCCCAATGATCCAATAGCTCCTAAAGATGAGAAACCTCAAGTGCAACTTTACTAGTTTGTACTTGAATCTACATTAAAATTAAAATAGATGTGTAGTATTTTAATATTGATATTGGATCAAAATTAAAATAGACTCGTAGTATTTATTATAGGGCAGCAACCTACCTATATTTGGTGATATCTTTTTTAAGAATACATTATTAATGTCATTTATTAAATAAATAATTGTTTATTAGATATATAGAATTTTATATAGAGAGAGTGTGTATGTTTTTAAATATTGATGAATAGAATTTTTATTTTATTAAAAAAGAATAATAATTTTATGAGTTCTTAAATATAAAGAGTAGAATTAGTTATATTATGTTACAATTAGTATATTTATATTTTAAAAAACATATCTAAAATTCATCAATATATATCCTTCTCCACATGTAGCTGCAAAGAATCCCACATACATTTCTTCTTTGAATATGTCAACAAGGTCAATATTTTGCATAGAAATTAGTAGTTTCAGAGGCCTCGACATCCTGACTAAAGAAATTGTAACATTGAGATTGTGTTGATGGTTATCATAATCAATCCATCCTTGATGTAACAACCATCCCTATTCGAGTTGATAAGAGGTTAGTTTTCTTTATTTTATTGCTCCATGCCATACGATGGCTTTTGGGGGGGAGTTGGTGGTTATAAATGCAAAAAAAAAATATATCTAAGGGAGCATAGGAAGGAAGGCAAGGAAGTCGTGGTATTGGAGGTAGTTAATAATAAGAAAATATCTAGTTTTTAGGTGGGAATTGAATGCGTATGGGGCAGCGACTATAGAAAAATATCTGGTAGAAGGAAAGATATATGATGGAGAGAGCAGTAAATGCTAGGGGAGAGAGGAAAGCATGGTTTTGAAACCCACGTCCCAGGATTGACCAAGTCCCTATGCCCTTGAGAAAAAAAAAGTGTCTAGTCTAGGAAAGTAAATGACCTTGCTCCATTCATGAAGGGATGACGATTGACTGAGGAATAAAAAAAGAAAGTTCACAGTACTCTATCCCTAGAAATCATCAATTCAAGTGATAACGATGAGAATGAAGCTTAAAAATACCTAGCGTGGAAACAGTGGATTTCTCTGAAGCAAAAATCAAGTGGATGAGGGAAAAATTGACACTTTGGTTAAAATAGAGGTGTTGAAGAAGAAGTAATATGTCTCACCATTCGGATCCAAGTCAACCTTCTACAACCAAGCCATATAAACCACCTTCCATTACATCCCAGGATCTCCCTCCTAACTATTCTAGTTTCCTTGCCATCATGTTTGGAGTTGCAGGTGATGCGGCCCTTTTTTTTTTGGGGGGGGGGGGGGGGGGGGGGCATTTTGTAATTAGGGGTCACAAATGTTGAATATAAAATTTTTCCAGTCAATTGTTTGTGGATGCCAACAATTGGGTTGCTTAAAGGTCTAAGTGGACTCATTGTAGTGGAGAAGGATTTTGAACATAGATAGGGAAATTAACTTTTCTATAGTGGGTATGATTCATGGCATCAGGAAAATTGATTTCGTGAAGTGGGTTCATACACGATTTAGAAAATGGGGACAGTAGAAAAGAGGTCAAACACCTCAGGCAGAGGTAATATCTCAGGCTAGCATATCAAATTAAAAGATTTGAGGTGAGCTGAAGGGGAGCACGAATAGAAAACAAAAGAATAGCCTTCCATGGAATCGATTCAAGGCCGTGGAGGAAATCTTCTTTTTTAAAGGTATTTGCATTGCTTCTTTGTCTTTCCAGCACAAAAACTAAAACCTGGTTACTGCATTTTCATTTACCACAAAAAAAATTGAAACCCATCTATTGTCCATTGAAAATATGCCAATTTCAATGCAATAAATTTACGATTAGTTTGAAAGTTTCTAAATCCTTTTTAAACATGTCCATTTTATGCTTATCTTGTGATCATTGCAGTCTTTGGTTTTGTTTTTCCTCTTAGGCTGGTTGTGAACCAGTTGGCGTGCCTTCTCTTGCTACTAGTTTGGCATGGTAGAGAGGACGTGGGCAAGGTTGTGGGTGTGGTGGGATTTTCCCCATCTCCATACCATCCAAAGCTAACATAACCTGCAATTCTTTGCCATGACTTAAAATTGGACACGACAGGGGTAGGAGTGTGGTCAGTAAGTTTTTAGGTGGCAATACTCACATTGAGTTGAGTGGAGAGAAGCTCAAATCCCAGTTGGAATCACTTCAGAGGGAAGTTGACCAAACTAGAGAAAAGTATGTCCCATAAGTAAACCCTCACCTCATAGTGTTCTTCATTTCAATTTTAAAAGTATATTATTCTATTGGTTGTAGATTAGTATATAGTATGTTGGGTGCAAAGTGGGATTCATCCATAGTTAGAGTATCACCATAAGACCAATAGTCAAGTCTCCATGTACTAAAACTCAATTGTTTTGCTTATAAAGATAATCTACAATTTATTGTGAATTGTACTTGGCAATTTTACAGTTGTTTAAAAATGTACCCACTCATAATTGATTTGTAATTAGCATATATATTCCATAATTAATTCATCAACATGAATCTTATTTAATTCCATATGGAACTTAATCGATTGTAGGGTTTCTCTATCCTTGTGATAAATGGTTGCCCACTTGAAAGATTCCTCCTAGGGTATGCTTGACCTCGGTGGTGGTATTGGTTTTATAATTGTGCATTTGTTCACTTTATCCTTAAGCGAAATTTAGTAGAGACTAACATTGGAATGCTTCCCTTCCTCATACCTTCTTGGGAGGCTTAGATGCTTTCTTATACAAGGTGGATGGAGAGGTAATGTCCTACCCTCATCTTGGAGCTATTATTTTCTCTCTTTGGTGATCCTTTGTCCTCTTCATCGATGCTTTAGTCCTTGTTGTAAGGTCATTCTTTGATTGGAATTGCCTTGCATTCACTGTTGTATCCATATTGTGGTGATTTGCTTGTAATACCCGCTAGTGTGCATCTTCATGTGCTTGTTCGACACTATTGTTTACATATTGAGCCTTTTGGTATTGGGTGTAGTCGTTAGGGTAGGCATGGAAGTAGTTCCCAATGCGGCATTAAGCAAGAGGGCTCAATTGAAGGCCCATTGGGGGAAACATGATTTATGTGTTTGGTGCAAGGCTTGTATCTATGAGTTGAGTACATTTGTAAGCTACTTCCTTCTTGCTGCCCCTATCTTCTCATCCTCCCTATTTGAGTAGTTCTTTATTGACTTGATTATCAAGTTCCCTATTTATGCCCTTCATGAATCATGTATTTGGATGTGTTCATGTGAACTCTGTGTCTTGTGATATTCCTTTGGGTATTGTGTTTATGAGTCTTCCTACTCCTACTACTGTCATATTTTTTCTTGGGCCTTGTGACTACTCTGAGCATAGTGGGGTGGTCTCTTATGAGTCCACTTAGTTGGGAGGCATTGCCACTGCCATTGGGGACTAGTGTATAGGTTTTTGGAGTACCAGTTGGAGATGTTCTCACTCTCTGTTACCCTATCTATTGTTGTATCTATTTAGTCATTATATCATATTTAAGACTATGTTATTGTACTTGTATATTATACTCATGGCTATGCCATTGCATTGTATATTCTTGGATGTAATTGTTCTCTCTTGAGAGAGAGAATATAATCATGTAATTTAATGAGAAGATATGATATGTTTCTTTTAGTTTACGGACTCCAGTGTGGGTATCAGATCTGCTTGTACTATGATGCTCTTGGATTCATGTTTATAATTTGGAACGAGTTATAGGAACATTTGGGTTGGTGTTTAAAATGAATGTAGTTTTTTAATGTTTCTTTGGAGAGTGATTTAGTCCTCTCCTATGGGTTGTTCATTGGACCATACTTGGCCATGTATGTTGTCAATCTTTCGAATTGACAACTACATCTTGTGTATGTTATCTACTTATGTAAAAAAGAAATATTCTAGTTCTCTTTTGGCCCTTACCCTTCGGGGTTGCGGGGCGGGATGTTACACTTGAATGTTCTACCCACTTACCATTTTTAATTCCTCAAATTGTTCACTAGTCTGATAACTAGTTTAGATCAAGTCTAATGTGGTTGTTGTCAATGTCATTATTCCAATGGTTTGAGCTGTGTATTGAATTTGACAGAAAATAAATAGTTGTCTTCCCTTCCAATACATGATTTTTTTAACAAACCAAGATAGTCAATTTCTGATGCACTAACAATAGACCTGTAAGAGGATATTAGGAAAGATAGTCTATGTCTGGGGTTATTACTAGTGAGAACTATTGAGAAGATGGATGTGGTGCTAAACAATGAAATGGAATTATTAATCTTCAAATATAGAGCATCCTTAAATAGAGCACACCTTGTTGCATTCATCGACTAATCAATTAGCCTCAACACATTCAACTTGATTGAAGCACCCTGCAACAAAATTAAACCACTTTCATTGAATTCGTTGAAGAGAAAAGAAGTCAAGACCTGGGAATGTTATACCCAACATAGAAGAAGATAAGGAAGGCAAATATGTAAAGCGCCATGGCAATCGATACTGCAAGAGCCTTTTGCATGGGCAACCACATATTTCTCATTCATAAATGAGGACAAAACTTATAAAGATGTGTTATAATTCAAAATCATACAAGTGAAACCCACAAACTACAGATTAGTTTCAAATCTATTTTCATCTTCTTTTATTTGTCCCAATGGATAAAGATATTTTATAATAAATATTTCAAATGAATTATTGATTTGAATGCACGAAGGTTTAGTAAAAATATTTAATCAACATATTTATATTTTAAAGGATTAACTGTGTGATAGTTTTTCCCTCAACATTTTTGGATTATGGATCATGGAGTGTGATCCAAAACGTTGAGGGAAAAACTATCACACAGTTAATCCAGAAGCTCTCATTTACAATATTATAGACTATGGAAATCTAATGTCTATGATATCTAAAATACCCCTAGAGATATCCTTCTCTATTTTTTAATCAATTTACCACATATAAATGAAATAGGTAAGAAGAATATATTTTAGATATTTTTAAAAAATATAAATATGCTAGTATAATTATATATGTAATTGTTATATATAGATTGAGAAAAGACAAAAAATGTAGGTTTTTTAAGTCACCATTGATATCTAAAATACCCCTAGAGATATCCTTCTCTATTTTTTAATCAATTTACCACATATAAATGAAATAGGCAAGAAGAATATATTTTAGATATATTTTTTAAAATATAAATATGCTAGTATAATTATATATGTAATTGTTATATCTAGATTGAGAAAAGACAAAAAAAATAATTTTTTTAAGTCACCATTGTAAATCCCAACATTGGACCAAACATTACATGAAAGTGTAGCTAAATATTATGATTGGAAAAAGTAATAAGAAAAAAATCCAAATTTTTATTTTTAACAAACATTTTGATCTGCAAACATTGTAGAAAAGTGAAATAATTTTTTGTATTTGTAAAATATCGGATAAACTCTACAACATTTTCATCTGCAAACATTGTAGAAAGGCAAAATAAATTTTGTATTTATAAAATGCTGGATAAAGTCTTGGACAGGTCCTTCCAATGGTATAATATATAGAAGATTGCAAAACCGTTTCCCAATTACTCAATTTCCAAATTTAACATAAGAAAGAAAAATCATCTCCCACAATCAATACTAGTTCAACCATGAAAGCTTATGAATTGACAAAGGTCCACAAACCGCTCTCTTTGGAAAGCAATCGACCAGATCTTCAGTCGGGCAGCCGGGCAACACACTCCATTCCATGGAGATCAAATTAAGGCTCATCAAATTCACACTTCCTTTAATCGTAAGCCAAATTTTATCTGATGCAGCAACCACAAAATCTGTTCCATGGGATGACTTGACTGTGTCTTCTAACAAATCCCGGGGAGTGATGGAAATGAGAGACCAACACTTACTATTCTCTACTTTTGAATCCAACTCCCATATCCCCACCAAAGTGTGCTCGATGAAAGGGAAACGGCCCCATATGGAGTCTTCCCCGGTCTCCTTCTGTAACCTCCCCACCAAAAGAAGCTTCCCGTTACACGACACTAAAAAAGGCAGAGAACCGTGAGGGTGTTTACGATGATCATGAAAATCCATTCGTGGAGGCAGGCCTCCTTCGATCTCCTTATAATGAAACTCTTCGCAGGCACTGTCATAACAAACCAGATGATAACCGAAGTTATTCGTAAAGTAGACAACGCCATTGTGTAGTGCGCTCGTCCAAGGGTGTCTTCTGGAGAAGCTCGTGATGGGAGCGGCGTGGGGGGTAGGGATAGCCGTCCATTTATCTGTAGTAGAATTGTAGAGCAGAGGACAATCTGTCAGGGCTCCCACCTGCAAGCCTATGGTAATAATTTTAAAGTGATCAGACTGGGCAATCAGTTCTACGGCTGTTCCTACCTTGCTTCTAAAGTCGACCGGAACAGGAGGCAAGATCCTGCGCTGTTTGGTTATAGGATTAATTATCAGGCAGCTAAGACTCCTCCAAGCATCCCAATTGAAAAAGAGAAAAAGCCCTGCAGCTGCAGCGTAGAGGTAAAGCTCGGTCGGATACGGCTGATAGCTCGGTCGCTTGATGTTGTGCCATTTCCACCTCTTCCACAGTAAAGGAATTCGAAACCAGCGGTTGAGTGCGGCACTGAAGAAGGCGATTCCATGGAAGCCGTCCACCATGTGCTGCGTCGCAAAAAGATGAGTCTCACCATTCAGATTGAAAGTGTTGTCCAATATTGCCGTGTTCCAGGCTTTGCAAACACTCTTCGCCCTGATCAATGAGGGCAGAGGAAGTCTTCGCAGAATCTCCTCCACTGTATCGTAATCCAGATGAGGACTATCATCGTTATTATTATGAGGAAAATCAGGTATTGGCGGTAGGGGCTCGCCTTCTCCAGCGACATGGTGCTGCTGCAGTTGAGGTGGGGAGGTTGCCGCGATTCCATATCTCTCGTCGAAGGCCGTTACCAATGTTGAAAATGGAAGGCCCGTGAACTCGCATGCCATTTCATAGCGGCATATATAGTCGAATTTCCAATGTATTGTCCCGTTGAATTCATTCAACCTGTCGGCACCTTCAAAAACCAGCAGAATACGACTGTTGTGCCTCCTCAACTGCTTCCTCTCCTTACTATTAATCTTCTCAGTATAATTCTTCTCCTCACTTTTTCTTGCCATGCCGCTTGCTCAGACACTAATGGCGAATCTTACCAAATACCAAGTTAAACTAGGTGATATTCTTTCATTTAATAGCAAAAATTTTAGGGCGGTGGCTTAAAGGGCCTACACAATCCCTATACATAAAAATTTAAAAAAAAAAATTAGATTTTTAAAATATATATGTAATAGCAGACATAGTTTTATTAAATTAATATAATTGGCATAAATATAATAATGTGTACAAGTAGTAGTACTCCAACACACATATATATCTATCATGTAATTAAAATTAAATTATAAATAACTCTTTAAATAAATAAAAATAAGTGAAGATGTATTTAAAATATTATATATGAACCTAAAATTACTTTAAATATATAGTTGGTCAAATTATATTCTTC
Organism: Cunninghamia lanceolata; assembly: GCA_027924645.1. Lineage (NCBI taxonomy): Eukaryota > Viridiplantae > Streptophyta > Pinopsida > Cupressales > Cupressaceae > Cunninghamia > Cunninghamia lanceolata. Next base: position 30,271,477 of record BSBN01001583.1, read on the forward strand.
ACTAATAAATGTATTAAAAACCCCTTTCACATATGAATTAAAATAAATTTATATAAGTAAACTAGCATATGTATATTTATAAAAAATATTTGAAATATACTGAGAGATATCCTTCTCGAGGCACCTATTCCGTCTATGTGTGGTAAATTGATTAAAAAATAGGCCTCTCGAGAAGGATATCTCTCGGTGTATTTTACATATATTTTAAATATAGATATGCTAGTTTTTTAAATATATATATATATATAATTTATTATGCTAATAAAATAATTAAATTGATGACTCTATAGTAAAATATAATGCACTTACAATTGGAATAAGATTGTTGAATATACTTTGGTCTTTTTTATTTCATGTGATAAAACCCTAACAAAGTAGTGTCACTATATTTTATTAGGGTTTCATTTTGTTTTCTGTACAATCAATTAATATGTTATTTTATTAGGGTTTTATCATATAAATAAAAACAAGCAAATTATATTCAACAATGGGAGAAGTTATATTTTATAGATTTTACTGTGGAGGCATCAATTTAATTTAATTTAATTTTCTACATAATAAAGAAAATGTAGCCAAATTACTTGTTTAAAAGTGAGGATGCATTCCAGCAAATCACCAATAAATATTTTTTATGCATACACTATTAACACCATTATTCCAACAAATTGTGAAATTCATACCTGTGATTTTTGTTGATTCTTAATTTTGCCACTTGTTGTTTTTATTTTTTGCTTATGGCTTTGTAATTAGTGATTATAATTTTGGTTGATTTTTGAGACTTTCAAATATTTATGTTTTATATATGTTTTAATTATTAATGTTGTATTTGTCAGCTATTAATTTTATTAATACTTAAGAGTTGTTTAAATTTTGGAACTTGTGTACTTTGGCTTTTACTTAAAAATTAGTTATTATATATTTTAAATATACTATTATATTTATGTCAGAGGCATTATATAATGGCATTATAGGGATGACTCTCACCATTTACATAAAAACTAAATAGAACCCATATATATTTTTAAAAAATTATGAAGTAAGTGTTTTAAATTTAAAATTTATAACTGACATACTTTTATTAAATGAATGCACATAAAAATTATAAAGTAATTATTTTAAATTTAAAATATATAATGAACATATTTTTATTAAATGAATGCACAAAAGAATTAAATTTAAAATATATAACGAATATAATTTTATTAAATAAATATGATTAGCAATGTTGAAAATAGAAGACCATTAACAATGTTGAAAATGGATGGTCCTTAAACTAGCTGTTAATTTTTGTGTAGCTTGGACAGGTGTTCTAGTCTCGGGTGGAGATTACGAGGCTAGAAACACAGCTGGAATAATTATCTCCATACCTAGATAATTGATTTCTCGAGACTTCTAGATATTAGGGTTTAGAGTCTAATTAATCCTAGCCATTGATTAAAATTAAATCATGGCCATTGGTTTCCAATGAGGGGATTATAAAAGAGGATCAATAGGCATTTGGAAAACACAGATCCGAGAAGTATTTGCAGCGATAGCAAATAAATAAATTTGCAGTGATAGCAAATTGATTTGCAGTGAAAGCAAAGGGCGCAGTGATAGCGTTGGAGAGCAGTGGAATTGCCGGAGAAGGAAAATATTGCCGGAGCAATTTCAGCAGGAACAATTGAGGGAAGGGAATTTACAGGAAAGAAATTTCCAGAGCTCTGCCAGTAAGAGGCAAGCAATTTTGTATCTCTTGATTTTCTATAGTTGAATAAAATTCATATCTGCTGACTGGTTTTCCCTTCGGGGTTTTTCCAGGGACAATTTGTCCAAAACATTGTGTTGATTTTATTTTTCTATTTCCGTGATTTTTCCGTGAAGTTGCAGCTGTGTTATTATTTAATATTTGCTGTAAATTAATTAATTTTTCGGTAGCCAAATAATCTTATAAGATAGGAAATTAATAATCAGTAGCTGCAATAGATTTTTCACATGGTATCAGAGCAGATCTGAGTGCAGAACAGGCACAGGGAGAAAGGAAAAATAATCTAGGGTTTATAAAACCCAGTTTGACCTCTTCAAATTATTATTTTCTTTTGAGATGGCCTCAGCAGGTTTAAGAGATCAGGACAGATTGGATGGAGCCTCAAATTTTGGTGTCTGGAAAGCCAGAATTTCTTTATTGCTGGAAGAGAATGGTATCAAGGATTATGTGACCACTGTTGTACCTGTACCTACAGACGCAACACAGCTCGTAGCATATAAGAAGGAAGATGCCAAGGCAAGGAGGCTGATTCTTGACGGTGTTAAGGATCATATTGTTCCGCATATTGCAGAGTTAGATACAGCAAAGACGATGTGGGATGCCATTATGAATCTGTACCAGAATGCTACCCTTAACCGAAAGCTGATTCTCAGAGAAAAGTTAAGGAATACCCGGATGAATAAGGGAGAAGACGTCACAAGTTACCTCACCAGACTTAGACTTGTCAAGGATGAATTGGCAGCTGTTGGAGACAAATTAAAGGATGATGAGCTAGTACGAATAGCCCTGAATGGGTTTACTAAGCAGTGGGATGTCTTTGTTCAAGTTATTAATGGACGAGACACCTTACCAAGTTGGGATCGACTATGGAGTGACTTCACTCAGGAGGAGCTTAGACTAAGTCTTGTCAATGGAACCAGCAGTAATAGTCAGAAAAGTGAGGTGGAACAGGAAAACGTTGCCCTAGCAGGAAAAGGGAAAGCGAAGAAGGGGTCTGGCAAAGGATCAAATTCAAAAAGTGAGAAGAAGAAGGACTTATCTAAGATCAAATGCTATGGCTGTCACGAGTTCGGCCACTATGTCAGCGATTGCCCACAAAGGAAGAAAAATGAAAAGAAGGGCAAGAAGCAGACGGCAGCTTCAGCAAGTGTAGATGAGCTTTCTAGTAGAATGGAGGATGAGTTTGCACTCATAGCTTGCCTGACTAGCTCAACCTCACAGGGTGTTTGGTATATAGACAGTGGGGCGTCATTTCATATGACAGGAGTTAGGGAGTACTTCTCCAGATACAAGGAGGAGGACATCAGATTCCAGATTCAGATGGGGAACAAGTCCAAGTGCAATCCAGTTGGGAGAGGGACTGTTCTATTTCAGAGGGAGAATGGCAAGCCTATTTCCATTCATGATGTGTTGTATGTGCCAGGCTTGGGCATGAATCTAATTTCCATATCTGTCCTTCAGGATAAAGGCTACAATGTACTCTTTAGAGGGGCGCATGTTTTAATCAAGCATAAGGATTGGAAATCACCCATAGCTATTGGAGTTAGGAGCGGCTGACTTTATAGGTTGCAGTTTGATACTCCTAAGGCACTAGTGAGCAGCAGTAATCCTAGAGATCAAGGAGAGCTATGGCATAGAAGGATGGGCCATATACATCATGGAGCACTTAAATTGCTTCGTGAGATAGTGACAGGTGTTCCAGACGTGAGCACAGAGCATGATGATGTATGTAAGGGATGTGTATTGGGGAAGTTTGTGAAAGCAGCTTTTCCAAGGAGTGACACCAGATCCAAGGGGGTTCTTGATCTAGTACATTCAGATATATGTGGACCTATGTCAACGAAGTCTCTCAGAGGATATGAGTACTTTGTTACTTTTATTGATGATTTCTCCAGGAAGACCTGGATATACTTCTTGAAGACCAAGGATGAGGTCTTCAGTCACTTCCAGGAGTTCAAAGCTCTTGTGGAGAATTCGACAGGCAGGAAGGTAAAGGTTCTTCGGTCAGACAATGGAGGCGAGTACAAAGGGAAAGAGTTCCAGGAGTTCTGTACCAGGGAAGGAATCAAGAGAGAGTGGACCGTTCCTTACAACCCGTAGCAGAATGGGGTTGCTGAGAGGAAGAATCGTTCTATATCGGAGGCAGCAAGGGCTATGTTGTATGACCAAGATATGCCACGATACTTATGGGCAGAGGCATGCAGTACAGCAGTATACATACAGAACAGGGTTCCACATAAGGTATTGGGCAAGATGACACCAGAGGAAGCATTCTCAGGGAAGAAGCCAGATGTTAGTCACTTCAGGATATTTGGGAGTTTGGCATTTTGTCACATTCCAGGGGCTACACGTTCCAAGTTAGATCAGACTGCAGAGAGAGGGTACTTTGTGGGGTACAGCGAGACCTCAAAGGCATATCGGATATTTATTCCAGGGACCAAGAGGATTATAGTCAGGCGTGATGTCAAATTCATGGAGGACAAGGCATATAGGAGGTCCAGAGATTTGCCAGCAGATGATCAGAATGAGCAACCAACAGAAGCTCCAAGGATTGTTCAACCAGAACAGGGGCAGCGAAGCACGAGTACAGTTACTAGTACAAGCACAGGCTCAGGTGCTGAGAGTTCGCAGAGTATGGAACAACAGATACAACAAATCCAAGAGATGCATCAAGAAGATATGGAGTTTGATATTTCATCCTCTATAGTTGACAGGAGGAACCATGAGGTTCAACAGACACATAAGGATACTCAGGAGTTTGTGGGAGCTCCTAGGACGAGTAATAGACAGCGGAAACAACCAGCTAGGTATAATGACTATGTGGCATTGGTTAGTCAGTTGGTAGATAGTGAGCCTTCTAGCTATCAAGAGGTTGCACAGCAACAGGTGTGGCAAGATGCGATGGTTGAGGAATATACCTCAATAATGCAAAATGATGTGTGGGAGGTTGTGCCTAGACCGACAGATAGGGCAGTGGTTGGATCACGTTGGATCTATAAGATTAAGCATGGTGCAGATGGTAGCATCGAAAAATACAAGGCAAGGTTCGTGGCCAAGGGGTTCTCTCAAAAGGAGGGAATAGACTATGAGGAGACATTCGCTCCAGTGGCCAGGTATACTTCTATACGAGCCATAATCTCACTTGCAGCGCATATGGGATGGCAGATCCATCAAATGGATGTCAAGACGGCATTTCTTAATGGTGAATTGTTAGAAGAGGTATACATAGAACAACCAGAGGGCTTTGTAGCACACAGCAGCGAAACCCACGTGTGCAGATTGAAGAAAGCTTTGTATGGACTCAAGCAGGCTCCCAGGGCGTGGTATGAGCGCATTGATAGATACTTGCAGGGAATAGGCTTTGTGAAGAGTGAGGCGGATGCTAACCTCTACTACTTGGTGGTTGGGGGTGAAATTCTCATTCTTGTTCTATATGTGGACGACTTGTTTTTAACAGGTTCACTGGGGCTTATAGAGGAGTGCAAGAGGGACCTTGCAGCAGAGTTCGAGATGAAGGATTTGGGGCTTATGCACTACTTTCTAGGCATGGAAGTGTGGCAGACAGATGGAGAGATTTTCCTTGGACAAGGGAAATACTGCATTGAAATCTTGAAGAGGTTTGAGATGCAAGATTGCAGAGCCATGTCTACACCTATGATCACGAATTGGAAGAAGGTAGACACATCCAAGGAAAAGGATGTAGACCCCACCTTATACAGGATGTTGATTGGATCTCTCATGTATTTGGTCAACACTAGGCCAGATATATCCTTTGCAGTAAACTCTCTTAGTCAGTTCATGGTTGAGCCGAAGAGAGTGCATTGGATAGCAGCAAAGCATGTGTTGCGGTATTTGCGTGGTACAATCGAGTATGGGATCAGATATGCTCGAGGTGATGGTATCAAGTTGATAGGCTATACTGATGCAGATTGGGCAGGTAGTGCGGTGGACAGGAAAAGCACTTCAGGGTGCTGCTTTAGTTTGGGATCAGGAGTTGTCTCTTGGTACAGCAGGAAGTAAAAGTCCGTGGCTCTGAGTTCTGCAGAAGCAGAATACATAGCAGCTAGCATGGCAACGTGTGAGGCTATATGGCTTCAGAAGTTGCTAGTAGCCTTGTTTGGTCAGAGGGTTGAGACTACAGTGATACACTGTGATAATCAGAGTTGCATCAGATTATCTGAGAATCCAGTGTTTCATGATAGGTCTAAACATATAGACATCAGATATCATTTCATCAGGGATTGTGTACAGCGGAGGGTTGTTCAGCTACAGTATATACCTACAGATCAGCAGGTAGCAGACATTTTGACAAAGGCATTGGGGAAGGCAAAATTCATCTTCTTCAGAGGTAAGTTGGGTGTTATGCAGAACACCTTCCTCGCTAAGAGGGAGTGTTAATTTTTGTGTAGCTTGGACAGGTGTTCTAGTCTCGGGTGGAGATTACGAGGCTGGAAACACAGCTGGAATAATTATCTCCATACCTAGATAATTGATTTCTCGAGACTTCTAGATATTAGGGTTTAGAGTCTAATTAATCCTAGCCATTGATTAAAATTAAATCATGGCCATTGGTTTCCAATGAGGGGATTATAAAAGAGGATCAATAGGCATTTGGAAAACACAGATCCGAGAAGTATTTGTAGCGATAGCAAATAAATAAATTTGCAGTGATAGCAAATTGATTTGCAGTGAAAGCAAAGGGCGCAGTGATAGCGTTGGAGAGCAGTGGAATTGCCGGAGAAGGAAAATATTGCCGGAGCAATTTCAGCAGGAACAATTGAGGGAAGCGAATTTACAGGAAAGAAATTTCCAGAGCTCTGCCAGTAAGAGGCAAGCAATTTTGTATCTCTTGATTTTCTATAGTTGAATAAAATTCATATCTGCTGACTGGTTTTCCCTTCGGGGTTTTTCCAGGGACAATTTGTCCAAAACATTGTGTTGATTTTATTTTTCTATTTCCGTGATTTTTCCGTGAAGTTGCAGCTGTGTTATTATTTAATATTTGCTGTAAATTAATTAATTTTTCGGCAGCCAAATAATCTTATAAGATAGGAAATTAATAATCAGTAGCTGCAATAGATTTTCACACTAGCATCCCACCATATAGTTAGAATTTCCCAAGTATCCTCCCATTGAATTCATTCAACATGTTGGCATCTTTACAATCCACAGAATATGAATGTTGTACCTACCCAAGTGCTTCCTCTCCTTAATATTAATCTTCTTCCCTCACTCCTCAATATTCTTTTTTTATAAAAGAGGGGTAAAACTTTATTGAATAAAAAAAACATTACAAAGTAGAAAGATACACAAACAATCCACCTCTAACCAAGGGCGTAGGCACACTCTAACGCCAGAAGAATAATTATAGCCTCCATAAGATTATTAGTATGCTGACCTCTGTATATATAGAAGAAAAAAATTACCACCCCCGAACTGTCCCTGCCAATGCCACCAACTTCAGCATGCACAGGATTACCTCTGGATGTTGCATCAGAATTGATTTGCAGCTTCCCCATAGCAAGAGGACACTAGTGACCAATATGACAGACCCTTGCTCTCCCATCAACAACATCATAGTCACCAGAAACAACAGGGACAGACAAATCACACTTAGTAGCCAAAGTTTCCTGCAAACCCCCCAAAATCCTCAACCAAAGTTGACCAACAAGCAACTTCTTGTCCAAAAAAATTCTACAGTTGTGCTCCAACACAATATGATAAATTATCAAAATGGGGCTAATGATCTAGACTATGAGAAGAAAAGAGGTCTTTCTTAAGAAGATTCTTCTCCTCACTTTTTCTTGTCATGCTACTTGCTCATACACTAATAGCCAATCCTACCAAATACTAAGTTTAAATAGGTGATAATCTTTCATTTAATAGCAAAAAAATTAGGCAATGGCATTAAAGGGATGACTGTGTACATAAAAAAAAAATGGTTTATATATACAATAGAGGACATTGTTTTATTAAATTAATGCAATTGACATATATATAATAATGTGTATAAATAGAAGTAGTACTCCAACATAAATTTAAAAAAATCAAATCAAATAAAAATAAAGAAAATTGAGTTGAAGTTTAATAAGTTCAGTTTAGTTTAATAAAAATATGTCGAACACTCAACTATCTTTAGGGTTCTTTATACATTGTATATGTAAACTCCTTTTACATATCTAAACTTATATATAAGTAGTTAAAATAAATTTATAAATAACTCTTAAGTAAATAAAAATAACTAAAAATGTATTTACGATATTATATATAAACCTAAAATTACTTTAAATATATAGTTGTTGAAATTATGTATATAAAACCTCTTTTACATATTAGCATACCTATCTTTAGAGACTAGTAAAAAAAATAGGCACCTCAAGAATGATAATTCTAACTCTGACGGTCTTTTACATAGATTTTTCTAAAGATAGGTAAGCTAGTTTTTTTTTACTTTAAAAATCTTTTATTTATTAAATATATACAATCCACAAATGGTGAACCAAGGTAAATAAAAAGATAACCGTAACTTATAATTGTAACAAAGAAAATACTATCATATTGGTCACAACAATCTTAAGTCTTTTTCCTATTTTTTCACCCCACTTTATATTATGTTCATCCTCTATAAAATATATAATTAATAAAATAACCAAACTACTAAATTAATAAAATTAAAAAAAATATAAATATAATTAATAAAATCATAAAAATTTAAGAGCTATTATTATTTAATTAAGACTTTTTTTTTGGATAAGCTCTACCATAGGGCGTAGATCCCTTTTAATATATTGATTTCCAAAATTAGATTACATGGCATCTGCTCAGGAGAAGCATGCAAATTAACATAAAAATCTAACATAGATTTAATTTATTTTTCTCTCAAGAGACCTCTGCACATATAAATTTTCATTTTGTCCTCTAATTCCCCTTTTTACAAAGGACCGAAGCAACATTTGGTGCTTTCCTGTAGGATACTTTTTCCTATTAACTGTTGTCCATCTATGCTCATACTAGGAGGAGACCAAAGTGTACCAAAGTGTTTTGATCCACTATGTTTAAGGGAGATCCTTTCCTCAAATCCACTATCCTTTCCAAACCAACCTGAGTGCCATCCTTTGCACCAGTCCCACTAGGCACAGAGGCATTCAAAGAAACAAAAGCGGGTACGACATGGATAGAATCCATACATCCCACAAAGCTATTTGTTATTTCTAAAGGAGCTGCAAGATTTGATTCTCAAGGAGAAGCCTCAGAACCTGAATCTAGAAGATGATCTGGAGGAGAAGTAGAGTTTGTATTTGAACAACCAACCATGGGGGCACAGAAGACCTTGACACTGTCGAAGTGGAGATCATGTAATGATGCGATTCAACACCAGTCCACTACATGGGAGTGCTACGAGATGCCTGAATACTATTATTAGGGCATTAAATTTTAGGACATTGGTGTGTGTGATGCATTGTAGAAAAAAACATTTTTTTTGAAATCTACTTGTTGCTTCTAGTATCTCTTTCCTACTTTTAATGAGATCCCAGCTAGGATACCTATAGAGAGGTCCATTTCCACACAAATTTGAGTGTAGGTGGTGCTTGCATAATTGATTTTCTCCTTTGATGCACATAAAAATTCTCCCAAACCATTGCCAATTTCAAGTTTGCTTATAATTTTATCTTAGGAATGTCAATTAGAAGAGATGGAGCTAACATAAAACTTTGGTTAAGTTAGAGGATGTATGTTGACTATTTATTTTATAAATTTAGGATGAGTTTTCCCATTCCTATGGGAATAATGACTTTATTTGAGTAGTGTCTTCAACACTAAATATGAAAATGAGAACCTAAACCATGTGCCCCAAGTATATGAGTGTAGTTTTTATCTTTATATACATGTTATTATTTGCACCAAACTAGACATTGCCCAATGAGTAGGAGTCCTAATAAGGTTAATGTACATTCTATGAACAAATTTAGACTCTAGAAAAGAGGGTCTTCATATATATTCATGGACTTTAATGTATTGTATTTTCTACCAAGGGGACAAGTGATTTGACAAGGACAATAAATATATATAGGGATTTATGGATTTTGATTAGATAGTAAATACACCCAATAGGATTTCTACTAGCGGGTATGTTTTTAACCTAGTTGGTGGCACATAGTGTTTGTTAAGAAAAATATAGGCAAGTGGTTGGTCTTTCAACTATGAAGATAGAGTGCATGAAAAACACTCATTCCTATACGTGAAGGAATTTTGACTTCAAATATTATGTTTAGATACTAGATGAAATTAGGATACTATTAGAACACAGAATCTACTAAGCATTAGCTGATTACAACATGGAGTGAAAGAAATTAGGAAATTGCAATAGATAAACAATGAACAAGAGGTGTATATATTGTGATAGGGAAAACTTACAATTCAAAGAATAAACAAAAGATAAACCAAACAAGCACAAGTTACCTCACTTTCACACAACAAAGTGCCTACACTAATCAAGCAAATTGAAATGCACCCTATTCCAATTGATTGCTCTTTGCTATTTTTGAGATGTGGATTGCTCTGTTTGTTAACATAACTTTGTGATGAAGATGATAGGATCTAGAGTGACTTTTGTAGCTTAAGGTTGTATGACGATCAGAGAGGATTAACATGGAGAATGAGGTTCAATTTATATATTCTTAGGGATGAAGATCAATGGTTGTGGATGATTTGAGACATCAATGGATAAGAACGGCTGAGAGGATGTGCATGAATGAAAGAGGGAGAAGTGTCCTTGCCCTCTCATGCATTAGGGGAGTTAACATATTTGGTTAAGGAGTTGATTGAATTGATTGATCAGTGAACTTAATTGATTGCTTTGTTGACTAAGTTGATTGATTAGTTAACTACATTGACTAATTAGTTAATTGATTTGATTGCTTCGTGAACTGAATTGATTGTTTCGTTGACTAAATTCATTGATTAGTTAACTAATTTGACTAATTAGTTAACTTATTTGATTGTTTAGTGAACTGAATTAATTGCTTTGTTGATTGAGTTGAATGATGAGTCAGCTCTTTTGATTGACTATTAACTGATTTTGATTGGAGGAATTTATGGTGGGTGAGGATAAATGGGAAATTAAATAAATAATTATTTAATTTAATGTGCACATGGGATAATTGAATTAAATATTAATTTTAATTCAATTTGGAGGAAATAGATTATTTAAATAAATATTTTAAATTTAATTATTTAAATTCGAGGGAATTTGATTTAATTAAATAATCATAATTATTTAATCAAATATGGAGGATAAAGTGATTTACTTAAATAATTAGAATTATTTAATTATTTATGGAGGATAAAATAGATAATAATCAATAGACAAACTTAATCAAATAATTAACAATTATATGATTGATGCAAATGAATGCTTGATCTAGGAATGGGTCAATTTTAGGTGTCTACATTTTGCCCCTCTTTGAGATGGTGTTGCAAAGTAACATCATTTCAAAGAAGTTTAAAACATAGTGCTATGTTGGATAGAAGAAGATATTGGAAAAACTTGCAATGCAAAGAATAAATAAAATATAAACCAAACAAGCACAAGTTACCTTCCTTTCGCACAACAAATTGCATACACTGATCGAACAAATTGAAATCCACCCTATTCCAATTGATTGCTCTATTTTTCAACATAACCTTGTGATGAGAATGATAAGATCTGGAGTCATTTTTGCATCGTAATGTTATATGAAGATTATAGGGGATTAACTTGGAGAATGAGGTTCAATTTATAGATTCTCAGGGATGAAGATCAATAGTTGTGGATGATTTGAGAGATCAATGGCTAAGAATGGTTGAGAGGATGTGCATGAATGAGAGAGAGACAAGTGTCATTTTCCTTTCATGCATTAGGGGAGTTAACATATTTGATTTTAAAGGAGTTGACTAAATTGATTGATCAGTGAATTGAGTTGATTGATCAGTGAACTCAATTGATTGCTTTGTTAACTAAGTTGATTGATTAGTTAACTAGATTTACTAATTAGTTAACTAATTTGATTTCTTCTAGTGAACTGAATTGATTGCTTTGTTGACTGAATTGATTGCTTTGTTGACTGAGTTGATTGATTAGTTAACTAGATTGACTAATTAGTTACCTGATTTGATTGCTTAGTGAATTGAATTGATTACTTTGTTGACTGAGGTGATTGATGAGTTATCTCTTTTGATTAACTGTTAACTGATTTTGATTGGAGGAATTTATGGTGGATGAGAATAAATGGGAAATAAAATAAATAATTATTTCATTTCATGTGCACATGGGATAATTGAATTAAATATTAATTTTAATTCAATTTGGAGGAAATAAATTATTTAAATAAATATTTTAAATTTAATTATTTAAATTGGACAAAAACTAATTTAATTAAATAATCAAAATTATTTAATCAAATATGGAGGATAAAATGATTTAATTAAATAATTAGAATTATTTAATTAATTATGGAGGATAAAATAGATAATAATCAATAGATGAACTTAATCAAATAATTAAGAATTATTTGATTGACACAAATGAATGCCTGATCTAGGAATGGGTCAATTTTAGATGTCTACATTTTGCCCCTCTTTGAGATGGTGTTGAGAAGTAACATCATTTCAAAGAATTAATGTGCTATGTTGGATAGAAGAAGATATTGGTTTAGAGGAATGATATGATTGAATTAGAAATGATGATGCCCCAATTGGGTAGAAGTACCTATTAGATTGATTAATGGGTTGAATGATGCCCCCTCGAGAGGATAGACAAATTGGAAGAATATGTGTGTACTCTCAAAATGATGGATGGGAAGATGAGAGGGAGATAGAAGATGAAGAACATCATAGAGAAAATGAAGAAGATAAAAGGATGGATGATAGAATGATGGATTTGTGAGTAGTTATGCTGACTTGAGTAGACCAGTCCTATAGTTTGATATAGCACTAGACATTATGCACCAAGGTATAAGGACCATGGTGACAACGTGTCTTGTGCACCTAGTGTAATACAACCTTGTCAAGACGTATGAGGAAGGATACTTAGAGTATTAAAGTCCTAATGTACATAAGGTATAATATGACCTTAGATGCAAAGGATAATGCAAAAAGTTATTCCAACATACACAAGGTATGAATATTAGCTAGAATTATAAGGACTCGATACAAATGCAAGATAAAAAAAGATTACACACACAAGCAAGCAAGCAAGCATGTACAAATGATTTAAAAAACAAACAAGGTATTGCCCCTGTCAAGTTGTAAACTGATGATCGATTAATGGATTGATTGATTTGATGATAGTGTTGCCATTGTCGGGAACAATATATCCCTAGATCAACACACGGATGTGGGAATGAGATATCCCATTGATGACAACAACAACAATGATGATGATGATGATGATGATGATGATGATGATGATGATGCCGATGATGATGATGATAGTGATAGTGTTCCCATTGTGGGGAATGATATATCCCTAGATCAACACACAGATGTCGGAATGATATATCCCATTGATGATTGATGGATGATGATGATGATGATGATGATAGTGATAGTGTTGTCATTGTGGGGAACAATATATCCCTAGATCAACACAAGGATGTGGGAATGATATATCCCATTGATGACTGATTGATTGATTTGGTTTACGACAAGATTAGGATCAAGACCAATGGATGTGTTTGGATGATTTGGCTAGATTGATTGACTAGATTGATATGGATTAAGGATGAATTGCATTTGGTTTATTGCTTGGATTTTTTGAATATTTTGAGTTTTTTTGTTTTTTCTTAAATTTTTTGGATACATTTGTGATTTTTTTATTGTTTTTGGATGGTTTTGTGATTTTTGAGTGTTTTTGGATTTTTTGTGATTCTTTTATTGTTTTTGGATGTTTTTGTGATTTTTTATTATTTTTGGATCTTTTTTGTAACTTTTTTATTGTTTTTGGATATTTTTGTGATCTTTGGTTGTTCTTTGGAAAATTTTGTTTTATGCAATGGCATTTTATTGCAAGTTGGATAGTCATGTTTCTAGATACCAATGACAAGGGAAAACTAGGTCTAGATGGAAGAAGGAAGATGGGATGAGATAAGTGGGCACAAGGATGGGTGATAATGAATGGTATGAAAGACACATGATAATGGGATGGATAAAAGAGTAGGTGATAGGGTGAAGGATGGAAAGCTCATGATAGAGGGATGGGTAAAAGGATGGACAATAGTGGATGGAATGGATGTATGTTTCATAATTGAGATAGGATGTGATCTCCAAAGACTATGTTGCATAGGAATAACATGCCCCATTCTAGGTAGGATGTGTAGGATTTTACATGACAAAATGTAGGACAAGAGGATGATTGGATTGGTTGAAAAGGATGAGGTATATCAAGAGATTTTTGAAAACATTTTTCAACATTTTGCCCCTATTTCTCTATCAAGATCAAAAGGAGGAAGGGAGGATGCATGGATAGATGGGATAGATATGTCAGTATAATGGATAAGGATGGTAAGATAGGATATGATAGGATGAGGTAGATAGGAAGGAAATGATAGGTTAGATGAGACAATGTGCCCACAACTGTAAGAGACATAGATAATCAACCTACACATGATGCCTATTTGCCAGGTTTTCATCACGGTACTTATCTAAGGAGCCTATTTACTAGGTTTTTACTATTGGACGAAGGGATTTCTCTTTACTTTTTATTTTTATTTTATCTTATTTTATTTTTTGTTATTTGGAATTCTTGGATGGAATAGGTGGATACAAATAAGAAAGACTCAAGCATCTAGTTCCATGAAAGGTCATAGTTTCATTTAAAGATGGATGACACATATGAACCATGTCAAATGTCATTATGCTCATAGATGTTGGTAAGGGATTCCATGAAAAGGAGATGGAGTATGTGGATAATGGACAAGAAAGACTCGAGCATCTAGTTCCATGAAAGGTCATAGTTTCATTTAAAGATGGATGACACATATGAACCATGTCAAATGTCATTATGCTCATAGATGTTAGTAAGGGATTGCATGAAAAGGAGATGGAGTATGTGGATTATGTATGGAATAATTATGAAAGGATGGATGGGAGATAGTGGATTATGATGTTGATTATGGATAGATGGATAGTGGATTATGATATGGATAGTGGATTATGTAAAAGGATGGACAATAGGGATATGATGGGTGAAATATGTAGAATAATGGATTAAAGATGAGGAAATGGGTATGTAGAAATGTTGTGGAATGGAAAAGAACCAAGACCAATGGTTACACACCATGATAAACATTGAAGCTTCTTATTAAAAGGAGGTATAGGAAGTAATGGACCTATTTGCTTAGGGCATGGTCTATGTAGGATTTTTGGTACCTACACAAACTTAGGATTTTTATGATTTTTGCATTGCGATTTATGGGATGAAGGAATTTGGGATTTTTGGATGAAGTGGGATTTTTTGGATATTTGGGATGTATGAACTTGAGATTTTTGGATGAAATGGGATTTTTGGGATATTTGGGATGTGGATGCTTCACTTGACTTGATTTCCTTTTGCTTAGGGACCCAAACCATTTTATTTTTGGACTTTTCTTGTAAAAGTATGGGCTTGGGTAGCCTTTTGGATAGATTTTTCTTAGACTCTTTGCCTTGATGCCCTAAGACATAAGCATTTTTAGGAGTTTTTTCTTTATGGGTAGAGGCATCCAAAACTTTATTCGTGAATTCCATGGACTTGGTAGAAGCTTCATGTTTGGGCGATGTGTGCATTTGTTGATCATGGTTGTAGTGCCCCCTCGTCATTGGCCTGTGATAGCGGTGGTTCTGCATTGCTCTTTGTCAATTGGCGATAGTTGTTAGTCATTCATTGCATTGATTCAGTCTGAGACAGTTGATTAGTAAGTCATGATTTATGTTTATTTTGATGAACTATGTTTGACTGATATAATTAGACAGGTGTTATGAGCTTATAATGGCACTACTATTATTTTAGTTATGATGTGAATTAATATCATCATGTGTTATTTGAATTGTGGTGGTTGAATTCAAATAAAAGTTGTTATGATATTGTTTCAGAGAGCAGAGACGGTGTAGTACTACTCACTTTGAGTACCCTACTACGCCATGATTCTCTGACTCTCTGTGTGTGTTGGCATATATGTGTTTGATTTTATACAACCAATTGTTTGGATGCAGGCTGCAGGTACCGAACCTCGACTCCACCAGATATAGCAGGTTTGAGCGGGTTCTTACACCAATGGGTATTAATGATGGGAGATAATGCAAGGTCTATTCCACTAGGTCGGTCCTTGTCTTTTGTTGTTGTCTCGAGTCGTGGTCTTACCTTGTTATGTTGGGTATCTTGTGTTGTGATGTATAGTCGAGTCATGTTAATAATGTTTATTTGTGGTTGGAAAAATACTTTTATGATCTATTATTAACTAATAATGCTTCTATTATGATTATTACATAATATTTGGTTGGTTTAGAGCTTGGATTGATTCCTTGGTTGGATTTTAAAATAGACTAGAGTTGATTATCCGTTGTTCAAGAGCATTTATGTCATTAATTTAGAATTATGGATTATCAATTTATATTGGCTCAGAATAATTTTTATATGGGAAATAAATGCCTTGAGTTGTCGAATATGAATTCTCTGAGTTGTGGAATGGAGATAACATGAGGTTCCCCAGTTGTTATCATTCTCAATAAGGATGAGTTCTCAGTCTTAGGTTTTGTCAGTTTGGTCAGTGTGGAGCATGGTTGTGAGTCTCTGTTGTTCTGTAGAGTGTTGTCGTTGGAAATGTTTGGTATGTAATTTTGAGTTACTTATTGTTGGTTTAATTGTTTCATTTAATAGAGATTATTAATCTATTTTGTAAATAAATAATATTAATTTTGTGAAATATTAAATATTTGATAGAAATTTAATTAATAATTTTAATAGTAATAATAGATAAATTATAAATATTTAATATCATATTAAATGAGTAAATATTCTTTGTTAGATACTATTTTATATTGTATTTATAAGTTTAATTTTATTAATAGTGAGTTGCTGTATGAGTGGTTATAAATTATAAGATTGGAAGAATCTTTCTGGTGGTGGAAAATTTAATGAAATTTAATGTATTTAATTTTTGAGGAAGTGGATTCCAGTAACGGGAGAGTTATGGAATGGAATTTATGGTTCTGGCTATTTTTATGATAGCAGGAATATTTGAAGGGGTTCATGGAAAATTTTAGGGGAGAGTTTTTGCAGAGGAAGAATGAGGAAAGAAGGGAAATCAACGGGAAGGAAATTTTGAATCTCAAGAATAAGATTCCAGGTATGCCTTTTGAATAATTGAATCAATGTTATTTGTGATCATTGTGTCTCTAAGTGGGAATATCTCTCTCTTTCTCTTCTGTTGTTTTAATCATCTTTGCATGCTTGTTAGTTTGGGCATTGTTCCTCAAATCTATCATTTCGTGCCTGGTAGTTGTCCTGTCACCTACTTCCTGTAGTTCTTTATCCATGGCATTTCTAAATAGATTAAATCCTCACCAAATCTGCCCTGGCAAACAGTAGTAGTATAATTTATAGGTTTCAAATTTTAAGAGAGGGCAGCAATACCATGTTTATACTCTAAGCCTTCTTCATCCATTTCTCTCAATCTGCAATCATAGTAGCTGGAAAACAATTCTATGGAGTGGAGATCTAATTTCCATCACTCTGTAATCATTCATAAACAAGTTGGTTATTATCATAGTGTCCTGGCATGCTAGCTGACCTTCCTGTAGCATCAACATAGTGGATCAACTTGGTCTTATATTGAATACCTGCTCGTGTCACTTGCCGATCAATCCATTTTGTGCACATCCTTCTGTTAAGATATTAGGTGCCTTCCCAGTTGCATATGATTAAGCTCACAATAAAAGCTCACATCTTGGTCCATCTAAATTTGAGAATCTTGAAGTGTCTTATTCAGGTCATCCATCAAGCATGTTTTGTCTATCGAAACTAATCCCAAATGCTAACCTATTAGCAATAAAATACAAATTGAGTAAGCCCAACAAATCAAATTGAGATAAACAATTCAATCCACACTTAACAAGAAGAAATTAATGCTTAAATGCTTACTTACTCTGAGCAAGGTTGAAGAGATCACACACCCCTTACAAAGCTCTCTTATGGTATCCTGAAAGAAATCTGAGATTGCAACTAAGGAAAAATGAGGATGCATTAGTTAAAAACTTAAAATATTGTTTTGAACTTGCTAAGCATTAAGATAGTATATTTAAATCATTTTCTTTCCCTTATAGCATTAGTTACTATCATTAGAAGTTACAAAGTATTCTAAAAGGATAATGAATTAAGTTATAGTTTGTTACCAAAATGAAAGAAAATAATTACAAATTAAAAATGTAAATGCATATAAGTGTTTAATTCTTATAAGATATATAAGGAAAAAAGCCAAAGTTCTGTACAGATTGAAATAGTAATAATAATCATAGTGAAATTAAAATTGAATTGTCTTTGGAATAGAAAGTAAGGTATTAAAATTGTTATTTTATATGTTAGGATATAAATTAGTATGTGTATAGTTAGAAATAAGAATTTTGCATTAGTGTTTAACATGTATTAAATGTAAGTTTTAGTGGTTTAAGTAAGTTATTATAATTATAATGACTATAATAATGATATGTAGCTTTCCTTAGAATGAAAAGTAGTTTCTTTTTAAAGAAAAGTAGTTTTCTTTTATTCTTTTAGAATCTTTAATTTACATTCTAAATTTCTCATTTGGAAAAGGAGTATTTTATTGATTAATAAATGGAAAGAGGAGTATATTTTTAATTATTAATGAAATTAATATTATAATGGAATGTTATTAATTAGATAGAATTTATTTAATAACTTGTTATTATATATAGTTTTATCTTTTAAGTATGACAAGATATTTATGAGTTTATATAGAATTTATCATATTTTGTTAAATTAGAAAGATCCTATGTAATGAGCATGTGAAATTACTATGATATCTTTAAAACAATTTAATTTAGATAGGAAGGATAATTTTATCAATAACTTTTTTAAAAAATTAAATTATGATCTTGCAGTAAGAGTATGTTTTTTTTTTTATTTTTTTATTTTTTTATTTTTATTTTTTATGTTTATATTGGAAAAATCAGAGATGCATATATTGTCAATCTTATAAGGAAATAAGCTACTAACTTAATTAGGATGAGATGTCTTGAATTTATACTTATTCCATATTCTCAAGTTATTCCTTTTGTTAAATGAAAACACTTTTAACTTCATCATGAATTATTATTATTATCTTTAGCTATGTTTAAAATGGTTAGTCAAGATATGGATTTCATGGTAGTTGTTTATATTGGAAATCTTAAGTGGTAAAATAATAGACGGTAATCCATGCTCGTACGAAAATACATAAGTTTGATTTTTTTTTTTTATAAGTGATTAAATGTTAGGAAAATATATATGTTTATAGTGTTTTTGATTTGAAAAGATATTTGGTAAAAAGGTTAGTTGGGCATCTATGCCTATAGGAAATTATATAGGTTTATAATGGTTGTTTTATAATGTTTGTATTTGAAGTTGTAATTCATATAATGGTCTTGGCATGTGATCGGTCTTGTGAAACATAAATGTAATTTTAGAAGATCCATTTATGAATGATGTTGTAGCATGTCTTTTAAGCTTGTATGGGAATTTAAAGGTTTCAAGGTTGTTTTTGAGATTGGTAAATGGTTTTAGAAAATGTATTTTCTTTAGTTGAAATTATAAGAAGTATATGTTAGGAAAATGCACTTATAGATTCTCATGGCTGTCGCAATTGGATTTGTAAGTTGGTAAGATGCTAGCTCCTAGGAAATTATATATATGTCTTAGCATTGAATTGAAATTTTAAGTGCTTGATGATAATATTTGATCATAAGAAATATCCTTGTGAAATTTATAGATGTTATTAGAAATTGTATTAGTTAGAGCTTTTGTGTTTTTCGAGTTATAATACTAGATTTCTATAGTTATGTCCACGTTAATGATATAGCATATGTTAAATCATTTCATTACGTTGAAAGTAAAAGTCTTGTATGATAGCCAATTTGTATCATCCATTAAGGGTTATGTCAAGTCGTTTTCAAATATGGTTTGTGAGAAATTTTGTTGCTGGAAGTAATGATGTCTTTGGGTAGAGATTTCCATGATATATTATTGTAGTAGGTAACTATTGTGAGGGAAATTATAGAAGGATTTGAATTACTATTTCTAGTTCATGGGTAATAATAGTGTATTGATCTCCTAGTTGAATTTTAATTTGCTAGTCATGCTTGTGATATTCCTTGTCGTGCTTCGTAAATGGTGGATACCATCATTTATGTTATTTTACTTCCTTTCAGCGACTTGGAGCCAATTGTTGGGTTAAACCATTTATTGTTGTTAATGCCGTGAACTTGAATTTTCTTAAATCTCATAAGTTATTCTCATGATTGAATTAGAAGTTCATTGAATATCTTTTGTTTGATTATCCTTCTGGTCGTACCTTTATGTTTGTATTGGAGTATTATATTACCTTGGGGTGGAGTTTGGTCTATGTTAGTTTGTTGTGAAGTAGGAATCTTTTGTGATGTTATGGCCACTTGTTGGCAATGTGGAAGTGTTGACCTTGTCTAATTATGGTTTCTCTATCTTTGGTTGTACCTAACTCTAGAGGTGAGGTGTCTTGAGCTTTGGTCCAGATAGTGGCATGGCAATGTAATGGGATATTTGGATTTTCATGCCCTGTAATGAATGGGGAATGGCCCTTGGATATGATACTTGGTTTCTAAATGGTATTGCTTCAAATTTTGATGGAATTCTAAGGACCCTTTTGTTGTGGCCTAGTGAATGGCGTAAGTTATGGGTCAGAATTGAGTTGTGACTTTTATATCTGTATGTTGTGGTATGTTTGTTGTTCGAAGAATGCTAAGGGAGTGGCTTTCATGGTGGGGCTGGTGCCTAGTGAGAGGTCGCCTGGGTAACCCCATGGAAGTTGTAAGCATGTGGAAAAAACTAATAACTTAATCAAGAGGGTTGGGGTATTAAAACACTTAACAAGATAAGTAAGAGACCTCACCCATGCCTTGAGTGCTCTCACAGGCTAAGGATGGGATGAAAAGGCCTGGTTGGCAAGGCCGACCTCCTTGTCTCCATGAGAGGACCTGTCGGCTCCGCATGTGTCACCCTATGGGGCCGGTGCCTAGAGAGAGGCTGCCAGGGTAACCATAGATGGGGGCCGGCTTCTAGTGATAGATAGCCTGGGTAACCCATGTTAGGACCATGCGATGACACTCTCCTTATGCATTTCTGTTGTTTCTTGGTAGTGCCTCTGGAGTGATGTCTTGTCTTGTGTAGCTTTGATGATATGGTCGGTTGTGTCAAGTTAGTTGTCATTCTTTTATTTTTGGATGTTGTTTCTTGGCTTAGTGGAATCCTCATCGTTATCTCCTAGCTTGGAGGGGTGGGCCTTAGGGTTCCACATGGTTGGGTGGCAGAGCTATCCATTGGTCTTTTTTGGAGATGTGGTTTGAGTTCTGCACAGAGGTGTTCCAGTTCCAGTTTGCTTCCTACCTTCGGTGGTGTTGTATACTTTCTTATGCATTCTTTTGTAAACCAACGTGATCGGTCTTGTAATATTGTATTGTAACTTTTTATATTAACTATCTTGCAAAGGTGGAAGTTGATCTTATTTGTAGCAGCAGTATAATGTATATCACTTGTGTGGTTTTGACTTTGTATTCACTGATGCAGTTATGTTTCTCTAGAGGAGTTGAATGTGCACTTTTCTTTATGTTGTGTATTATGATATCTTGGTTACTGTGATCACATTTACTTGTTTAAAAAAAAATTATTTCTAGAATTTTGCTCTTGTATGTCTAAATCTCTAGGGTTGCATGACAAGGTAGTACAATGGTTAGGAATGTGAGGGGATTTATGGATGGAGAGATTAAAAGTGGATTTGTGGATAAAGGGATAAGGGGGTTGGATGATAGGGATATTAGGCGTTGGAAGTAATGGAGGTAAAGTGGATGGGGTAGTATTAGGAGTTGAAAGTAGTGGAGGTAAAGTGGATGGAGGGAGGTGTATGGTCACATGCTTTTAGGATTTGTAGGATAATGGAGGGGGAATGACAACATATGTTTTGGAGATATGATACAGTTTATGATGGAAAGGAGTGGAATTAAGAGGCATGGAGGAAGTACCAACATCTTGAGATTGCATTTCTTAGGGAATATAACCAAGGCCATATGATTTTGGAGGGACTTTGACATGAATGGGTTCTAAAATACATTGTTCATGAAGGCCTAAGCCTTTACCTTGATAGTTCATTTAGTAGAGTATGTGGTGGACAATGGGATTATGGGTGATTTGGACACTAGATGTAAGCTTATTATTTGATGGGGAAGGTGACGTGGTGGATAATGGTCATTTCTCTCCTAAGGAGGAATATTCATGGATGAAGTTGGTAAGACCAAGGGAATATATTGGTGGACTTGCAATATGATCAATTTTCGAGGATAAAGTATCAATAAGATCTTTATTATCATTATGTTCATTAAGATCCATGCTATTTATTTGATCATCTATGGGTGCTTGGGAGGCAAGTGTCTCATCAAGGGAAGTGAAAGTTGTTGGATCATGGATAGGACTAGGTGGAGGATGGATGGTAGTAGTGTGGATATCATATTCATGGATAGTTATGGGATTATGGATAGAATCAATTTTCTAATGGATAGGCTCACAATCATGGATAATATCTTGATCATAGAAAATATAAAGGTTATGGATGGGTTGAACTTCTCTCGCTTGCTCATGGTTAGGAACTCGATCGTGGAAAAGATATAGATTATGGATGGGTTGGATGGAGGTACTTTAATCTTGATTTGGATGAGGGATTAATGTTTCCACATGCTCTAGATTATACACTTGACATAGCTCTTGATTTTATTGCATGGAAGTGGAAATGGGAGACTCTTGGGTAGGCTTGATAGACTCTTGATAGTCAACAACTTGAGGGTAGAATAAATCTTGACTTGGAATCATGGTAGAAGACTCTACAATAGGATTGATGGGTTGTGGATTACATGATGGGGTTGAAGCAATGGACACGTTTGAAGTCTCTTTGATAGGCTCTTGGATAACATGGAGATGGTTGATTCCTTGCTAATAGCCATTGGATCACATCCTTCATGAGTGTATGGGTAGATTCACAATATAATGGATGGATAATAATGGTGGATGGTGTTGTAGGCTTAGGATGAGGATTAGGAGGAGGGATAATAGGTGTGGAAGGTGGTGTATGCTTAGGATTAGATGGAGGGATAGTGGGATTGGACATACTAGGATTGGAATTGGATTGTTTTCTCGAGGGTAGCTCAAGCAATTCTTTTTGTACCAATTGTTGTAGGGTCATATCCAAGGGACCCTTTGGTGGAAGATTGGAGGAACATGGGGATGAAGGTAATGAAGGGATTGATGGATTAGAAGGTTGATGGACCAATGGACTAAGATAGGGACTACATGGTGGTGTCAGGATAGGACTAGGAGGCTCTTGTATGGGTATTTGATTGGATGAGGATGTAGGGTACCCATAGGATGCATAAGCTAGAGTGGTTGTTCCGTTGTCAAAGGTACTATGAGGACTTAAGGACACTCAATTTTGGTGCAAAGGGTAACTTAGACTTGTGTGTTTGTGTTGTGAAGAAATGTGAGAGCCTTGTGAATGAATTTGGTGGTGAGGTGAAATGTTTAGATAAGGAGTTGGATGTTCTTGGGGTGAATTTTGTCAGGTATTAATGGGATAGGTTGATATGGAATTGACATGATAAGCGGGTAGGCTAGATTGATATGGTGATGGGGCTGACACATAGGATTGAGGTTTAATTTGTTGAGGTTGTGGTTGGGATTCTTGTTGTTGTGGAATACGATATTATTGATGTGGAATGTGTTGTTATATAGGTGGGTTAGGTTGGAATTTTTTGTATTGTGGGTGGAATTGTTATTGTTGGGGTTGGAATTGTTGGGTTAGATGTTCTTGAGGTATGGATTAATATAGATAGAGGTTAATTGTGGAAAAAGTGGGATAGGTTGATGTAAGGGTAACATGATGTGTGGTTGGTTGGTATGAAGTTAAGGGGGGGTGACACATAGGATAGAGATGAAATTTGTTGATATTGTGTTTGTGTTTGTTGGGTTTTGGACTTGTAGGTGAGTAGAAGTTGTTGGGTTTTGACTAGGAGTTGTTGTAGTAGAGGTGATGGCTTTTGTTGAAGTTGTTGGATGATGGATTGTAGTTATTGCAGGTGTTGTTGGTCAAGGGGTTGTGGCATTTGGGGAAGTGTTTGGATGATGTATTGTAGGTTTGGTGCTAGGGAGTTTCCTATGTGTGTAAGTCTTCATATTTCAGCTTGTTCCTCAAAATAGGCATCATGATCTACAAGGTGCTCACCATTATTGGAGTTAGAAGGATATCCTGCTAGGATGTGGATTTTGGGTTTTTTATTTGACCTAGGTTTGCTGATGATTAGAACCATTTTGACAATGATACTTAGAATGATGTAGAATGCAGTTTATGTTGAAGGCTTGATTTTGGCAATATGCAATTGAAAGATTTCACATCTACATGCACAAATCACACACACAAGACACAATAGAAAGTTTGTTTTTTTCAAGATTGATTGTTGTGATTATGAAAACACTCAAAGACAAATCAACAAGCCTAATATTAATCAAGTGGGTTTGGCCAATAGGTCTTAGTCTAGGATACACAAGTGGTCTATGGATGTCCCCAATATACACAAGGTACGTGGGGCCCAGTTTCATGAAATGAAAGTGAAATAATGCCACACAGCTGAGAGAAGAGGGTAACCCACCCTTCACCTTCACTTCACAAAGGTATAAAGTTCTTTGGGGCTTAGCCAAGAGTGACAAGATTTTAACTTACATGAGGGTGTCTTTCAATTCACACCTCACTATTTATACTCTGGCAAAGTGCAAGAGTTGAGAGTGTCCCTTGGAGTGGTACATGTCTCCAAGAAGGCCTCCTAAGAAAAGGTTACAATAGCAAATCAAGTGGTGTATTTGATTTCACACACTTGACTCACTCACAAATATTAATTGACCCTTAGAAATGGAAATTTGTGTGTGAAAATGAATGGATTAAGGGATGTTTCTGATTCTCAAGATCACAAGAAGTGCATGAGAAGAACATATACACTCTAAAGCACACTCAAATCCACTAAACAAAGAAAACACCCATTCTTTTTAAACCCAAATCCAAATGTGTGATAGAAGACAATGGTTCTTTTTACAACCCAAATCCCAATGTGAGAGCAAACAAATGTTCTTTTTATACCCAAATTGAACTGTGTTTGAAAATAATGATTATGAAGGAATGAAAAGGGCTGAAAGATGAATGGAGTGCACCTAAATATTTTCATCCTTAAACTTTCTATTGTGACTGATACTGATGTTTTTCTAGCTCCTTGAGTCCACCTGAAAGTCACAAAAACCAAGAACACACAAGAAACTTGCAAACCCTATTGTGTTATGTGAAAAATGAGTAATCTGATGAAATTTAATGTTAGATGAATAGATATAGAAAAATGGATCACATATTCAAAAAATTCAAGAAATTCTAAGTTGTTTTTAAAAAAAATACATTGAAATATGATAAAAATTGCTCAAGATATGCTCACTTGAAGTTTGAAACTATAGTTGACTTTAACTAACAAATTACCTCATAAAATGGCACAATTACCTAAAAATGACTTCACCACAGTGTATCTGGGTGAACTAGCTCTACAACACCGCTCGTTTTGTGAAAAAAGGACTCGATATGTGAAAGTTATGCAAGAAAGAGCAAATGGCCCCTTCTAGGGTATTTGGAGAGCCAAAGACAAGTTCTTGGTGGTTTACTAACTGGTAGTGGTTAAATTACATGTTGGTCACATGCAACAGTTGTGGAGGCAAGTGGATAGGTTCCTATTTTCCGTGTTTGTTTTAGTTTATTCATTTATTTAATATTTCATTTTAAATAGAGAAATTATTTCAATAATTTCTCTATTTCTCTTTATTTTTAAGAGGTAAAAATGTCATACTTAAAAGTAGAAACATTGTTAAGTTTAACAATTTTTTCCTTAATATTTTATTAAGTGAAAACTCAATAAAACTTTAGTTGTTAATATATTGAATAAATTTCATGATTTAGTCAACAAATTGAATCAATATTGAATTCATTTTAATTTCAAGTTAACAAAGAAAGAAGGGAAAACATAAAAAGGCAAGCGAGCAAGAGGGAGGGTTTCTCTTGCTTTTGGTTGGCAGGCCTCCCCTCCTACTAGAGAGGCCTACTGGGCTATTAGCTCAGTGGTAGAGCGCACCCCTGATAATTGCATCGTTGTGCCTGGGCTATGAAGGCTATCAGCCACATGGATAGTTCAATGTGCTCATCAATGCCTGACCCAGAGATGTGTGTGGATCATCCAAGGCACATTAGCATGGCATACTCCTGTTTGAATCAGGGTTTGAAACTAACTTTCTTATCAAAAGGATAGATTGGGGTTATTAAGGTGAGATCGAATGTAGATCAAATTTTCTATTCATTTCTAGGATCTGGGCGGTCCTGAGTAGCCAAGTATTTTTGGCTACTTTTTTATCGAGAATCCATACATATCTTATCAGTGTATGGAAGGCTATCTCTCGAGTACGGGATGAATATCAAGCCTAAATGTGTAAAAAAAACACTTAACAACGCATCTTCATAGACCAAGAACTACGAGATCACCTTTCTAGGGTGACAGAGGGATCATATCATTTGAGTCTTTTCATTCTTTTTCCGTAGAATGTGGGAAATCCATAGTATAAGATTTCCTTTTCCAAATCTTCCCTTCCTGAAAGGAATGAATGAGAGAATTTTCTTTTTTTCTCAATTTTTTGGCTGGGAGACTACTTCTAGTTATAAGAAGAGGAGAAATAATATTGGAAGTAAATACTTCCTTGGTCTTCGAATTGCTCAATCACTATGAACAATCCCCAGATCAGTCCATTAGGAAATCGTTACACGTTTCCTAATGAACAATGGGAGAAGTAGGATCGAAAAAGGATCTTGGAGTGTCTGGGATTGGGTTAGGAGGATCTTATTAATGCCTCCTTTTCTCTTCTCATCAATTTTTTTTCCTTCTTTTCTTGTCATTGGCAAAAAAGGAAGAGGAACAACCACACTTGGAGAGCGCGGTATAATAGAAAATTGTATGATGTGTTCGGGAAGGATGAGTCACTCCTGAATGAAGAGAGAACTGATTCTCATCTAATCATAGGTGCATTGATTTACTTCAAGGGTGAGGTCTCTGGTTCAAGCCCGAGATAGCCCAAACATTATATTATGTGCTCTATAGTAGGACATGTCAATTTGTTGCCTGCTTCATTTCTCCATCTATGGGGATATAGCTTAATTGGTAGAGCTCCGCTCTTGCAATCGGGTCATTGCAATTACGGGTTGGATGTCTGATTGTCTAGGCGGTAATGATAGTATTTTTTACTTAAACTAGTGGCTCACTTTTTCTCAGTAATGGGGGAAAGGACCATAACATGCCACTGAAAAACTCTATTGAGATGAAGATATATTGTCAAGAACGTAGAGAAGGTAGGGTGGGTAGTTGGTTAGATCTAGTATGGATCGTACATGGCCCATAGTTGGAGTCGACAGCTCTGCTAGGGATCCTTCCTCTAGGATACTTAGGGAAGAGGATCAAGATGGCCCTTGCGAACAACTTGATGTACTATCTCCCTTCAACCCTTTTTAGCCCAAAAAATTGGGCAGAAGGAAAAGTCATGCCATGGACCGACCCCATCATCTTTACCCTATATGAACTACGAGATCGCTCCAAGGATACTTTCAGCATCTAGGGGTCACAGACTGACCATATACCCTAATTTGAGAAGTGGGACACATTAGTTGTCCCTTCTGATTGGACAGGAAGGGTCAGAGAAGGGCACTCTTTTTTAAGACCAAAGAGTCAGGTGGAAAAAAGAAGATCTCTTTGTTCCTGGTTCTTCCAGAGTTTTCATTCTTTAGAACTTTAATAATTTCTAGGGTCAACAAGTTTTGGGAGGAGTTACTCTTTGGAGAGCACAGTACAGTGAAAATTGTGAGCTGTGTTTCGGGGGAAGGCTATTGTCGATTGTTGGCCTTCTATGGTGGACTTAATCGAGAAGGTCCAATAGATAGTGGTTGACCCTGTGGCGGATGTCAACGGTTCGAGTCCGCTTATCTCCATCCCATGAGAAAAATAAATAGTTTTAGTTTTAGAATTTGATTATGCGGGTCAGATTAGTCAAAATCAATAGTTTTATCTATGATTTAATTTATCGGTCATGGACGTTGATAAGATGCTTTCAAGTCTTTAGTACAGTAGCTCCTTAAGACGGCCTTGAATGACAAGGTTCAAAAAATGAAAGGGCATATGGTGGATACCTAGGCACCCAGAGACTAAGAAGGGCATGGTAAGCAATGAAATGCTTCAAGGAGTGGAAATTGAGCGTAGATCAGAAGATTCCCAAATAGGTTAACATTTTTAACTATCTGTCGAATCCATAGGCCAACAAGGGACAACCTAGAGAACTGAAACATCTGAGTAGCCAGAGGAAAAGAAAGAAAAAGTGATTCTTGTAGTAGCGACGAGTGAAATGGGATTAGCCTAAACCGGTAAAATGGGGTTGTGGGTGAGCAATCTAAGCATCATGCTACTAGGCAAAGCAGTGGGTGGAATACCGCACCTTAGATGGTGAGAGTCTAGTAGCCGAAAGCATCATGATAGCTTATGCTCCAACCCGAGTAGCATGGGAGACATGGAATCCCTTGTGAATTAGCAAGGACCACCTTGCAAGGCTAAATACTCCTAGGTGACCGATAGCGAAAGAGTATCGTGAGGGAAAGGTGAAAATAACCCCTGGTAGGGATTGAAATAGAATATGAAACTGTATAGCTCTCAAGCAGTGGAAGGAGGACACGTTCTTTAGTAGTGGATCTTTGACCACGTGCCTATTAAAGAATGAGCCGGTGACTTATAGGTATTGGCTGGGTTAAGGGGACCCACCGAAACCGTAGTGAGAGTGAGTCTTCATAGGGCAATTAAATTGTCACTGCTTATGGACCCGAACTTGGGTGAAGCTAAGTAGAGGTCTGAACTGACTGATGTTGAAAAATCAGTGAATGAGTCATGGTTAGGGGTGAAATGCCACTCAAAGCCAGAGCTAGCTGGTTCTCCCTGAAATGCGTTGAGGCATAGCGGTTGACTGGATCTTCTAGGGGAAAAGCACTGTTTCAGTGCGGGCTACGTGAGTGGTACCAAATGGAGACAAACTCTAAATACTAGATAGAATAATATCCCTTAAAAAAAGGGATATGGGTCAGCCAGTGAGACGATGGGGGATAATCTTCATCGTCAAGAGGGAAATAGCCCAGATCACTAGCTAAGGCCCCTAAATGACCACTGAGTGATGAAGGAGGTAGGAGTGCATAGACAGCCAAAAGTTTCACCTAGAAGTAGTAATCCTTGAAAGAGTGCATAATAGCTTACTGCTCGAGCACTCTTGCACCTAAGATAATTGGTACTAAGCGATCTGCTGAAGTTGTGGGATGTAATAAAAAATACATTGATAGGGGAGCGTTTCACCTCAGAGGGAAGCATCTGCGCGACAAGATGTGGACGAAGCAGAAGTGAGAATGTTGGCTTGAGTAACACAAACATTGGTGAGAATCCAATGCCCTGAAAACCTAAGGATTCCTTCACAAGGTTCATCCACGGAGGGTGAGTCAGGGCCTAAGATCAGGCAGAAAGGCATAGTTGATGGACAATAGGTTAATATTCCTGTACTATCCTTTGTTGGTAGCGAGGGATGGAGTAATCTAGGTTAGCTGAAAGATGGTTATTGGTTCAAGGTCACAAGGTGACCCCACTTTTTTGGGGTAAAAAGGGGTAGAGAAAATGCCTTGATCCAATGTCAGAATACCAACGTGTTTCAGGATGACGTTGGGGTAACCCAAGTCATACTCCTAGGAAAAGCTCGAATGACCTTCAACAAATGGGTACCTGTACCTGAAACTAACACAGGTAGGTAGGTAGAGAATACCTAGGGGCATGAGATAACTCTCTCTAAGGAACTCAGAAAAATAGCTCTGTAACTTCAGGAGAAGGGGTGCCTCCTTGTACAAAGGAGGTCGCAGTGACTAGGCTTAGGCGACTGTTTACCAAAAACACAAGTCTCCACAAAGTCGTAAGACCATGTATGGGGGCTGACGCCTGCCTAGTACTGGAAGGTTAAGGAAGTTGGTGACCTAATGACAGGGAAGCCAGTGACTGAACCCCCAGTGAACGATGGCCATAACTATAATGGTCCTAAGGTAGTGAAATTCCTTATCGAGTAAGTTCTGACCTACACGAAAGGTGTAATGATTTGGGCACTGTCTCGGAGAGAGACTTGGTGAAATAGACATGTCTATGAAGATACGGTCTACCTGCACCTGGATAGAAAGACCCTATGAAGCTTTACTATTCCCTGGGATTGACTTTGGGCTCTTGTTGCGTAGCTTAGGTGGAAGGCAAAGAAGGCCCTCTTCTGGGGGGGCACTGAGCCTTCAGTGAGATACCACTCTAGAAGAGCTAGAAGTCTAACCTTGCAACTGAACCTACTATCCAAGGGACAGTCTTAGGTAGACAATTTCTATGGGGTGTAGGGCTCCCAAAAGGTATGGAGGCATGCAAAGGTTTCGTCAGGCTGGCCAGAAATTGGTCCTCGAGTGCAAAGGTAGAAGGGAGCTTGACTGCAAGACTAACTTGTCGAGCAGGGATGAAAGTCAGCCTTAGTAATACAACAGTGCTGAGTGGAAGGGCCGTCACTCAACAGATAATAGTTACTCTAGGGATAACAGGCTGATCTTCCCCAAGAGTTCACATCGATGAGAAGGTTTGGCACCTCGATGTCGGCTCTTTTCCACCTGGGGTGGTAGTATGTTCCAAGGGTTGGGTTGTTCACCCATTAAAGTGGTATGTGAGCTGGATTCAGAACATCGTGAGATAGTTCGGTCCATATCCGGTGCAAATGTTAGAGCATTGAGAGGACTTTTCCTTAGTACAAGAGGACCGGGAAGGACGCAACTTAGGTGTACCAATTACCATGCCCACGATAGACGCTGGGTAGCCAAGTGTGGAGTGGATAACTACTGAACACCTATAAGTAAGAAGCCCACCTCGAGATGAGTGCTCTCTAAGGTCACGACAAGATGAGACATTTATTAGATGATAGGTGTCAAGTGGAAGTGTAGTGATGCATGCAGCCAAGGCATCCTAAGAGACTGAAAGATTTGAGCCTTGTTACTAGATGACATGATTGATCTGATCAGGTACACAGAGTATGTTTTAATATAACCATTTTCTTGAAGATGTGATAAAGAATAAAAAAGAGAAATAATTTTCCCCATGGAGTCAATTCTTTCTGACTCCTAATCAATATGAAAAATGATTTTTTTCCTTTATTAAAAAAATCACCTTAGAGGATCCAATAAGTTTTTCTTGCATAGCTCCATTCTCAATGAAGTTTCATTCCAAGTTCTCTACTTGGCAGGGCACCTTTTTGTACCCCTGCCAAGTATAGAGCTTGGCAAGTACTAACCAATATCTTATGGCTTTCTTCATTTATGGTTTGAAATTCTGGTGTCTCAGGCATAGGGGAACCACACCAATCCATCCCAAACATGGTGGTTAAACTTTATTGTGGTGATGATATTGCAAGGGAAGCCCTATGGAAAAATAGCTCGATGCAAGAATAATAAAAAAAAAGCTTACTTATTTTTCAAAGTTGTCATAAACCCTGGCATTCTTTTTTTCCATTCCACACTGTGAAATGCAATATTTGTGATCTTGTGGAGATGGGGCCTATAGCTTAGAGGATTAGAGCACGTGGCTATGAACCACTTGTCAGGGGTTCAAATCCCTCCTCGCCCACAACAGTCCACTATAGAGAGACTATGAATATCTCTAGTAGTTCTATATACTACTACACTGCGAATACCAATAGCTAAGTTTGTGATGAAGCTTTTGAACTTGACTAAACAAAGGAGAGGGTCTGTACATGGCGTACACTACTATTTATCATATGCTCGAGATTCTATTATATATCATATTTTTTTGTGTATGACCTTCTACAACTCTTCCTCATGGCCGTCGCTAGGCTTGCACAACATATTGGTAAGAACCAAGTGCTCTTACTCATTTATTAATATGCTTGCTTCCTCAAATTAGGATCATTGGGAGAATGGATAAATAAAACTACTAGTATGGTAACAAATTACCTTAGCCTGCTCATAATTTGAAATAAATGAGTGAACTACCCCTGAGTTTTAGATTATTCCCAGGGATATTAGGAACATTGCTGGGATTTAATTATCAATGATAAAGTTCTCAAATAGGATTTGAACCTACAACTAATAATCGGTCAAGAGACGATTGCTCTACCACTGAGCTATTGAGGAATAACAATGATTAAAACCGCTCTCCTCAAATAGGATTCAAACCTACAACTAATCAGTTAACAGCCGACTGCTCTACCACTAAGCTATTAAAGAATAACAAAGTCTCTATATATGGTTAAGACTCATTTCTTTGAACCAACCTATGACAAGTGCATCAACGATTGAAAAATTCAATGTAAAGGTTTATTCGAAACTTTGCGGAGACACCCACCTTCTTATGCATATTCTAAGCTATATTATAGGCATAATAGGTTATGATTTCCACCTAGGACTAAATGATTTGAACCTTTGAAATAACAGGACCAAAACCTACTACCTTACCGCTTGGCCACGCCCCATTGTTGTTTTATTTTAATCAAAAATCAAAATTTTTGCAATGTTTTATTGTAATTCATTGCAGATTAATTCTTATCTGGTGCTATGCAATTCTGCATAGAAAGACCAGAGGGACATAGACTCTCGAGTGAATCAGATAAATAAGGGTAACATAAAAAGAAACAAGAATATACATTCATTGGTCATTCTCTATTAGAATGGTTAAAATATTATATGAAGAAATGATCCCTTCCAACTCGACAACTAAAAATAGAATCTTGTCGAAGAAATTTGATTGATTGGAAAAATAATTTTGGGTCTTTACATCATTTTTATTCATTGAAGAATCAAAATGCCAGTTATCCTCAACCTCCATATTTGTCTAAATGATGCTGCTTTTCATTTGAATAATCTCTTTTTTGCCAAATTGCCTGAAGCTTATGCGATTTTTTATCCAATTGTTAATGTAATGTCAATTATCCCTCTGTTCTTTTTTCTATTAGCCTTTGCTTCCCAAGTTGCCGTAAGTTTTTGATAATGAGAAACTTACAATAAGTTTTGATTCATTTTTTTATTCACTGGATACGAATAAAAAAATTCGTTTATTGTTTCAATATTTACATTCTAACTATGGATATTGGATCACTTTCAATAACCAAATTGATGTATAACTCTTTTTCCTTGTTCTAATGCTTATTTTGTGGGACATCAATTCTATTATGATTCTCAACATATCAAAATACCTCGGATTAGTAAATATCAACTCCATCACAGTTGGAGTTCAGGTTATTAGATATTGATTAGAATATGTTATTCTTATTAATAAAGGACATATCTGTGAGATTTATTAAAAGAACGAGTAAGGATGAGAATTTGTCTATGTATTCCAATGTCTCTTCTATTTTAGACAATTTATATACTTGTTTCTACTTTTTATTTTAAAAGTAGATATTATTGTGATAATGCTAAACCTTTTTAGGATAGTTTAATTAGTACTTGAGTTCCTATTTATCCTGTTCAATCTCAAGCAAAGAGAAAAAGAGAAATAGAATAGATTCAATTTTGAATCTATGTGTGTGCTTTTTTTTTTTTTTCAATTTGATCTCCACATCATGTGTGGAGATAAAAATCGTATCATTTTTTTCTTCCTTTTTTTTATTATATACTATTGCTTGGTGTTGAAGTACCAATATATGATACAAAGATTAATTATCTATTGCATTGTAATTCTAATAAGAATCCTAGAGATTACATAATGCTTACTCTTAAGCTATTCATTTCTCTTTATCTTCGGATTCCTATCAAACGATCTAGGATGGAATCCTAGGCATAAAGAATAGTGATGAAAAAAGATTAGAAAGTAGGTTTTGTAAAAAGACCTATTTCTATAGATTTTGAGGAGTCATCTCAAGTGACTGAATGGAGAGAGAGGGATTTGAACCCTCGGTACAGATAGTCTATACAATGGATTAGCAATCCACCGCTTTAGTCCGCTCAACCATCTCTCCGAGATGGGAGATATAAAATGAATATAGCATTTCACTAAATAAAGACCAACATTTGTGAGAATCCAAATGTATTTCTTTATTCTATTCTAAACAATTTTTCAGTTTCTCTAGCCCGGCCAGTACCTAGCTAGGCCATTCTCTTTCCTAGATAAGAATAATTGACCAAATTATGAATACAGTGCTTTACCTAATCTGAAAGCTAAAATAATTGTTATAAAAGCAGTAAAAAGGGCTATCAAAATTTGACCCTCTGATATCATTTCTTTATTTCCTCTCCAATCACTTTTTTTATTATCTAGATAAGGACTTCTATTTTTTGTATTTTAATAATTCTAGCTATTCAAGGCTATAATATGGATGAGGTGTTCTAGATTGAAACTGGATAGATCATATTGGGGTGATAAAAAAGGGATTTAAAAGACTAAGAGTGGATCAAAATTGTGAAAATGATCATAATTTTCATTATATCTGTCATAAATAAAAACTATGACAAAATCACTTGAATCATTCTAAGGAATGTGTTAATAATAATAATAACAGCTATATATAATGATTACTATAATATTGATTAAGAGTTGTTACAAAATGAAAAACTATAAGGGGGAATTAAAACAAGCCATTTCCTATTGAATTTTTGGAATAGGAAAATATGATGATAAGAACTTGCATTACACTCTTATTATAAGCTAATAATTCATTTTTTCCTATTGGACAAAAGATCGATCTGTATGATACAATCAAATTGTGGTGGGTATAGTTTAGTGGTAAAAGTGTGATTCGTTCTATCATTATATTCATAGAGTTAAAGGATCTTTCAACTCTTGTCTATATTTTGAAAAAACTCTATTTCTATACAGGTTCCAAACCTCTCCTATGAATACCCTGGTTCAGGAAAGGAATTGTATACATTCTCATAATTTGGGTCTGGAATGATAAAAGGACCATATTTTCCATTCCATCCAAGCTTGTGAAATAGAATGTAGAATGTTTTCAAGGATTAGACCAATCGATCTAATCGGATCAATCAAAGATTCATGGATATCAAAAGATTATTTTTCATCATAACTAAATGTTCAATAGCAAAAGTTGGAGTCAAATAGATAGATAACAGTGACTTTAGTTTACTTGAGTCACCGTGATTTTGTTTGAGCTCGGTGGAATTTGATTTCCTCTAGGATCGCAATAAGTAGAAATAGGGAACGAAGTAATTAGAAACATTCTTTAGTTATTTCAATCTTATCTTTCTATAGGGATCATCTATCAAGTGAATAGGTATTCCCCATTTAAGGTTGTTCACCTGGAGTAAAAAGGAAAGAAAAAACTACAAATAAACTAACATAGATGTTATGGAATAGAGCAAAAATAGATTTTTGATGATAAAGTAAAAAAATAAAATTGAATTTTCCTTTTTTATTCACAAAGATTTTATTTTATTTTATATGAAAAATCATTTTTCATTACCTCCCTTTCTATCTCTCTGCCATGAAGGAGCCAAATGAAATGAAATTTTCATATTTGGTTCTGAATTAGAGGCGTTAATCAACATCAACTATAACCCCTAGCCTTCCAAGCTAACGATGCGGGTTCGATTCCCGCTACCTACTCATTCATATCCCTTATTCAAAATATTTTTTGAATGTCAACTTCTTTCTCATTCACATGAATTTTTTATGTCCATGTTACATCTCTATTCTTTCTCTTTCTTTCTCAAATCTTGTCATGGATGGAGAAAAAATTAGATTTTTTTAACGATAAAGTATTTCAAGGAATAATGAAAATAAAGTGTCCATCATCTAATGGATAGGAAAGAGGTCTTCTAAACCTTAGGTATAGGTTCAAATCCTATTGGACACAATAATCCGTTGTGCTTGTAAATGTTGCAAAGTGGTTATTAAGCTCTTCTATCCTGTTCCGAGCAATTTATTAAATAGAGAAATTTATTTTTGTTCTCCGAGAAGAAAAAGTTTGATATTTTCTTGAACAACTTGTTTTAAAAGATCTTCTGCTCGTTCCGTGAATGTCCCAGTAGAACGTATAATTTCTCCAAATTGGGGTTTCTTATTTACTAAATAATCTTGCAGCTTAAGGATAAATTTTTTCACTTGTACAATCTCTAATACATCTAGATATCCATTCGTTCCAGTATAAATCATAGCTATTTATTCTTCCACTGTCAGGATCTGATTGAGATTGTTTGAGGAACTCGCATTGACCTCTTGCCAATTGATCTTGAGTAGCTTTATCAAGATCAGAAGCAAATTGTGCAAAAGCTTCTAATTCTGCAAGTTGGGCTACCACTAATTTTAATTTTCCAGCTACTTGTTTCATAGCTTTCATCTGAGCTGCGAATCCTACTCTAGATACGAAAAGACCAACATTAATGGCAGGTTGAATTCCTGCATTGAATAAATCAGCTAATAAGAAGATTTGTCCATCGGTAATGGAAATTACTTTAGTGGGGATATAAGCTGAGACATCTCCAGCTTGAGTCTCCACTATTGATAAAGCAATCAAACTCCCTCCACCTAACTAAGAATTTAATTTAGTTGCTCTTGCCCATAAACAAGAATATAAATAGAAAACATCTCCTGGATAAGCTTCCCGGCTAGGTGGTCTTCTTAATAGAAGAGACATTTGGTGATAATGCTGTGCTTGTTTGGAAAGATCATTGTAAATGATTGATGTACATAAAGTATTCGGCTAAAGCAGCTCTTGAATAAGGAGCAAGTTATTGTAATGTAGCAGGAGAATCCACAGTTTCTACTACCACAATGCTATACTCCATTGCACCATGTTTTTGGAATGTATTAACTACCTGAGCTACAGAAGAAGCTTTTTGACCAATAGTGACATAAACACATATTACATTCTATTTTTTTTAATTTATAATCGTATCTGTAGCTACTACTATCTTACCGGTCTGTCTATCGTCAATAATCAATTCTCGCTGACCACATCCTATAGGAATCATAGAATCAATAGAAATAAGACCTGTTTGAAGAGGTTCATATACAGAATGTCTTGAAATAATACCTGGGGCAGGAGATTTGATCAATCAAGATTCAGAAGATGAAATCTTGCCCTTACCATCAATAGGTCGAGCTAGCACATTTACAACTCGACCCAAAAAAGCATCACTTACTAGTATCTAAGCAATTTTTCCTATTGCTCTCATAGAACTTCCCTCTTGTATCATCAAGCCATCACCCATTAATACAGTTCCAACATTATCTGATTCTAGATTTAGGGAAATGCCTACTATACCATCTACAAATTCTACTAGTTCCGCTGCCATTACTTTATCAAGACCATGAATATGAGCAATGCCATCTCCTACTTGAAGTACAGTGCCAATATTAATAACTTTTACCTCATTATTATATTGTTCAATTTGTTTACGTATCATACTACTGATTTCATCGGGTCGAATAGTTACCATTAACACTAGTTAATTCTCTTTTTAAAAATAAGACCTACTCTATATTTTTTTTTAATAATATTAATATATATATGTAATGTTAATCAGTTATGTTTCTCATGGCTATAAGCAGGTCGATATTATGATCGATCATACATAAATGTAACTTGCTATTCAAATGACTATTCAGAGTTCCTAGAGCTCTTTGGACAACTTGGTGAGAAATTTGTTGTCGAACCTATTCAATTACTCTTTGTTGTTCAAAGTGAATGGTCTCATTCTTTAAATTCTCTAATTGTTTCAAATTAATAGCAGCAACATTGATAAGTTCCTCTTTTTCTTGTTCTATTTGAGAGTATCCATTTACCCAAATTTTGCACACTTGCCTTTCTACTTCCCATAAGCGAGCCCGAGCTTGCTCAAGCTGATTAGCAGCTCCTTTACATAGTTCTTTAGAATTCTGAATAGTACTCAATATTTCCTGTTTATAGTTATCTAATAGATTACTTAATAAAAGTAGATTATCTATTCATAAGTTGAATGAATGAATAATCTCTTCCCAAACCAAACATGAACCTTTCGATTCATTCGGCTCTCCCACTCGGCTTTTTTTTACAACATTATAAATCTTTTTTTTTTACCAAGCCCACCCTTTTCGTTCATATTATGTAAAAATAAGATCAATCTATCAAAGACCAAAATCTACGAAGGGCTCTTTTGCCAAAAGGAATTTTTTATTATCAACAAAGTTGTTCTTTTCTCTTCTTTTTTCTCTTCTTTTTTTCTTTTCATTCGTATTTATTTCCTCTTTACTTTTTCTTGAAAAAAAATCCTTCTGTGTAGGTCGTTGGTTCCACATTTAAACCAAAAAAATTGGATGGGAGATTAGGACTATTTTTCAGTAGATAGGTTGAATAATTCCATTGATATGAATGTTATATATTGGATCAACCTCCAACTATGCCTTTGAACCAATCTCATATTAGCACAGTGGTGGAAAGAGTACCTAGTTGTGCTTGGACTTCAAGTAGTTTAGCTTTAACCATTCTAAATATTTTCTTTTGTTGGTTGGGATTGGTAGGAAAAATTTCCCAATCAATTACGAAATGCTATAGTTCTTCCATATTTCTTTTTTCCCCTTTAGAAGTAATTCGTTGAGATCATGAACTTTTATATCTACTTTGTGCAGTTGGTTGGACCTAGCTAGATTATTCAAATATACAACTAGCACACACTCCCTTTCTGAAATAGATCAGTACACCAAGCACCACACTAAGATTTATTATATTTGTCTCTAAAATATTGGTATTTAACCCGAAACCCTCAGCGGAGGGTAAATAAATTAGGGAAATGAAAGAATCAGTTACATTTTTCATACACTCTCCACTCATAAATAAGGATACTTTTACAAAGTTTTTTCTCTACCTCAATTCTACTATTATTCCAGTTCTAGATAAGCAAATTTCAAGTACTTAGTAAGTCCCAGGTCCTGCATAACAATAAATAAGGATACAATTAGAAAAAAACAACTTTTTTGATCTATCTACTTCTTCAAGTGTCACAAATCTTTCTAGCCAAAATAAGTGAAGTATAAGTTTATTATTTTGGATCAACCCCTCCCCTATTGGCTGAACAAAAAAATTCATAGGGGAGGCTACTTAAAATCCCAAAGGGTATAGATTTTGGTCTTCGAGATCAAACAAATGGATTAGCAAATAAAAGTTCTAGAGCTACAACTAATCCATAAATAGTTAAAGCTTCCATAAAAGCTAAACTTAGCAGTAAGGTACCTCATATTTTACCCTCCGCCTCTGGTTGTCTCGCAATACCTTCAATAGCTTATCCTGCAGCAGTGCCTTGACCAATGCCAGGTCCAATAGAAGCAAGACCTACGAATAATCTAGTAACAATAACAGAAGCAACAGAAATTAAAGGATTCATGGAAATCTCCTCTTACTAAGGTTGATAAATGGTGGATAATATGATAGTTTTATCTATTGATTTGATTGTTCACGTTCAACTAGAGAACAATTTCTTTGAAACAACTAAACTCCAACGAAATGGTATTTAAAATTATGATATTACCAAATAGGTAAATTCTATACCCTGATATTATATTCTTTTTTAGATGAAATAGAGGTAGATTTTTATTCATTTAGAAAATGAAATATTCTGCATAATAGCCTATTTTATTTATGAGTAATTCTAAAAGATATATATATACATAATACAAACTATGTACATAAAATGTATGTATCCCTTCGAGGTGGAAAAATTTATTGTTCTACACCGGGGTACATAGTTTACTCAACTAACTCCCATTAGGAAACCTATTTCATTTTATTATGTAGATATGAACCTACAAATATGATTTATTCTATATATCAATTTTATCAACGGGATTAGTGATCCTAAATCTTTTTACTAAGATCTTAGAGATTAATATTTACATTTATGATTATACAAGAGAGAATCAAAATGGAAAGAACATTTCATGTCTGATACATATAAAATTATGTATGAATTGAAAGTTAGAAAAGACTTAGTGCAAAATTAATGATGACCTTCCATGGATTAGCCTATATAAGCTGCGGCTAGAGTTGCAAAGATTAGAGCTTGTATACCACTTGTAAATAATCCTAGGAACATTATAGGTATAGGTACCACTAAAGGTACTAACGAAACAGGAACGACAACTACCAATTCGTCAACTAATATATTTCCAAAAAGTCAAAAACTAAGTGAGAGGTTTTGTAAAATCTTCTAATATATTTATTGGTAAAAGTATTGGGGTTGGCTGAATATATTTACCAAAATAGCCTAAACCCTTCTTTGTAAGACCTGCATAAAAATAGGCTATTGATGTGAGCAAAGCTAGAGCTACTATAGTATTAATATCATTTGTAGGTGCAGCTAATTCCCCATGGGGTAATTTAATAATTCCCCAAGGAAAAAGAGCACCTGCACAGTTAGAAACAAAGATAAATAGAAACATAGTCCCTATAAAAGAAAACCCAGGGACCATATTCTTCTCCACCAATCTAAGTTCTAGCCAAGTCCCAAACAAATTCAAGAACATATTCCACAAAAATTTCAGCTCCGGTCGGAATTATTTGTGGGTCTCGAACAACTAGAGTAGCTAAACCTAATCAAACAACAATTACAATCCAGGAAGTTATAAGTACCTGTGCATGAACTTGAAATCCCCCTATTTGCCAATAAAAATGCTGACCTACTTCCACACCCGATATCTCATAGAAATGATTCAATGTGTTAATAGGAAATTGTACAATATCCATATTACTCTTTATAAAAATGAACTTCAAAAAGAAATGATTTTGGTTCAATGACCGATTCCTCAATTATTTCACTATCATCAGTCAGGCTACAAAATAAAATAATGGAATGATTATTTGATTGATTAATAAGATTTCTTTATTTCTATAAAAAGATTTTATCTTAATCTATTCTATAAGATTTGGGAATAGTAGCCAACTTAGCTCTATCTTCTCATTTTTTTTTAATTCACTTTTTATATAATTACAGTTCTCTACCCACGCGAATTGCTAAAATTAATTTATTTAGGATCAGTCAGATTGGTCCTCTACCATCATCATTGGCTGGAATTGGGATATCCACGAGATCTGGGTCACAATCTGTATCAACTAAGCAAATTGTTGGAATACCTAAAGTTCTACATTCCTAAATAGCAGTATATTCTCCTTTTTGATTGAGAATTATTACAATATCAGGCAATTTTGTCATGTATCTAATACCACCTAGATCTTCCTACAATTTGTTCAATTCTCTATTGAGTATTGCTGCTTCATTCTTCGTAAATTGATCAAATCCTCCTATATTTTTTTTTCGTTAAATTTTTCAATTTTTCAAGTCTTGTTTTTGTAGTAAACCAATTAGTTAACATACCCGCGAGCTATTTTTTATTCACATAATGATATCAAGCTGCTAAAGTAGCTAATTTAGTAGCATCAACTGTTTGATGTTTTGTACCAACTATCATAAATTGTTTTACTCTCTTTGCTCCATCAAACACAAAATCACAGGCTACTGGTAAAAAATGAGAAGTGTAAGTCAAATTTATAATATGACTATTTTTACGTTCTTTAAAAATGTAAGGTGCAGTTTTAGGATTTCATTTTCTAGTCTCATGACCAAAATGAAGTCCTACCTTTACCATCTCAATCAAATTGATGTTCCAATTTTTTTTTGTCATTTTGTTTTTCTTTTTTACTATAAACTGTAATATCAACATTCCAATGGAATGGGTTACATTTAAAAGATTGCTTGCCGTAATATACTTGGTACAAGATATTCATTTCATTTTCTATTTTTATTAGAAAAGAAATCTAACAAGAAATTTATTCATTTATAAAAATTACTTTTTTACTGCTCACACTGATTTTTTCATTTTTAGTAATTTTTTTACTTTTTTTAATCAACTTTTTTTTTTGCTTAACATAAATAGATAAAACAAAGATTTCTTTATATTGATGATCAAAGAAAAAATCTTTCACTTTATTGGTAAATAGATTTTTGTTCCTCGTTCTCGGATCCATTTTGTTGCCTTTTCCCAAATGGTTGAATCTAGTACCGATAGGTATCATTCCCCTGAGAATAACATTTTCCTTCAATCCCTTCAACTAATCAATATGACCTTGAAGAGCGGATTTAGCTAGGACACGAGCAGTTTCCTAAAAACTCACTTCTGATAGAAAACTTTGAGTATTCAGAGATGCCCTTGTCATTCCCAATAAAATGGTTTCATAGTTGATTGTTTTTTCTAGATCATGATCCATTCTTTCTAATTGTGATAATTCAACAAGTTCTCTGGGTAAAAAAACACTACTTACTCCCTTTTCCAAATTTTTATTTTCTGAATTGTCCACATCTACAATTAAAACTTTTGATGTAATTTGGCGCTCAATAATTTCTATATGTTTATCATAAATTTGTACCCACTGGGATCGATAAACCCTTTGAATTTCATTGACCAACTAAGTTTGACTATGCTCCATAGTTATCCTAACACTAATGAATGACCCCCAAAAGTTTCCCAAAAATATTGCCAGGTGCTTGTTCAATTTTTGAAAATATTTTTTTTAAAATTTTTTGATATTAAAGAAGCTGAGTGGTCTTCTGACAATTGTTCAATTTTAGGAAGACCTTGAATTATATCATCAGATTTTAATCTTTCATATAACAGATTTATCAATGTATCTCCTTCGTAAAGAATTTTTCCATAATGACTATTAAGAGTTGCTCCTTAAGTACCCAAATAGGGTTTAGCTAATCTAATGATTAAAGATTCGTCATGAACAACTACAATTTGACTAGATCCTTGGAGTTGTTTATCTTCAGATATTG
The DNA here is from genome assembly GCA_027924645.1 of Cunninghamia lanceolata. Classification (NCBI taxonomy): domain Eukaryota; kingdom Viridiplantae; phylum Streptophyta; class Pinopsida; order Cupressales; family Cupressaceae; genus Cunninghamia; species Cunninghamia lanceolata. Next base: position 30,314,458 of record BSBN01001583.1, read on the forward strand.
ATATACTTTCAAAAAAAATTGTCCAAGGCTAACTATTGGAAATGTTTTTTCAAAAAAATGGGATAAGGAGAAGTATGAATTCAAATTGAAGAAATTAAAAATAATATTCTTGCATGAATCAAATTTATAAATTCCCCTCTTTTCATCCATAAAATAACATTTAGGTACTTGGAAAGTGTTCGATTCATTGTTAGAAATTGAACGTTTATTTAGTAACACTTTTTTATAAGTTATGAAATGGGAGTATGGGAAACGGTTAGCAATACTATGTAAATGACCTAGGAGACCTGACAATTCAATGATTTTTCTATTTGCAACTAACTTTTTGACTATATTAAAACATTTTAAATCATTAAATACAACGATTTACAAAAAATTAGAAGAAGAAAGAACCATAAAAGATTCATCTTTTTTATTCTTGTTAGGGAATGAACAAATAGTCCCCTTACTAAGTGATTTACTTTTATCATTGGAAAAAAAAGAATTAGTTATGGTTCGATCAATTTCAAAATAATTCAATATATTTTCTTTTTCTTTTTCAAAAAAGTTTGAGTCCACTGATTCATGTTTCACTTGATCCACTGAAGAATTCAAAAGTTATTTATGTCTTTTGTGAAGAAGTTTCGTAATATCCACTTGATCTTGATCTTTATAAAATGAAGAAAAAGGTACTACAACAGATTCATATATATTTCCTGATAATACCCATAAATGAGTTGTCTTTAATATAAAATTAGACATAGGGAGACTTTGGTGCAATTCTTCTGTTAGGCCAGAATATATATATTTCTCAACTTTTTCTTTGAAGGGAGGTTTTTTAGCATGAACTTCGACAATAACTTGTTTCGATTCCATGAGTTGATTATTCTGAATGAAAAGCAAACTTTCTGGTAGAATGGTTAAGTTTTGTAGTTTCTCTTTATTATCGATAGTCACATATAAACTATTATGACATATATAAGCAGGATGCCCATGACAAGTACGTGTAGGATAAACCAAATTTTCATTGAATTCAATTTTTCTAGTGAACAGGGCTCGTACATGTTCTGCAATATCACCTGTAAATACTCCACCAATATGAAAAGTCCTTAATGTTAGTTTAGTTTCCAGTTCTCCAATTGATTGGCCTGCAATAATGCCGATTGCTTCTCCTAATTCAATTAAGTTACTATGAGTAGTATTCTGACCATAGCATAATTGACAAATCCAAGATATACTTTTGCAAGTAAAAGGGGTTCATATATATATTGGTTGTGATTGGAAATAATATAATTGATGGGCAAATTTAATCCCAATATCTTGATTGCGTGTGGCAATACATCTCTCGTTTATATATACATCGGCTGCTAATACACGACCAATTAGTGTTTGTAGAACAAATTTATTTTGGATTGTTTCTCTATCTTGAATGAGACTTACAAAAACACCTTGGATAGTACCACAATCTGCTTTATGTACAACGATGTGTTGTACTACTTCAACAAGTCTACGTGTGAGGTATCCAACATCTGTTGTTCATATAGAAGTATCCACAACTCCTTTATGAGCACCATAACATGAAATAATATATTCCATTAAAGAACCTAGTTGAGACAAGTGCATAGGTTCCTATTTACTACTTTTATAACAATTATTTTAGCTTTCAAATTAGGTAGAGCACTGTATTCATAATTTGGTCAATTATTCTTATCTAGGAAAGAGAATGGCCTAGCCAGGTACTGGCCAGGCTAGAGAAATAAAAAAATTGTTTGGAACAGAATAAAGAAATACATTTGGATTCTCACAAATGTTGGTCTTTATTTAGTGAAATGCTATATTCATTTTATATCTCCCATCTCGAAGAGATGGCTGAGTGGACTAAAGCAGTGGATTGCTAATCCTTTGTACAGACTATCTGTACCGAGGGTTCGAATCCCTCTCTCTCCATTCAGTCACTTGAGATGACTCCTCAAAATCTATAGAAATAGGTATTTTTACAAAACCTACTTTCTAATCTTTTTTCATGACTATTCTTTACGCCTAGGATTCCATCTTGGATCGTTTGATAGGAATATGAAGATAAAGAGAAACAAAAAATATAACTACTATGTAAACGAACAACTTCAGAGTAAGCATTATGTAATCTCCGGGATTCTTATTAGAATTACAACACAATAGATAATCAATCTTTGTATCATATATTGGTACTTCAAGACCAAGCAATAGTATCTAATAAAAAAGAAGAAAAAAATGATATGATTTTTATCTCCACACATGATGTGGAGATCAAATTGAAAAAAAAAAGCACACACATAGAGTCAAAATTGAATATATTTTGTTTCTCTTTTCCTCTTTTCTTGAGATTGAACAGGATAAATAGGAACTCAAGTACTAATTAAACTATCCTAAACGAGTTTAGGATTATCACAATAATATCTACTTTTTAAACAAAAAGTAGAAACAAGTATATAAATTGTCTAAAATAGAAGAGACATTGGAATACATAGACAAATTCTCTCCCTTACTCATTCTTTTAATAAATCTTATAGATATGTCCTTTATTAATAAGAATAACATATTCTAATCAATATCTAATAACCCGAACTCCAATTGTGATGGAGTTGATATTTACTAATCCGAGGTATTTTGATCTGTTGAGAATCATAATAGAATTGATGTCCCACAAAATAAGCATCAGAACAAGGAAAAAGAGTTATACATCAATTTGGTTATTGAAAGTGAACTTTTTCCTTGTTTTGATGCTTATTAAAGAACTTGGTTCTATGAATATTCTATAGTGATCCAAAATATTTCCTAGATTATGTTAGAATGAGATTTAACAAACAATATTCAACGTATTGGGGCTCATTTATACACTAATTTTTTCCTCCCATTCGAACTTATTTCTATAATTCTTCTAGTTTCTCTTATAGGATCTATTACTATAGCTCGGTGAGAAGAAACAGTTTGAAAAGTTGCAAATCAAAGCTCTTGTGCTTATTAGTTGCATAAATATGTTGTTTTATCTTCATAGATCGTGAAGGAATCATTTTCTTCTTTCGATAATGGAAAATTAGAAACTTATTATAACTTTTGTTTGTATCTAAAGAGGTTAAGGTATGAGGAGTTCCTCTATTATGCTTGAACATGCACTTATTTTACGTGCTTATTTATTCTCTATCGGTATTTATGGCCTAGTAACAAGTCGAAACATGGTTAAAGCACTTATGTGTCTTGAGCTAATACTGAATGTGGTTAATTTAAATCTAGTTACATTCTTAGATTATTTTGATAGTAGGCAAGTAAAGGGAGATATCTTCTCAATCTTTGTTTTATCTATTGTTGCTGTTGAAGCAGTTATTGGATTAGCTATTGTTCTGGCAATATATCGTAACAGAAAATCAACTCGTATTGATCAATTTAATTTGTCAAAATGGTAATGGAGTCTATTAAGATCTCCATATGAGGAATTTTTATACCTATTCCTATTCAAATAGACACTAGGCCTATCAAAAATAGATCTAGATCTCTCTTTTATCTTTATTTTATAGAGATTTATTTACGATCAATCAAGAGCATAATTCATATTTAACTCATTATCCAAATGATCTGTCTAACATGATTAGACCAAATTCGGTAAAATCTGGAGAGGTGAAAGGTAGACAAATTTGTCTCTTTTATAAAATAAACAAATAGAATCCGAATCTATCCATTATATCACTTATAAGACAATTATTGATTTGCTTGATATTCATCATATATCGTCATTGGCCATATAGTGAAAAATCTTATTCAATCAAAAACTTTTTATATAATAACTAATGGAGTTCTTAGATCCAATGGCACATTCAGTTGAAATTTATGATACATGTATTGGTTGTACCCAGTGTGTATGAGCATGTCCCATAGATGTATTAGAAATGATACCTTGGGAAGGATGTAAAGCTAAGCAAATTGCTTCTGCTCCAAGAACAGAAGATTGTGTAGGTTGTAAGAGGTGTGAATTAGCTTGTCCAATGGATTTCTTGAGTGTATGTGTTTATTTATGGCATGAAACAACTCGTAGTATGGGTCTATCTTACTGATCCATAAAAATAATAAAAATAGTTAGATCCATCCCATACATATTTTTCATTCTTGATTTCCTCTTTCACTGATCAAACCCCATACTTGACCCAAAATTGAAAGCATGGGTTTTGATATTGAAAGTCTCTTTTCTCTTCATTATGAGTAATTTACCTTGGTTAACAATAATTGTTATTTTGCCCATATCTGCGGGGTTATTAATCCCATTATTTCCCCATAAAGGAAATAAAATGATTCGATGGTGTACTCTAGGTATTTACTCATTAGATCTCCTTTTAATGACCTATATATTCCGTTATCATTATAATTTTGATAATTCATTAATCCAATTGGAAGTGGATTATAACTGGCTAAATCTTATCCATTTCCATTGGAAACTGGGAATTGATGGATTTTCCATTGGACTTATTTTATTAATGGGGTTTGTAACTACTTTAGCTACTTTAGCTACTTGGCTAGTTACTCGAAATCCATGATTATTGCATTTCTTGATGTTGGCAATGTACAGTGGCCAATTGGGATTATTTGCTTCTCGAGATATTCTACTTTTCTTTCTCATGTGGGAGTTGGAACTAATTCCTTGTTTACCTACTTTTATCCATGTGGGGGGGAAAAGACATCTATATTCAGCCTCGAAATTTCTTTTGTATATTGCGGGTGGTTCCAGTTTTATCTTAATGGGAGCTTTAAGTATGGGTCTCTATGGATCTCATAGACCAACATTTGATTTTGAACTATTAGCTAAAAAAGATTATCCCATCACACTTGAAATAATATTCTATTTAGGGTTTTTGATTTCTTATGCAATAATCTTCCCTATACATACCTGGTTACCAAATACTCATGGGGAAGCATGTTACAGTACATGTATGCTTTTGGCCAGAGTTCTATTGAAAATGGGAGGATATGAGTTGATTCGGATCAATATGGAATTGCTACCTCATGCTCATTCTTTGTTTTCACCATGGTTGATAATAATAGGAGCAATGCAAATTATCTATGCAGCTCTAACTTCTATGGGTCAATGCAATTTGAAAAGAAGGATAGCCTATTCATCAATATCTCATATGGGTTTTGTAATTATAGGAATTGGTTCCATGACATATACAGGTCTCAATGGAGCCATTTTGCAAATGATTTCTCATGGATTGATTGGTGCTGCACTTTTTTTCTTGGTAGGAACAAGTTATGATAGGATATGTACTCTTTTCCTTGATGAAATGGGAGGAATCGCTATACCAATACCTAAAATCTTTACTATGTTTAGTAGTTTTTCAATGGATTCTCTTGCATCGCTAAGAATGAGTAGTTTTGTAGCAGAATTTATGATATTTTTGGGAATAATTACTAGTCAGAAATATTCCTTGAGCTTTCGGATCATCATTACTGCAATAGCGGCAATTGGAATGATATTAACTCCCATTTATTTCTTATCTATGTTACATCGAATGTTCTATGGATATAAGGTTTTGAATGCCCTAAATCCTAATTTTAAGGATTCGAGACCACGCAAAAATTTTTTTTTGATCTGTCTTTTTCTATCAATCATAGGTATTGGTCTTTACCCCAATCTAGTTCTATTTTTATATAATGCTAAGGTAGAAGCTATTTTATCTCAATCTTTCTATTAATCATTAATAGAATTAAATAGAGAAAATTGTTCTTTAGTTCAAGTTATTTCAAGTAGTGATTTTCTACGACACCCTTTGAAATAACTTGGATGAACTCCCTATTTATTTAATAGCATAGAATCACTATATTGAATCTATCCTACTAAAATCCGTCTTTTCTTTTTCAATTTTTATCTACTAAATCAACCATCCATAGCTGTGTAACCCTATTCCTAATAGATCAACTCCCAAATAGCAAATCCAAACTAAAAAAAATCCTAGAGAAGCCACAATTGCTGGTTTCTCCCCTTTCCAACCCCTGTTGATTCTAGTATGTAGATAAATTGCAAATATAATCCAAGTAATTAATGCCCAAGTCTCTTTTGGATCCGAGCTCCAATAAGATCCCCATGCTTCGTTGGCCCATACTGCCCTAGAAAGTATACCTATAGTTAAAAGAGAAAATCCTAGACCAATGGCACGATAATTCCAATTATCTAATTGGTGAGTTGATTTCCATTTACAATAATTTGTAAATGGAAAGAAAAAAGTATGTTTCAATTCCTTTTTTTCTTGGTCATGTGAATATCCATTTTTATTGAAAAGAAAGGAACGTAAAAAGGTCTTGTTCACACTAAGAATAATCTTTCGATTTATTTCAAACGTAATGACCAAAAAAGCTATTGATGATAGGGATCCACATAAAAGAGTTGCATAACTGAGCAATATCATACTTACATGCATCATTAACCAATGAGATTGTAAAGCGGGTACTAATATTGCAAAATGCTGCATTTTATCCAGAAGAACTAAAGTAACAAAACCATGAGTTAACATAGCACTTGGCACAGTGATTGCACCCAACCACCAAGCATCTTGGCCTCATACTTCTATAACTATATGAATCATGGAGGAAGTCCATGAAAGGAACATGAATGACTCATACAAATTACTTAACGGTAAATGCCCCGAATAGAGTGAACGAGTAACTAATACTCCTGTTATACAAATACATGTCACTATCATGCCCTTTCTTCCGAAATTACTTAGTTCTTCACTTTGATAAATTAAGGTTCCCCAATAAATGAGAGTGACAACAAAAGTAAGAGAAAAAGAGACATGAGCTGATATATGTTCTAGAGTTATGAATATTATAATAAACCCATTTATTAATTTGATTTTAAATAGGATTCATAAGAGAAAGATAAAATTGACTGATATGTCATCAATCATACTGACATTGATTGAACAATGATAGTAATTTACTTATATAGGTAATCCATAAGTAATCTATAGGGATTTTATATGGAAGGGATTGAATCCATAGTATCTTATTACCGAGAATGCCGCCACTCAGATTCAAACCGAGATGCTCTAGCACCACTTCCTAAGAGCAGTGTGTCTACCAATTTCACCATGGCGGCTTGGTATTGTTTTGTTACTTGTTTTGTTACTGTATTAGACTATTTTCCTAAGATTGTCAATGCAAATATTTAGAAAAGAGCATTTTCTAAATTCAATGCCTGAATTTACATTCAGACTTTGAATTTAGAAATGTGATGTTGGTCATTATAATGGAGTATGGCGCAGTTTGGTAGCATGCCATCTTGGGGTGGTGGAGGTCGTGGGTTCAAATCCTGCTGCTCCGAAACGAATGGTAAACAAGATCGTGTAGATCTAAGACGTTCTGTCATTGAACATTAATATATTCTTATTTGTTTCGAAGGTTTCTATAGGAGATGTATTATTTCTAAATTCCTATAGAAACAACATTGCTAATAAGAACAAATTATGAAAAGCAATGCAAGTACCTTCATAAATACCATCATAAAATAAACTAATGTTATAAAAAAATCTATACATATGAGTATTATAGACTTTATGAATCTATTTACTTCTGTAAATACTTTTTTATAGTATTATAAACAATTTTCAAATTATTAAAAATAATTTGAGAATAGATAATAAGAGGTTTACACAATTGAATCAGATCTTTAAAAATAATTTTAGAAGAGATAATAAGAGATTTACACAATTGAATCAGATGTTTCTTCAATTGAATTAGATGTTTCTTCAATTGAATCAAATGTTTCTCCGATTTGGCAAATTCTTCTACCTTTTTGAGGTATTCTCTCAATGTTACCAAGTATTCATTTATTCTTTTTGGTAACATCTTAATTATGAAAGATGGACAGTTTTTTAATATCGAGTGCCCGATATAACACAAAGTACTATATAATTTGCTATATACATAATGAAATGTATTACTAATTAAATTACACAAAGAAGAATATACATAATAAAAAGGATAACATACATAATAAAATGTAGGCTTTATATATTTTTTCCACTTTTTAGATACATATTTTCCTATTTTTTACCAAAAAGTCTTCCGTTTACGTGAACGAAACGGAAGCTTCTTTGTAAGTTTCTTTATAAGTTTCCTTATAAAATTGAGAACTTTTTTAATAACTTCATCCCATGGGGATGGAGATTGATGAGAAGAAATGCTACAAAAAGAGTCCATTTGAGACAAAGTTATGGAGTCCATTTTTGTATCCTTTGCCTCATTCATGCTACAAAAAGAGCCCATTTGAGACGAAGTTATGGAGTCCATTTTTGTATCCTTTACCTCATTCATAGTTTCATTTCGTTCAAAAAGAAATGAATGTTTTGTACCTTTTGTACCTAATAATAAATAGAATCTTTTTCCCAGATCTTGAAGAATCTCTCTTATTGAAGAAAAACTATGTTTTATAGGAAAAAAAATATTTTGAATATGGTCCCAATGATCTATATTGGGATACATGCATACCCTCAACATAACAGATCGACTACCATTATTGGTATTCCACCAATATCTATTCATGCAAATAAGATCTTCTAATCGATAATGAGGCCAAAGAAAACGTCTTATCTTTTGCCTTGTATCTATGATCAGATTTTCATCTTTTTCCATGAAACCTTCGTCATTTTCTATTTCTTTACTATTTGACAATCCTCTATTTTTATTTAAATTGTTTTCTAGATTCAAAAGATTCAAAATTCGAAATTCTCTACGACGTCTTGGAAGAAAAATATCTTCGAAAAGGAGAGAACTTGAAATTTTTTCATTTACATCCTCAATAGCTTTTCGCCGTTCAGATCTATCAAAAAGATTTACATCAATCTCTTTCTTCTTTAAAGAAAAGACTTGCAATTTTATAGATCAAGAATCAGTCATTAAAGTACGCCGATAGAAGTGGCATAGACCATCATCTTTCATTCACAAAAATTCTAAAAAAATCATGCTTCTTGAAGGAACTTTTCAGATACAAAATAATTTCAACTAATTCCAAGTCAAGTTCCCTGTTTTGCAAATATAGTTTAGCTAGTTGGGATATAGCAACCCTATTGCCAATTTCTTTTTGTCTAAGAAACGAGATACATTTCTACCCTTGGAAAGCCAAGGACCTAGTGGCAATTTTTACAGCTTGTATTTGATTGCCCATTTGCGAATATTTTTTGCCATTTCTTGATATTCCAATTTCTCTTTTTTCCTTTTTCGTCTCATTTCTCATTCTTCTTGTTCTTTTCTATTTTCTATTTCATGCTTTTGTTCTTTTCTTTGTTCTTTTCTCTATTTTTTTTCTTTTTCTATTTGGCTATTCTCTTCTTGTGTTATTTCTTCCTGTATTTCAGTTTGGTTTTCTTTATTGTTGAATGTAGAATCCAATTGAAATTTAACTTCATCCCAAGCACTTTTATAAGCTGCTGAATTCTTTTTAGCATCTAGTTTCAAAATCTTGTTTTTTATTTCTATTCGTAATAACTCCTTTTCCGTATTTATTTTTTCCATATTTATTTTGCTATGATAAAGATCCTTAAAGTCTCGAACTAGAAAATCATTTGTTCTAGTTTTATGTTTTCTAATTCTACGCTCTTTTTCTCTTTTAGCTCTTTCATCTCGTTGAGCAACACGTTTTTCAATTCATTTAGCTTTCTTTGCTTGTATATGTTCTTTTCTTTTGTTCTTAATTTTTAGTTGTTTCTCTTTTCATCTCTATTGATCCTCTCTCTTGAATGTCTTTTTAAGTTTTTTCACCTCTTTTGGAGTCGTTGCCAATTCAAGTTTTTGAATTCTTTCCTCCTTTCGTCTCTATCTTTCCTTCCTTTTCATTTCTTTTTCTTCTTTAAGAAGGTGTTCTTTTGCAAGTTTTCTTTTCCTTTCCTCTACTTGTTTCTTGAGACTTTTGATCACAAAATCATCAACATCAAAGTCTTCTGCTACTTCAATCTCTTGAAATTGCCACATATATTCAATATGTTTTTTGATTATTTCCTGAGGAAATAGGTCATCAAGTCTTTTTGCATTCTTTACTCTTCTTATAACATATGGGAACAACTAGAATTGGAATTTGTAATACAAATTTTCCTTAGTTGTCGAGGAATCATAATCCTTCTGATTTTTGTTTTTGGAGTAATCGGAACCCTTCTTCCTTCTTTGAAATTTTGTAATAATTCTATGGTCTAGTTTCGGTATATTTTGTACTGTCCGTCTGTGATTATCCTCTTTCATATGATCTAGATAACTATATGCTAAAAGATTATATATGTGACATTTGATCCTATTTTTGAGCCATCTAAGAAAAGATGCAAAATGTTTCTCTCCCAAAAAAGATGCAAATTCACTCCATCCCAATTGGTTACCGATTACATTTTTCTTTTTCTATGGTGCTATTTTGTAGCCAGCACACCATTTTAACCATTGTTTCTAATCTTTAACCCTTAAGTCTTGAGGCTCTTTCCAATATTCCTTGTAAATATAAAAATTCGTTTACATCTTTTTTGATTAAAGGAGACGATGCTCTGGATTTTAATAAATCCTTCGCAAAGGACCCCTTCATATTTCTTATTTGTTGCCATATTTTGTGAAATACATATGCTTGGGAAATTTTTTCGGAATGGTTGTTCTTTTTGATAATTGGATTGATAATTCTATTTCTATTTGAAATGAATATTTTTCTAGTTGCTTCAATATTTTGACTCAATTGCATGTAAAATTGCAAAATTGACTCGATGAGATTTAAAATAGTGATTTTATTTAACCCGATGAGATTCAAAATGCTTATATTGAGATCAATAAGTGTTAGTTTCACCCTAAAATGAAGAAATATCATAAAATAGGGCAATTTCTTCCTAATGAATCGAGTGGTTTTCTTTTGGAAAATAGAACCCCAAATTTTGGTTCGAGCCCACTCTTTTTTCAATCTAGATTTTATGTCAGGAGAAGGTTGATCCATTTTATTTTTCAAATCATCTTGCAACCTTTTATAAATATCTAGATTAAATAGATACTCTTCATTCATCTACTTAATTCGATCATTGTGCTTGTCCAATCATCTAGATCTTCTAGATCAATATCTGGTTCGATCTGCATTGAAAATGGTCCTAATGGATCTTACACAACCTCTATAGAAAATTTAATATCAGGCGTAGGCCTAGTCCGAATCATTACAGGAAGCTTGTCATTTGTTTAAATATTTTTAGTACTCCTAGTATCTGATCAAAGTTTAGATTTGTTCATCTTTACTTTCATCTTTTCTGAGCAAAGCAGTTCTATCAATTCTATCCATTGGTGGATAGGTTTCATCGATTCTTTCATCCATTCAATAATAGGGTTTATGCATTCGATAATAGCTTTTGCTCGATGGGACATATAATTCCAAATACATTTGGCAATAGGTTTCCAAAAAGAAGGCACTTTTGCTAGATTTCTGAAAGGTAATTCATTTTCGGTTCCATACAAAGATAAGAAACTAGTTGTTTTGTTGTCAGTGTCAGTAGATTGCGGTTTAGATTCATACCAAGGTCTCAAGTGAAAGGGATATACAATCTTGATTTGAATACCTTCCTTTACATAATCTTTTACCCAATCTTTAGGGACATCTGCGTCTGTCAACTCATACCCATCATAGTTGCATTTGAGATAAAATTCCTTACTCAAGTGGTACCAATCTTGTTCCCATTCGGGAACCTAAAATAATAAACTATGACCAACATTTTTAGCTATTATCAGTAAAGGGAAATAGATTCATTTTCTAAGATATGCATGAGTGTACAAGACACTAGCTCTTAGATAGTGAAATACTTCCCAATCGAAGCCCTGTTGTAATTAACGACGCTGATCTTCTTTTCTTTTTTGTCTTCTATCGACAAATTTGTCAAAAGATCTTAGGAGTCTTGAAATTGTAATCTCCTCTTTAGCTGCTTTAGGGTCAGGTTTGCGATGTGGTTTTTGAGTCATCTCCTTTAGTCTCTGGAAAAGAATCATCTGCAGTCTCAATGTCCAATTGTTCACCACTGAAACTTTACGTCTTTGAAAATGAACGGCTCCTGTGACTAGAAGTCTACGGAAATCTCCTTCATATGGAAAACTAAAGACATGTATGTCTTTTGTTACCAAGTCGTCTTCTTTGTCTTCCCCATCCTTTGATTCTTCTTTTTCTTGATCTATTTCTTGCTCTTGAACTCATTGTTGTTCTTCAGTTCTTTTGTCCTCGTCTTTGAAAAATTCAAGGAATCCTTTCAAAAATCCTTTTCCTTTTCACTCTTCTTTATCTTCTATTTCCCTTATTTTTTCAACAGGCTTTATAATGATTAAATGTCGAGCTCTTTTTGGATGAGTTTCGAGAAGATCTTTGATAGCCATAACATCATGATTACCCGATACTATCACGGGTGGTGATTTAGGCACAATAAATCTATTAAAATCTTGAATTTGAGGTTCATAATCATTAACAATGGGGTTTTCCTTGAATTCCATGATTTTTTTATAAAGAACAAAAAAATCTTTATAATAAGCAATATCTTCATCAAAAATATTTTGATTTTTCTGTTCAGTACCTTCTTCTTCAGAAGGAAGATCCTCATCTGAAATCTCTTCAGGAATCTTTTTAACATTCATAGATACTAGAGAATTTGGAAGTTTTTTTGAACTCATTAAAAAAAATCACTCACAAAGAAAAGCCTGATCTATAGGAAGAACATTAAGAAGCAATTGCCATTTCATACCCATGGTTTGAAGGAAAATATTCAACAAATAATTAGTGACTATTTTTTTTATCACAAGAAGCGATTTCTAGCTCTATTTTTCTATTTATATCCGCTGGGGCCAATATTTTCAAAACATATTCCAATGAATCTTTTAGATAGATTTTGTCAAATATTGTGAATAAATTTTTCAATGCAACCTCATCCAAAAACGTTCTTGCTTCTTGTTCTTCCAGTAAGAATATACGGATTTTATCAAGCCACCACTTCAAAATAATATTCAATTTATCATTTTGTGGTCAAATGACTTTCTCCCTATTTTTTGGTCGAATGAATGAAATTTGATCAAGTTGATTGGTAGAATCATCGTTCTTCGATTGTGATTGTTGATGCTTTTGCAATTCCTCGGTAGAGTTATCTGGAGGTAACATCCATGGTTATTTAAATTGATTCATTGAACCACAGAATGGCCCAATCAGTAAAGGGTCATGTACTTATGGAAGATACTCTCCACTTTTGGTTCTCGAAAATTAAACCCTTTTTTCTATAACATCTACAAGAGGAGACCCATTGCTTAAAGCTCTAACTCAGTCTTCAAGCTCTTCGCCTACATAATATCTTCTCTCTAGTTTTGTAACTATACATTCATCAAAGTCATCCTAATTTAGACCAGGACTTTCATTGCCCAAGTTTACCATTTTCACAAAGAAAGACATATTGGGTGGGGCTGTGAAGGATATTCTTTGACATCCATCACTTAGACAAAGATCGAAGAAATATTCAGTGACTTGGCTCTTCACAAGGCCATGAAGAATGAATTTCCCTATACCAACATATTGTAGGGATTGATTAAATCGATGATAATAAAAAAATATTGATGGCCATGGTTTTATCATAAAATTTGATAAAACTGAATCTATTTTTGTGTCCTTTAGAGACATCCCTCTTTTGATTTTATTCAAAATAGAAGAAATAGAAATGGATTTAGAAGCTTTCTTAGAAGCTATCTTCTTAAAAGATAATTTATTAATTTTATTTCTACTTGTCTTTTTCTTAAGGTTGAATTCTGCCATTTCCTCTGGTTTCTCTTCTAGAGGACCCTAAAGAAAGGATCTTTGGTCATTCCATTTAGTAATGAAAAATGTTGGGTTTCTACCATAACATGTGACCATAAAGTAACCAAAGAAAATAACTTGGAAAGTGAAAGCAAAAAGCCTTCTTTTTTTTGCTAAATTGAAAGGTGAATCACGTTCCACACATGAACAGAATATTTTTGTAACTTTGACAAATAGAATTTGTCCGCTCAACCATCCGGCTGTGGTGCTTAGCAGAAATAAAAGGTTTCTGCTATATCTAAATAGCATCATGTTTACTAATCTTGTATACACAAATCTACTGAAAAGGGCAAGATTAAGCAATTGTAGAGTTACTCCAAGAAAAAACTCTATTCCTAGATTGTTAACCCCAGGCAACAATAGATTGAAGGAGAATAACCTAATCAAAGGAAAGAAAAAGACTAGTACAAACATTAGATTCATCACATGAGGTTTGTATATCGATGTATAAATAGGGCAAAGATAGATGGATGAGAAGACTATAAGTTGTCCTACAAAAGAACCGCTAAGAATCAATTTTCACGTAGGAATTTGATGCAGCACACAACATACACTCAACAGAATTGTGCCATTAAACATGAGAAACAAAAATTTGGAAGCTGAAACATAACAAAATTTCTATTCCTCAACTCTGCTGCTACAATGAGAGAAAACTCTCTTATATCTAAGAAAACAAAAAAAAAAAAAAATTACCTTTTTTGGCAGATTTCAACAATTGTCAGATTTTACCATTTTAGGTAATTTTACAATCATATCTTGAGAATCCAGTTTTTTCCCAAAAAGATCATAAAGCTAAGGTAGGACAAAAAACCAACTAACATCCTAAATTTGAAACATGAGTTTCGAGTTATTAAAAAAAGTAACTTTTAAAAAACTAGAAAAAAACACTAATTTGTCATTTTGAGGGCCAAGATGAAAGTTTGAAGCCCTAAAAAAGTGCCAAGATGAGGTCCAACCCACTAGGGCAGGTTGGGAAACCACTGGCCACCTCATAACGCATCCACCTATAAAATTTCGTAGAAAACCCACATCCGAGTCAAAAGTTATGACCTCCGGAAGTCCCTGCATCATTCTCCTCTGGTTGAAAAGAACGCAGCTCCTACAAGTGAGTGTCTTCAAACTGCTGCCATTGGATGCGATCTAACCTCTGCATTTCCCACTCTATAATCCATGTGCTATCTGTTGGTGGCAATCCTTCCCATTGTACTAAATACTTGTTGTAATGCCCGTGCCGAGTGGAGATAGTGTTCTTATCAAGAATCTGGGCAATCTTTTCCTTCTTATGGGGAATGTGGTTGTGCCATGACACCTCTGGTTGACTATCTTCAGCATCATCCTCACCATGGAATGCATATAAATCAGAAATATTAAACACAGGAGAAATAGCGAGATCATCTGGTAAACTGACCTCATATGCATTATCATTGATCTTCTTTGTAATTCTGCAAGGACCAATTTTCTTGTACTTCAACTTGTGATATGTTCCAGTAGGAAACTGCTCTTTTCTCAAATATACCATCACTAAGTCACCTTCACTGAATGTCTGATGTCACTGACTAGGATCCACTGAATTCTTATACCTCTCATTACTGTCCTGCAACTTCTGTCTCACTTCTTGCTGCAACTGTTGAAGGTGTTCTGCAAATGCTTCCCCATCATCACTAACCCGATCTTTCATTGGTAGCTGTACCAAATCTAGAACACCCTGAGGATTCCTGCCATACACAATCTGGAAAGGGGACTTTCCTGTTGATCAGTTAACGGAACTATTATAGGCAAATTCGGCCTGGGGTAATGCCAAATCCCATTGTTTTGGCTTTTCTCCAACAATACACCTCAACAAATTTCCCAGACTCTGATTAACTACCTCTGTTTGCCCATCTGTTTGAGGATGATAGGCACTACTAAACTGTAACTTGGTCCCCATCTTCTTCCATAAAGTCCTCCAGAAATGACTGAGGAATTTGGTATCCCTATCAGAGGTAATAGTCTTTGGAACACCATGTAGTCTAACAACTTCTGAGAAAAATAACTCTGCTACCCTCGTTGCATCATTAGTCTTCTTATAGGCAATAAAATGAACCATCTTGGAGAACCTATCAACGACTACAAAAATGGAATCATTACCTCGTTGAGTATGTGGAAGTCCCAACACAAAGTCCATGCTCAAATCTGTCCATGGTGCAGCTGGTACTGGTAAGGGCATATACAATCCTGTATTCTGTGAATGTCCCTTAGCCACTTGGCAGATTCTACACCTTGTTACATACTTAGTTATATCCCTTTTCATCTTTGGCCAGTAATATTTATCTTCTATCAAGGCTATTGTCTTGTCCTTGCCAAAATGTCCAGCCAACCCACTACTATGAAATTCTCTGATAATGTTGTCCCTCATAGAGCCAGCCAGTATGCATAGTTGTTTTCCTTTAAATAGATACCCATCTTGCATAAAATATTCACCCCTAAAGTGATCCAAGTTACCAGATATTGGTGCCTACAATTGTTCCACAATCTCCCAAAAATCATCATCAGACTCATACAAATTTTTGATGGCATCAAAACCAATCACCTCAGCTTCCATTGTGGTCAAAAGTGCAACATGCCTACTTAATGCATCTGCAACCTGATTTTGTTTTCCAAACTTATGCTTCAACACAAAGTTGTAACCCTGCAAGAAAGAGACCCACTTGGCATGCCTACTATTCAACTTTTTCTGTGTGTTCAAGTACCTCAGTGCAATATGATCTGTAAACAATACAAACTCCTGGGGAACTAGATAATGTCTCCAATGCCTCAATGCTTGGACAATTGCATAAAATTCCAAATCATAAGTAGAATAATTCTTTCTCACTGCATTCAACTTTTCACTAAAGAAAGCTATAGGTTTTCTAGCTTGGCTAAGTACAACACCTATTCCTACATGGGAGGCATCACATTCTACTTCAAATACTTTATCAAAATTTGGCAATGCAAGTATAGGTGCTTCTGTTACCTTTTTCTTCAAGTACTTAAAGCTCTCCTCAGCATCCTTGGTCCATACAAACTCCCTCCCTTTGGTGCAATCTGTTATAGGAGCTACAATACTACTGAAATTGCGAATGAACTTTCGATAGAAAGTGGCTAAGCCATGAAAACTTTTTACCGCTGTGATGCTGCTTGGACTAGGCCATTCTAGGATTGCCCTGACCTTTTCTAGATCCATTCTGACACCATCTTTAGAAATGACAAAGCCTAAAAAAACCAAACTGTCCTGCATGAACCTACACTTTTTCAAATTGGCATAGAGCTTCTCCTTCCTTAACACACCAAAGATGATCCTCAAGTGTTGTAGATGCTCTTCTCTGCTGTTACTAAATACCAAAATATCATCAAAATAAACTACCACAAACTTACCAATGTAAGGGCATAGTATAGTGTTCATCAATCTCATAAATGTGCTAGGTGCATTTGATAACCTGAATGGCATAACCATCCACTCATATAATCCATCTCCAGTCTTAAAGGCTGTCTTCCACTCATCCCCTTCTCGAATCCAGATTTGGTGGTAGCCACTTCGTAGGTCAATCTTGCTGAAATATTTAGCCCCTGCAAGGACATCCATCATGTCCTCCATATGAGGTATAGGAAACTGATACTTGATGGTAATCTTATTAATTGCTCTGCTATCAGTGCACATCCTCCATGTTCCATCTTTTTTTGGGGTTAACAATGCAGGTACAACACATGGGCTCATGCTCTCTCTCACCACACCTTTACTTAGGAGTTCTGTTACTTGCTTATTCATCTCTGCATGTTGTGTTGGATTCATCCTATAAGCTGCTTGGTTGGGTAGAGTTGCTCCTAGAATCAAATCAATATGATGCTAAATATCTCTCTTTGGTGGTAGACCATCAGGCAATTCATTAGGTAAAACATCAACAAATTCTTTCAACAGCTCGGCTACTTCTGGGGGAACTGAAATGTCTTTCTCTTCACCTTTTTTCACTACTAATGCATAGCAACACCCTGTCACCTTCATTTCTTTAACAAGATCTCTTTAAGACAACATGGTCTCACCTTTTCCTTCATCCTTGAGAGGCAATAAAATCACCTTAGCGCCATCTTTCCAAAAGGTGTATGTGTTTTTCTCTCCATCATGCATAACTTTTCTATCATACTGCCATGGCCTTCCCAATAACACATGACAGGCATCCATTGGGACAACATCACACCATATCTCATCCTGATAGATCTTCCCTATGCTAAACTTAATTAGGCATCTTTTATCAACAGTGACTTCATTTCCCTTTTTAAACCATGCAATGCGATACGGATGAGGATGTTTTTCACAGTGTAAATTCAATTTGTCTACCATTTCTTTAGAAACCATATTTTCACAACTACCTCCATCAACAATGACTTGACATACCTTGCCACCTGAAGTGCATCTGGTTCTGAAGATATTGGTTCAAAGCCATGAACCATCAGAGCTTTTGGCTTGTGTTTTCTCCTTCTCTGGAATCACCATTGCTCTTCTCATCATGAGACTTTCTCCCACATCTGGTGGAACCTCCAGTTCTATCCCTTCCACTTCATGCAGCATTTGAATCATGTTCACCCTAGGTTGTCCTTGATTTCTTTCTTGCATGTTATAATTGGAGCATTCAAATGCCCTATGACCTTCTTCTCCACATCTGAAACAAGTGAAAGGCCTTCTCTGGTTTTCCCATCCTCTACCACTACCATAACCTCTACCTCTTTGAAATCCCCTTCCTTGTTCTTGATTCGGAGGATCTTGCCGAGTGTCTACTTGTTTTTCCACACCATGGGATGACTCTCCCCTGCCATAATTTGAACCTCCTTGAAATGGGGTTGATGTACCCCTTCTTCCTCCTCTATTCCTCTGATGATACTGTCTGTTTTGTTTTTCTTCAGCCTTTAGAGCCAATTGGTAAGCCTCTTCCATATTGTTGAGTCGATGCATGCTCAATTCATCTTGAATAGAAAATTTCAGGCCATTCACATATCTAGCAGCCATTTGTGCATCAGTTTCTTGATGCTCTATACGTATAGACAGTGTATAAAACTCATTTGTATAATCTTGCACAGAAGAGAGGTTCTGCTTTAAATTTTGAAACCTACGAAAAAGGGTTTGCGCATAATCTATGGGCAAAAATTTTTCTCTCAACTTCTTCTCCATTTTATTCCATGTCCTGATCTTATCCTTACCTTTCCTTGTTCGTTCCTTTTGAAGATGATCCCACCAAATCATTGCATGACCCTTTAATTTGGTGCATGCAAATTTTACCTTCTTCTCCTCTGTCATGGATTTCCATTCAAAAAATTTTCTCATGCCATTCAACCAGTCTATCAACTCCTCTGGTTTAAGACTACCTACATAATCTGAAACATCTACCTTGATCCCTTCATTTTTCCCTTCTAAGGCCCTGAGCATCCTCTCTTCAAAACTCATGCCTTCTAATTCTTCTTCTTCATGTTCTGTATCTTGATTTGCACCTCCTTGACCTATCTCTTCATCAGATTCGTCTCCTCCTCTACCCAGTCTTTGGGTTTCCATCTATGTTGTAAGTTCTGCTATTTGCCTTTGCAGATTTTGCATTTCTCTATGCATCTGGGCAAGACCGCCTCTTCCTCTTCCTCGCCCAGCCATCTTCCTGCTCTGATACCAAATGATGCAGCACACAACATACACTCAACAGAATTGTGCCATTAAACATGAGAGACAAAAATTTGGTAGCTGAAACATAACAAAATTTCTATTCCTCAACTCTGCTGCTACAATGAGAGAAAACTCTCTTATATCTAAGAAAACAAAAAAAACAAAAAAAATACCTTTTTTGGCAGATTTTGACAATTGCCAAATTTTGCCATTTTAGGTAATTTTACAATCATATCTTGAGAATCCAGTTTTTTCCCAAAAAGCTCATAAAGCTAAGGTAGGACAAAAAACCAACTAACATCCTAAATTCGAAACATGAGTTTCGAGTTATTAAAAAAAGTAACTTTTAAAAAACTAGAAAAAAACACTAATTTGCCATTTTGAGGGCCAAGATGAAAGTTTGAAGCCCTAAAAAAGTGCCAAGATGAGGTCCAACCCACTAGGGCGGGTTGGAAAACCACTGGCCACCTCATAACGCATCCACCTATAAAATTTCATAGAAAACCCACATCCAAGTCAAAAGTTATGACCTCCGGAAGTCCCTGCATCAGAATTATTCTATTATTCCTGTCTATTATCTTATCTTGTATCAAAATGGACCTGACGTAATACATCTGAGCTAGACCAACTGGCAATGTTACTAAAAAACCATAATAGAAACCAAACAATATTATTGGGATACATCTTTGTAGCCAAGACAATGTAAAAGTGGTGATCATAATAGTTCCTCCTGTGGTAGTGGTATTTAAAATAATTTTTGTTGCATTAAAAAAAATTAATCAATTTTCAGTATCTTTCCAATTTGTTCTTTTTGTATTTCCAGATTTAGTATTTAATATTACAAATTATTATTGAATTTTTTTTTCATATTGTCATATTGACACCCCAAAAAAAAGTATTATGAAGAAAAGAATATGTATATCAATAGGACGATCAAAACCTACTGATATAGACATACTCCGAATAGTATGTCAGATAGGAGGTACCAAGACCTATCTAACATAATATTCTAAAATATTATGTGTGTGTGAGGACTTTTGTGAGTTGAAGAAGAAAGGAACATTATATCAGTCGGGCTCTATCCCAGTAGGGTTTGTCAGCAAGGTCTCGATCCTAGTCTTTGTCAATTTGGGTGACGATCCATCCTCAGTAGGATTTGATCCTACTACTGATTCCTACTACTAATATAACATCTCTGAATATTATGTCAGATAGGAGGTACCAAGCCCTATCTGACACAATATTTAGAAATGAGGATCAATTCAGTGATCGGCTATTTGTAGATGCAACATAATATTTCTATGTTGCATTATAGGTAATATTATCATTATTTGACAAGCTTTGTTTCATTATTGCTTGTAACATGCAATACAATGCAACACAATATCTCTATGTATCATTATTACAATGATAATCATGTATTTGTCAAGTTTTGACAAGTTTTGTTTCATTATTGCTCGTAACATGTTTTGTAAACAATGCAACACAATATCTCTATGTATCATTATTAGAATGTCATCATGTATTTGAAAAGTTTTGACAAGTTTTGTTTAATTATTGCTTGTAACATGTTTTGTGAACAATGCAACACAATATCTCTATGTATCATTATAGACAATGTCATCATGTATTTGACAAGTTTTGTTTCATTATTTCTTGTAATATTAAAAAGCATATTAATTATTTATAATATATAGAAATAATAATATATATAAATAATATAGAATAGGTTTCTTGCAGTCAAAATTTCTTTATACTTACCATACCTTTGTTATATTTATAATAATTTCTTTCTGTCAATTAGCATTATACACAGATCATTTAATTCTTTCTTTGAATCCACACAATTTGTTATTTTTTTTTTTATTGATTAGAGAACTCCTAACTTCCATCTCATGCATATTATTTTTACCAATAAATAAATAAGATTCCTAGCTAATTATATAAAATATTACAAATTTATTCTTCTTAACTTATTCATTATAAGTTAATTAGATATCGCACTTTAGGCACACTAATTAGATAGCGCAACTATAGGAATGAGAATTGAGATCATTTATGGCATGGCATTTATCTCCACATTTATGTATGCCATTATCTATCTTTAAAGAATTATTTAAGAAATTTATTCTTCTTAACTTATTCATTATTATCTAATTAATATATAAACTTTATATATACTTTATATCATTGGTTAGGATCAATCCGAACCATTCAATTTCGGATAGAATTCAAAGTGCTGACTATTCAACAACTTATTAGAAACGTGAGACAACCAATAGAAAATAGAACAAAAAGTCCTGCTCTTCAAGGATGTCCTTCACATAAAGTAGTATGTGCTAGGGTGTATGTGCAACTCGTTTAGATCAAAAGCTGAAATGGACTAGGAAATTGCTCTAACCAGAAGAACTTTCCTTCTGTGAAAAAGTACAGATCTATCATCTACTCTTATCAAGGATGAAATTTATGGTTTCCATTGGTGCAAATCCAATCACCTTGATGTGGGATGAAAAGAACTTCCTCATTGGTAGCGAATGGTCATCAATCCATTGAGTGAGGAAATAATGCAAATTTAAAAAGCATAAAGATTATGCTTATATTGTTGTGAGAACAGATAAAAGGTCAGCTACCTTGCCAACTCTCACAATTACATGTCGTTACTATATCTATAAATCTTATCATGAGAGTATTTCTTACTTTATAATTCAGTGGTGGGGAGAGTAGAGATGAAGATGGTAAACTATACAAGTTACCAAATACTCATCTCATATTTTAGGGCTCTAGTATATAGAGAGGACCTTACCGTTAGATATCGAACTATAGGAACGAGGAAATCCATAATAAATATATAGATATATTTTTTTCTTACTTAAATGCAAGGTCCAATCCCTTGCCTATTTGGAAGATACCTAACTGAAGGGAATTATGGTTGGGAAGGTTATTGTAGCAAAAGCCATTGGAATCTATATTTTATACACTAGAAAAATCAGTCTGATTCTTAATAAACCAAACAAAAAAATGATTCATCAAAAAATAGATTAGTCATTTATGAAGAATCAACTTCAATGACTAGAGTCAAACATGGATATATAGCTCAAAAACGTCGAAAAAAAATTCTTGCATTTGTATCAGGCTCTCGGGGGGCCCATTTAAATTTTTTTTGAACTGCTAACCAACAGAAGATGAGAGCCTTAGTTTCTACTCACCGAGATAGAATTAAGTGAAAGAGAGATTTTCATCATTTGTGGATTACTCGGATTAATGCAGCATCCCATGCTAATGGAGTCTCCTATAATAAATTCATACAATTTTTATGTAAAAGGCAGTTGCTTACAAATTGTAAAACACTTGCGCAAATAGCTATATTAAATAGTAATTGCTTCTCTATGATCTTAGAAAATATTGTTGTATTATGAAATAGTGAAATCCAATCTCCCATAGAAATTCTCCGGGAAACTAGAGACAATACAAAAATGAATTCAAGATAAACAAATCCATTTGGATAATGAAATTCTCTATTTTTTCATAATTATTTTCAATTATAGAACAAGAAATATGTGCTATCTTTGTCAAATATAGCAACTTCGATTCAATCCAGGAGCAAGTTTATTTCTTTACTTTTCATTTTAAAGAAAGAAAAGGGATCAAAGATAGAATACGAGCTTGTTTAATAGCCCTAGCTATTAAGCGTTGTTGTTTCAATGTTAATCGATTCATTCGGCAAGATAGTATTTTTCCTTGCTCGCTAATAAATTGACTAATTAAGCTAATATTTTTATAATCGATTTGCTCTCCAGGCCGAATTGACGATAAACATTTTCAAAAAGACTGCTTATTTGGAGAAAATCGCTTAGATCTATTCTGAAAAGATGGCTTAGATGTTTTATTAAAAGATGATTTAGATGTATTCCGAAAAGATGGCTTCAATTTATTCATAGTTTGTTTCATGAACCTTTCCAATACTATTTTTCAAAATATTTTGAAAAGAAATATTGACAATGACATATTTTGTTAAAATACAAAGATAGAGAAATATCTTTGATATATTTCTATTCCTAGGTAGGAATGGGAAATTCAATCTATTTCTTTATTTCTCCGTGAATGGTATGCTTGTAACAATAAGGACAAAATTTCTTCAATTCCAATCAAAGAGGAGTATTGCAACGATTTTTTTGAGTTGTATATCTCGAAACACCCGGCAATTTTTTATCAACACTATCTTGGGTACAACTAGTACATTCTAAAGTAATTGTTACTCTTACATTTCCACCCTTGGCCATATAACTTATTCTGGATATTGTATCTACTTCTTTTCTTCTCAATTTGGAAAAAAGAGAAGAAAGAGAAAGGGATAGAAGTTGTCAAAGAATGATTAAAGATTTTATTACTTAATTCATTCTCGTAATAAAATCTTTAATTAGAAGTTTTTAGTAGTTTACTATTTGTGGGACTAACTTGTGGATCTAGATTTCATTTTTTTTGTTTATTCTAACTTCACCCCCTCCCCCTTTCTAAAGAGATTGAATCTAATCTTTTTTTTCTTTATCCAAGAAGAAAACAAGTGAATGAATCTAACATCATTTTTTCTTTCGGGTTCGCAGGAGAGGAAAATTAAAGTGAAAAAAAGGGAAAAGTCAGGGCATCTAGGAAAAAATGATTTATCTCAATCATTAAACTGGCTAAAGATCCCAACCATAAAGTAGTTAACACAGGCGCTGTGGAAAGATATGTTTTTATATCTTGCATTGTCCGTAAGTTCTCCTTCTCAATCGTGATGCATATATTATATGGTCAACTACACCCATAGTTTATGAGTCTATTAAAAAACTACAAACAGATATTTGTACAAGGATTTGCGTGATTTTTCTGGAACATAAAATGTTATATTAATCAAGTACTATCAATAAATAGACATCTTATAGTTGATATCTTCCATGTATACAGTCTATTTACGAAAGCAAATGGGAATCAAAGCAGATAAATGTAGAAAATAAAATAAATTTTATTTAATATTGAATAAAAATACTCATGATTAAAAGCGATGTAGTGCAGCTTGGTAGTGCGTTTGTTTTGGGTACAAAATATCGAAGGTTCAAATCCTGTCATCCCTACCTAGTACTTTTCGTTTTATAAAATAAAAAAGGAGTTCGAGTGATGTTTATTCACTAAAACATCAATAATAAGTGATTGGGTCATACCACAGGCAAAAATGTTTTAAGAGGGAAAATGTTTTTCCCGTTCTTTCCTTTCTTTGAAAAAAAAGTGCTCTTAGTTCAGTTTGGTAGAACGTGGGTCTCCAAAACCTGATGTCGTAGGTTCAAATCCTACATAGCATGATCCTTCTTTTTTTATCCAATCTTTTTGTCACTTAAACTAAAATGGCCAATGGGATCTGATTCCCCAGAATTAGTAGGAGACCCATTCATAATATGGCCCTAAATTGAATATCCAATTGATCACCACGTCGGTATTGTAAATATGCAGTTACAAATAATCCATCCAAAGTGATAGGAATTCGACCTAATACAATTCTAGATAACAAAACTTTAATCATATTTTTTTTTATTTAAAAAGAATAGGTAAGGATTAATAGCTAATCTACATAGTACCTCAAATTTACTTAGAATCTCAATTCCTATTGAGAAAAGTTAATACTCAAGTGAATTAAGAGGTTTTATTTTATTTCAAATAAGTCGTATATTTCTTAGACCAATGAATAGGACTGAGGTGAAAATAAGAAAAGCTAATAAAAGACCAAAATAACTAATTATAGTAAGCATGGAAGGACTCAATGAAAAAAAATGATTGATAATTATTTTTATTAGGCAATTACCTAAATTTTGATCTAGGATCAGCAAAAAAAAGAGTATATAATAAATAGATACCAATTTCTAATTTAATATCTAACAATATTAATGTTATGAACAAACATAGGGGAAATGACGATAGAAAGATATTTTCTTCACTTTATCGAAAAAGCAAAAAATCCCCCAATTGATTAATTATCATACGTAATAGGCTATTACTAAGTATGAGATGAATGAATTTGATAATGATTCTGATTAGATCACCTTACATTATCTCTATTGGTCTTTGGAACAAAAGACACTTTTGCTACAAGCAAGCATAGTAAAAATAAACTTAAGTGGATTCACTTTTTCCATATGCCTTTTTAAGACCAGTAATTGGTGAGTAATTTAGGTAAACCCTGATATCCTATCTTTTTTGGAAAGGAAAATAGAAATAGTAACATATTTACATTTGATCAAGATAATATTTCACTATCCATCAATTCCTTTTTATTCATAAGAGGAATAGCACTCCGGTAGTTCACACTAAAAGTGCTATATTATTTAAGTCATTAAGTTCATGGATAACTTTATCCGCAATACTATTGTAAATACACATATAAATAATGTTAAAACAAAATAGAGAAAGAAACAATATATCTGGATGAGTTTTATTTATAATGAATGATACTGCTTTATCTTCTTCTTAAAACAACATGAATGTATTCATGTTAGAAAGTCACTTGTAGAAGTGAGAGCCATTACAATGATTACTACTCAAATGAAATGAATTTCTCTATGATCCGTATATCCAATTGTTGTAATATAGAGATAGAGTTTCTCAAGCTATTATGAAATTGAAATATGTGAGATTCTCTCATTTCTATTCAGTGAAAAGAAAGCAAAAAAAATGGATTCAGTTTATCAAACAGAGCTGGAGGAACTGGCAGTAGCAGAATCATTTTATCCTAATCCCTTTCAATATTAATTAAAATTATATTGCTATGTTAGAAGAAGGCTATCTATACTGGTTCAGTATACTTCAAATATACCTTTGGTATCATATTGACAATTAAACAAGGATTGTAGAAGATATCAGTAGTTTTCCATTTCCTAATCTCTTTCTTTCATTGCATCAATTTACCCTTGATTTTACAATAATATATGTATGGAGCTTAGCATGTCTAGGAATATGGGAGAATGCTCTTTTGCTGACATTATTACTAGTATTCGATACTAGGTTATCCAGAGCATTACTATACCTTCTCTATTCATTGCAGGTTGGTTGTTTGTTAGTACGGGTTTAGCTTATGATGTATTTGGGAGCCCTCGGCCAAATGAGTATTTCACAGAAAGTCGACAAGAGGTTCCATTAGTAACTGGCAATTTTGATTCATTAGAGTAACTCAATGAATTTACTAGATCTAGATCTTTTTAGGAGGTATTAATGACTATAGATAGAACCTATCCCATTTTTACAATTAGATGGTTGGTCGTTCATGGGCTAGTTGTACCTATGATTTTTTTCTTGGGATCAATATCAGCAATGCAGTTCATACAGCGGTAAACTTTATATAAACTAAATAATGGAGCTATTTATGACACAATCAAACCCGAATGAACAAAATGTGGAATTAAATCGTATCAGCCTCTATTGGGGGTTGTTACTTATTTTTGTACTTGCTGTTCTATTCTCTAATTACTTTTTCTATTAGGAATAGTAAGAATATTCTTTCTCACCCAATTTGGTGAGATCTAATATTTCTATGTATTATTGTTTATGTTTTGAGCATGACTACTTTAAAAAAATGTGAAAGGAAGTAATAGAAATGGTCGATACCACCGGAAGGATCCCTCTTTGGTTGATAGGTACTTTAACTGGTATTCTCGTTATTGGTTTAATAGGTATTTTTTTCTACGGTTCTTATTCTAGATTAGGATCATCTTTATAGTTATGAAATGTATTGCATATCTATAAGAGATATTGTACATACAAAAGTGAAAACTCAAAAATAAAGGTAAGATCTTACCCTTCTTTGAACACAAAGGAAGGTAAGGTCTTATCTTTACTTATTATTTATTGTCAATAAATCCAATTGTAGATTAATGATAGGAGGATAATTCATACAAATTCTACAAATAATTATCTTTGTTATTAGAAAGATTTCATTTTCATTATAAAGAGAATTAGATTGATCCAATTAGAATGTCTTTTTTCCCAAAAATCAATTAATAGTTTTTACGGATCTGCAGAATATTTCTGCAATATTTGTTCATTTGTAATAAATTTTGCAAGTGTAAAAAATAGAATTTATAGTTTTATAATATAATAACTATTAGGATTATAAAAGGAACAAACCATTTCATTCAAAGATTTGTTTTGTTAAAAGGCCCATTTACTCAATGGGCAGCAATATATGCCTTTGCTTCTCCTTTTCTCATTTCAGTCCAAAATGTAGGAATGGAATTAGAAAATGAATGGGCTCTTCTTACGATTGGAAAAATAATGGTAAAAAGTAAAAAAGTTATATATATATATATTACTTTTTATTTGTAGGATAAGTGAGAAAAAATAGTAAACCAAGATTACTGAATTCTTTCCTTCCTCCTATTTATGTTTTGATCATTTGTTTTGAATACAATGGATCAAGGTGAGAAAAGATGAGATGTATATAATATGTAATGTCGTGCATGACTATGTTTAGCAAGTCTATTCCGGAATAACTCATTATTAATGATGCACATGTTATTTCTATTTCCTCATCCTTCACAATATATTCGAACAGAGGGAAGGGGCAAATGAAGGGCTTCGAAGAAGTATGACTATATTTTTATATTTTTATATCTATCTATAATTGCATTAATCATCAATAAGATGGAGATTCAAATCTTTTATGCACCTAAAAATTCATTTCGACCAATTGAACTTTCTCAAATTGTTTCTTCTTAAGAACTAGAAATATCTGTGCTAAAATGACAGATGCTAAGAATAATAAAAGACTTTGAACACGTAAAGGATCTTGAAGTACTATTTCTACATTTTCCTAACCAAATCCACCTATATTAGGGTTATTCATTAACGACTGATCCGCCCTGATGAATTCACCTTCTGAAACAAGAAGTTCCCATCTTGGAGGTACAAAGTCAACCACTTGTCAACCATCTGATGAATTATCAATAGTTATTTGATGTCCACCCTTTTCTTTATGTACGATTTTACTTACTTTACCCGTTGCTAAAGCATTGTAGACTGTATTGTTGCTTTTGCTCCCATCAGGATAAATTTGTCCTCTTCCTCTATTACCACCCACATATATGGGATATTTCAGGAAGTGAGCTGCTTTATTGGTAGCGAGATTTGGGAAAGGATGGGAAAGACAATTTCACTATATTTTTAACCAGGAACAGGACCTATTACTATAATATTTTTTTGATTTGGATGGTAGTTCTGAAAATAAAGATCACCTATCTTTTCCTTAATCTTAGAATAAATATGATCCAGAAGAGCTAATTCAAAACCTTCAGGTAAAATAAGAACAGCTCCTACATTTAAAGTTCCTTTCTTACCATTAGCAAGAACTTGTTTTATTTACTTATCATATGGTATTTTAACAACTTCTTCAAATACGGTATCAGGAAGCACGGATTGTGGAACTTTGATCTCCACAGGTTTTTTAGCCAAATGACAATTGGCACATACAATATGCCCAGTTGCTTCTCGAGGATTTTCATAGCCTTGCTGTGCGAAAATGGGATATGCATTTGCAATAGATGTCTGAGTCATTATATCTATCATGATTAAGATGGAAATTGATTGAGTTATCCACATTTTTACCCAGTTATCATAAGTTTTTCTATTTTGCATGGTTCAATTTTTGGTTCCAAATCTTTTATTTTAAATAAATGGTAGTAGGTAACTATCATAGTGACCTGTCTACAATTCTACTACTATATTAAACCTAAAGATAAAAAATAAGAAGTATCACCCTAAAAAAGTAAAAAAAGGGGGGGGGGGGGGGTTAAATGAGGGATAAACCCATTTGTTATTCATTCATTGAGTGATAAATTACAAGTGAAGGAGATATACGACTCAAACGACGAAAGATCCAATATTTAAAAATTGTGTCTAAGATGACTGAAAAAGTTGAAATGAGACCGGATATTATTCGTTCGTTATGGGCAAATCCATAATTTTTGAAGATCGAATCGATAATAAGTTCCCAAACATGGGGCAAATGAAACCTAATACATAGATCAGTTGCTAAAAGAAAAGAAAAAGATTTCATTGTATCGCTAAGGCTGAAGAAGACTTATTGGATCGAAGAATTTAGAATCCCAAGTTTCTTCCTACCCAGAATGAGATAAACACTTAGAACAACAAAACCTATTAGATTTGCTAATAAATGTGAGATTATTTGGATACAATCTTGATTATATATTTTGACCAATTGGATCATTTTTTTCTACATCTCTACATGAAGATCTTGTGAATGCATTTCCAAAGAATCTTCCACCATTATTTCTAACAGGAATAGCTCTTCTATTTTCTCAAATTTTCCTAGGTCATTTTCTTCTTGTAAATAATAAATGTTTTTTTTGATTGACCAATATTCCACCAATTTGTAACCCAAGATTCCAAACCATTCTATAATGAAATTGAAATTTCCCAAGGCAGTACTATTAAACATGTAAGATATTGTAGAGAAGCTAATGCTTTATATTTGGCCACTTTTAATTCATGAATCGCTAATGAACTCGATTGGCTCATTAGCTCTATCCAAAATCTAAACAAAGTATGAATTATACAATGAGGTATGGGACCCATAGAATGATCTTTTACGTAATTCTTTGACCTCGATAGAAAATATCTTTCAGATGAGGGATGGTTTGTTCCGAATGAGAAGTAGAGTAAAAAAGGAAGGATCAACCCTTTAAAATTGCTTTGATTTGGACTAATTTTCTATTTATTATTTTCTTATTTTACTCTTGACCCAAAGAATCACTTCAATTTAAGTGGCAAATAAATTGAAGTTTAATTCTAATAATACCAATTCTATACTCTTTGGTACATATAGGAGATGAAATTTGGAATTTCATGTGCATATATAAAAAAAGGTGTAAATATATATATATATATAGTAATTCACTTCATTGTATTCTTTTGATATGTTTTTTTTTTTTTTTTTAAATGCGCCTGGTAAACTTTTTAACGTGACTGGCGACGCTGGTGCGACACGCCCTCCGGCTCCACGCGAATGCTTTTGCCCGGAGCAATGAACTGGTGAGGCCACAACTGGGGGACGTCATCCCCTAGGAAGAACACTTCAAACCCGCGAGCTCATTGGCCCAGCGAAGGCGTAAAGCCTTGCGAGCTCGTTGGCCCAGCGGGGGTTTGAACTCTGGTGGCCACCACTACATCCTGAGCGACTTAACCACCGAACCATGCCATCATCGGCATATTCTTTTGATATGTTATATCTGTGTTTATTGGACATTTTGTTTCTATCTAATAGATAAAAAATGCTATGGAGTGTTTATCAACAAGAATACTGGTTTCCTTTTTTTTTTTAATTCAATCTCCAGATCATGTGTGTAGATAAAAATCGTATCATTTGTTTCTTCTTTTTTTTTATTAGATACTTTTGCTTGGTCCTGAAGTACCAATATATGATACAAAGATTGATTATCTATTGCGTTGTAATTCTAAGAAGAATCTCAAAGATTACATAATGCTTACTCTTAAGCTATTCATTTACACAGTAGTTATATTTTTTGTTTCTCTCTTTATCTTCATATTCCTATCAAACGATCCAGGACAGAATCTTGGGCATAAAGAATAGTGATGAAAAAAAATTAGAAAGTAGGTTTTGTAAAAAGACCCATTTCTATAGATTTTGAGGAGTCATCTCAAGTGACTGAATGGAGAGAGAGGGATTCGAACCCTTGCTACAAATAGTATGTACAACGGATTAGCAATCCACCGCTTTAGTCTGCTCAACCATCTCTCAGAGATGGGAGATATAAAATGAATATAGTATTTCACTAAATAAAGACCAACATTTGAGAGAAACCAAATGTATTTCTTTATTATGTTCCAAACAATTTTTTAGTTTCTGTAGTGCCCCTCAACTGGTCGTCTATCGGACTGATGTTTGCTTAGTAGTACTGGACATTATGACAGTATTTTAGATCGTTTGATGATGGATTCCTAGTTATTTTGTTATTTCAGTATGGACCTAATTGTTATGATAACAGATGTTGATGTTGGATTATGTTATTTTATGCTTTACAATTTGATAAACGAACTGGATGTTATAGATGCTTTGATGTTATTCACTATATGGGTTTGGAAGATAGTTGATCATTTTATGTTGTTGACTAGTAATCAGATACCTTGTTCAATATAGTTAATTGTTTATTCATAAACATGAATGGAACAATGTCGTATTACTTGCTCTCGAGTACCCTACCCCACTGTGATTTCCATTCACTATAGGACTGCATGTGATATATATATATATATATTGTTATGTTTAACTATGCGTGGCTGCAGGATGCAGGTACTAGGCACCGACTCCACCTGATGTACCAGGTTTGAGCATGCCTTTGCCAATGGATTAGTTGATTGGAGTTAACGTGAGGTCCCTAGTCAGTATTGTCTGGTCGTCAGTTTACCCTTGTGGTTATTGGTTGTCATTTGATCATGTCTTGCTATCAGGTAAAACTATATCTTGGAGTCCAATTAGGTTCGAAGGTGTCTAAGTGTGTATGGTAGTGTTGTGCTTTAATTAGAATCATTATACGAAAGAATATGAATGTTGATAATTGAGCATAATGTCATTAGTTGCTAATTATCGTTATAAATAAATTATTATTTTATTAGAATTGTAGTTGTTAAATAAAGTTGTAAGAAATTTTGTATTGTTCAATATAATATTATTTATAATAAATATTTAAATAAATAAAATAGTTGTAATCATGTTGTAAATTGTGATTTACAACTTAATTAATAAAATAAATTAAAATATAGTTACAAAATTATAGATTGACGTAATATTGCAATTTTATTAATAACAATATAGTTGGTCGGTTATAAAATTAAATGTTGTCGATTGATATTTAAAAAAGAAAACCCTTGGGATTATTAAATTAAATAAATATATATTTTTTTAGAGGGGAGATGCACGGGATCACGTGCCGAGTTCCTTGGAAGAAGGAAGGGACTGTGTTATAAAAGAAAAGCTTGTTGAGGCAAAGAGGCAGAGCATTACAGGTGAAAGAAGAGAGAAGAAGGCTGGAATAAGAAGCTTGGAACTGTAGAAATTGAACTAGACTCGTCCATTTGACATCGTAGCCAGGTTCCGCCGAATGCCTTATCTCTGAACCTTATTCTGAATCTGCAAATGTTGTTGTTGTTTATTTTATTCCAAATAGTTTGTTGGTTGGACATCCACTTTAAGATATACTACGATCTGAAATTAGTTTGTATTCTATGTTGTGCCATCAAATCTTAAACCCGGCTGCTCATGTCTGTAGACTGTCCTCTCTATGTTTAAACAGTATCTTCTCTTAGGGTCTTAAAATCTTCCTTTCTGCTCAAGGATTCTGTTATTCAATTGTCTTCCTTCCACTGTTTTGCCGAATCATTCAATGATTCCTGCAATAATTCATTTTTGATAGTCTTCTTCATATCATGGAGGATGTATTTCGACAATTCCATCTGTATGCACTCTCAGACTGGCGTAAAATTTGGTAGGGTTTGAAGATGTAAAATGACATTTCTTTAAGATCTCTTAGATCTCTCGTTGTAAATTTCTTGCATAGTTTCAAACACATATTTTCCTCTGCAAATTCCTTATCTTCTCAGACATTTAACTATTATATCTGTATCCATTTGACACTACCATTCATCACAATTCCCAGCAATCAATTCGGTAATGGTGACGATGCTTGGATCGGGTGTTTGAAACTTGTATTTGTGAAATCATATATTTAAAAGTTAATTTATTCGATCCATTCCATGAAATTTGGTCTTAATCCATCTAACAGATAAGCATGTTGCGATCTAAAACCTGACGCTGCACTTGCTAAGAATGGTAAGAAGACTATTTGGAGCGCTATCCCTTACTGCTCAGCATTCTGTAGAAAATGGCTGAATTAAACATACGCACAGATTATTTGTTCAAACATCTGCGATTGAAGTTCTATTTGTTCAAAAAACTTGGTTAGCGATTTTGCCTAAGATTCTATTTATTGTTTTTGTTGCTTTTGGTATTATTTATTAGTGGATCAGTAATATCAGGTATCACTGCAAGTTGTAATGCTAGGGCGTGATAGGGAGGTGATGATTTAGGTAGTTTGCTGCCGTTTACCTTATTATTATTCACTGTTGGTTGAAAGTTCTGAAGCCTTTTCAACATATCCATTTCAGGGGGGGTCTTCGCCATTCATCCAGTATTATGAGACGATGCTTCCTTGACCAGTCCACTCTATAGCTAGGTTATCGTGATCTTGCTGGCCTACTAACAATTAATTACCATCAAATAGAGCGAATATTACCATCCTGGGTAGATAATCAAGATTGCAATGTCTGAATGAATTCATTGACTAAGTGTGTAGTATATTTGTCATGCCTCGATTTCTAACTGCTCTCATAGTGCATCTGGCTGAGGTTTCCTGTATTGCTAAACATTAAAATCTAAAAGTTAGTCGATTTAATCTGTAGATCACCCTTCTCTTGGCTGGCGCACTTCTGAAAAAGTTTGGGGTGTCCTCAAGATAGCCAGTGAAGGCAAGATGGTCAACAATGCACAAATAATTATCAACTGTTGGTGTAATGTAATAATGGTTACAAATGTGATTTGAGCAACTAACTATTCCTTATATCTTATTGTCTCATTTAGGGTCAATCCTCAACACCTGAATATATATCAGAAACTCAATAACAGACTCGACAGATTCGGCAGCGATAGTGTAATGGAAAAATCATCGACATAGTTCTTCTTGCAAGGCAGAAAGCTTTTCTAGTAAATTAACAAATGCAGTTCACTGACAAATTTGAAATAAGATTGTTGTGATGGAAAAATCCTTATCTTCTTTTATCACCTCACAAACATTCTCCAGTTTCCTATTTATTCATTGACCGGGTTATTATTAGTTTTACATTAGATTTACTAAACAATTACATCCCAAGCAATTCTCTGTAGAATTTAGATGACAACCATAGTGTGCATTATGGAGAGTGCTTGAGTCCCTTGCAACAATTCCATTTTGTATATACCCTGCAATCATTCATTTTCTAAGGATCACTGTTTTACCTGGGCACACTTCTTAGAGGTTCCTTCCTACATATCACACCTTCACATTAGTTTAATGGACTACAATACAGTCCACACAACCGACACAGTCTTAACTGTTATCTCACTGATGGAGATGGCGCTTCATCTGAAGGCCGATGCAATAAGGGACAGCTAAGCACATACAGCAATCAGCGATTTGAGAACTACTGAGAGTTTGTAATCTATCCATTTCTGTCAGAAATTAAACCTGAGGGGAAGTGATTTCTGAACTTGTAATTACACTTTCATGTTTGGAGATCTGCACAACAGTTGGAAGCATGAACAAGATACGGGGATCTCAAAGAATGTCCTTGGATACTGTAAAAAAAAACTTAGCCATCAAACCTATTGCCTTCGTTATTTTTGTGATCATTGGATACCGTCATTCTTATTAGATTTGCAAGTTGAGGAAGTTGTTAGACTAATCAACTGTCATCCATTTCAATGATAAAATAGTCAATAGCCATTTTACTCCCCATTGACAACCCATACAAGCTGTTCACGTTCCATTCAAATAGGATCATTTACGATTCTCTTACAAGACAGTAGGTTATAATAAATAGTAATAGTAGAGAATGTAATCTAATGTTGATTTTATTACAGAAGTTGGTTACATTGAACAGAGAAGAAATTGTAGTGTTAACTCTAGAACTATATTAAACTGTATGAGTTAAGTATTCCCGTTGTTGTAAAGAGTCGAATTGAGAGTGGTCAAACTCGAATTCCAGAGGCTAAGTTGTCATAGTTGAGTATTTGCAACTTGTGTATAGTTGTTTTTGTAATTACGATGTAATAACGATTATGTGGATCAAACATAGTATGAAGTATATTGAGATAATGTCAAGTTGTTTATGTGTATTCAAAGTAATATTTTCTGGTGGGGATATTAAACCACTTGTGATCTTATTGTACCGTTTTGTCGTATGGAGAGACCTAGAATCTGTAAAAAGAGTAAAGTATTGTAATGTTTAAGGCGTTGGATAACAATTGGTGTTATGATTCTATTGTGATGCAAGAGGGTTTATGCCTTGCAGTGAACATGTACGTGTATTGTTATAAAGTCTTGTATGATGTTTAAGGTTTACTAGGTTTTAGGAAGGAGAGTGGCTTTCAACGTGGGGCCGGTGCCCAAAGTGGCAGTCAGGATAACCCGTTGGAAGTAGATTAATCAAGTGATAACCTAAAATAAACTAGGGGGTTAAGGGTAGATTTCACATTAATAAGATTAATGGATTCCTCTCCCATGACCTGTAGTGCTTGTTTAGACTAAGGATGGGTAGAGAAGCCCTGGTCGGCATGATTGACTTCCTTGTCCTCATGAAAGGAAGGTCAATTCCGCATGTGTCACCCTATGGAGCCGGCACCTAGTGAGAGGTTGTTAGGATAACCATAGATGGGGGCTGGGGCCTAGTGAGAGGCTGTCAGGATAACCCAAGCTAGGACCGTGCAATGACACTCTCCCTACTACAACCTAGCATCCCTTGTTCAGTCTCTCCTCATTTGTTTTGTGTCACCTCTAGAAGTTAAGTTGTGTTGTATTGTTACTGTCATGTGTTGTATTGGCGTTTGGTCATCCCTTGTTCTTGTTTGTCTTTCGTCTACCTGACTGTCATTGTTTGGGACCTCATGTTAACTCCTAGCTCGGGGGGTGGACCTTAGGGTTCCACATGGTTGGGTGGAAGAGCTTTATTATCCATTGGTTATTCTTGTCAGAGTTCATGTGCAGAAAAGATTTATTCCAGTTTTTAGACAATTGTACTTGTACCAATGATGATGATGTATGTGTATAACCTTGTACCAGATTTGTGTAACAGAACATTCATTATGTATGTAATTTTGATGTAGTCTAAAAATGGCAATGTAATGATGTCATGATGTACTTATATGAAAGCATTTCAGTTATGTGTTTAATCATGTAGATTCCGTTATTTGATGATATGCAATGAATATGAATAAGTTATTTAATTGAGCATGGATTTGGATCAGTTACTGATGTATGATAAATTATGTTAGTTGGTTTGTAAAGTAATGCAGCCTTGAATCCTTAGAGAATATGTCGTAATTAGTTATGTTAACGTTACTTAATCATCTAAAAAAATCCTGTTTCATACAGCATAAGTGTGTATTTCTTTAAGGTGTTCAAGGTGGGCGTTACAGTTTCTCTAGCCTGACTAGTACTTGGCTAGGCCATTCTCTTTCCTAGATAAGAATAATTGACCAAATTATGAATATAGTGCTTTACCTAATCTGAAAGCTAAAATAATTGTTATAAAAGCAATAAAAAGGGCTATCAAAATTTGACCCTCTGATATCATTTCTTTATTTCCTCTCCAATCACTTTTTTAATTATCTAGATAAGGACTTCTATTTTTTGTATTTTAATAATTCTAGCTATTCAAGGCTATAATATGGATGAGGTGTTCTAGATTGAATTTGGTTAGATCATAGTGGGGTGATAAAAAAGAGATTTCAAAGACTAAGAGTGGATCAAAATTATGAAAATGATCATAATTTTCATTATATCTATCATAAATAAAAACTATGACAAAATCAATTGAATCATTCTAAGGAATGTGTTAATAATTATAATAATAGCTATATATATAATGATTACTATAAGATTGATTAAGAGTTGTTGTTGCAAAATGAAAAACTATAAGGGGGAATTAAAATGAGTCATTTCCTATTGCATTTCCAGAATAGGAAAATATGATGATAAGAACTTGCATTAAACTCTTATTATAAGCTAATAATTCCTTTTTTCCTATTGGACAAAAGATCGATCTGTATGATACAATGAAATTGTGGTGGGTATAGTTTAGTGGTAAAAGTATGATTCGTTCTATCATTATATTCGTAGAGTTAAAGGATCTTTCAACTATCGTCTATATTTTGAAAAAGCTCTATTTTTATATAGGTTCCAAACCTCTCCTATGAATACACTAGTTCAGGAAAGGAATTGTATACATTCTCGTAATTTGGGTCTGGAATGATAAAAGGACCATATTTTCCATTCCATCCAAGATGGTGAAACAGAATGTAGAATGTTTTCAAGGATTAAACCAATTGATCTAATCGGATCAATCAAAGATTCATGGATATCAAAAGATTATTTTTCATCGTAAGTAAATGTTCAACAACAAAAGTTGGAGTCAAATAGCTAGATAACAGTGACTTTGGTTTACTTGAGTCATCGTGATTTTGTTTGAGCTTGGTGGAATTTGATTTCCTCTAGGATCGCAATAAGTAGAACTAGGGAACGAGGTAATTAGAAAAATTATTTAGTTATTTCAATCTTATCTTTCTATAGGGATCATCTATCAAGTGAATAGGTATTCCCTATTTAAGGTTGTTCACCTAGAGTAAAAAGGAAAGAAAAAACTACAAATAAACTAACATAGATGTTGTGGAGCAGAGCAAAAATAGATTTTTGATGATAAAAAGAAAAAAGAAAATTGAATTTTCCTTTTTTATTCACAAAGATTTTATTTTATTTTATATGAAAAATCATTTTTCATTTACCTCCCTTTCTATCTCTCTACCTTGAAGGAGCCGAATGAAATGAAATTTTCATTTTTGGTTCTGAATTAGAGGCATTAATCAACATCGACTATAACCCCTAGCCTTCCAAGCTAATGATGCGGGTTTGATTCCCGCTACCTACTCATTCATATTCCTTATTCAAAATATTTTTTAAATGTCAACTTCTTTCTCATTCACATGAATTTTTTATGTCCATATTAGATCTCTATTCTTTCTCTTTCTTTCCCAAATCTCGTCGTGGATGGAGAAAAAATCAGATTTTTTTGAACGATAAAGTAATTCAAGGAATAATGAAAATAAAGCATCCATCATCTAATGGATAGGACAGAGGTCTTCTAAACCTTAGGTATAGCTTCAAATCCTATTGGACGCAATAATCCATTGTGCTTGTAAATGTTGCAAAGTGGTTATTAAGCTCTTCTATCATGTTTCGAGCAATTTATTAAATAGAGAAATTTATTTTTGTTCTCCAAGAAGAAAAAGTTTGGTATTTTCTTGAATAGCTTCTTTTAAAAGATCTTCTGCTTATTCCATGAATGTCCCAGTAGAACGTATAATTTCTCCAAACTGGGGTTTCTTGTTTACTAAATAATTGCACAGCTTAAGGATAAATTTTTTCACTTGTACAATCTCTAATACATCTAGATATCCATTCGTTCCAGTATAAATCATAGCTACTTGTTCTTCCACTGTCAAAGGATCTGATTGAGATTGTTTGAGCAACTCGTATAATTGTTGACCTCTTGCCAATTGATCTTGAGTAGCTTTATCAAGATCAGAACCAAATTGTGCAAAAGCTTCTAATTCTGCAAGTTGGGCTAACTCTAATTTTAATTTTCCAGCTACTTGTTTCATAGCTTTCATCTAAGTTATGCAACATACTCTGGATATGGAAAGACCAACATTAATGGCAGGTTGAATTCCTGCATTGAATAAATCGGCTAATAAGAACATTTGTCTGTCAGTAATGGAAATTACGTTAGTGGGAATATAAGCTGAGACATCTCTAGCTTGAGTCTCCACTATTGGTAAAGAAGTCAAACTCCCTCCACCTAACTAAGAATTTAATTTAGCTGCTCTTTCTAGTAAACAAGAATTTAAATAGAAAACATCTCCTGGATAAGCTTCCCGGCTAGGTGGTCTTCTTAATAGAAGAGACATTTGGCGATAAGCTTGTGCTTGTTTGGAAAGATCATAATAAATGATTGATGTATGTTGTTCTTTATACATAAAGTATTCGGCTAAAGCTACTCCTGTATAAGGAGCAAGATACTGTAATGTAGTAGGAGAATCCACAGTTTCCACTACCACAATGGTATACTCCATTGTGCCATGTTTTTGGAATGTATTAACTACCTGAGCTACGGAAGAAGCTTTTTGACCAATAGTGACATAAACACATATTACATTCTAATTTTTTTGATTTATAATCGTATCTATAGCTACTGCCATCTTACCAGTTTGTTTGTCGCCAATAGTCAATTCTCACTGACCGCGTCCTATAGGGGTCATAGAATCAATAGCAATAAGACCCATTTGAAGAGGTTAATATACATAATGTCTTGAAATAATACCTGGGGTGGGAGATTCGATCAATCAAGATTCAGAAGATGAAATCTTGCCCTTACCATCATTAGGTTGAGCTAGTGCATTTACAACTCGACCCAAAAAAGCATCACTTACTGGTATCTGAGCAATTTTTCCTATTGCTCTCACAAAACTTCCCTCTTGTATCATCAAGCCATCACCCACTAATACAGCTCCAACATTATCTAATTCTAGATTTAGGGTAATGCCTACTGTACCATCTACAAATTCTACTAGTTCCCCTGCCATTACTTTATCAAGACCATGAATACAAGCAATGCCATCTCCTACTTGAAGTACAATGCCAATATTAACAACTTTTACCTCGTTATTATATTGTTCAATTTGTTTATGTATCATACTACTAATTTCATCAGGTCGAATAGTTACCATTAACACTAGTTAATTCTCTTTTTAAAAATAAGACCTACTCTATATATTTTTTTTGAATAATATTAATATATATATGTAATGTTAATCAGTTATGTTTTTCATGGCTATAAGTAGGTCAATATTATGATCGATCGTACGTAAATGTAACTCGCTATTCAAATGACTATTCAAAGTTCCTAGAGCTCTTTGGATAGCTTGGCGAGAAATTTGTCGTTGAACCTATTCAATTACTCTTTGTTTCTCAAAGTGAACAGTCTCATTCTTTAAATTCTCTAATTGTTTCAAATTAACAGAAGCAACATTGATAAGTTCCTCTTTTTCTTGTTCTATTTGAGAGTGTCCATTTACCTGAATTTCGTGCGCTTGCCTTTCTACTTCCCATAAGCGAGCCCGGGCTTGCTCAAGTTGATTAGCAACTCCCTTACATAGTTCTTCAGAATTTTGAATAGTACTCAATATTTTCTATTTACGGTTATCTAATAGATTACTTAATAAAAGTAGATTATCTATTCATAAGTTGAAGGAATGAATAATCTCTTCCCAAACTAAACCCAAACCTTTCGATTCATTCAGCTCTCCCACTCGGCTTTTTTTTTACAACATTATAAATCTTTTTTTTTTACGAAGCCTACCCTTTTCGTTCATATTATGTAAAAATAAGATCAATCTATCAAAGACTGAAATCGATGAAGGGCTCTTTCTCCAAAAGGGATTTTTTATTATCAACAAAGTTGTTTTTCTTTTCTCTTCTTTTTTCTCTTCTTTTTTTATTTTCATTCGTATTTATTTCCTCTTTACATTTTCTTGAATAAATTTTCTTCTGTGTAGGTTGTCAGTTCCGCATTTAAACCAAAAAAATTGGATGGGAGATTAGGACTATTTTTTAGTAGATAGGTTGAATAATTCCATTGATATGAATGTTATATATCGGATTAACCTCCAACTATGCCTTTGAACCAATCTCATATTAGCACAGCAGTGGAAAGAGTACCCAGTTTTGCTTGGACTTCAAGCAGTTTAGCTTTAACCATTCTAAATATTTTCTCTTGTTGGTTGGAATTGGTAGGAAAATTTCCCAATCAATTACAAAATGCTATAGTTCTTCCATATTTCTTTTTTCCCCTTTAGAAGTAATTTGTCGAGATCATGCACTTTTCTATCTACAAAGTGCAGTTGGTTGGACCCAGCTAGATTATTCAAATATACAACTCACACACACTCCCTTTCTGAAATAGATCAGTACACCAAGTACCACACTGAGATTTATTATATTTGTTTCTAAAATATTGGTATTTAACCTGAAACCCTCAGTGGAAGGTAAATAAATTAGGGAAATGAAAGAATCAGTTACATTTTTCATACGCTCTGCCCTCATAAATAAGGATACTTTTACAAAAAAATTCTCTGCCTCAATTCTACTATTATTCCAGTTCTAGATAGGTAGATTTCAAGTACTTAGTAAGTCCCAAGTCCCTCATAATGATAAATAACGATACAATTAGAAAAAAAAATTTTGCTCAATCTATCTACTTCTTCAAGTGTCACAAATCTTTCTAGCCAAAACAAGTGAAGTATAAGTTCATTATTTTGGATCAGCCCCTCCCCTATTGGCTGAACAAAAAAAATCATAGAGGAGGGTACTTAAAATCCAAAAGGGTACGGATTTTGGTCTCTGAGATCAAACAAATGGATTAGCAAATAAAAGTGCTAGAGCTACAACTAATCCATAAAAAGTTAAATCTTTCATAAAAGCTAAACTTAGCAGTAAGGTACCTCATATTTTACCCTTCACCTCTAGTTATCTTGGAATACATTCAACAGTTTGTCCCGAAGCAATGCCTTGACCAATGCCAGGTCTAATAGAAGCAAGACCTACGGATAATCCAGAAGCAATAACAAAAGCAGCAGAAATTAAAGGATTCATGGTAATCTCCTCTTACTAAGGTTGATAAATGGTGGATAATATGATAGTTTTATCTATTGATTTGATTTTTCACGTTCAACTAGAGAACAATTTCTTTAAGACAACTAAACTCCAACGAAATGGTATTTAAAATTGTGATATTACCAAATAGGTAAATTCTATACCCTGATATTATATTCTTTTTTAGATGAAATAGAGGTAGATTTTTATTCATTTAGAAAATGAAATATTCTGCATAATAGCCTA
This sequence comes from Cunninghamia lanceolata, assembly GCA_027924645.1. Lineage (NCBI taxonomy): Eukaryota > Viridiplantae > Streptophyta > Pinopsida > Cupressales > Cupressaceae > Cunninghamia > Cunninghamia lanceolata. Next base: position 30,356,759 of record BSBN01001583.1, read on the forward strand.
TTTTATTTATGAGTAATTCTAAAAGATATATATATACGTACATATATGACATAATACAAACTATGTACATAAAATGTATGTATCCCTTCAAGGTGGAAAAATTAATTGTTCTACACCGGGGTACATAGTTTACTCAACTAACTCCCATTAGTAACCCTTTTCCATTTTATTATGTAAATATGAACCTACAAATATGATCTATTCTATCTATCAATTTTACCGATGGGATTAGTGATCCTAAATCTTTTTACTAAGATCTTAGAGATTAAGTATTTACATTTATGATTATACAAGAGAGAATCAAAATGGAAAGAACATTTCACATCTAATACATATCAAATAATGTATGAATTGAAAGTTAGAAAAGACAGAGTGCAAAATTAATGATGACCTTCCATGGATTCGCCTATATAAGCTACGCCTAGAGTTACAAAGATTAGAGCTTGAATACCAGTTGTAAATAATCCTAGGAACATTATAGGTATAGGTACCACTAAAGGTACTAATGAAACAGGAATGGCAACTACCAATTCGTCAGCTAATATATTTCAAAAAAGTTGAAAACTAAGTGATAGAGCTTTTGTAAAATTTTCTAATATGTTAATTGGTAAAAGTATTGGGGTTGGCTGAATATATTTACCAAAATAGCCTAAACCCTTCTTTGTAAGACCTGCATAAAAATAGGCTACTGATGTGAGCAAAGCTAGAGCTACTGTAGTATTAATATCATTTGTAGGTGCGGGTAATTCCCCATGGGGTAATTTAATAATTCCCCAAGGAAAAAGAGTACTTGCCCAGTTAGAAACAAAGATAAATAGAAACATAGACCCTATAAAGGAAACCCAGGGACCATATTCTTCTTCGCAAGTCTGAGTTCTAGCCAAGTCCTGAACAAATTTGAGAACATATTCCACAAAATTTTGAGCTCCGGTTGGAATTATTTGTGGGTCTCGAATAGCTAGAGTAGTTGAACCTAATAAGACAACAATTACAATCCAGGAAGTTATATGTACCTGTGCATGAACTTGAAACCCCCCTATTTGCCAATAAAAATGCTGAGCTACTTCCACACCCGATATCTCATAGAAATGATTCAGCATGTTAATAGGAAATTGTACAATATCCATATTACTCTTTATAAAGATGAACTTCAAAAAGAAATGATTTTGGTTCAATGACCGATTCCTCAATTATTTCACTATCATCAGTTAGGCTACGAAATAAAATAATGGAATGATTATTTGATTGATTAAGAAGATTTCTTTATTTCTATAAAAAGATTTTATCTTAATCTATTCTATAAGATTTGGGAATAGTAGCCAACTTAGTTCTATCTTCTCTTTTTTTTTAATTCACTTTTTATATAATTATAGTTCTCTACCCACATGAATTGCTAAAATTAATTTATTTAGGATTAGTCATATTGGTCCTCTACCATCATCATTCACTGGAATTGGGATATCCATAAGATCTAGGTCACAATCTGTATCAACTAAGCAAATTGTTGGAATACCTAAAGTTCTACATTCCTGAATAGCAGTATATTCTCCTTTTTGATCAAGAATTATTATAATATTGGGCAATTTTGTCATGTATCTAATACCACCTAGATCTTCCTACAATTTGTTCAATTCTCTATTGAGTATTGCTACTTCTTTCTTCATAAATCGATCAAATCCTCCCGTATTTTTTTTTTGTTTAAATTTTTAAATTTTTCAAGTCTTGTTTCTGTAGTAAACCAATTAGTTAACATACTCGCGAGCCACTTTTTATTTACATAATGACATCGAGCTGCTAAAGTAGCTAATTTAGTAGCATCAGCTATTTGATGTTTTGTACCAACTATCATAAATTATTTTCCTCTCTTTGCTCCATCAAACACAAAATCATAGGCTGCTGATAAAAAATGAGCAGTGTAAGTCAAATTTATAATATGACTATTTTTACGTTCTTTAAAAATGTAAGGTGCCATTTTAGGATTCCATTTTCTAGTCTCATGACAAAAATGAACTCCTACCTTTACCATCTCAATCAAATTGATGTTCCAATTTTTTTTCATCATTTTGTTTTTCTTTCTTACTATAAACTGTAATATCTACATTCCAATGGAATGGGTTACATTTAAAAGATTGCTTGCCATAGTATACTTGGTACAAGATATTCATTTCATTTTCTATTTTTATTAGAAAAGCAATCTAACAAGAAATTTATTCATTTATAAAAATTACTTTGTTACTGCTTGTGTTGATTTTTTCTTTTTTAGTAATTTTTTAATTTTTTTGATCACTTTTTTTTTTTGCTTAATAGAAACAGATAAAACAGAGATTTCTTTATATTGCTGATCAAAGAAAAAATCTTTCACTTTATTGATAAATAGATTTTTTTTCCTCGTTCTTGGATCCATTTTGTTGCCTTTTCCCAAACGGTTGAATCCAGTATCAACAGGTATCATTCCCCCAAGAATAACATTTTCCTTCAAGCTCTTTAACCAATCAATATGACCTTGAAGAGCAGATTTAGCTAGGACCCAAGCAGTTTCCTGAAAACTTGCTTCTGACAGAAAACTTTGGGTATTCAAAGATGCCCTTGTCATTCTGAATAAAATGGTTCAATAGTTGATTGATTTATCTTGAGCATGATCCATTCTTTGTACTCATGATAATTCAACGAGTTCTCCGGGTAAAAAAACACTACTTAGTCTATTTTCCAAATTTTTATTTTCTGAATTGTCCACATCTACAATTAAAACTTTTGATGTAATTTGGTGCACAATAATTTCTATATGTTTATCAGAAATTTGCACCCCATGGGATCAATAAATGCTTTGAATTTCATTGACCAACTGATTCTAACTATGCTCCATAGTTATCCTAACACTAATGAATGACCCCCAAAAGTTTCCAAAAAATATTGCCAGGTGCCTATTCAATTTTTGAAAATATTTTTTTCAATTTTTTGATATTGAAGTAGCAGAACGGGCTTTCGACAATTGTTCAACTTTAGGAAGACCTTGAATTATAACATTGTATTTTAATCTTTTCTATAACAGAGTTATCAATGTATCTCCTTCGTAAAGAATTTTTCCATACTGACTATTAAGAGTTGCTCTTTGAGTACCCAAATAGGGTTTAGCTAATCTAATGATTAAAGATCCTCATGAACAACTACAATTTAACCAGATCCTTGGAGTTGTTTATCTTCGGATATCCATATACTTTTAAAAAAATATTGTCCAAGGCTAACTACTGGAAATGTTTTTTCAAAAAAATGGGATAAGGAGAAGTATGAATTCAAATTGAAGAAATTGAAAATAATATTCCTGCATGAATCAAATTTATAAATTCCCCTCTTTTTGTCCATAAAATAGCATTTAGGTACTTGGAAAGTATTCGAGTCATTGTTAGAAATTGAACATTTATTAACACTTTTTATAAGTTATGAAATGGGAGTATGGGAAATAGTTAGCAATACTATGTAAATGACCTAGGAGACCTGACAATTCAATGATTTTTCTATTTGCATCTGACTTTTTGACTATATTCAAACATTTTAAATCATTAAATAGAACGATTTGCAAAAAATTAGAAGAAGAAAGAACCATAAAAGATTCATCTTTTTTATTCTCATTAGGGAATGAATGAATAGTCCCCTTACTAAGTGATTTACTTTTATCATTAGAAAAAAAAAAGAATTAGTTATGGTTTGATCAATTTCAAAATAATTCAATATATTTTTTTCTTTTTCAAAACAATTTGAGTCAACCGATTCGTGTTTCACTTGATCCACTGAAGAATTCAAAAGTGATTTATGTTTTTTGTGAAGAAGAAGTTCTGTAATATCCACTTGATCTTGATCTTTATAAAATGAAGAAAAAGGTACTACAATAGATTCATATATATTTCCTGATAATACCCATAAATGAGTTGTCTTTAGTATAAAATTTGACATAGGGAGGCTTCGGTGCATTTCTCCTATTAGGCCAGAATATATATATTTCATGACTTTTTCTTTGAAGGGAGGTTTTTTAGCACAAACCTCGGCAATAACTTGTTTCGATTCCATGAGTTGATTATTCTGAATGAAAAGCAAACTTTCTGGTGGAATGGTTAAGTTTTGTACTTTCTCTTTATTATCGATAGTCACACATAAACTATTATGACATATATAAGCAAGATGCCCATGACGGGTACATGTAGGATAAACCAAATTTTCATTGAATTCAATTTTTCCAGTGAACGGGGCTCGTACATGTTCTGTAATATCACCTGTAGATACTCCACTAGTATGAAAAGTCCTTAATGTTAGTTGAGTTCCCGGTTCTCCAATTGATAGGCCTGCAATAATGCCAACTACTTCTCCTAATTCAATTAAGTTACTATGAGTAGTATTCTGACCATAGCATAATTGACAAATCTAAGATATTCTTTTGCAAGTAAAAGGTGTTCATATATATATATTGGTTGTCCTTGGAAATAATATAATTGATGGGCAAGTTTAATCCCAATAGCTTGATTGGGGGCAATACATCTCCTGTTTATATATACATCATCTGCTAATATAGGACCAATTAGTGTTTGTAGAACAAATTTATTTTGGATTGTTTCTCGATCTTGAATGAGACTTACAAAAACACCTTGGATAGTACCACAATCTACTTTACGTACAACGATGTGTTGTACTACTTCAACAAGTCTACGTGTGAGGTATCTAGCATTTGCTGTTCATATAGAAGTATCCACAACTCCTTTATAAGCACCATAACATGAAATAGTATATTCTGTTAAAGAAAGTCCTTCACGGAAATTCCCTTGAATGGGTAGATCCAAAATTTGTCCTTAAGGATCTGACATTAATCTTCTCATACCTACTAATTGGTGAACCTAAGATGTACTTCCTCTAGCTCCTGAGAAGGACATCATATGTATTGGATTCAAAGGATTAGTCATCCTAAAATTCAGATTCATTTCTCATCTCAAATATTCACTGGTAGCATGCCATATCTCAATCAATTGATGTAATTTTTCCACTGCATGTACATCCCCATAATCATGATATTTTTCCTAAGGAAAACCTTGTTGCTACGCATCTTGGATAAGCCATGTTTTAGATGGTGCTGTTAAAAGATCATCAATTCCTAATGAAATAGCTACATCAATAGCTTGCTAGAAACCTAAAATCTTCAGTTGATCTAATATATGTGATGTATATGTCATTCCACATTGATTTATGAATCTGCCAATAAGCTGCTTCATAACAATTTTATCCATCCCTTTATTAAAAAAGGGCACTTCAAAGGGAAAGGGCACTTTGACGAAATTAGCCATAAAAATAAAATCTCCCCATTTTGGGGAGTAGGATTCAACAATGGGTTTAAGCCTGGAAGGCTCCCTTGATCTCTATCTCTGCATGAATGAAAGGATCATAAGACTAATAACATTAAATTCTAAATAGTGACATTTCTTGTCAGATCTCATAAGTCAACAAACCTTTTATGGCTTCTTCTATTTCTCGATTAAAATGAATACAACCAACGGTTGTTTGAATGTATTTATTAAGTATTTCCCCCACTCTATCTTTTCTTATTCAAAAATGTTCATGGATTTCGTAGAAAGTACCTAAAGATTCATACTGAACTTCGATAGGAATTTCTCGCTTTACTAAATTAATAATAGAGGTATCTATATTTCTCTCCCACTGGAGCCATAAAGGACTATCTAAATCAATTTGTTTTTGTTGATAAGCTCTAAGTGCATCATCATATCTATAAAACGAAGGCAAAATGATCTTTTTTTTGAGTTATCTGGGTGATACTGTAGGACCCCTCCTCGATACGGGCATTATAGTTAGAAGAGATTTCATATTTTGGTTACTATAGTTTTGTGATGAGACATTGTATGTTGGCTCTATTATCAATTGACAATGGCTATGGTTATACATTAATTTGAGACATATGAGTTTGGGTTAGACCATGATGGATATGTGCTTATCTTTATACACATGTCCTTATTTGATCCATATGATATCTTCTAGATTATGGTTTGAATATTAGGAAAATGGATCACATTATTTGTAGTATGGTGTCATTCCTCAAGATATATTGTGGGGATTCGTATATATATGGTTCATGAAATTATGTCACTCCTTGGTACATGGAATTATGTCACTCCAAGGTTGGTACATGGTACATGGTATTTCACCTATTACTAGAAAACATGTTGCTTAGCATCAATGTTGTATTGATTTTTGTTATTCATGTGATAGGGATATTTTAGGTGCGTTGGGATGAACTGAATTTATCTTGCACATGAAAGATTCTTATTATGGCATAAAAGAATAAGTTTTATGAATATATATATATATATATATATATATATATATATATATATATATATATATATATGAAGTAATTAATGGCTATTATATTATTGCTTCGGCTATTGCTATCGTAACTGACAATGTGTAGACGAGTGTGCAGGTACTTTCTTAGCCAGTGGAAAATGGAGAAAATATATGGGGCCCTATTGTGTGTAACCAGTGTGATGACCGAGCTCTTAGGAACGCTTGAGTCCCCTATGTTGTGATATGTGTGGACATGTATTGTGGTTGTCCTTGTGTCGTGATATGTATCTTCACACGTCGTGTTTGTTGTTGCATGTAGTTGTCATGTGTTGTGTAATCCAAAATTAAGTTTGTTTTCTTTCATCCTCTTATTAAGGGAACAAAATAGTTAAATAAGCACTTAAGTCATAATATTTAACTTCAAGGACCTAGGTTATAGTCTAGGTGCTTTCTGGAGGACAAAATTGCAAAAAATATTAAGTTTTTAAAATTATTATTTTCACCTTTAAGAGAGTGACGAAAATTAAGTGGATTGATGAGTCATCAATGTAGGGTGTTGTGTAAGGGAATTAGGAACCATAAGTAGAAGAGGAACAAGTGTCTAGGGAAAGGGGGCAAGTGTCTGTCTCAGCATGGGTAGAGCTGAAGGTTCTATTAAAAAAAAAAAAAAAAAAATTTAAAAGTAAGGGGGGGCTGTTTTGACGGGGGGCTTCTCTTTATCTCTCGGGGGAATGGCTCCCTTCCTGACCTTTTCTCTGTAAATAATTACCAGCTGCTGTAACCAGGGGATTAGATGCTGTAAAAAAAAAATCTTGATTTGGAGAATATAACTTAATCTGGGTGTTGGGCTGCTGATGAGAGTAACCAAGGTTCAGGTATGCAATAAACCTTAGGTAGAATTCTTAGTGGTTAGTACTTGTAAATTTGCAGTGTGTAAATAATTATTGAGTGGATGATTAGTAAATTACATTATAAGTGTTATGCTAAAGTTACAGAGTGCAATGTGTATCTGTTGTGTGTTGGGGATGGAACTGTGAGATGTCAAGTATTGTGCTTGGGAGAATCTGATTGGGTAAGAGTACCCATATGAAATTTCTTTCAGTTAAATGTTCATTTAGTTAAGTGTGATTGTAAAAAGGACTGCACGGATGTTGGCTATGAATCCATTTGTTGTGCTTGTAAAATGTGTGCAGTGATGTTGGCTATGAATCCATTTGTTGTCCTGTTGAAAATATGATGGTGATATAATTTCTATGAGATAATTGTGCTTGTGCTGTTGTAAAATCAAGTGTACTATCTTATTGTGTCGGTGTATTTTTCAACCTGGTCCCCATGTATTTTCCCCACGCTTGGGGGTGGACAGGTTGGGAGGTGAGCATCCCACTGGCTACACCTCTAAACAAAAGGCTCGTGTGCAGGTTAACAGGATGCTAGGCAGAAAAATAAATACCCATGCAACTGACTGACTCTTTTGAGGCCCTGAAATGATATGTAGATGCCTGTGTAAAAGCTTGTTCTGTTACTTGTCATGTTCACCTTCTTGAGACATAAACAATTATAGAATTAAAAATTCAAGGGAAGACTATTAATTTTGCAGTGAGTGAAGGACAGTGGGGAGTGAACAAATGCTAAGAAATGTCATCTATACAGCAGAACTATTATTGAAAAATAATCTGCATTATGTTTATTCATTAAGATAAGGCATGAAAGAAACATTGTGTTGTCAAATAAAAGACTATGTTTGTCATATAGAGACTCTAGATGATTGAGAATAATTCACTTGTTTTAAGTTTTTCATGTTATATATTTGAGTTATAGGAAGCAAATTATCCTTTTGTTAAAAGAGCCAGAATTTTATTTACTAAGGATATGCATTTGTGCTTGAATTACATGTAATCCTAGGAATGAACTATGACCTGTGCTGGATTATCAGAAGTATATCTGTTTGAAATTATAAACACCAATGTAATGAGTTTTCTGCAATACCAGGTTTATGCCCAACTCATCAATGAAGTCTTGTAACCTATTGATCAGCAAATACAAAAAAAAAAAGGAGAGAAACCCATGTAGTTTTTTTTCAAATGTTAAAATATTAAGATTGCAAACTTCTTTGTTTTTACTTGAGTCTAAGTCTGAGCAATGTTAGTATTGTTTAGTACAGAAATTCATTTCCTGAATGTTTTGAATTGAAGTGTTTAAGAATAGAATAGTGCAGTTACTAAGATTATTGTACTACATAAGATAGAAAAGAGAATGAAAATTAACTTATTCTGTACTATATTCATAGAAGGACAAAACAAGCCATTAATTATGTTTTCTGTTATGCCAGATTTAAAAGAACTATATTTAGAATGATAAATTGTTCTATTAAAGATTTTTCCCGCAAGATAGACACTTGAATTTTATCACTGAGTCAGCTAACCTATAAATGATAAATAAGTGTGAGAAAATTCTCTCTTGCAGTGCATAAACTAACTGTTTGAAAACATGAAATTGTAAGTCTGAATAGAGGTGAAAAAATATGATTATTAGAGATTCTCTGTAATAATGCATAAGCCATCAGTTTGGAAAATAAAATTCTAAATCTGAAAGAATGAGAAAACAAATAGAGTTCAAATTGCTTAATGCACTGCGCAATTGATCATTTGCTTCAGAACAAACTACAAACAAAAAAAAAGGTTTAAATTCAGATTCGGCATGTTCATTAAACAATAATTCCATATATATATGCTGATGTAAAAGACTTACATACACAGATCAAACAAATGCCAAATTTGATATAGTTTACCAGAAGTTCTATTAGATTGTCAACTCATAGGACAGAGATCGATATATTGTTTATTTTGATCTATTCGGCTTATATATGATGAAATAACCCAGCCACTCTTGATCAGTGTGTTGGTCCAGAAGTGATACCGTAAGGCACATCCAATGCTAAATAAATATGGAGTAGGGGGGGCACTCAATTCATAGAATTAAGAAACTGTTGTTGGAGTTTTCTCTCCATCTAGGAAGAAGAGATTGGGGAGCAACCAATCAGTCAGTTGGATAGATTCCACCTATAAATTCAACTAACATTCTACCATTTCCATGGTGGGCTAGTATTTCTTTGAAATTACTGGCCTGTTCAGCTAACACATATTGTTTTGAATATTGAAAACTAGACCTTCTGAGCATTTATGGAACAGGTCTCATGGTCTAAAACATCCTTGTTTTGTAATAAGACACTTAGAGGAATTAGATTCACCTAAACCCAGTAAAAGATTAGATTACTATCCTCTGTCATTTCAAATCATGTTTAGTACTATTCTAGAGACAAAAGAAGACAAGAATCTAAGTTGAAATAAGAGAGACAAAACATTCCTCTTGTTTAATTGAAAGGACCCAAATCCTCTTTTAATTATTTCTCTATGTTGATGTGCTAACGGTCAAATATTTCATGACTCTTAGAGAATGGGCATCCAACTTATCAGGCGCATAAACTCACTAATTGTTGTGGCTCTTCAGGAAATAATCCTACAATTTTGGTAGAACTAGATTAGATCTTTATCAATAATTCAACTGGCCCAAATGCTATCGGGATCAATGCTATCACTTATATATATTTTGAAGAGAAAAGAAGAAAAAAAAATAGCAATACCCTCACAGATCATCGAACCATATCCATCCAACCGCCTGTAAGGATCTCATTCTATTTTGCCTGCAAATAGAAGATCCGCCATTCTTTTAAAAAGATCAGCCTTCATCCTTTCAAAATAGTTAGAAATAAAGACATTATGAAATACTTATTAGATGCAGCCATCATGATTAGCTCGAGCCCTAGAATTCTTACCAACTGGGTTGAGTTTCTACGGCTACTATCCTGTTTCTGCTGCAAACTCCCCATTACTCCTCGACCGCCGCTATGAGAATCTGGCTGTGAGACTTAGGCAAACAAAAAAAAGAGTTAGGGTTGAGAGATGTATGCCCTAATTAGGGTTGTTCTACCCGGATGCGAGTATAGTTTAGAAGGAAATAGAATTTTCTTTAGCTTAAGTTCCCTTTAGTGAATTGAGTAGGAATTCATTGATAATAATAATGTTTATGACTACCTTTGTGGTATTAATATACACGTTTAAGAATTGGGTTAATTTTCTTTCCTCTTTACTTTGTGTTACAATAGGGTAAGCTAATTTTAATTTTGTTTTGGATTTCCTTGTGGTAAGGGCGTTTTGGGATGCCCATTGAATAAATGTTAGTATGGTAATTTAAATCTCTTTCCAGTTGCGTAATAAAGTAAGTAGTGAATGGTGGAATTATTTGGCCTTGTTCTTCTTTGGGTGCGGTTATCATAATATATATTTATTTTGATAATTGTATTTACTTTTCCATTATTGCCAGTAATGCTTGCCTCTTAAGAGTGTCAAAAAGGAAATTGTTCTTTTTAATTATTAGAAGTAAGAAATTGTTCTTTTTAATTATTAGAATTGTATTTTGTAAGGATTTCGTAAGGCTTATAAGGTGTAGGGCACTACCACCATGAGAACTTAGTTGTGAAATATTTAATTTGATTAGCAATCGTACACTTGAGATATGAAGTAGGACCCTATGGAATATAATTATTGTCATACGTGTTCCTTGAACAGCCACAATAATATACTTTCAAGTAGACTCTTATTTAATTTCTTGAAAGACTGTTGGAAAATTCGTAGATCCTTTATTGTTTTGAATTCTTTAATATTATGGTGGAATGGGAGTAAACCAATCTAACCTGTCTAGGTGTTCATGAAACCAATTGTCATCAAACTAGTCCTTTTAGTTATCATATGTTCACATTGGTTGACAAAAGCAAGGAAAAAAAAATTGTTGTTTCATACTTTGGAGTGTGGGTGTTACAGATACCTATTTTCATAAATACCTTGGTTTTTTTGAATAGTTGATCTATAAAGTCCTAGAAGCATATCTTGAGTTGGTATGCAAATAGCATCTCGTATAGTTGGAGAGATAAGATTGAGATGAGAAAACATAAGTAAATGAGCTTCTACTTGAGCTTCCATAGATAAAGGTACATGGACATCCATCTGATCTGCATCAAAGTCCACATTAAATCCTGCACAAACTAATGGGTGTAACCGAATGGCACGTTCTTCTATTAAAATAGGTATAAACACTTGTATTCCTAATCTGTGTAAGGTGGATGCTCGATTTAACAAAATGGGATGTCTTTGTATAATCTATTTAAGTACGTTCCATATAATAGGTGCCCTATCTCAAATTAAAAATTTAGCAAATCTTAGATTGGGAGCAATTTGTTGTTCAACTAACTCAAGAATTAAAAATGATTGAAAAAGTTCTATTGCGATTTCTTGGGGCAATCCACATTGATACAATGAGAGAAGGGGACCTACCACAATAATAGAATGACCTGAATAATCAACCCATTTTCCAAGTAAATTTTCATGAAATCTTCCTTCTTTACCTTGGAGGAAATTTGAGAAGGATTTATAAGGTCTATTGTTCTTGTCTCTCACTGGTTGTCCGCCGATACTGTTATCAAGAAGTGCATCTACGACTTGTTAGACTAATGTCTTTTTATCAATAAATAAACCTGGCATTAGAAATACATGACTATTTTCTATGGATTGGAAAAGATTATTATTTCGATGAATAACTCTTTGAGAAAGTACATTGAGATCCAAACTAATAACTACACCTTCCGGTAATTGATACATTGGTCTCAGGTTGGGAGGAAGAACTAGTAATAGGCGTAGAACCATCCATTGTGGATCTACATTTGCTCAAATAAAATATTTATCTAATCTCATCCATCTAACCAAATATTCCTTTCTGCTTCAAAGTTTTTGAAGTTTTTTCTCGTTAAATTGAGCATATATTTCTTTATCACTAAATACATTCTCTGCCTCCGCAAATAATATAGATATTAGCTTATCTATTCTCTTCCATTCTATATATGAATGATCTATAATAATTTGTAGATCTAGACCAGCTAATTGGTCTCTGATAGCTTTTCCTCCAATGGCTATTTCTCACTCTTGAAATTGTGCAAAATCCCAAGAGAGATAATAAGCATTAGTTTCTAGCCAAGATTTACCCTCATATTGAAATAAACCCTGAAATCACAATAAAGTTAGTTTGTTAGCTATGGGCCTAGTAATACAAGCATTTGGATAGGTTATTCTAATCCACCCTCAAAATTAGACATGAAAGTTTCCCCTCATCCGGCTCAAGTAACTACACCAAAATGGAAAATGATTATGTATGATTGTGCAAAAAAATGTTTTTTTCTCTGTATAAAACTAAATAGTTACTCTTTGCTCAAGTTCCAAGTGAATTCGAGGATCAACAACAAGTTCAACTCCACATTTGGTACAAAAATTAGATTTTTCATTTTCGCTCTCATTTTCACTCTCATTCTCATTCTCATTTTTGCTCTCATTTTCTCTCTCATTTTCACTCTCATTTTCATTCTCATTCTCATTCTCATTCTCCATAATTTGATATTTTACAGAAGCACAAACTCCCCTTTGCTTAGGTCCAAATATTCTTTCACCAAATAATCCATCTCTCACTGGTTCATAAGTACCAAATTCTATAGTATCGTCTGAAGTCACTTCTCTGACTCTTTCTCAATTAGGTAATATTCTTTTAGACCAAGCAAGAATCTACTCGAGAGAAACTAATCCAATTCAAAGTTGTTGATGTTTATACTGGTCACTCATAAAAGATAAATTTTGATTCATTTTGATCAAACTTCCTTCTTATCTATCTGAAATTCTATCTCAAATATAATAGTATGATTCAATTCTAGAGCTAAAGATTGTAGTTCTTGATTGAGCAATTTGAAAGATTCTGGAGGAGTGCTAGGTTTAGGCATTGGTTCTCTATTGATAATGGCACCAAATATATTTTGACGATCGTCCATATGGTCAGATTTTATAGTAAGCATCTCGTGTAAAATATAAGCAACACCAAAACCTTCTAGAGCCCAAACTTCCATTTCTCCTACTCGTTGCCCTCCTTTTTTTGATTTTCCTTTTAGAGGTTGTTGTGTAACCATTGCATAAGGTCCATTGGAATGTGCATGAATTTTGTCATTAACTTGATGACACAATTTGGATATATAAGCTATTCCTATTGTAACAGGTTGTTCAAAAACCTTTCCTATTCTTCCATCAATTAATCGATGTTTTCCAGGATGATGAGGTTCAAATACCCATGGATTAGTTGTTTTCTTGCTAGTTTTATAAAGCTCAGAAAACACTAGTTTTCTAGAAGCTTCTCACTCGTACCTTTCATCAAAAGGTGCTAGTCTATAATGATTGTTCATTAGTTTTCCTGCTAAACCAAGAAAACATTCAAAGATCTGTCCTACATTCATTTGTGAAGGTACCCCTAATGGATTTAATACCATATCCACTGGTGTTCCATTCTATAAGTAAGGCATATCTTGTTTGGGCAAATTTTTTGAAATAATCCCTTTATTACCATGCCTTCCAGCTACTTTATCACCCACTTTTATTCTACGTTTTTGTGAAATATATACATAAACTATTTCCATAATATCATCAAGATCATCATCCTCTTCATCTATCATCTGGGTCTGGATACATCTCACATTGATAACTCAACCTATTACACCTTTAGGGACTCAAACATTTTTCTTTTCCAGTAGGTGCCTTAATATCAAATAAAGCTTGTAATAATTTTCCTTCTGGAGTATTGTATATAGAGTCTTCTTCTTCTGCTTCCAGTATTATTTTACCTACTAATACATCACCTATTTTTACCCAAGATCCTATCATTACAAGGTCATTTTCATCCAAAGGATGGAGTAAGTAAGCATTGAAATGAGGTATTTCTCTAGTGATTACTTCAGGGCCTTGGTTCGTAAAATAAACTCCAATTTTGTATCTTATGATCTGAAAAGAAGTAAAAATGTCTTCATATACTAGACGTTCACTAATAAGTATTGCATCTTCAAAATTGTATCCTTCCCATGGCATATAGGCCACTAAGATGTTTTTTCCCAAAGAAAGTTCTCCGCCTACTGTAGCTGCACTATCTACTATAATTTATCCCCTCTTTACATATTCCCCTTGGCGAACTCGAGGTTTTTGATGCATACAAGTATTACTATTAGAACCTTGATATAGAATCAATTCTATTTCTATATTGTCTCGAACAACAGATGAAGTTATAGTGATATTTCCACCATCAATAGATTGTATTTTCCCTGCTTGCTTGGCTATAGCTACACTTCCTTAATGTAGACTTACTTGACTGTCGAATCTAGTTCTGACAATACACTTCTCAGGTTGAACAAGAGGAACTACTTGACACTGCATATTAGAACCCATTAAAGAACAACTCACATCATTATGTTTGATAAAAGGAATAAGGCAAACTCCAATGGAAAAATATTGGAAAGGAAAAATACTTCTGAAATGAATTTGGTCCCATGCAAAAAATAAAAAATTCTTGTTGAAATCGGGTTGGAGTAAATTGTTCCTCTAAAACCCCTTGATTTAATGTCAGAGAATTTCCTGTAGCTATCCGATAGCATTCCTCTTCTCCCGGTAATAGATAAACCATATTTTCTTCCTTCGATCTCTCAGATAGCCTATGGAATGGACTTTGTAAAGAACCATAATGACCAAGCATTGCAAAAATAGATAACAATCCAATAAGTCCAACTTGTATTCCTTCGGACATCGTAATTAGACAAATACGTCCATAATGACTAGGATGAATATCTCGTGTACGAAAAGGAGTAGTTCGACTTGTCAATCCTCTAGGGACCAAAGAGCTCACTTCTCAACTATGAACTATTTCTACCAATGGATTAGTTTGATCCAAAAATTGTGATAAAGGGTGTAAAGAAAAAAAATGTTGAAAAGTATTTGTTAATGGAATTAACTCTCTGAATTTCTCAAGAGTTATTTTCCTTTTAGCACTGATTAATGCAGATAATATACTTGTTTTAATTGCTTCTTTTAAATCATATAGAGCTAATCATAATTGGTCTTGTAATAAATTTGCTATAGAATGAATATATCAATTTTGTAGGTGATCTATATCATCGAGTGTACCCGTTCCAACTTCCACTCTGATAAGGTAATCTACAACAGCGAATACATCATGTGGTAATGAAAAAAATTCATTCTTGGATACATCAAGACTTAGTTTTTTGTTTGGATTTCATTAACCAATCTTTCCTAATACACATTTAGTTTGGAAAAACTTTGTGTCCAATTTTTTATATAGAGACTCGGAAAATTTGAAATTTTCTTCATTTTCATTTTCTTTGTCATCATCACTTATGTAGAGTTCCTTATAAAGTTCCAACATGGCAGCTTCCTTCCTACCATACCAATTGTAATATATTAGGTACTCCTCTGTTCCATTGAAAAATGCAAAGAGATTCTTATCATTGAAAATCTCTTTGGAATTTAGACCCATAGCCAATAATAAAACTAAAATAGATTTTTCTTTTCTGTTTACATGAACCCATATCCTTTTTGTTTTTTTATTTATCTCTAATCCTAATCTTCCTCCCCTATCTAAAATTATAGTGCCAATATAGCTAATGTTTCTCGACGGTTTTAATTCGCAAGTGTAATAAATACCAAGACTTCTTAACATTTGATTGACCATGACTCTATAATTTCCATTTATTACAAAAGTTCGTTTAGAATTCATCAAAGGAATATTTCCTAGACATACAATTTGGTTCTGTCTCTTTCTACGAATTTTATTAATCAATCTTGCTGGTACATATAATTGACAGTCATATGTAAGAGACATATATACAGCATCTCTCTCTTTAATGAGAGGTTCTATTAATTTATATTCATTCACAAAAAGGCTAAATTCTATTTCTTTATTTGGGCTTTCAATTTTTGAAAACTTATGGAGTTCTTCTATTAAGCCTTGATCAATAAAATGATGAAATCCTTCAAGTTGTATTTTACTAAATTGGGGAATTGTAAATATTCCCTTATTTTCATCTAATTGCATTGGATGTTTCCTATATAAAAGTATATTGTATATTTTGATATTTATTCCTCATTGATCTATACGAATAAATTTGACAGAAAATTGGCATGTATATTATTCTTCACTATATCCAAAAATAGAATAAAAAGAAGAGGTCCTTTTCTATTTTCTTATTAAAACCTTCGTTACAAGGTTAAAACAGGGCAAATTTTTTAATATATGATGGGGATCTTTCTTTATATAGTTGTTCATTCTCTAGTGATTGTTAACTATGCATTAAATGTAGTATAATTTCAATGGGGACTCAAAATCCCCCTTCTTTCTTTATATAGTTGTTCATTCTCTAGTGATTGACAACTATGCATTGAATGTAGTGTAATTTCAATGGGGACTCAAAATCCCCCTTCTTTCATTATATAGTTATTCATTCTCTAGTGATTACAACTATGCATTGAATGTAGTATAATTTCAATGGGGACTCCAAATCCCTCTTCTTTCTTTATTAGTTGTTCATTCTCTAGTGATTGATAACTATGCATTGAATGTAGTAATATTTCAATGGGGACTCCAAATCCCTAGAGCAAGGGGACTCAAAATCCCTAGAGCCTCCCAATAGGGGTTTTAAATCCTAGACTCGGAGGCTATAAATCGGTTATATGACATATCAGATTGATAAAGAAAAATACGTGAGGTGAAATAGAATAAAGAACTAAAAATCTCTTTTCCCCAGATTTAGTTTAAACTAGATCTAGGGATAGTGGTATAGCCAAGTGGTAAGGCAGGGGACTGCAAATCCTCCATCCCCAGTTCAGATCTGGGTGTCACCTTGGTATGGTAAATAAAGTGAAAGGAATGGAAACGTTTCCCTTTGCACTACATAACTTTTGGAAACAACTTGTGTATCTTCAGGTCCTATTACTAATATAGCTGATAAAATTCAAAATTCCTTTTATCATGAATGTCTGATCCTATAGGTAGTTGAGACTAACTAGTTCCAATAAACAATTTTGAGAAGTCTCTACTATCGACTTATCCTTCCGGAATAGGTAAGGTAGAAGATTTCCACTTTGCACTATCCTGATTAGTTCCATTATTATCAAGAATCAATAATGATATTATTTTTTTTAATTAAAATAGAGGGATTCATATGGATATAGTCGGTATCACTTGGGCTGCTCTAATGGTAGTTTTTACTTTTTCTCTTTCACTCATAGTATGGGGTAGTATGGGGTAGAAGTGGGCTTTAATAGAATTAATAGTCCTGATATTCTCAATTATTCTGTTCAAAATAAATAAACAAATAATTTTATGATGATAATTTATTATTATTATTATTATTATTATTATTATTATTATGGTTAATGATCTAGTAATATTGAATCATCAATGATATGATCAAAATAAAAAAAAATTAATCATGTTATAAATACAATTCTAATTCATATTTATCAAGTATGAAGTAGTTCCATATATAGCAAACTTATGTTGTTCAGCATAATATTCTTTAATATGCATCTATTCTTGTAACAAAAACATATGGAGATGGAGCATTATTATGCTGCTCTGTCTCAACCATACATAGATTCCTTTTCTATATCAATTTTTTTCCTTTACAATTTCTAATTCTTTATTTTACTATGTATTAGTAAATAATGGTTTCTACCATATTAGAAATAAATTGAAAAAAAAAGGGGGTAGGTTCTATTTTGAATAACACCTATGTTATGTCTACATAAAGTTCCCTATATGTAAGAGATTGTGATTACTTTCACTTTTTTTTTATCAGGTATTGATCCTACATTTATGTCCCTATGAGATGAATGATAATTTAGATCTACTTATCTAAAATCTGTTTAGAAGAAGTAGTACAAAAGAAAAAGGAAAGGAAGATTTTTCGTTTCCTTCGTACTACTTCTTTTCCAATTAAATATCTATTCTTAATATGATGACTCCTATTACTTTTTTTACTGATGATCTAGATGAATTCTAGATCATCACTAATCACTGTATTTTTCTTTGACTCGCCATTTTTATGTAAATCATGAGTAGAAAAGCAGTAGGAAATGAAATGAACAATGCAACAGCAATAAATACGAGGCTATTTACTTCCATGATTTATTTTACCTTTGTTTTACAATAGCTCAAGATTTGATCTCATAGAGTATCTCCTTTTTTTTACAAAAAAAATGGATTGAATCCATGGAGTAATTCCATCAATTGGATCAATCTAAGTAACAGAATCTAGCGGATTTGATTAATTCTTCAATAGAAATTGAATTAGTATAACATACTATTATCTCTTATTCATATTGGATTTAGTAATTTGATCCCTAATGGATTGATCCCACCATCTTATTAGTATAGTTCCAAGGGTTGACTCAATTCAATTTTATCACTAGTCAAAATAACTTTCGATATGCAAATTTTCTCAATTTTATTAATAGAGAAAATCTCTGTCTCAATCAAATATTTAGACATTAATGAGGATCCAAATTTCCTTTGCCTATTTGAGGGTCAGAAAAGTATGATAAAGATTGTTCTGATGGATTATACTCATTGATTTCTTATTTCAATAAGACTAACTAATAGTTAAAAATTTACCTTCATTAGAATAAATCCCCCTTGTAGTACGGGGATATAATAATAGATAAAATGAAAAAGAGAATGAATTCTCTTTTTCAAGTGAGAGAGATGTCAAAGCTTTCATTACATAACAAATCAATGGGGTAACTGGAGCTGAAAAAAGGGGGGAGGAACAAAGTCCTAGTGATGTTGTTGATGTGAATCGTTTGAGTGATTCACTCAATAAATACATAATTAATTTATGTTTTTGGTGAAGATCTTTTTCAATACTTTGAAATTCTTGACAATAAAATGATTCCTTGCTTTTTAATTAGAGGACATCCCAACATATGCCTATATATTTTAATATATATATTAAAATTTTGGATAAAAAATGCGTAAAAAAAAAATTTTGCTTGCTAATTCTGGAAGGCATAGATATTTCATCCTGATTTCCCAAATTGAAAGGGATGGAATATTAGACCTATCAATTGAATATCAATATTTTATATTACACTAAAAAAGGACAACATGTTTTTCTTATTCATAAGTTCAATCGATCTAAATCGATCAGGACCTGAAAAGGGTAATCCCAAGAATCCCCGAATTTATTCAATTCGCTCTACTTTACAGAATGGCAAACATGAAGGTAAATTGCCCTGTAGTCCTACTTATTTTTTGAATTATATTACTTACATCATACAAGAGATGAACAAGACCTATCTATATAGATAGATATGGTTTCGATGACCCCGCAAATAGTCTTTTCATGAAAAAGGACCAAAAAGGGTATAGTCAAAAAATTGATTATATTGGGTCAAATCTTGTCACTACCTATATTTGTACCTATGCATATTTCAGAGCACCAGTAAATGATTACTAATAATTGGTAAAACCTCTTATTTCCCTTAATTCGTCTTGTAATGTAGTTTTTACCGAGAGCTAAAAAGAATAAAATGAATAGCTCCAAATTCTCCTAAGGATTGCCCATGACCCTAGAATGAGCAAAACTATTTGGATAGTAAGCCAAATAGAATCCAATCTTTATGGATTCTAATTAATTGGAATTTTTTCTATTTTTTAGAAACCATTAAAAAATGTTATTCTCATTTCTGAAGGGGGAACTAGCACATTTTAAATATTCCTATTTTCGGGGAAAATTATGAGATAGATGGAGTAGTATGTACTGGAAATAAGATAGAATGACCACATAGATCTATACGTGGTATTCTTACTTAGAAGGAGAAGGAGAATACCTCTGTGTTATTCTTCCTAACACAGATCTATCTTCCTACAAAACCTTTTTTTATCTCTCAAGGAGAAAAGAGGATTGCTGATTTACCATGATAATTCGATGGTATAATCATCATTCAAAATGTTGATAAAAATCACCATTCTAGATTTGGTGAATTATGTAGATCCAGATAGATGTACATAATCCCTAGTAAATCTATTCTAGTCTACTCTCTTTTTCTACTCTCTTTTCCATTTTTCTCTTCTATGGGGTGAAGATTGCTCAAAGAATTGATCAATTTATTGGATGGATCAGGACTAATGGGGCTCAAACCCGCAACTTTTGTCTTGACAGGGCGGTACTCTAACCAATTGAACTACAATCCCACTAGGTACATTTGACTTACTAATTAGTCATAATAATTCAACTATTAGTGTCAGGTCGATAAAACATTTTGTAAAACTTTTCTTTTTCAAATCTTCTAAAAGTATATGTTCATTCTAATTCTTTCTATTTTGAAGATTCAAAAACCAATTACCTTTTTTACCAATATCATCGATTGATATCAATATAAATCTATCGATCAAGTTGGTATTGGGCCAAGCTGGATTTGAACTAGCGTAGGCATATTGCCAGGAAATTTATAGTCCGTTCCCATTAGCCACTTGGGCATCGACCTAGGAAAAAATGGGAAGTAATTATAATACCTAATAAGGTATTATAATTACTTTCCTAGCATAGTACCCCTAGGGGAAATTGAATCCCTATTGCCTCCTTGAAAGAGAGATGTCCTGGGCCAATAGATGATAGAGGCCTACTTAATTGTCATAATATTAAAATCCCTAGGAATTTGTCAATAAAAATATTCTTTCTTTTTATTAATTATTTCGTATTCTTCTTCTTGTATTGTCAGGATCGGCAATATAACTATATTACAATATTTAGTTATATTATATTATATACTTATATAATATGGACCCCATTATATTATTCATATCTATCCAATATGTTGTAGACTTATCCATTGGTCATGAAATGAACAAAAGTCCTTTTAACTCAGTGGTAGAGTAACACCATGGTAAGGAATAAGTCATTGGTTCAAGCCCGATAAAGGGCTCTTGTAATGATTCCCACTGTTAATTTTAAACATTTGATTAAGACAAAAAACCTGCAATAAACAATAAAAATATCTATCATGATGAGTTTTTTGTTATACTGGAATAGAACATGTAATATGATTGAGAATAACTATTATAGAATTCTATCTATAATATTAGATAATAGTTTTTTTTTTCTTTCTTGCTACTAATAAGACGAGGAATAGTATAAGATTGGACATAATATACTTCACTTTCATAATTATCATTGAAGAATAATAATTGAAATGATTAATACCTAATTTCAATTACTAGAATATTCTTCATTTTTTCTCTTAATTATTTCATATTAATAATAAAGTAAATAAAAATTAGAAGTAAGTGAACCTAACCCATTGACTGATTAATAGATCAGTTGTTCTGATATTGAAAATTGAGGTGGATTTTGAAAGTGAATCTTTCAATTTAATTATATTTGAATTATTCAAATAATTGAATATTTGGTTATTAATTGGATATTCTGTCGGATGAATAGTTATAATTTTTTCTTTCCAGAAAGAAAAGATATGTAAGTCTGAATTCTAGATGGAATCATTTTCCTTTTATCTCTAATTCATAATTTGATTCCTATCTAGTTAGAGAATCGAATTAATTCAATTATGATGTACTGAACATTCTAGTATTATTAATTTACTAGACATTTGACTTTGGTCATTCTACCAGTGGAAAATAAATTGGAATTCAGATATCAAAAAAGATAAGAAAAGGTAAATGGAAAAGAAAGGAACTGTTCATTTTTCATTATACTAAAATAGTATCCCTTTTTTTACTTATGAATAAAGGAAAAGAAATGAATAGAATTCTTTCTTATAGCTCTATGAGCTATAGCTATATAAAATATCTCCTTCTTGTTTTTCCTATTTATTTGTAGAAATGATGTAGTATTAAAAAACATAGAGATTGATAAAATCTCTAGAAATACTACTATCAATTTTGTTAATCTTGGAGTAAGGTTCAAGACATAATAATATTGAATGGAATAGATATTGAGAATAGTCTCTAGTGAAGAGCAGGGAGGAAAAAAAGCTAACTTGCTTTTCTGGCAATTCTTCTGTTGATATTTATTACATTCAGAAGATAATTTGAGGAGAAAAAAAATGGAATAGAAACAACTTCAGGTTATCATGCATTTACTTATATTGTATTAGTTCAGTTTAACTGAATAATGTCTGTGCCAATAAGAAATCTTCGGAACCCAATTTGTTGAAAGGGAGGATGGATTCAAAATTGTCCATAAATATACAAAATAGTGTATACCCTTTGATTCTATCAGATAGGGTGCTCAGAAAAGGTTGGAATAGTTAAATAGGAGGATCACTATGACTATAGCCCTTGGAAAGTCTTCCAAAGAGGAACAAACTTTATTTGATATTATGGATGAGTGGCTATGCAGAGACTATTTTGTATTTGTGGGTTGGTCTGGTCTATTACTTTTTCCTTGTGCTTATTTTGCACTAGGTGGATGGTTCACAGGTACAACCTTTGTGACTTCATGGTATACTCACAGATTGGCTAGTTCCTATTTGGAAGGTTGTAATTTTTTAGCTACCGCAATTTCTACACCTGCTAATAGTTTAGCACATTCTTTGCTAGTATTATGGGGTCCTGAAGCACAAGGAGATTTTACTAGTTGGTGTCAATTAGGTGGTCTATGGACTTTCATTGCTCTTCATGGTGCTTTTGGTCTAATAGGCTTCATGTTACGCCAATTTGAACTTGCTCGATCTGTACAATTGCAACCTTATAATGCAATTACGTTCTCTGCTTTGATTGTTGTTTTTGTTTCCATATTCTTGATCTATCCATTAGGCCAGTCTGGTTGGTTTTTTGCCCCTAGTTTTGGTGTAGCATCTATTTTCTGATTTATCCTTTGTTTCCAAGGTTTTCATAATTGGACCTTGAATCCATTTCATATGATGGGAGTTGTCGGAGTATTGGGTGCTGCTCTTCTATGTGGTATTCATGGTGCTACCGTGGAAAATACTTTATTTGGAGACGGTGATG
This sequence comes from Cunninghamia lanceolata, assembly GCA_027924645.1. NCBI lineage: Eukaryota > Viridiplantae > Streptophyta > Pinopsida > Cupressales > Cupressaceae > Cunninghamia > Cunninghamia lanceolata. The sequence goes on from BSBN01001583.1 coordinate 30,380,051, forward strand.
GTGCAAATACATTCTATGTTTTTAACCTAGCTCAAGCCGAAGAGACTTATTCTATGGTCACTGCGAACCATTTCTGGTCCCAAATTTTTGGGGTTGCTTTTTCCAATAAACATTGGTTACATTTCTTCATGTTATTTGTGCCGGTGACCGGTTTATGGATAAGTGCCATTGGAATAGTTGGCGTAGCTCTAAACTTATGTGCTTATGATTTTGTTTCCCAGGAGATTCGTGCAGCAGAAGATCCTGAATTTGAGACTTTTTATACAAAAAATATTCTCTTGAACGAAGGTATTCATGCTTGGATGGCGGCTCAGGATTAGCCTCATGGAAACCTCTAAGGGGTCCTAATGGTTTGGACCTAAGTAAGTTGAAAAAAGACATACAACCCTGGCAAGAATGACGTTCAGCAAAATATATGACTCATGCTCCTTTAGGTTCTTTAAATTCTATAGGTGCTGTAGGTACCGAGATTAATGCAATCAGTTATGTCTCACCTTGAATTGGTTAGCCACCTCTCATTTTGTTCTAGGATTTTTCTTTTTCGTAGGTCATTTGTGGCATGCAGGAAGGGCTCATGCAGCTGTAGCAGGATTTGAGAAAGGAATTGATCGTGATTTTGAACCTGTTCTTTCCATGACCCCTCTTAATTAAACTAGAGATAAAACTAGATAAAATAAGAATCTATCTAATTTATTTTCATTTGAAGGTGGGATAGCGATATCCTTTGCCATTATTCTTCCAACTGAATCCTTGTTGCTCGGTTATATTACAGCCAATCATTTTTTGTACTAAACTAATAAATTAGTTTATTATTCGATGAACAAAAGGAGAGAGAGGGATTCAAACCCTTGACAGATAATACCTAACCATAGGGGTGATAGTCATATATGTATGATATTGATACATCATGATGATAAAAAGATATAAATTTCCTGATTTTTTTATACTAAAATAAACATTTGAAAATTTTGATGAATTTATGATCAAATAAAATTTGTAGTGCATTTGAGTCAAATTTGACCGGATAGGGATCGAATAGTATAGCCTTTTGAATCTGTTGGAAGCTTTTAAGATAACAAACATGACTATTGCATTTGAGTCGTCTATGTTTGCATTAATTGCAATTTCAATTCTCCTAGTTATTGGTGTACCTGTCACACTTGCCTCTCCTAATGGTTGGTTAAGTAGCAAAAATGTACTATTTTTTGGTGTATCATTATGGATTCGATCAATCTTTTTAGTAGGTATTCTGAATTCTTTTATATCTTAAGATATGTTTTAAGATCTTTTGGCCCCCCCTCCCTAGAGGGCATTATTAATTTGCAAGGGAATTTCTGATAAATAAAAAAAACCAGGTAATGAAAGTGCTCAAGGGAGGGGTTATTTTATTATTGGTATCATCTATAATTGATCCATAAGTCTATTCAAATTTACCTACATAGAATGGAAATATATATGGGTATATATTATACCCATATAACAAGTCAAATGCAGGTATGCTTGAATGGTAGAATTTCTCCTTGCCAAGGTGAAGATGTGGGTTCGATTCTCGCTACTCGCCCATCTATAGGATAGAATATAACTATGAACTAGTTATTGGTTCAGTTGTATTTTTATCTTATTTATATGGTCAATATAAATGGAATGAGAGCATCCTTTTTTGTCTTTGCGGAGACAGGATTTGAACCCATGACTTCAAGGTTATGAGCCTTGCGAGCTATCAAACTACTCTACTCCGCGCTATCCCTTCATATTACCTTTGTTATAATACCCAAAAATGGGTACATCGAGCAATCTCTTGGGTATGCTAATCCCTTGGGTAATTATGTGGGTGAAATAATATATTCTGTTAAAGGGTAGCCAAGTTCTTTCTCTCTATAGAATTTGTCTGCTCAACCATTCGGCTGCGGTGCTTAGCCAAAATAAAAGGTTTCCTCTATATCTAAACAACATCATGTTTACTAATCTTGTATACACAGATCTGCTGAAAAGGGTAGGATTAAGCAATTGTAGAGTTACTCCAACAAAAAACTCTATTCCTAGATTGTTAACCCCAGGCAACAATAGATTAAAGGAGAATAACCTAATCAAAAGAAAGAAAAAGACTGGTACAAACATTAGAGTCATCACATGAGGTTTGTCTATCGATGTATAAATAGGGCAAAGATAAATGGATGAGAAGACTACAACTTGTCCTACAAAATAACCGCTAAGAGTTAATTTTCGTGTAGGAATTATTCTATTATTCCTATCTATTATCTTATCTTGTATCAAAATGGATCGACGTAATACATCTGAGCTGGACCAATTGGCAATGTTGCTAAAAAACCATAATAGAAACCAAACAATATTATTGGGATACATCTTTGTAGCCAAGACAATGCAAAAGTGGTGATCATAATAGTTCCTCCTGTGGTAGTGGTATTAAAAATAATTTTTGTTGCATTAAAAAAAAAATAATCAATTTTTAGTATCTTTCCAATTTGTTCTTTTTGTTATTTCCGGATTTAGTATTTAATATTTCAAATTATTATTGAAAAGTTTTTTTCATATTGTCATATTGACACCCCAAAAAAAAGTATTCTGAAGAAAAGAATATGTATATCAGTAGGATGATCAAAACCTACTAATATAGACATACTCTAAATAGTATCTTAGATAGGAGGTACCAAGACCTATCTAACATACTATTCTAAAATATTATGTGCGTGTGAGGACTTTTGTGAGTTGAAGAAGAAAGGAACATTATATCAGTGGGGCTCTATCCCAGTAGGGTTTGTCAGCAGGGTCTCAATCCCAATCTTTGTCAATTTGGGTGATGATCCATCCTCAGTAGGATTTGAGCCTACTACTGATTCCTACTACTGATATAACATCTCCGAATATTATGTCAGATAGGAGGTACCAAGCCCTATCTGACACAATATTCAGAAGTGAGGATCAATTCAGTGATCGACTATTTGTAGATGCAACATAATATTTCTATGTTGCATTATAGGTAATATTATCATTGTTTGACAAGCTTTGTTTCATTATTTCTCATAACATGCAATACAAAGCAACACAATATCTGTATGTATCATTATTACAATGATAATCATGTATTTGTCAGGTTTTGACAAGTTTTGACAAGTTTTGTTTCATTATTGCTTGTAACATGTTTTGTAAACAACGCAACACAATATCTCTATGTATCATTTTTAGAATGTCATCATCTATTTGACAAGTTTTGGCAAGTTTTGTTTCATTATTGCTCGTAATATGTTTTGTAAACAACGCAACACAATATCTCTATATATCATTATAGACAATGTCATCATGTATTGGACAAGTTTATGATTATGATTATGCTTATATTGCTGCGAGAATGGATAAAAGGTCAGCTACATTGCCAACTCTCACAATTACATGTCATTACTATATCTATAAATCTTATCATGAGAGTATTTCTTACTTTATAATTCAGGGGTGGGGAGAGTAGAGCTGAAGATGGTAAACTATACAAGTTACCAAATACTCATCTCATATTTTAGGGCTCTAGCGTATAGAGAGGACCTTACTATTAGATATCGAACTATAGGAATGAGGAAATCCATAATAAATATATAGATATAGTTTTTTTCTTACTTAAATGCAAGGTCCAATCCCTTGCCTATTTGGAGGATACCTAACTGAAGGGAATTATGGTTGGGAAGGTTATTGTAGCAAAAGCCATTGGAATCTATATTTTATACATTAGAAAAATTAGTTTGATTCTTAATAAACCAAACAAGAAAAATGATTGATCAAAAAATAGATTAGTCATTTATGAAGAATCAACTTCAATGACCAAAGTCAAACGTGGATATATAGCTCAAAAATGTCACAAAAAGATTCTTGCATTTGTATCAGCCTCCCAGGGGGCCCATTCAAAACTTTTTTGAACTGCTAACCAATAGAAGATGAGAGCCTTAGTTTTCTCTCACCGAGATAGAATTAAGTGAAAGAGAGATTTTTGTCATTTGTTGATTACTCGGATTAATGCAGCATCCCGTGCTAATGGAGTCTCCTATAATAAATTCATACAATTTTTATGTAAAAGGCAGTTTCTTACAAATTGTAAAACACTTGTGCAAATAGCTCTATTAAATAATAATTGCTTCTCTATGATCTTAGAAAATATTGTTGTATTATGAAATAGTCAAATCCAATCTCCCAAAGAAATTCTCCGGGAAATTAGAGACAATACAAAAATGAATTCAAGATGAACAAATCCATTTGGATAATGAAATTCTCTATTTTTTCATAATTATTTTCATTTATAGAACAAGAAATATATGCTATCTTTGTCAGATATAGCAGCTTCGATTCAATCCAGGAGCAAGTTTATTTCTTTACTTTTCATTTTAAAGAAAGAAAAGGGATCAAAGATAGAATATGAGCATGTTTAATAGCCCTAGCTATTAAGTGTTGTTATTTCAATGTTAATCAATTCATTCAGCGAGATAGTATTTTTCCTTGCTCTCTAATAAATTGACTAATTAAGCTAATATTTTTATAATTGATTTTCTCTCCAGGCTGAATTGATGATAAACGTTTTCGAAAAGACTGCTTATTTGGAGAAAATTGCTTAGATCTATTCCAAAAAGATGGCTTAGATCTATTCTGAAAAGATGGCTTAGATGTTTTATGAAAAGATGATTTAGATGTATTCCGAAAAGATGGCTTCAATTTATTCATAGTTTGTTTCATGAACCTTTCCAATACTATTTTTCAAAATATTTCGAAAAGAAATATTGAAATTGACATATTTTGTTAAAATACAAAGATAGAGAAATATGTTTGATATATTTCTATTCCTGGGTAGGAATGGTAGATTCAATCTATTTCTTTATTTCTCCATGAATGGTATGCTTGTAACAATAAGGACAAAATTTCTTCAATTCCAATCGTAGAGGAGTATTGTGACGATTTTTTCGAGTTTTATATCTCGAAACACCTGGCAATTTTTTATCAACACTATCTTAGGTACAACTAGTACATTCTAAAGTAATTGTTACTCTTACGTTTCCACCCTTGGCCATATAACTTATTCTAGATATTGTATCTACTTCTTTTCTTTTAAATTTGGAAAAAAGAGAAGAAAGAGAAAGGGATAGAAGTTGTCAAAGAATGATTAATTAGGAGTTTTCAGTAGTTTACTATTTGTGGGAGTAACTTTTGGATCTAGATTTCTATTTTTTTGTTTATTCTAACTTCACCCCCTCCCCCTTTCTAAAGAGATTGAATCTAATCTTTTTTTTCTTTATCCAAGAAGAAAAGGAGTGAATGAATCTAACATCATTTTTTTCTTTCGGGTTCGTAGGAGAGGAAAATTAAAATGAAAAAAAGGGAAAAGTCAGGGCATCTAGGAAAAAATGATTTATATCTAAATCAATAAACTGGCTAAAGATCCCAACCATAAAGTAGTTAACACAGGCGTTGTGGAAAGATATGTTTTTATATCTTGCATTGTTCATAAGTTCTCCTTCTCAATCGTGATGCATATATTATATGGTCAACTACACCCGTAGTTTATGAGTCTATTAAAAAACTGCAAACAGATATTTGTACCAGGATTTGGGTGATTTTTCTGGAACATAAAATGTTATATTAATCAAGTACTATCAATAAATAGACATCTTATAGATGATATCTTCCGTGTATACAGTCTATTTGCGAAACCAAATGGGAATCAAAGCAGATAAATATGGAAAATAAAATAAATTTGATTTAATATCAAATAAAAATACTCACGATTAAAAGGGATGTAGTGCAACTTGGTAGCGCATTTGTTTTGGGTACAAAATGTGGCAGGTTCAAACCCTATCATCCCTACCTAGTACTTTTTGTTCTATAAAATAAAAAAGAAGTTTGAGTGATAATTACTTACTGAAACATCAATAATAAGTGATTGGGTCATACCATAGGCAAAAATGTTTTAAGAGGGAAAAATTTTTTCCCCTTCTTTCCTTTCTTTAAAAAAAAAGCACTCTTAGTTCAATTTGGTAGAACGCAGGTCTCCAAAACCTGATGTCGTAGGTTCAAATCCTACAGAGCGTGATCCTTCATTTTTTATCCAATCTTTTTGTCACTTAAACTAAAATGACCAATGGGATCTAATTCCCCAGAATCAATAGGAGGCCCATTCATAATATGGTGCTAAATCAAATATCTATTTGATCACCACGTCGGTACTGTAAATATGTAGTTACAAATAATCCAACCAAAGTGATAGGAATTAGACCTAACACAATCCCAGATAACAAAACTTCAATCATATTTTTTTATTTTATTTAAAAAGAATAGGTAAGGATTAATAGCTAATCTACATAGCAACTCGAATTTACTCAGAATCTCAATTCCTATTGAGAAAAGTTAATACTGAAGTGAATTAAGAGGTTTTATTTTATTTCAAATAAGTCATATATTGCTTAGACTGATGAATAGGACTGAGGTGAAAATAAGCAAAGCTAATAAAAGACCAAAATAACTAATTATACTAAGCATGGAAGGACTCAATGAAAAAAAAATGATTGATACGTATTTTTATGAGGCAATTACCTAAATTATGATCTAGGATCAGCAAAAAAAAGAGTATATAATAAATAGATACCAATTTCTAATTTAATATCTAACAATATTAATGTTATGAACAAACATAGAGGAAATAGACGATAGAAAGATATTTTCTTCATTTTATCGAAAAAGAAAAAAATCCCCCAATTGATTAATTATCATTCATAATAGTCTATTACTGAGTATGAGATGAATGAATTTGATAATGATTCTGATTCGATCACCTTACATTATCCCTATCGGTCTTTAGAACGAAAGACACTTTTGCTACAACCAAGCATAGTAAAAATAAACTTAAGTGGATTCACTTTTTCCATACACCTTTTTAAGACCAGTAATTGGTGAGTAATTTAGGTAAACCCTGATATCCTGTCTTTCTTGGAAAAGAAAATAGAAATAGTAACATATTTACATTTGATCAAGATAATATTTCACTATCCATCAATTCCTTTTTATTCATAAGACGAATAGCACTTCGGTCGTTCACACTCAAAGTGCTATATTATTTAAGTCATTAAGTTCATGGATAACTTTATCCACAATACTATTGTAAATACACCATATAAATAATGTTAAAACAAAACAGAGAAAGAAATAGTATATCTGGATGAGTTTTATTTATAATGAATGATACTCCTTTATCTTCTTCTTAAAACAACATGAATGTATTCATGTTAGAAAGTCACTTGTAGAAGCGAGAGCCATTACAATGATTACTGCTCAAATGAAATGAATTTCTCTGTGATCCCTATATCCAATTGTTGTAATATAGAGACATGGTTTCTCAAGCTATTATGAAATTGAAATATGCAAGATTCTCTCATTTCTGTTCAGTGAAAAGAAAGCAAAAAAAATGGATTCAGTTTATCAAACAGAGCTGGAGGAACTGGCAGTTACAGAATCATTTTATCCTAATCCCTTTCAATATTAAGAAAAATTAAATTGCTATGTTAGAAGAAGGCTAGCTAGACTGGTTCAGTATACTTCAAATATACCTTTGGTATCATATTGACAATCAAACAAAGATTGTAGAAGATATCAATAGTTTTCCATTTCCTGATCTCTTTCTTTCATGGGATCAATTTACCCTTGATTTTACAATAATATATGTATGGAGCTTAGCATGTCTGGGAATACGGTAGAATGCGCTTTTGCTATCATTATTACTAGTATTCGATACTAGGTTATCCATAGCATTACTATACCTTTATTCATTGCAGGTTGGTTATTTGTCAGTACGGGTTTAGCTTATGATGTATTCGGGAGCCCTCGGCCAAATGAGTATTTCACAGAAAGCTGACAAGAGGTTCCATTAGTAACTAGCCATTTCGATTCATTAGAGTAACTCGATGAATTTACTAGATCTAGATCTTTTTAGGAGGTATTAACAACTATAGATAGAACCTATCCCATTTTTACAGTTAGATGGTTGGTCGTTCACAGGCTAGTTGTACCTATGGTTTTTTTCTTGGGATCAATATTAACAATGCAGTTCATACAGCGAGAAACTTTATATAAACTAAATAACGGAGCTATTTATGACACAATCAAACCCGAATGAACAAAATGTGGAATTAAATCATACTAGCCTCTATTGGGGGTTGTTACTTATTTTTGTACTTGTTGTTCTATTCTCTAATTACTTTTTCAATTAGGAACAGTAAGAATATTCTTTCTCACCCAATTTGGTGAGATCTAATATTTCTATGTATTATTGTTTATGTCTTGAGCATGACTACTTAAAAAAAATGTGAAAGGAAGTAATAGAAATGGCCGATACCACCAAAAGGATCCCTCTTTGATTGATAGGTACTTTAACTAGTATTCTTGTTATTCGTTTAATAGGTATTTTTTTCTACGGTTCTTATTCCAGATTAGGATCATCCTTATAGTTATGAAATGTATTACGTATCTATAAGAGATACTGTACATACAAAAGTGAAAACTCAAAAATAAAGGTAAGATCTTACCCTTCTTTGAACACAAAGGAAGCTAAGGTCTTATCTTTACTTATTATTTATTGTCAATAAATCCAATTGTAGATTAATGATAGGAGGATAATTCATACAAATTCTACAAATAATTATATTTTTTATTAGAAAGATTTCATTTTCATTATAAAGAGAATTGGATCGATCCAATTAGAACTTCTTTGTTTCCAAAAATCAATTAACATTTTTTATGGATCTGTAGAACATTTCTGCAATATTGGTTCATTTGCAATAAATTTTGCAAGTGTAAAAAATAGAATTTATAGTTTTATAATATAATAACTATTAGGATTATAAAAGGAATGAACCGTTTCATTCAAATATTTGTTTTGTTAAAAGGCCCATTTACTCAATGGGCAGCAATATATGCCTTTGCTGCTCCTTGTCTCATTTCAGTCCAAAATTTAGGAATGGAATTAGAAAATGAATGCGCTCTTCTTGCGATTGGCAAAATAAGTGAGAAAAAAAGCAAAAATAGTAAACCAAGATTACTGAATTATTTCCTTCCTTCTATTTATGTTTTAATCATTTGTTTTGAATAAGATAGATCAAGGTGAGAAAAGATGAGATGTGTATAATATGTAATGTCGCGCATGACTATGTTTAGCAAGTCTGTTCCAGAATAACTCATTATTAATGATGCACATATTATTTCTATTTCCTCATCCTTCACAATATATTTGAATAGAGGGAAGGGGCAAATGAAGGGCTCCGAAGAAGTATGACTTTATTTTTTGATTTTTATATCTATCTATAATTGCATTAATCATCAATAAGATGGAGATTGAAATCTTTTATGCACCTAAAAATTCATTTCGACCAATTGAACTTTCTCAAATTGTTTCGTCTTAAGAACCAGAAATATCTATGCTAAAATGATAGATGCTAAGAATAATAAAAGACCTTGAACACATAAAGGATCTTGAAGTACTATTTCTATATTTTCCTGACCAAATCCACCTACATTAGGGTTATTTGTTAATGACTAATCCGCCTTGATGAATTTGCCATCTGAAACAAGAAGTTTCAGTCCTGAAGGTACAAAGTCAACCACTTGTCAACCGTCTGATGAATTATCAATAGTTATTTGATATCAACCCTTTTCTTTACGTGTGATTTTACTTACTTTACCTATTGTTGAAGCATTGTAGACTGTATTGTTGCTTTTTCTCCTATCGGGATAAATTTGTCCTCTTCCTCTATTACCACCCACATATATGGAATATTTCAAGAAGTGAGCTGCTTTATTAGTAGCGGGATTTGGTGAAAGGATGGGAAAGACAATTTCACTATATTTTTGACTAGGAACAAGACCTATTACTATAATATTTTTTTGATTCGGATGGTAGTTCTGAAAATAAAGATCACCTTTCTTTTCCTTAATCTTAGGATAAATACGATCTAGAGGAGGTAATTCAAAACCTTCGGGTAAAATAAGAACAGCTCCTACATTTAAAGTTCCTTTCTTACCATTAGCAATAACTTGTTTTATTTGCTTATCATAGGGTATTTTAACAACTACTTCAAATACAGTATCAAGAAGCATGGACTATGGAACTTCAATCTCCACAGGTTTTTTAGCCAAATGACAATTGGCACATACAATACACCCAGTTGCTTCTGTAGGAATTTCATAACCTTGCTGTGCAAAAATGGGATATGCATTCACAATAGATGTCCGAGTCATTATATCTATCATGATTAAGACAAAAATTGATTGAGTTATCCACTTTTTTACCTAGTTATCATAAGTTTTTCTATTTTGCATGGTTCAATTTTTGGTTCCAAATCTTTTATTTTAAATAAATGGTAGTAGGTAACTATCATAGTGCCCTGTCTACAATTCTACTACATTATTAAACCTAAAGATAAAAAATAAGAAGTATCACCCTAAAAAAGTAAAAAAAAGGAGGGGTTAAATGAGGGATAAACCCATTTGTTATTCATTCATCAAGTGATAAATTACTACAAGTGAAGGAGATATACGATTCAAATGACAGAAGATCCAATATTTAAAAATTGTGTCTAAGATGACTGGAAAAGTTGAAACAAGACTAGATATTATTCGTTCGTTATGGGTAAGTCCATAATTTTTGAAGATCAAATCGATAATAAGTTCCCAACCATGAGGCAAATGAAACTCAATACATAGATCAGTTGCTAAAAGAATAGAAAAAGCTTTCATTGTATCGCTTAGGTTGTAGAAGACTTCTTGGATCCAAGAATTTAGAATGCCAAGTTTCGTCCTACACAGAATGAGATAAACACTTAGAACAACAAAACCTATTAGATTTGCTAATAAATGTGAGATTATCTGGATACAATCTTGATTATATATTTTGACCAATTGGATCATTTTTTCTGGATCTCTACATGAAGATCTTGTGAATGCGTTTCCAAAGAATCTTCCACCATTATTTCTAACAAGAATAGTTCTTCTATTTTCTCAAATTTTCCTAGGGCATTTTCTTCTTGTAAATAATCAAAAAAAAAATTGATTGACTAGTATTCCACCAATTTGTAACCCAAGATTCCAAACCATTTTGTAATGAAATTGAAATTCCCCAAGGCAGTATTATGAAACATGTAAGATATTGTAGAGAAGATAATGCTTTATATTTGTCCACTTTCAATTCGTGAATCGCTAACGAACTCGATTGGCCCATTAGCTATGTCCAAAATCTAAACAAAGTACAAATTATAGAATGAGGTATGGGACCCATAGAATGATCTTTTGCGTAATTCTTAGACCCTAATAGAAAATATCTTTCGGATGAGGGATGGTTTGTTCCGAATGAGAAGTAGAGTAAAAAAGGAAGGATCAACCCTTTGAAATCACTTTGATTTGGAATAATTTTCTATTTATTGTTTTCTTATTTAACTCTTGATCTGAAGAATCACTTCAATTTAAGTGGCAAATAAATTGAAGTTTAATTCTAATAATACCAATTCTGTACTCTTTGGTACATATAGGAGATGAAATTTGGAATTTCACGTGCATATATAAAAAAGGTGTAAAAAACTATATATATATATAGTAATTCACTTCATTGTATTCTTTTGATATGTTATATCCGTGTTTATTGGACCTTTGGTTTCTATCTAATAGATAAAGAATGATATGGAGTGTTTGCCAACAAGAATACTGGTTTGCTTCCATAAGTAATATTTCGTGTTGGTGGAAATAAACTGAATATATGATCTTACCCTCCAAACAAATGTTATGTCAAAAAATTTTCTCATATCTACTAATACAGATCTATCTATTTGTATATTAAAATAGAAGACTTTCCCCCATTTCAAAATCCTTCAATGGATACACGTAAAAAACAAGCTAATTCGGTAGCTTTCTGTTCCATTTCATGCAAAGTTAAATTTTCTTCAGTACGAACTAAAGGGATGTCTTGTTGGCCCTTTATTTCCATATAAAGAACATGAGGAAAAATACCTTCTTGAACTTCCATTTTGATCACTTGAATATCTTTCATAAGAAATTGGAGAAAAATAAGATGATTTCTTCCTAGAAATCCCCAACAAAAAAGGCATACAACTCCTTCTTTTTCATCAAACTTATTGTAGCCACTACCTACATTGCATAAAATAGTGCACCACAAATAAGAGCTAATGAACAGACCTGAAATCCCATAAAAACACATTACAATTCCTTGTGGAACAAAAAGTATTTGCTTAGATGACAAAAAGGGTATAAGGTTCCTACCAAGGTAACTTGAAATTCCAACCATGAAAAATCCTAGTGAACCAAAAAAAAGGAGACAAGAAAAAAAAAATTGCTCATTTTTCTAGACCCTATTATGGGTTCTATCCAGAGCCATTTGGATCGACGATTCATAACAAATTACATCCTATTTAAATTGAGGGATTGAACAAATCTTGACTCCCCATCCCAAAGTCATTCTCATAAATTGGCTATATTTATAAACTAGCCATATACATATAAGCATTTGGAGAAAAAAAAATATTTAGAACGATTTATTTTGTTCTTATTCTTTTTCCATGTTCTTTTTTGTCTGTGCTTTTTTTAATTTTGCCCTTAACTTATTGATTGTCAAAATAATACTTCATTGCATCAGTCAAATAAAAATATGAATCTCTATATTCAAATGTATATATACACATATTCTTAAATAAAAGTAAGAAAGACTTATTCCTTCACACGGGCCTATATAATATGTATCATACATACATACATATCACATTTGATTCTATTTATGATGTATACATCATGTAATGTATCTCCATTTATTTATCATATATGAATAGATCTAAATAAATAGATAATATCTATTTAGATCTATTTATGTTCATATTTAGAACAAGGTTTTATCTTATATTAGAAAAAAAATCATATAGATAAATCATATAGATATATTTGTTCTACGATTGAAAGATTGGAACCTATTATGAATCTAATTTGATCAAATTCATAAAATTTCATCATTTTGAATATAGAAATATAGAAAAACAATCGTAATTGCCAGAAAAAACAAGCCCACCAAAGGCATGAAAACAAAGGGTAAGTTGGTCATTATTATATCAAAAGTATATTCAATAATATTTCTCTCTATTACAAAGATAGATTATAAGATCAAATGAGTAATAGTACCAAATAAGAGGACGTGCCTTTCTTCATTAAATACCTAATTCATTAAAGTGTTTTGTAAAGTAATTTATTATTTTTATTTTGTTTGATATAAATGGGACCAATTTCCACATTGTATATTGGTACATATAAATGATAAAATATCTCTGTTTCTTAATTCTATTTTTTAAAACTGTTCTATTAATAGATGTTTTTCTTTTTCTATTAATGAATAAATGTTTACCTTTGAGAGAAAGGTCTAACTCCATAACATAATCTTCTCTAATGCGAGAAAGTTACATAGTGTCTACTTTTTCTGATAAAGGGGTATTTTCATGGGTTTGCCTTGGTATCATGTCCATACTATTGTGTTGAATGATCCTGGCCAGTTAATTTCTGTACATATAATGCATACAGCTCTAGTTTCTAGTTGGGCCGGTTCAATGGCTCTTTACGAATTAGTAGTTTTTGACCTGTCCAATCCTGTTCTTGATCCAATGTGGAGACAAGGTATGTTCATTATACCTTTTATGACTCGTTTAGGAATAAAGTATTCATGCGGTGGATGGAGTATAACTAGAGAAACTATATCTAATCCAGGTATTTGGAGTTATGAAGGTGTGCCTGGGGCACATATTGTGTTTTCTGGCTTGTGCTTTTTAGCAGCTATCTGGCATTAGGTATATTGGGATCTAGATGTATTCTATGATTCCTGTATAGCAAAACCTTCTTCAGATTTTTTAAGATTTTTGGAATTCATTTATTCCTCTCAGGAGCATCTTGTTTCAGATTCAGAGCATTTCATGTAACGGGTTTGTATGGCCCTGGAATATGGGTGTCTGACCCTTACTAACTAGAAAAATACAACCTGTAAATCTGGCATGGGGAGCTGAAGGTTTTGATCCTTTTGTTCCGGGAGGAATAGCTTCTCATCATATTGCAATAGGTATATTGGGTATATTAGCAAGTCTATTCCATATTAGTGTTCATCCTCCCCAACATTTATACAAAGGATTACATATGGGGAATATTGAAACTGTTCTATCTAGCAATATTGCTGTTGTATTTTTTGCAACTTTCATTGTGGCCAGAATAATGTGGTATGGTTCCGTAACCACTCTAATCAAATTATTTGGTCCTACTAGTTACCAGTGGATTAGGGATACTTTCAACAAGAAATAGATCGATGGGTTCATGCTGGTCTGGCTGAAAATCTAAGTCTATCAGAAGCTTGGTCAAAAATTCTTGAAAAACTTTCTTTTTATGATTACATTGGGAATAATCCAGCTAAAGGGGGGTTATTCAGGGTGGGTGCGATGGATAATGGAGATGGAATTGTTGTTGGTTGGTTAGGACACCCTATTTTCAAAGATAAAAATTGACATGAGCTTTTTGTACGTCGTATGCCTACCTTTTTCAAAACATTTCCAGTCGTTCTAGTAGATGAAGAAGAAATTGTGAAAGCTGATGTTCCTTTTAGAAGAGCAGAATCAAAATATAGTGTTGAACAAGTAGGTGTAACTGTTGAGTTCTATGGTGGTGAACTTGATGGGGTTAGTTTTGGTGAACCTGCTATAGTCAAAAAATATGCTAGACATACACAATTAGGTGAAATTTTTGAGTTAGATCGTGCTACTTTGAAATTAGATGGTGTTTTTTGGAGTAGTCCAAGGGGTTGGTTTACTTTTGGGCATGCTACCTTTTCTCTTATTTTCTTTTTTGGACACATTTGGCATGGTGCTAGAACTCTATTCAGATATATTTTCGCTGGTATTGATCCAGATTTGGATGCTCAAGTAGAATTTGGGGCATTCCAAAAATTGGGAGATACAACTACTAAAAGACAAGTGGTATAAGATGGTATTGCTCCGCTCATTAATAAATATTGAGAGATTTCATCTCAGTAATCAAAATATTTTCATTTCACCTTTTTTATGGAAAATGTTGTAATTAGTATGAAAGTTATCTCTATAATTGTAAACTACAATCGAATCTATGGAAGCATTGGTTTATACATTCCTTTTGGTGTCTACCTTAGGGATCATTTTTTTCACTATTTGCTTTCGAGAACCTCCCAAAGTTCCAGATAGAGGGGGAAAATAATTTTCTATTTTTCAAATCTTCTATAATAAAAAAATGACCTTCCCGATCGGGAAGGTCATTTTTTTTTCAAGTAGTCCTCGTACTCTTCAAAAGGTTGCCCAAAGGCAGTGTATAGGGCATAACCAATAAAGCTAACAAGCAAACAAGATATGGAGATAGCGACTAAGGTTGCAGTTTCCATTGGTAGGTAATCCTGTGTATGTATATATACATAATAGTATACAAAGTTAATTAGATCTCAACCAATACTATTGTTTTTATGGCTACATAGACCATTGATGATACTTCAAGAGCCAGACCAATACAAACTAGTGTAGGAAATTATTTAAAGCCACTTAATACAAAATCTAGTAAAGTTACTCCTGGATGGGGAAGTACTCCTTTTATGGGTGTTGCAATGGCTCTATTTGTAGTATTCTTATCTATTATCTTTGAAATTTATAATTCTTCCATTTTATTAGACAAAATTCTAGTTAGTTGGGTCTAGAAAAAATAGAAAATCTACCCGGATCCTGAGTTCATCCAAAAGAAAAAGAACTAAGGAAGGAAAGATTTTGAATAGCTTTCATTTTTAGGTTATTACATTCTGGTAGTTTGATCATGTAATTACTTTTTTATCTAAGGATTTTTGGAATTATGGCTATGCGACTTGTTAAAATTGATCTCTATTCTAGTACAGAAAACTGGTCTGTTGTCTTCATAAAATAAAGACGATCCTCTTACCTCGTTGGATATTGCTCTAATAGTTAATAGCCGAAGCACGAGGAATATATTAAAGAAAATCTAAACTATGGTTTTTTATGCCTATTTTTGAGACCTCGTGACCAAGATTCTCAATAATTTGAAAGAAGTATGATCATAAATTGAGGGGTCTCTCTTCCTTTTTCTACTGATGCTGATTAAAGAATGAGATAATTTCATTTTTATTAGTTAGTATATTTCATTAAGTGAGTAACAATGAAATGGAAAGGTTATAACCCATAAAACCTTTTGAGTATAAAAAAATCATCGGGGTGAAATGGAAATCTGAGGTTTAGATTGATTCATCTATCAAGATCTCGACAAGATAATTCCTATTGATCGTCCATACTAGTTGTTCTATCACGAATAGGATAAAAGATCGTTCAAAAGGCCTATAGTGCATAAGAATGAGCCAACTTGAAATTTGAGGACTATGAATGAAGTTTCTCTTCCTTCTTATTGTAGGAAATCATGGATTATTCTGAATCCTCTTCCTTCATACAAAGAAATTAAATATCAAGAAACCATGTACTTTGTTCAAAAAGGTATTTGGGTGTTCTTGTTCAAGCCGTATGAAAGGAAATTTTCATATATGGTTTTTAGAGGGGGAATTTGAGTTTACCTATATCAATAAAGTATACGATTGGTTTGAGGAGCGTCTTGAGATTCAGGCGATTGCAGATGATATCACTAGTAAATATGTTCCTCCTCATGTTAATATATTTTATTGTTTAGGGGGGATCACACTAACTTGTTTTTTGGTACAAGTAGCTACCGGTTTTGCTATGACTTTTTACTATTGTCCCACTGTTCTAGAAGCTTTTGCCTCTATTCAATACATAATGAATGAAATGAACTTCGGTTGGCTAATCCGATCGGTCTATTGATGGTTGGCAAGTATGATGATTTTAATGATGATCTTGCATGTATTCCGTGTTTATCTAATAGGTGGATTCAAAAAACCTCACGAATTAACTTGGGTTACAGGTGTAATTCTAGCTGTATTAACCGTATCTTTTGGTGTAACTGGGTATTCTTTGCCCTAGGATCAAATTGGTTATTGGGCAATCAAAATTGTGACTAGTGTGCCTGAGGCCATCCATTAATAGGAGCTCCTTTGGTAGAGTTATTACGTGGAAGTGTTAGTGTGGGTCAATCTACCTTGACTCATTTTAATAGTTTACACACTTTCATATTACCCCTTCTTACTACTATATTTATGTTAATGCATTTTCTAATGATCCGCAAGCAAGGTATTTCAGGTCCTTTATAGAAAGGAAATAGAAATTTTGTATAAGTATTCAAAACATATTATTTTACGATATCAATATCATTGCTGCAAATATTTCTTATTGGAAATATGGAAATAAGAAAGCATGTTTCTTGGATTTCTCCTTTCAATTATTAAGTATTCTTTTTTTAATACAAATAATTGAAGTAGATACTCATTTCAGATGGAGAAAATGGATTATGGGAGTGTGTGACTTGAACTATTGGTCAAGCCGTGTAGATCAATTTTTGGATATGTCATATAAAGATTAATCGTGTCTCTGTCCCAATTTTCTTCCCAAAAATAGGAAGTTTAGAACTTAGGTAAAAGGGGAGCACTTTGTTGTGTTCCAAGAGAGTTCTTTCTATGATTGAATCTGAATTAGGCTCCGTGAGATCCAGGTAATAGTAATAACATTCATAAATAAAATTTATTACTTACTTATTCTTTCATTTTCATAGTATGAAAATGCATGCATTTCCCTTGCATTTCAATAGGGTAAACTATCGAAGTAAAAAAAGGGGTCTAAAGAAGGAAAAAGGCCAGATCAGTAACAAGTCAATACCTTGTATACAAAAAGGAAGGAAAAATAAAAAAAGAATTGTGGAGGTCAAGATACACACAAATTACAAGGAATAAGATGACCCAAAAGGCATATTGATCATGATCGAATTTGTGAGCTTACTTGGGTACTGAGCATTTAATACGAAATAATCAAATTATGAAGAATGATATAGATCTTCTTAATTCTTATTCTAATAATACACCCTTCATCATTTTGATTTCAATTATTGCTCAAGCTGGATGATCAAAATTGGCATGTCTGGTTCTTTCGGGGGATAGATTCATTCATAAGAATCTACTTATCCCAATAACAAAGAAACCTAACTTGAATGATCCTGTATTAAGGGCTAAATTAGCTAAAGGCATGGGGGCATAATTATTATGGTGAACTCGCTTGGCCCAATGATCTCTTATATATTTTTCTAGTAGTTATTTTTGGTACTATTGCATGTACTGTAGGTTTAGCAGTTCTAGAACCATCAATGATTGGTGAACTGGCAAATCCATTTGCAACTCCTTTGGAAATATTACCAGAATGGTATTTTTTCCCCATATTTCAAATACTTTGTATAGTACCTAATAAACTATTAGGTGTCCTTTTAATGGCTTCAGTACCTGCAAGACTATTGACAGTCCCTTTCTTGGAGAATGTTAATCAATTCAAAAATTCATTTCGTCATCCAGTAGCTACAACAGTATTCTTAATTGGTACCATAGTAGCTCTTTGGTTAGCTATTGGGGCAACGTTACCTATAGATGAATCTTTAACTCTAGGTCTTTTCTAATTTGATCTAGTTTACAATGTCTGAATATAGGAGGGAAATCTTTTGTTCATATATCTAGGGAGTAGTTGATTCAAGACAAATGGTCTCTCCCTAGATATATTTTATCAGATATTTTCTAATATTATTATAGAATAGTCAAAGATTTATTCCAATTACTTTCCAGAAGAATTTAGAAAAAGGGAATCAATGGAGAGATGAAATGGAACTATTTACAAACCTAAACCCGATTCTCCAAGGAATCAATTCCAATATTTCGCATAAATTCCAATATTTCTTTGACAAACTATTCCCCAAGATGTTTTATTTTCATTAAATCTTCTCAACTGTAATTTGAGAGGTTCGATAATGTATTTATATTGGCCTTTTTGAGGCAATTATATATCTTAGTAGAGAAGTTTAATTGGTCGGTATAGATTTGATCGAAAACTATTCTCTTCGTATCAGTTGATATATGTGAATTAGGTAAAGGAGTCATATTGTCGCTTAAACTATTTGTTCCATCGATGTTCTCTTCCTTTGGATGTAGAAAGGGAAGGAAAAAGTAAATCAAATTCTGAGAAGCTTCATAAAGTGCTTCTTTAGGAGCTAATCCTCCATTCGTCCATATTTCAAGAAATAGAATTTCTTGTATCTCATTTTCGCTACAATAGGAATGAATACTATAATTTACATTTTGTACAGGGATGAAGGCAGCATCTATAGGAAAAATTCCATCCTTATTATTATAATTATTTGGATTTTGGATAATATATCCACGGCCTTTTTCAATTTGTAATGATATATCTATGGTAATGGATTTATTTATGTTAGCTATATGTTGTGTAGTATTAATTATTCTGTAATGTCCCCTTCTAGCAAGCCAAAATTTGTCACAACCTTGCACACAATTTCAACTTGTAAAAGAGAACATTAGAAACTGATTCTTCTATTTTAATCATAATAAACCATAAGAAATCTTAATTCAAACTTTATAAACATAACCCATATGTATTATACTTTCACTATAACTATTACACAAGTCCATTGACAGAGTTATACTTAGGTCTACATGTCCATCAATTCACTTTCCCACAAGAGAGGGCCTATAGGAGGTACAATCATGGGGTCCATATTTCATTCCTTTGATTGGAGACCAACCCAAATCAAAGGCCCATCCCTTGCCTCATAGGGTCCTCTTGACCAACATTAGACAAGGGCCTATCCATTGTCCTGTGGGGTCCCTTTGACCAACATGAGACAATGGGAAACTTATCCCCATGGGGTCCTATAGACCAACATTGAGATAAGGCCTATTGGGGCTTTAGCCTGGAAGGTTCTCTTGACCAACTCAGGCATCAACCAAAACACCATGTTGCATTGCCTCCTTTCCCTTTGTCTCAATCCTTGGGATATTAATTGATGGACCATGAGCCTCTATTTCTAATCTCTTCTTCATTATTAACTTATCACATGTAATTAACTAATACTTTTCATCATTAGAATTTTGCTACTTCATACTTAGCATATGATTGGATTAAACACAGAACCATTGTATATTGCAACAAAGACAAATTGAATACAAATTACATTCTTATAAATCCAATATTTAATAATTATAAAATAAACATATAAAATATACTTACCTGCTGGAGCTTACCTCATATTTCTTACCTATGCTATCGTAATATAATTTTTATTATATTGTTGTTGCTGTTTATATATTTTATAATATATATTTCACCCTTTTAGTGCTAATGTAATATCTCTATATATTAATTCATGTATTTATCCAATACTCTTTTTATATTTTCTTCCCATGATGTTTTCCTTCTATTTCACAACCTTTATTTATTTCCCTTTCAGAGGATATGTTCAAAGAGGCATGTCCCTTATTATTTTTATTACTTTATATTAATTCTCTTTTGTGATAAAACTAGTTCTAACCATACATAACTCCATTATAATAAGAGGATAGGTTAAAAGATGTTTATTTATTTTATTTATATTTATATTATAATAAATGATATATTATATATTTTATATTATTTATGCTATATCATTTATATCATAATAAATGATATATGATTTATATTATATTATTTGTATTTATATTATAATGTAAGATAATTATAAGAATATTCGTATTTATATTATTAGATATATTTATAATATATTATATTTATATATATTGTTATTTATAATATGGATATTGTATTTTAATTATAATAAAACATTCATACAATAATAGTATTTATTAAATAACATAATATATGTAATTATTTCTATCATCTGAAATAATACTTTACAAACCATCTTTATCATGTTCAATTCTTTACTTTAACAGTGTCTTGATATGGGGACATGACAACCCTCCCACTCAAGATTGCTTGTGCTCAAGCAACCATAATTAGGTATCCTATAATATTTTATAACATTATATTTTATTGAGGTTTATGTACACAATTAATTTTTTGAGCTAGTTGTTTACATATATGCAATTTATATTTTGAGCTAGTTGTTTACATATATTTTAATTGTTTTTCTCATGTCATTTCAAGTTGTAAGTTACCCATAGAGATATTTTAATTATTTTATTTTACTATTTCATTTCATTTAGTATATTTACTTAATGTAATTTCAAGAGTTATTTTATTCTTATTTATTTTTTTACCTTATTTACTCATTACTTATTACATATTTGTAAGTAAATTTTAATTTTCTTTTTGTTGCATGATATATTGAGTAAATTTTAATTATTTTAAATATTGCATTCTATATATATATATATATATATATATATATATATATATATATATATATTAGCAATGAATTAAACACCATTATTCCAGCAATTCATGAAATTCATAACTACAATTTTCATTGATTCTTGTTATTTATTTATTTGTTTATTTATTTATTTCTTTATTTAACTATTATACACAAGATGGTAGGATCACTGCTCTGATACCACTATAATGTCCCCTTCTAGCAAGCCAAAATTTGTCACAACCTTGCACACAATTTCAACTTGTAAAAGAGAACATTAGAATCTAATTCTTCTATTTTAATCATAATAAACCGTAAGAAATCTTAATTCAAACTTTATAAACATAACCCATATGTATTATACTTTCACTATAACTATTACACATGTCCATTGAGAGAGTTATACTTAGGTCTACATGTCCATCAATTCACTTTCCCACGAGAGAGGGCCTATAGGAGGTATAATCATGGGGTCCATATTTCATTCCTTTGATTGGAGACCAACCCAAATCAAAGGCCCATCCCTTGCCTCGTGGGGTCTTCTTGACCAACATTAGATAAGGGCCTATCCATTGTCCTGTGGGGTCCCTTTGACCAACATGAGACAATGGGAAACTTATCCCCGTGGGGTCCTATAGACCAACATTGAGATAAGGCCTATTGGGTCTTTAGCTCGAAAGGTTCTCTTGACCAACTCAGGCTAAACTAAAACACCATGTTGCATTGCCTCCTTTCCCTTTGTCTCAATCCTTGGGATATTAATTGATGGACCATGAGCCTCTATTTCTAATCTCTCCTTCATTATTAACTTATCACATGTAATTAACTAATACTTTTCATCATTAGAATTTTGCTACTTCATACTTAGCATATGATTGGATTAAACACAAAACCATTGTATATTGCAACAAAGACAAATTGAATACAACTTACATTCTTACAAATCCAATATTTAATAATTATAAAATAAACATATAAAATATACTTACCTGCTGGAGCTTACCTCATATTTCTTACCTATGCTATCGTAATATAATTTTTATTATATTGTTGTTGCCATTTATATATTTTATAATATATATTTCACCCTTTTAGTGCTGATGTAATATCTCTATATATTAATTCATGTATTTATCCGATACTCTTTTTATATTTTCTTCCCATGATGTTTTCCTTCCATTTCACAACCTTTATTTATTTCCCTTTCAAAGGATATGTTCAAAGAGGCATGTCTCTTATTATTTTTATTACTTTATATTAATTCTCTTTTGTGATAAAACTAGTTCTAACCATACATAACTCCATTATCATAAGAGAATAGGTTAAAAAATGTTTATTTATTTTATTTATATTTATATTATAATAAATGATATATTATATATTTTATATTATTTATGTTATATCATTTATATCATAATAAATGATATATGATTTATATTATATTATTTGTATTTATATTATAATGTAAGATAATTATAAGAATATTCATATTTATATTATTAGATATATTTATAATATATTATATTTATATATATTGTTATTTATAATACAGATATTGTATTTTAATTATAATAAAATATTCATACAATAATAGTATTTATTAAATAACATAATATATGTAATTATTTCTATCATCTGAAATAATACTTTACAAACCATCTTTATCATGTTCAATCTTTACTTTAACAGTGTCTTGATATGGGGACATGACAACCCTCCCACTCAAGATTGCTTGTCCTCAAGCAACCATAATTAGGTATGCTATAATATTTTATAACATTATATTTTATTGAGGTTTATGTACACAATAAATATTTTGAGCTAGTTGTTTACATATATTTTAATTGTTTTTCTCATGTCATTTCAAGCTATAAGTTACCCATAGAGATATTTTAATTATTTTATTTTACTATTTCATTTCATTTAGTATATTTACTTAATGTAATTTTAAAAGTTATTTTATTCTTATTTATTTTTTTACCTTATTTACTCATTACTTATTACATATTTGTAAGTAAATTTTAATTTTTTTTAATGTTGCATTCTATATTTTAAAATATTTTAGCAATGAATTAAACACCATTATTCCAGCAATTCATGAAATTCATAACTACAATTTTCATTGATTCTTGTTATTTATTTATTTATTTATTTATTTAATTAACTATTATTCACAGGATGGCAGGATCACTGCTTTGATACCACTGTAATGTCCCCTTCTAGCAAGCCAAAATCTGTCACAACCTTGCACACAATTTCAACTTGTAAAAGAGAACATTAGAATCCGATTCTTCTATTTTAATCATAATAAACCATAAGAAATATTAATTCAAACTTTATAAATATAACCCATATGTATTATACTTTCACTATAACTATTACACATGTCCATTGAGAGAGTTATACTGAGGTCTACATGTCCATCAATTCACTTTCCCTCGAGAGAGGGCCTATAGGAGGTACAATCATGGGGTCCATATTTCATTCCTTTGATTGGAGACCAACCCAAATCAAAGGCCCATCCCTTGCCTTGTAGGGCCCTCTTGACCAACATTAGACAAGGGCCTATCCATTGTCCCGTGGGGTCCCTTTGACCAACATGAGACAATGGGAAACTTATCCTCGTGGGGTCCTATAGACCAACATTGAGATAAGGCCTATTGGGTCTTTAGCCCGGAAGGTTCTCTTCACCAACTCAGGCATCAACCAAAACACCATGTTGCATTGCCTCCTTTCCCTTTGTCTCAATCCTTGGGATATTAATTGATGGACCATGAACCCCTATTTCTAATCTCTCCTTCATTATTAACTTATCATATGTAATTAACTAATACTTTTCATCATTAGAATTTTGCTACTTCATACTTAGCATATGATTGGATTAAACACAGAACCATTGTATATTGCAGTAAAGACAAATTGAATACAACTTACATTCTTACAAATCCAATATTTAATAATTATAAAATAAACATATAAAATATAGTTACCTACTGGAGCTTACCTCATATTTCTTACCTATGTTGTCGTAATATAATTTTTATTATATTGTTGTTGCCGTTTATATATTTTATAATATATATTTCACCCTTTTAGTGCTAATGTAATATCTCTATATATTAATTCATGTATTTATCCGATACTCTTTTTATATTTTCTTCCAATGATGTTTTCCTTCTATTTCACAACCTTTATTTATTTCCCTTTCAAAGGATATGTTCAAAGAGGCATGTCTCTTATTATTTTTATTACTTTATATTAATTCCCTTTTGTGATAAAACTAGTTCTAACCATACGTAACTCCATTATCATAAGAGGATAGGTTAAAAGATGTTTATTTATTTTATTTATATTTATATTATAAAAAATGATATATTATATATTTTATATTATTTATGCTATATCATTTATATCATAATAAATGATATATGATTTATATTATATTATTTGTATTTATATTATAATGTAAGATAATTTGTAGTGCCCCTCGTCTCATCGTCCATCAGATTGATGTTTGCTTAAACTTTATAGTGTCCTAGACCGTAGATGATGAATCTCTTGCTATCTTGTTACTTCATTGTGAACTTAATTGTTAAGATAACAGATGTTGATGTTGGATTATGCCATTTTATGCTTTACAATTTGATAAATGAACTGATGTTTTAGATGCTTTGATGTTATTCATTATATGGATTGGAAGTTAGTTGATCATTTTATGTCGTAGATTAGTAATCTGATACTCTGTTCAATATAGTTGATTGTTATTTATAAACGTGAATGGAACAGTGTTGTATTACTCGTTCTCGAGTACCCTACCTCACTGCGATTTCCATTCACGATAGGACTGCTTGTGATGTATATGTATATCTTGTTATGGTTAACGTGCGTTGCTACAGGATGCAGGTACTAGGCATCGACTCCACCTGATTACAGGTCTGAGCGTGCCTTCGCCAATGGATTAGTTGTTGGAGTTAACGTGAGGTCCCTAGTCAGTGTTCCTTCGTCGTCAGTTTAGCCTTGTGGTTATTGGTTGTCATTCGCCCATGTCCCACCGTCAGGTAATATTGTATTTTGGAGTCAAACCAAGTTCAAAGGTGTTTAAGTATGTGTGGCAATGTTGTGCTTTAATTAGAATTATTCTACGGAAGAGTATAAGTGTGGTTAAATGGGCATAATGCCGTTAGTTGTCGATTTTAGCTATAAATAAATTACTATTTTAATAGAAGTGTTGTTGATAAATAAAGTTGTAAGAAGTTTGTATTATTCAATATAATATTAATTATAATAAATATTTAAATAAATAAATAGATGTAATCATGTTGTAAATTGCGATTTACAACTTGATTAATAAGATAAATTAAAGTATAGTACAAAATTATATAATTGTCGATATAGTACTATTCTATTTATAACAATAATTTGGGTCGGCTATAAAGAAAAATAATAATAAAATAAAATATCTAATAATTGGGAATCATTATATTAAATTAAAAAATACATATTCTTAAAAAGGAAGTTTCTCGGAATCTTGTGGGAAGCCCTAGGAGAGGAGAAAGAGACTGAGTTATAAAAGAATTGTCGGTGCAACAAGGAGGACATCACAGGGGTAAGGAAAGAAGCAGCGGAGAACTGCAACAATTGGAGCGGGTTCGTCGCGGTGATTGCGAAATCAGGTTCCGTCGAATGCCTTATCTCTGAACTTCCTTTCAATCTGCAAATGTTTTTATAGTTTGTTTGATCCCGCATAGTTCGGCAGTCTGTCCTTTCTGTGTGTGAACAGCATCCTCTCTTAGGGTTTAAACACTTCGTTTCTGCTCAAGGATTCTGTAAGTCAAATGTTTTCTTTCCTTTCACTGGTTGCCGAATCATTCCGTATGCACTCTCAGACCGGCGTAATCTTGGTAGGGTTTGCAGATGTAAAAGACACCTCGATAGGGTCGCCATAGATCGCTGTTGGTTTTAGCTAGTCGTCCCTGTAAGATCTGATCAATGTTATCAATGTTCTTTCTCTGTGTTTAGCTGGAAACTATCTTCTACTTTCTTGAAGCATTTTGCAAGGGAACGAAGGTAATTGCTTGCGATCTCATTTTTGATCCTATTGTTTCATTCTATGAGATGTTTTAGGCCATTGGACCACAGCAATACAGGTTTATCTGATACAAATATAGTTCATACTCTTTGATTTCTTTCATCTTCTGAGAAGGAACCAGCCTTTCAAGCCACGGTTTTAGCATTCTCTCTGACGTATTCCTTTTGTTTTATGTACCCTTATGTCGATCTTCTTCTTGAGGTGCCATACATGGTCATATTGAGGGAATACTTCGTAGTTACACCATGATTCCACAGAAATGAAAAGTAGCTCTTTTACTTCCTACATTTCCTTCATCTGTTCTTTTCTCTACACACTTTGTTCTTTAGCCGTGACTATTACTGCATATATGCTCATTATTGAGCGTGTATATTGATTGGGAGTCATGGTTGTTTGCATGCAATTTTATCCCTTTTCTGAGCATCTCAAAACCCTTATGCTTTACTTCTCACGGCTTCAAAGGCACTGTACTGGGTACACTTCATTACAGATCATGAACCTCCACTGGGCCGTGGCTCTGTAGCTTTTATTTCATTTTTAATAGCCAGAACAAAACTCATTTTCTCTTCATGATGGTTTACTCCTATGAGGCCATGGCTTTGTCAAATTATATGGCTCGAAACCACTCATCATAAATCTGTATCTTGTTTGGTTTTCCGGGGGTTAGTATAAGGGTTGCACCTATGATGCAAGTGCAAAACAGAAATAGACAGGCGATACCATCATATGTCAGGCGTGGGACTAATGAGAAGTAGTGCGAATTTAACGCATAGGTTAGGGTTAACCTGTCACCCACTGCCCATAGGTTTATGTCTGCAATTTGAAGCTCTTTTATTTAATAAGATCTGGTTAACGAGTCTTGCCTGCTATGTTAATCATTCTTTTGTTCCTTGGTGTTATTTATGATGGAAGGATGTTTTGTGTACCGCTGTAAGTGGCAACGCCAGGATGTGAAAGGGAGGTAATGTTGTAGTCAGCTCGCTGCCTTATTATCATTTGTGTTAAATGAAAGTAGACTCGATTTATTCTGTAGTGGATCGGTAATATCAGATTATACTGTGAGTTTATGCTATGGCGTGAAAGGGAGGTGGCGATTAAGAGAGTTCGCTGCCTTATTTTGTCTGGAGTGAAAGTTCTAATGTCTTTTCATTCACCATCTAACCAGACAATGCTGCCCCTTGAATCGTCCACCAAATCATGTGCCTGCGTTTCGACCTGGCTTTCATTCGTCTGTATGAAAGTTTCAAATCCCTTTTCTTTGACCCAAAATAGATGGGTATTTACTGTTGTAATGTCAGTTCATCTGTTTGAAAGTAGGTGCAAAATCTATAGGCATTAATAATCTTTCTCACCTTATAATGTATTAGGCAGAATCTCAGAGATACTCACCGTCATAAGTGCTCCCTGCCTATACAATGTTGATAGACACAACTATACAGATATTTCATGATATGTTTGAATAACTGCATTGGACAATTTGTTAGTTTTAATCTGACATTTCAAGTGTATTGTGAGCATCTCTTACTGTAAAAACCATAGATCCAAAACACACATATAGTTACAGTCATAATGACTGTCTATATAAACTATAAACAATTTGATAATGAGATTATGCACAAAATTTATTTACAGTAATAACCCCTGTCATGATATTAGGCACAATTTTACAGATATTTAGAATCATAAGTAATGCTCTCGTATACAATGAAATTTTAGCGACAAACATAATAGCATTGTATATAAACAAGTTAGATACAGCTTAGCTATGTATATATTATAATGACTGGAATGGTGTTATATGATAGACTCGTGATCAGACACAATACTCAAACCAAACAAGCAATTCAATCATAATAGGTTTTCACCAACAAACGATAATGATGACCAATATAGGAATTTGCCTATGTTACCTCCTCTTCTGACTCGGAATCACTATCATCAGATGAAGATGTCTCCGGTTTCTTCTTGGGAGGAACTTTGTTTGAAGATTTTAATTTCTTCGAAGCTGGTTGTGCTACAAGTTCAGTATCTGGCTCTCTCTTATCTGAAAATAAGCAGATAAAAAAATATTATAGAATTGGCACCATAGTTAACAGCGAAATATACAATTTTTGGCCATTATACTATTACAGTCAAGTTTGAACATGAACAGTATCAGCGCATGTAACATATTGCCCAGTCCATGTTTCATAAATGGATGTTGAAGTGTATATGAAGCATGGTAATGATGTCATTGATAATGGTTTCCCTTTAGCGTCAATAGAGGAGTCTCAGAATCATTGATGATAATCACCAAAACATAGTGAAACCAGAAGTTCCTGCTGGGTATTCAAATACTCTGATAAGCATGTATGCGAAATGTGGATGTATAGACAAGACAAGTGAACTGTTTGACAAAGTGCTTCGAAGTAATGTCGGCCCTAGTAAATACAATGATACAGGATGAGCATTGAAAAGGCCTTAGAAAATTTCAAGCAAAGGTAATTGGGTGCGGAAACAGCTGCACAGTCTGAGAACATTGCTATCCCCACTCAGTCATTGAACTCCATCTTTCTTTCTTGCATCTCCGAGGGCCAAACTCAGAAAGTTCAACAACATGTTTTGCAGAAATTTCGTGCAGGTGGTTACAACACCATTGTTGCACCATCTATTGAAGAAGAGGGTTTGGATTTAATGGAAGTTGGTCTTGTGATATGTTTTAATGCAAATGTTTCACCATTAAGAATGACCCAACACATGGGAAGAACTAAATGGATTCTTCTTCACCACTCAACAGCTGTCACTTAAATAGAATCAATGCTTCATAGCATTTACACACTTGCATTTGTAGAATTGAATTTCGCAAAGATCGGAGAGCGAAATGAATATCTACTTAAGATGTGTCATCAGATATACAATTACCACCACCACTAAGATCATTAAATCTGCGTCACTCAACCAACCTGCTGTAAAAGTTGTCAAAGTTTGCTCTCACCCGTAACTGTTATCTAATAATTGGTTCTAGCCGTATTATAATCTGTTTTAACAATTTCATTTGAGAACTTATTAAACTGTCTTCCTTATAATTTGCTTGTATTAATAAATTAGGTTTCCTGCATTGCAAAACTGGAAAAGTTGTTATATCTGACCAGCCACTCCATAGCTAGGGTGATTGAAGTCATGCTGGCCTGCAAACAGCTGATTACTATCAGTTTGAGCGAATTATAATCATCCGGGAAAGATCGCCCTTGTTTTGAGCAAATTCATTGACTAGTGTTGTTGTGTTGTCTTGCATCGTTCACTACTGCCCTCATAGTGAATCTGGAGGATATTGTCTGAAACACGTTATGTCCTATTTGCTGGAACGCTATTACCAGCCAATCGCCATCTTGTGTATTTTAGCTGTCACAACCTTTCAATCACCGCAGATTTAACTGTGGTCTCAAATATTAAAGTTTAGGGTATGCAGATTTACCAGTTATATCGATGAGATGAATAACACAGCCTCGGTATTTGTCTTGTCCCTTCTGTTAATAAATGGTTCTACCAACACAAACCTAGCAAGATATCTCGAAGATGTAGATTGGCGCTCATCCGAAGGCCAGTGCAGCGAGGGAATTCAACTAAGTACATACAGAAATCAACTGTCGAATCCTACAAAATGATTGAGATGTCAATGTCTGTCAGAAATGACTGGTTAAGGTCTGATGCTATCCATTTCTATGGAAAAACAGTCAATAGCAATTTTACATCTCAGTAGTAAAGTATCTCAAACTATTTGCATAGGGCGCTTTTACGACCATTCTCCCTAAGGAATTAAATCACTATGGATAAGATCAGTTTCGGAGATAACTTCAATCATCATAAAAGAATTCTTTTGGATTTCGTGATCGAATTCGCCTCGTGTAGTTATCGTTCAGTCGTAAGACATTTCTCCTAGCGTTATTATCCTTTATA
Organism: Cunninghamia lanceolata; assembly: GCA_027924645.1. NCBI lineage: Eukaryota > Viridiplantae > Streptophyta > Pinopsida > Cupressales > Cupressaceae > Cunninghamia > Cunninghamia lanceolata. The sequence goes on from BSBN01001583.1 coordinate 30,410,472, forward strand.
GAATAAAGTTAATTGGACAAGATTGAAGGAAAGTATATAAAGATCGTATCGTTATGAAAGTGTCAAATGGTAAACAGAAATTAAGTGGTTCTTTTATTATTATTGTAATGTTTTAGTTAATCAATTTATTTATCTTTTGAAACAATATAAGGTTAGTTAGAGATTTGGTTGCAAGGTATTAATTTAATAGTTGTAATATAATGTTGATTTATTTCAGAAGCTGTTTGCATTAAACTGAGAATGAATTGTAGTATTTCATCTCTTGAATTTGAATTGAATTGATTGAGTGTTGTAATGAGTCGTATTGAGGTTGTTCAAACTTGTATTCCAGAGGCTTAGTTGTTGTTGTTAAGTTTTCGCAACTTGTGTATTGTTGATGTTGTAATTACGATGTAATAGCGTTTATGTGTATCAAACAAAGTATGAAGTATAATGAGGTTCTGTCAAGGTTGAATGTTGTGTCTTGTAAAGTAATAATCTCAGGATGAAATATCAAACCTCTTGTGATCTTATTGTACCGTTTTGTCGTAAGGAGAGACCTGAAATCTGTAAAAGAAATAAAGTATTGTAATGTTGAAAGTGTTGGATAACAATTGATGTTATGATTCTATTGTGATGCAAGAGGGTTTATGCCTTGCAGTGTTCCTTTACGTGTATTGTTATAAGTCTTGCATGATGTTTTGAGGTTTACTAGGTGTTAGGAAGGAGAGTGGCTTTCAACGTGGGGCCGGCGCCCAGAGTGGCAGTCAGGATAACCCGTTGGAAGTAGATTAATCAAGTGATAACCTAAAAATTAACTAGGGGGTTAAGGGTAGATTTCACATTAATAAGATTAATGGATTCCTCTCCCATGGCCTGTAGTGCTTGTTTAGACTAAGGATGGGTAGAGAAGGCCTGGTCGGCATGATTGACTTCCTTGTCCTCATGAAAGGAAGGTCGATTCCGCATGTGTCACCCTATGGGGCCGGCGCCTAGTGAGAGGCTGTCAGGATAACCATAGATGGGGGCCGGCGCCTAGTGAGAGGCTGTCAGGATAACCCATGTTAGGACCATGCGATGACACTCTCCCTACTACAACCTAGCATTCCTTGTTCGGTCTCTCCTCGTTTGTTTTGTGTCGCCTCTGGAAGTGAAAGTTAAGTTAAGTTATGTTGTGTTGTATTGATATTGCCATGTGTTGTATTGGCGTTTGGTCATCCTTTGTTCTTGTTGTCCTTCGTCTACCTGACTGTCAGTGTATGGGACCTCATGTTAACTCCTAGCTCGGGGGGTGGACCTTTGGGTTCCACATGGTCGGGTGGAAGAGCTATTTTATCCATTGGTTCTCTTGTCAGGATCTTATGCAGAAAAGGATTTGTTTCAGTTGTGCTTGTACCAGTTGATGAAGATGTATGTGTATAACCTTGTACCAGATTGGTGTAACAGAACATTTATTGTGTATGTAATTCTGATGTAGTCTACAAATGGTGATATCATGATGTACTCATGTGTAAGGAAAGCATATCCATTGTGTACTTAATTATTTGTCGACATGCAATGAATATGAATCAGTTGTTCAATTATGCATTGGATTGGATCAGTTACTGATGTATGTTAATTTGTGTTAGTTGTTTTGTTAAGTGATGCAGCCTTGGACCCTTAGAGAATATGTTGTAATTAGTTATGTTATCGTTATTTAACCTTTTTAAAAAAAAAAATTTCCTGTTTCATATTGCAAAAGTGTGTATTCTTTAAGGCATTCAAGGCGGGCGTTACATCTAGTATCAGAGCCAGGTTTAAACACTGGGTACTCTGGGTGTGCATAGTCCCATTATGTTGTCCTAGTTGCTTAAACTTTGTAGATTTTCTTCTTCCTTTGTCATCCTTGCCTAACAGCGTGAGGGTGTCCCTTGGCAGTGTGTGCATAGGTAGATGCCTAGAGGTTAAGGTAGGGGTAGTTGGCATGTAGAGATCCATTCCCCTGCATATGATATCTGCCATACGGTCAAAGAAATGCATGAGTCAAGGTTGTCAGTTGTTTGCCATGAGGGTGAACAATTTGGAATTAGGGGGAGAGTCGAGAGGTGTCTCTCGACGACCATCCTATTCCTAAGGAGCTTTGGTTGTAGTTAGAGGAGTTGTAAGGTAGAGGACTAGATGCTTGTACATCCTCTTGTGAAGTATGTATTCTTGGATATTCTTAGTGCTTATGTAGAGTCCTTATTGTGTGAAATAAAAGTTGAGGATAACCTGACATTGTTCCCTCCTTCCTCGTTTGGTGACTAGTACCTAGTCACGCAGTATTGTACAGTGCAATTTCAAAGATTGTGTATTTTCCTTATAATTATTGATGATTTTCTATTAATTGAAAAGGCCAACACTTTGTTTATATTTGATTGTGATGGCTTAGCCACACCTTGTGATCTTCATTTGTGTGTAACCCTTGTGGTTACCATTTGGTTTAGTGTTGAACTGCGCGCATTTCTTGTTTTGTTGATGAAATCTAATCTTTATTTTATATTTGTATCTGACTTTGGTGGCTAAGCTAGTTTTTCCTTATTGTTTTCGACGTCGGCCGTGTGTCGTATTGTGATTTCTCTCCAAGGATGTATGAGGCAGACTTGGTGAGCGTATACGAGGAAGTAGATACAGGGAACCTTGAGGATGGGGATATCCGAGGCTAGGACTATTTCTTGGAGGCTAATTAAATTTTGCTGTAGGAGTTAGGTCATTGTTGTCTTGTTTGGATGGTCTAACCATGTGTGTGTGCCCTAGCACCATCAAGTCTCAGAGTGTGTGTTATGGATTGTGCGGGATAGATGTTGGCTTTTGGCTCATAGATTTTGTGACATGCCATAGTAGGTCAGTTACCGGTGTCCAGAGGGATCCTTGTGCAGCCTTGAGATGTGATTCATGGTAATTTGAATTCGTGTAGGTGTGTTAAATCATGTATATAGTGCTTATAAAATGGTAAATTTTGGTACCATGCTGCTAAAGGTGTAAAGTCAGTATATCAAAACTTTTCTGTTAATAGATCTCATGCTCAGTGTGTGCTTCCATGTTTGCATAGTGTTGTGAAAACTGCCCAAACTCAATACATTTCACCCATATTTGTTCGCAGGCTTCCAGGAGTAAGCCTGATCCTAGGGGGGGAGGATGTAGTGCCCCTCGTCTCATCGTCCATCAGATTGATGTTTGCTTAAACTTTATAGTGTCCTAGACCGTAGATGATGAATCTCTTGCTATCTTGTTACTTCATTGTGAACTTAATTGTTAAGATAACAGATGTTGATGTTGGATTATGCCATTTTATGCTTTACAATTTGATAAATGAACTGATGTTTTAGATGCTTTGATGTTATTCATTATATGGATTGGAAGTTAGTTGATCATTTTATGTCGTAGATTAGTAATCTGATACTCTGTTCAATATAGTTGATTGTTATTTATAAACGTGAATGGAACAGTGTTGTATTACTCGTTCTCGAGTACCCTACCTCACTGCGATTTCCATTCACGATAGGACTGCTTGTGATGTATATGTATATCTTGTTATGGTTAACGTGCGTTGCTGCAGGATGCAGGTACTAGGCATCGACTCCACCTGATTACAGGTCTGAGCGTGCCTTCGCCAATGGATTAGTTGTTGGAGTTAACGTGAGGTCCCTAGTCAGTGTTCCTTCGTCGTCAGTTTAGCCTTGTGGTTATTGGTTGTCATTCGCCCATGTCCCACCGTCAGGTAATATTGTATTTTGGAGTCAAACCAAGTTCAAAGGTGTTTAAGTATGTGTGGCAATGTTGTGCTTTAATTAGAATTATTCTACGGAAGAGTATAAGTGTGGTTAAATGGGCATAATGCCGTTAGTTGTCGATTTTAGCTATAAATAAATTACTATTTTAATAGAAGTGTTGTTGATAAATAAAGTTGTAAGAAGTTTGTATTATTCAATATAATATTAATTATAATAAATATTTAAATAAATAAATAGATGTAATCATGTTGTAAATTGCGATTTACAACTTGATTAATAAGATAAATTAAAGTATAGTACAAAATTATATAATTGTCGATATAGTACTATTCTATTTATAACAATAATTTGGGTCGGCTATAAAGAAAAATAATAATAAAATAAAATATCTAATAATTGGGAATCATTATATTAAATTAAAAAATACATATTCTTAAAAAGGAAGTTTCTCGGAATCTTGTGGGAAGCCCTAGGAGAGGAGAAAGAGACTGAGTTATAAAAGAATTGTCGGTGCAACAAGGAGGACATCACAGGGGTAAGGAAAGAAGCAGCGGAGAACTGCAACAATTGGAGCGGGTTCGTCGCGGTGATTGCGAAATCAAGTTCCGTCGAATGCCTTATCTCTGAACTTCCTTTCAATCTGCAAATGTTTTTATAGTTTGTTTGATCCCGCATAGTTCGGCAGTCTGTCCTTTCTATGTGTGAACAGCATCCTCTCTTAGGGTTTAAACACTTCGTTTCTGCTCAAGGATTCTGTAAGTCAAATGTTTTCTTTCCTTTCACTGGTTGCCGAATCATTCCGTATGCACTCTCAGACCGGCATAATCTTGGTAGGGTTTGCAGATGTAAAAGACACCTCGATAGGGTCGCCATAGATCACTGTTGGTTTTAGCTAGTCGTCCCTGTAAGATCTGATCAATGTTATCAATGTTCTTTCTCTGTGTTTAGCTGGAAACTATCTTCTACTTTCTTGAAGCATTTTGCAAGGGAACGAAGGTAATTGCTTGCGATCTCATTTTTGATCCTATTGTTTCATTCTATGAGATGTTTTAGGCCATTGGACCACAGCAATACAGGTTTATCTGATACAAATATAGTTCATACTCTTTGATTTCTTTCATCTTCTGAGAAGGAACCAGCCTTTCAAGCCACGGTTTTAGCATTCTCTCTGACGTATTCCTTTTGTTTTATGTACCCTTATGTCGATCTTCTTCTTGAGGTGCCATACATGGTCATATTGAGGGAATACTTCGTAGTTACACCATGATTCCACAGAAATGAAAAGTAGCTCTTTTACTTCCTACATTTCCTTCATCTGTTCTTTTCTCTACACACTTTGTTCTTTAGCCGTGACTATTACTGCATATATGCTCATTATTGAGCGTGTATATTGATTGGGAGTCATGGTTGTTTGCATGCAATTTTATCCCTTTTCTGAGCATCTCAAAACCCTTATGCTTTACTTCTCACGGCTTCAAAGGCACTGTACTGGGTACACTTCATTACAGATCATGAACCTCCACTGGGCCGTGGCTCTGTAGCTTTTATTTCATTTTTAATAGCCAGAACAAAACTCATTTTCTCTTCATGATGGTTTACTCCTATGAGGCCATGGCTTTGTCAAATTATATGGCTCGAAACCACTCATCATAAATCTGTATCTTGTTTGGTTTTTCGGGGGTTAGTATAAGGGTTGCACCTATGATGCAAGTGCAAAACAGAAATAGACAGGCGATACCATCATATGTCAGGCGTGGGACTAATGAGAAGTAGTGCGAATTTAACGCATAGGTTAGGGTTAACCTGTCACCCACTGCCCATAGGTTTATGTCTGCAATTTGAAGCTCTTTTATTTAATAAGATCTGGTTAATGAGTCTTGCCTGCTATGTTAATCATTCTTTTGTTCCTTGGTGTTATTTATGATGGAAGGATGTTTTGTGTACCGCTGTAAGTGGCAACGCCAGGATGTGAAAGGGAGGTAATGTTGTAGTCAGCTCGCTGCCTTATTATCATTTGTGTTAAATGAAAGTAGACTCGATTTATTCTGTAGTGGATCGGTAATATCAGATTATACTGTGAGTTTATGCTATGGCGTGAAAGGGAGGTGGCGATTAAGAGAGTTCGCTGCCTTATTTTGTCTGGAGTGAAAGTTCTAATGTCTTTTCATTCGCCATCTAACCAGACAATGCTGCCCCTTGAATCGTCCACCAAATCATGTGCCTGCGTTTCGGCCTGGCTTTCATTCGTCTGTATGAAAGTTTCAAATCCCTTTTCTTTGACCCAAAATAGATGGGTATTTACTGTTGTAATGTCAGTTCATCTGTTTGAAAGTAGGTGCAAAATCTATAGGCATTAATAATCTTTCTCACCTTATAATGTATTAGGCAGAATCTCAGAGATACTCACCGTCATAAGTGCTCCCTGCCTATACAATGTTGATAGACACAACTATACAGATATTTCATGATATGTTTGAATAACTGCATTGGACAATTTGTTAGTTTTAATCTGACATTTCAAGTGTATTGTGAGCATCTCTTACTGTAAAAACCATAGATCCAAAACACACATATAGTTACAGTCATAATGACTGTCTATATAAACTATAAACAATTTGATAATGAGATTATGCACAAAATTTATTTACAGTAATAACCCCTGTCATGATATTAGGCACAATTTTACAGATATTTAGAATCATAAGTAATGCTCTCGTATACAATGAAATTTTAGCGACAAACATAATAGCATTGTATATAAACAAGTTAGATACAGCTTAGCTATGTATATATTATAATGACTGGAATGGTGTTATATGATAGACTCGTGATCAGACACAATACTCAAACCAAACAAGCAATTCAATCATAATAGGTTTTCACCAACAAATGATAATGATGACCAATATAGGAATTTGCCTATGTTACCTCCTCTTCTGACTCGGAATCACTATCATCAGATGAAGATGTCTCCGGTTTCTTCTTGGGAGGAACTTTGTTTGAAGATTTTAATTTCTTCGAAGCTGGTTGTGCTACAAGTTCAGTATCTGGCTCTCTCTTATCTGAAAATAAGCAGATAAAAAAATATTATAGAATTGGCACCATAGTTAACAGCGAAATATACAATTTTTGGCCATTATACTATTACAGTCAAGTTTGAACATGAACAGTATCAGCGCATGTAACATATTGCCCAGTCCATGTTTCATAAATGGATGTTGAAGTGTATATGAAGCATGGTAATGATGTCATTGATAATGGTTTCCCTTTAGCGTCAATAGAGGAGTCTCAGAATCATTGATGATAATCACCAAAACATAGTGAAACCAGAAGTTCCTGCTGGGTATTCAAATACTCTGATAAGCATGTATGCGAAATGTGGATGTATAGACAAGACAAGTGAACTGTTTGACAAAGTGCTTCGAAGTAATGTCGGCCCTAGTAAATACAATGATACAGGATGAGCATTGAAAAGGCCTTAGAAAATTTCAAGCAAAGGTAATTGGGTGCGGAAACAGCTGCACAGTCTGAGAACATTGCTATCCCCACTCAGTCATTGAACTCCATCTTTCTTTCTTGCATCTCCGAGGGCCAAACTCAGAAAGTTCAACAACATGTTTTGCAGAAATTTCGTGCAGGTGGTTACAACACCATTGTTGCACCATCTATTGAAGAAGAGGGTTTGGATTTAATGGAAGTTGGTCTTGTGATATGTTTTAATGCAAATGTTTCACCATTAAGAATGACCCAACACATGGGAAGAACTAAATGGATTCTTCTTCACCACTCGACAGCTGTCACTTAAATAGAATCAATGCTTCATAGCATTTACACACTTGCATTTGTAGAATTGAATTTCGCAAAGATCGGAGAGCGAAATGAATATCTACTTAAGATGTGTCATCAGATATACAATTACCACCACCACTAAGATCATTAAATCTGCGTCACTCAACCAACCTGCTGTAAAAGTTGTCAAAGTTTGCTCTCACCCGTAACTGTTATCTAATAATTGGTTCTAGCCGTATTATAATCTGTTTTAACAATTTCATTTGAGAACTTATTAAACTGTCTTCCTTATAATTTGCTTGTATTAATAAATTAGGTTTCCTGCATTGCAAAACTGGAAAAGTTGTTATATCTGACCAGCCACTCCATAGCTAGGGTGATTGAAGTCATGCTGGCCTACAAACAGCTGATTACTATCAGTTTGAGCGAATTATAATCATCCGGGAAAGATCGCCCTTGTTTTGAGCAAATTCATTGACTAGTGTTGTTGTGTTGTCTTGCATCGTTCACTACTGCCCTCACAGTGAATCTGGAGGATATTGTCTGAAACACGTTATGTCCTATTTGCTAGAACGCTATTACCAGCCAATCGCCATCTTGTGTATTTTAGCTGTCACAACCTTTCAATCACCGCAAATTTAACTGTGGTCTCAAATATTAAAGTTTAGGGTATGCAGATTTACCAGTTATATCGATGAGATGAATAACACAGCCTCGGTATTTGTCTTGTCCCTTCTGTTAATAAATGGTTCTACCAACACAAACCTAGCAAGATATCTCGAAGATGTAGATTGGCGCTCCTCCGAAGGCCAGTGCAGCGAGGGAATTCAACTGAGTACATACAGAAATCAACTGTCGAATCCTACAAAATGATTGAGATGTCAATGTCTGTCAGAAATGACTGGTTAAGGTCTGATGCTATCCATTTCTATGGAAAAACAGTCAATAGCAATTTTACATCTCAGTAGTAAAGTATCTCAAACTATTCGCATAGGGCGCTTTTACGACCATTCTCCCTAAGGAATTAAATCACTATGGATAAGATCAGTTTCGGAGATAACTTCAATCATCATAAAAGAATTCTTTTGGATTTCGTGATCAAATTCGCCTCGTGTAGTTATCGTTCAGTCGTAAGACATTTCTCCTAGCGTTATTATCCTTTATAGAATAAAGTTAATTGGACAAGATTGAAGGAAAGTATATAAAGATCGTATCGTTATGAAAGTGTCAAATGGTAAACAGAAATTAAGTGGTTCTTTTATTATTATTGTAATGTTTTAGTTAATCAATTTATTTATCTTTTGAAACAATATAAGGTTAGTTAGAGATTTGGTTGCAAGGTATTAATTTAATAGTTGTAATATAATGTTGATTTATTTCAGAAGCTGTTTGCATTAAACTGAGAATGAATTGTAGTATTTCATCTCTTGAATTTGAATTGAATTGATTGAGTGTTGTAATGAGTCGTATTGAGGTTGTTCAAACTTGTATTCTAGAGGCTTAGTTGTTGTTGTTAAGTTTTCGCAACTTGTGTATTGTTGATGTTGTAATTACGATGTAATAGCGTTTATGTGTATCAAACAAAGTATGAAGTATAATGAGGTTCTGTCAAGGTTGAATGTTGTGTCTTGTAAAGTAATAATCTCAGGATGAAATATCAAACCTCTTGTGATCTTATTGTACCGTTTTGTCGTAAGGAGAGACCTGAAATCTGTAAAAGAAATAAAGTATTGTAATGTTAAAAGTGTTGGATAACAATTGATGTTATGATTCTATTGTGATGCAAGAGGGTTTATGCCTTGCAGTGTTCCTTTACGTGTATTGTTATAAGTCTTGCATGATGTTTTGAGGTTTACTAGGTGTTAGGAAGGAGAGTGGCTTTCAACGTGGGGCCGGCGCCCAGAGTGGCAGTCAGGATAACCCGTTGGAAGTAGATTAATCAAGTGATAACCTAAAAATTAACTAGGGGGTTAAGGGTAGATTTCACATTAATAAGATTAATGGATTCCTCTCCCATGGCCTGTAGTGCTTGTTTAGACTAAGGATGGGTAGAGAAGGCCTGGTCGGCATGATTGACTTCCTTGTCCTCATGAAAGGAAGGTCGATTCCGCATGTGTCACCCTATGGGGCCGGCGCCTAGTGAGAGGCTGTCAGGATAACCCATGTTAGGACCATGCGATGACACTCTCCCTACTACAACCTAGCATTCCTTGTTCGGTCTCTCCTCGTTTGTTTTGTGTCGCCTCTGGAAGTGAAAGTTAAGTTAAGTTATGTTGTGTTGTATTGATATTGCCATGTGTTGTATTGGCGTTTGGTCGTCCTTTGTTCTTGTTGTCCTTCGTCTACCTGACTGTCAGTGTATGGGACCTCATGTTAACTCCTAGCTCGGGGGGTGGACCTTTGGGTTCCACATGGTCGGGTGGAAGAGCTATTTTATCCATTGGTTCTCTTGTCAGGATCTTATGCAGAAAAGGATTTGTTTCAGTTGTGCTTGTACCAGTTGATGAAGATGTATGTGTATAACCTTGTACCAGATTGGTGTAACAGAACATTTATTGTGTATGTAATTCTGATGTAGTCTACAAATGGTGATATCATGATGTACTCATGTGTAAGGAAAGCATATCCATTGTGTACTTAATTATTTGTCGACATGCAATGAATATGAATCAGTTGTTCAATTATGCATTGGATTGGATCAGTTACTGATGTATGTTAATTTGTGTTAGTTGTTTTGTTAAGTGATGCAGCCTTGGACCCTTAGAGAATATGTTGTAATTAGTTATGTTATCGTTATTTAACCTTTTTTAAAAAAAAAATTTCCTGTTTCATATTGCAAAAGTGTGTATTCTTTAAGGCGTTCAAGGCGGGCGTTACATAATTATAAGAATATTTGTATTTATATTATTAGATATATTTATAATATATTATATTTATATATATTGTTATTTATAATATGGATATTATATTTTAATTATAATAAAATATTCATACAATAATAGTATTTATTAAATAACATAATATATGTAATTATTTCTATCATCTGAAATAATACTTTACAAACCATGTTTATCATGTTCAAATCTTTACTTTAACAATGTCTTGATATGGGGACATGACATATTCTCACAGAAAGTGGTAATATAATATCTTGAGCGGTTACTTTTTTTGGTCCGATGACATGGATAGACCTTTCTTGAATTCCATATGCATCACTTTGAAGTACAATTTCTTTCAGATTCATCAAAATTTCATGTATCGATTCTTCAATACCTATTATCACAGAATATTCATCTGATATATTTTTAAATTGAGCATGTGTGATACATGTTCCTTCTACTTCTCCAAGTAAAACTCTTCTTATTGCACTACCTATTGTATTAGCATGATTTTTGCAAAGCAGAGATAGAGTGAAATGACCATAATTACAACGCTTACTATCTGTTCTAGATTCGACACACTTCAATTCTGGTGTCACTGATATTTCATTCTGATTCATAATATGATTTGAATATATAATTTAATAATTTCTTTCTCTTGATTTCTAATTTATTCAATTCTTACACATGTCTCCTTTTGGGAGGTCTACATCCATTATGTGGCATAGGAGTTACATCACATACATAACTTAAATGTATACCACTTTTAGCAATGGCTTGTAATGTTGTATCTCTCCCCAGACCAAGACCACTTATCATAACTTCTGCATCTTTCAGAAGACCTTGATTTACTAAGGTATGAACAACATTTGTTGCTGTAGTCTGAGCAGCAAATGGTGAACGTCTTTTTGTGCCTTTAAATCCACAAGCACTAGCAGAAGACCAAGAAACCACTTTCCCCCATGTATCTATAATAGTAACAATGGTATTGCGAAAACTTGATTGAACCTAAATAACTCCTTTCAGTATTTGATGTTTAGTTCTACATGGCAAAAATCTTCTTATAGCTCCATGTGGTACATATTTTCTTCTACTTTTTGGCACAAATTTTTTTGTAGTTTTTGAGACGAATGTTCTTGTAATTTTTTATATATTTTTCTATTTAATTAGTAAAAAAAAAAAATTAACAATATAATATAAGAAATATATATATATATTTCTTGTATTACAATATATCAATCAATATAAGTAAATAATATAAATTGGATGTCAAAATTTCTTTTAGACATTCCTATTTTGATATAAATAAGAATTATCCCTGTTTTTGTTTATGCCTCGGATTAGAACAAATTACAAGAAGGCGTTTCTGCCTATGAATTAGGCAGCACTTTTTGCAAATTTTGCGAACAAAAGCACGGATTTTCATATTTGTTACTTTTCTTTAATGCTAAAATCATATCGTATTTTATTTTTTGTATCTCAATTGGTTATTTAAACCAATTGAGTTAAATTTAATATAGATCAGAGACAGATTCACCCATATAGATCGGAGATAGATTCACCTTCTCGTCTATATCTATAGATTATATGCCCCCTACTTAAATCGTAAATAGGTAATTCAACTTTCACTCTATCTCCCCTTATTATTCATATGTGTCGATATCTCATTTTACCCAATATAACCGCTAACACTTCCATGTCGTTATCTAGTAGGACTGAGAACAATCCATCAGGATATGTGGTCATAACTACACCATCCATCATAACAACATTTATTTTTATAGTCATAGTCTTTTTTTTTGTTTTACAGATAATATAATTTTTAATGTACAAAAATAGAAAATAAATGCTATTTATTTAGGATATAATTATATCCTAAATAGTCTCGTAAATTTCTTAATTTATTCATTGAATTGAAAAATGAAAATAGATAAAATAAATACTCTTTCCATTATGATTTAGAATATCATAAATAGTCCCTTTTGTCAATATTATTTTGACAGTATTACAATATTGGAGGTAAAAATACAAGGCTCTTCCTGAATGTATATTCAGGGGTTTACTTTTTATTTTGGAGTTACCATAAAACACATAATAATTCCCCTCCTTTTTTTTGTCAAGCTTCTCGATCAGTCATAATTCCTTGCAAAGTAGAAAGGATTACAATCCCCATTCCACATAAAATTTTAGGGATCTCTTGATAATTAATGTTAATGCTGGTAGGTAACTATTTTTTATTTTTGGGTTTTTTGTTTTATTTTTAAAAGTTTAAATTTAAAAAAAATTAAAAGTTTAAAATTTAAGTTTAAACTTAAAAGTTTAACTTAAAAAAAAATAACACTACCCCATGATTTTTTTAAGTTCAAGTTTAAGCTAAATTTTTTAAAAAAACTAAAAGCACTGCTACTGGTTGCATAGGTACACCTGTAATGCCTTAAAACTTGTTTTTTTTCTTTTGATTTTTTGTTTTTTGTTATTTTTATTTTGACTTTTTTTTCTATTTTTTTTAAAACCAAAAAAAAAAAGTTAAAAAAAATTAAATATATTTTTTTATACCTACACAATAGACCTCGGACTGTGCGCCTAGGGCAAAAAAATTGCCTAACTTTTACATGCACTGAAATAGGTCGAATTATATGTTTTTCTTCGCCTAGCAATGCTTCCGGATGCAACTGTGACATTTGTTTTTGCTCAACAAGCTTCTTTTAAAAATTTACATTCAAAGCTCTCCTAAAAACAAAGACTTAAACTTGTGAAATCAACTAAAAATTTCACAAAATTGATATTAGATCAGGACCAAGGGGTCCAACTAGGCTTGCCAAAATTTGATAGGAAAAACTTGCAATGCAAAGAATAAACAAAAGATAAACCAAGCAAGCACAAGTTACCTTCCTTTCGCACAACAAATTGCCTACACTAACCAAGCGAATTGAAATGCACCCTATTCCAATTGATTGCTCTTTGCCATTTTTGAGATGTGGATTGCTCTATTGTCAACATAGCCTTGTGATGAGGATGATAGGATTTAGAGTGATTTTTATAGTGTAATTTTGTATGAATATTAGAGAGGATTAACATAGAGAATGAGGTTCAATTTATAGATTCTCAAGGATGAAGATCAATGGTTGTGGATGATTTGAGAGATCAATGGCTAAGAACAGTTGAGAGGATGTGCACGAATGAGAGAGACAATTGTCCTTGCCCTCTCATGCATCAGGGGAGTTAACATATTTGATTAAGGAGTTGAATGAATTTATTGATAAGTGAACTTGATTGATCAGTGAACTCAATTGATTGCTTTGTTGACTGAGTTGATTGATTAGTTAACTACATTGACTAATTAGTTAACTAATTTGATTGCTTAGTGAACTAAATTGATTGCTTTGTTGACTGAGTTGATTGATTATTTATCTAGATTGACTAATTAGTTAACTAATTTGATTGCTTATTGAACTGAATTGATTTCTATGTTGACTGAGTTCATTGATGAGTCAGCTCTTTTGATTGATTGTTAATTGATTTTGATAGGAGGAATCTATGGTGGGTGAGGATAAATGGGAAATTAAATAAATAATTATTTAATTTCATGTGAACATGGGATAATTGAATTAAATATTAATTTTAATTCAATTTGGAGGAAATAGATTATTTAAATAAATATTTTAAATTTAATTATTTAAATTGGAGGGAAATTGATATAATTAAATAATCAGAATTGTTTAATCAAATATGGAGGATAAAATAATTTAATTAAATAATTAGAATTATTTAATTAATTATGGAGGATAAAATAGATAAAAATTGATAGATGAACTTCATCAAATAATTGAGAATTATTTGATTGACCCAAATGAATGCCTGATCTAGGAATGGGTCAATTTTAGGTGTCTACACATATAGTGTTTAGAGTTTGAGTCACTTTAGGAGTCAACTCAAAAACTCAAGGAGTGGTGGAAAAATAGTGTTGACAAGTGTTTTGGAGACTTGTATTAGACTCTCCAAGTAGACACCTAACCACGTAAGGTGGCTTAAAGCCATGTGGGGAATAAACACATAATTACTTAATTAAATAATAAGTAATAGTGTTAATATTCCTACACTAACACCTCCCTTAAGCACAACTTAGGTGGGCACAAAAGAGATGGGTCCTAGATATAGGTCCTGGTGATGTACTCATGTACACCAAAGAGAAATGGGCCCTGCCTACTAGCCTAGTGATGTACCCATTTACAAAGTAATCTCTCAAAAAATGGAGTAAGATAGAAAACCCAATGGGAAAAAACTATCCTCCAAAAAGAGAAAATATGCATGAATCTGGAAGTTGCTTGTGTACCTTGATGTCCATGCAAAACTATGATTGATGACTCCATAGATCATACTATCATGAGTATTCATGAACATTAACCAAATTTAACATATGATTTGATGCAAGATTCAGTTTCATTTACCATAGGCTCTCGATGTGAGATATGAACTGACGTGAATCTGTTGCAGGATCATGGATCATTTACCATAGGCTCTCAAAAAGTATTTGCAGCATTATTTGATCCACCTGTTTCTCAACTAACGATCATTTGATTCACCTATTTCTCAACCAAGGATCATTCGATCCACCTTCTTTTACTTGCAACCTCATTAAGTTAATTTAGATGACATAATCCTCTATAGTATTTAAAGTTATACTTATGATGTGACTTCTTTTCATGGTCACAATGTGAACAAAGATTCTTATTGAAGTCGATCACACATATAAAACTATGTAGATGAGTTGTAATTGCAAACTTAGAAGTATGGAAAGAGAAAATAGAGAAACTAACTCGATGATACCCCCCTTACTTTGTTACCCTATTTTGTGGCACTTTATATTTTAATGCATATACATGGACTAATCCGATTTTGGAACCAAAAAATGCACTTTACAAAGTTTAAAGGAACCTTAAATTTCTCCAAAATAATTTTTCCCCTAATGTAAATTACCCCCTATTTTCTAATTTATATTGCTTGGTGCCCATCAACTAAAAATGCCTATATTTAGCACTACAAAAGCATAATTTTAAATGTTTGCCAAAAAAACAAAATGATAACCCAAAACCCAAATTAGATTTAGGGAAAATGTAGGAGTAGATTTAGGGTAAAAATGTCAAAATGAAGAAAAAACTAAATTGATTGCTTTGTTGACTGAGTTGATTGATTATTTATCTAGATTGACTAATTAGTTAACTAATTTGATTGCTTAGTGAACTAAATTGATTTCTTTGTTGACTGAGTTGATTGATGAGTCAGCTCTTTTGATTGACTATTAATTGATTTTGATTGGAGGAATCTATGGTGGGTGACGATAAATGGGAAATTAACTAAATAATTATTTAATTTCATGTGAACATGGGATAATTGAATTAAATATTAATTTTAATTCAATTTGGAGGAATAGATTATTTAAATAAATATTTTAAATTTAATTATTTAAATTGGAGGGAAATTGATATAATTAAATAATCAGATATGTTTAATCAAATATGGAGGATAAAATGATTTAATTAAATAATTAGAATTATTTAATTAATTATGGAGGATAAAATAGATAATAATTGATAAACGAACTTCATCAAATAATTGAGAATTATTTGATTGACTCAAATGAATGCCTGATCTAGGAATGGGTCAATTTTAGGTGTCTACACATATAGTGTTTAGAGTTTGAGTCACTTCAGGAGTCAACTCAAAAACTCAAGGAGTGGTGGCAAAATAGTGTCGACAAGTGTCTTGGAGACTTGTATTGGAGACTTGTATTGGACTCTCCAAGTAGACACCTAACCACCTAAGGTGGATTAAAGCCATGTGGGGAATATACACATAATTACTTAATTAAATAATAAGTAATAGTGTTAATATTCCTACACTAACACCTCCCTTAAGCACAACTTAGGTGGGCACAAAAGAGATGGGTCCTAGATATAGGTCCTGGTGATGTACTCATGTACACCAAAGACAAATGGGTCCTGCCTACTAGCCTAGTGATGTACCCATTTACAAAGTAATCTCTCAAAAAATGGAGTAAGATAGAAAACTCAATGGGGAAAAACTATCCTCTAAAAAGAGAAAATATGCATGAATCTGGAAGTTGCTTGTGTACCTCAATGTCGATGCAAAACTATGATTGATGACTCCATAGATCATAGTATCATGAGTATTCAGGTACATTAACCAAATTTAACATATGATCTGATGCAAGATTCAGGTTCATTTACCATAGGCTCTCGATGTGAGATATGAACTGATGTGAATCTGTTGCAAGATCATGGATCATTTACCATAGGCTCTCGAAAAGTATTTGCAGCATTATTTGATCCACTTGTTTCTCAACTAATGATCATTTGATTCACCTATTTCTCAACCAAGGATCATTTGATCCACCTTCTTTTACTTGCAACCTCATTAAGTTAATTTAGGTGACACAATCCTCTATAGTATTTAAAGTTATACTTATGATGTGACTTCTTTTCATGGTGACAATGTGAACAAAGATTCTTATTGAAGTCGATCACACATATAAAACTATGTAGATGAGTTGTAATTGCAAACTTAGAAGTATGGAAAGAGAAAATAGAGAAACTAACTCGATGATACCCCCCTTACTTTGTTACCCTACTGTTGATGGCTGTTTTGAATGCAATCATAACAATAAGTTAAAATTCACATGACATGAACTGTAACTATACTTGAAAGACAAGAAGAAATCATTTTGTGATTCAACTAATCCCAAGTCTACAATGGTTCGGTTGGTCAAGTTCAGTTGGTCAATGTGAAGCTGTAATGTTCAAGGGGCCTTACGTAGTTTAGGTTTGTTCTGTGGTTTACTGGCCTAAGAATATGCAAAGAGGTCATGAGATATGTCAATACTCTTCATTCCTTTGCATAAAGGTGCTACTGTGCTGCAAGTTTCAGATGTTTTTTTTTTATTTATGCAGCTTCCTTCTTCATGTACTTATGAAAACTGTCTACTTAGACTCTGTTATGCATGCTTCTTCAGATTTGAGACAATTTCCTTTAGATTTCTGCGTTTTCAGCTAAATATTTCAGATGGGTTGGGAAAAGTTAGAGAGATCTAATCTACACTTCATCTAATCTACAGAAGGATCTAATTGTTTCTGTTATCCACTATGTAAATACCACAGTAATTTGATCAAATCCACAGTAAAAAACCCTAAATGTAAGTCCTGAGCATTTTCACAAACATACATTTAAAATTGCAAGCTCTCAAAAAAGATATTTCAAAACACAAAGAAGAGCAGGAGAACACTCAGAAGATAGATGCATAACTCCAGATTCTATTGCATTAGAAACGAATAGCCATACATGATTTACAATGTAAGAATGACTCTTAGTTTCATTGATCATACTACAGAGAACTTACAAGCTTTACAGATACAGTAAGGCAGCCAGACATTCCACGCGCACCTTACTGCAGACAAACAGGTGACCTCCTTCTTCTACTCTAAACTATGCTAAGCTATCTTGCTATATTTTCCTAGAATCTCTGTTGTAGGCCCTAAAAATTCCTGTTGTAAAGTATTACAGTGTAGAGAGGCACAATATAAAGACATTCTGATTGTCCTCACTACAGCAAAAACCTAACTGAACCCCTGGTTCAAACCTCTGGTTCCAGCAATAAATACAGGTGAACCAGTTCTCAAAAATATCTCTGAGCTGTGGTCAAATCTGGGCGAAATATTGCCCCTTCTGAGAAGTTCCAGCAGCTGGGTAATAACTTTTGTTTGTCTTTTGCAGAAATACCTCCAGCTGCGACCTTCCTCTTCACTTGAATGACTTTGACTTTTTGCATTTCATCTCTATCTTCTTGCTCCTGAGATCTGATCTTCTGCCTCCATGAGGTCACTGTGTTGACTTTCCAGCTGCTTCTTCAACTGCAAGCCTGCAAGGTAAGACAAGCAATAAGTTTCATTTATCACATAAAACAGCATGAAATTAAAATAAGCGTTTAAATACAGGTGACTATGCAAAATCGTGGAAATCGGATCAGAAAATCGCTCAAAAACACGTCAAAAATGCGCCCAAGCTGCTCAAAATTGATGGGTCAACCATCGCTGACCGGGAAAATGCCAGAGGCGCCAAAAAAAACACTTTAAAACTCCACCACTTCATTTCCCGCCCATCGGCATGATCATCCCTGTCGGTGCGTCAAAAAAAACAGGTTAGTCGATATACCTCATCATCATGATATTCTGGAAATAGCATTCCCTCCTGAAGGTCCAGATGAATGTCATCATGATGCTTCGCTTCTGCATATTGGAGAAAAGAACAACAACATCATCATCATCATGAAGGAGAATAGGAGGATGCGAATATAATCATGTTGCCGAGGAAAGGAAGATGATGGTGACGTCATCATGATATTCGGGCTTCATTGAGATGCTAAGGATGACGTCATCGTCATATCCGGTTAAGATCAGGGGGATAATTGTGATATCGGGTCACCTAAGGAGCATGATCAGGATGATGAAGTGAATATGACCCTTTCACGGCCAAGGTAACCCTCTCGAGAAAAAATCAGCATGATGAAGATCATCATCATATTTGCGGCTTGTGTCGAACTTGGAATAGGACGTCATCATCATATTTCGCGAACGGATCGTGCTTGAAAAAATATCCTGTTTGAAGGAAAAAAGATGATGATGATGATCATCAGGATATTAGCTTCTGTCAAACATAGAATAAGACATCATCATCATGTTTTGCGAACCAGATCGGGTTTTGGAAAATATCCTGTTGAAAGAAAAGATGATGATGCTGATCAGGATATTTACTTCTTCGTTATAAGATCGGGATGACGTCATCATGATATTCGGAGCCTTCGTTAAACTTGAACATGATGTCATCATGATATTTCGCCAACCGGATCATGTTTGGGAAAAAATCCTGCCGAAGGGAAAATGTGATGATGATGATCATTAGGAGGATATTTGCAAAAAGTTGTATTTCATCGGCAGGAGGACTTGGCGAAATATCGGGCAAACCAACAAGATCATGATGATGTTGACGATATGCCAGGATAAAAAATGATGATGACATCATCATCATATTTCACTTTCGGAGCACAAGGATGAGTTGGTCATCATGATATTCGGGCTAGGGTGATATTGCAAAATATGATGATGCTGTTTAAGAAATGCAATATCGACCACCTCTTAATAGATAAGGTGATCGTCATGATACTTCGCCAACCGGAGATCAGGAGGATATAAAGATGATGATCCTCTTTCTCGAATTATGATGATGATGTCTCCAACACTTAGCGAATTTCAGCAAATATGACCTTCGTGTGAAAGATCAGGATGATAGGGAGTCGTCATCATCATAATTCGAAGTTCAGCAAATATCATGATGATGACCTTACGATAGGTTTTGAACGTGCGCATGCAAATATGCTGATAATGAATTTGCTAAGTCAGGGTGATCTTATACCATCAGCATGATATTTTAAGATCAGGTGATGCAAAGATATCATGATGATGTTCGCGATACTAAGACCGCTTCGATGGGGGAACTCACCTTGACTTAAAGTTGATGTCATCATGATATTTGAACCTCAGGATATTATCGGGGGGGGGGGGTTCAAATATGATGATGATGATGTTTATACAGCAAAACCGAGTTTGTAAAATATGACACTCCTAAGGAAATCATGATGCTGATGATGCGCACAAGGCCTTTTGACGGGTAAAAAGCACTACCACCTAAGATTGACGTCCGGATGTTGCAACTGCATGATTTTTAGTGGGTGATAGACCAAGATCATGATGATCCTGTCAACATGACTTAGGATAAAAAATGATGATCCTCCTGCGAATATCAGGTTTGACCAAGACTTTGACCGTGCATAACTTCCACATATGGACGAATTTTCAAGTGAAGTAAAAGGCAAACCTGCATGGAATTTCAAGCTCTTTTAAAATATGAGGTCACAGAAACAAAATATGAATTTTGACAAACAGACCTCATGATGATGACCTACCTTATGCAATATATCATGATGATGATGCACCTGACCTTCATTTTTACCAGACCGCCAGAAAGCAGAAAAAAAACACAAGCAGAAGCAAAAAGCAAGACATCAGCAGGGGTCCCCATTTTGCTAAGGAGCATAATGGGGCGTGTTGTGAACATCACAACAACTAGCAACCAAAACAAAACAATTAAATTCAGAGTGTTAAAGGAAACTAGGTGAAATGAACTCATAACTTCCAACTATCTTTCCTGCAAATTACTATTCAGCTTGAGACTCAAAGTGTTCAATAAAGATGCATGAATTTTCATTTTCAGTTTAGTTGTGTGCATGTGATTAATTATCCTCATCTTGAAGATCGGTTGAACAAACCAGTGACTGACATTAGCCTACGTAGGTGAGGATATTCCCTCATAGCCGACCGGATAGAGCCTTGCTGCCAGCGAGCGTCTATAGCCCCGGCAAGGTTATCGTTACAATTCTCCTAAGTAGAGCCCCACTGCCAGTGAGCGTCCATAGCCCCGGTAGAGTTACTTAGATGGCTTAATCTAGATTTTCAGTATAATCCGCTTTATTCATTTATTTATTTATTTTTTTGTTTTCTAATTTTGAAAGATTTCATAAGGTATAGCAATTTGTAACTTCATGATGATGCAAGGAGTGAACACTTGCTGAAATTAAGCTGAGAATTGTAATGGTAGCAAGGGTGACCTCTGATTTTTCACCTAATATCTACACTGGTAGGTTCAACAAACCCAAGGATTTTAGGTGTGTCATTGTGAGAAACCTGCTTCAAATTCTCAATCACATTTATTGAATACAAAACTTCAGAAGATGAACAACTCTCTACATTCATGATAGTGACAAGTTATGTGTAAATTGCAAATGGTTAACCTGAATATCCTAAATTATATACTGTTTTGAATGGTTGCTAGTTCTGCTCCTTAATACTCTACAGTAAAATAAAGATCCCTGCTGAGGAGACAACAAACAAACCAAACAAACAGGCTGTACAAACAGCACAACAACAAAAGACAAGACTGTACAAACAGACAGAAACAAAAAGAATACAAGCTATACAAACAACCAACCCAGGAAGAAAACAGCAAAAGCAGAACTGTACATTATCTACAGCATTTTACATTAGGAAAGAAAGGACTGCCTCATCCTGACCTTCAAGCCTGGAAGTAGTGTTTCAAATGCTGGCCATTAACTGGTAATGGCACATCTTCTCCAGTCAAGGCCTTAAGTCTAAAGGTGTTGTCTCCTATTATTTCTGAAATTTGTAATGGACCCAGCCATAATTTATCAAATTTTCCATGGCTTCCTTTCTTTTCATGTGCTTTGTCCCAGCACAACACTAAGTCTGATATCCTAAATGTTTTGACTCTTGCCCTTTTGTCAAACCACCTCTTAACAACTGCTTGGTGTTTGGCAAACTTCTCGAGGGCTTGACCTCTTTTCTCCTCTAGTTGCAACATTTGCACTATTCTGGCTTCCCTATGGTTATCAAAGCCCAGATATTCATTGGCAAACTTCCAGGTTGGTATCCTCAGATTGACCGGAAGTATGGGATCAGTCCCATAAACTAAGTGATAAGGTGTGCTACCTAAAGCTGTTTTGAACTTGGTCCTATCTACCCATAATGCATATCTTAATAGGGTATTCCACTCTCTAGGACTTTTGGCAATTAACCTCTTGATGATGTCTAATAAGATTTTGTTTGTTGATTCAGCCAGTCCATTACCTTGAGGGTAATAATTTGAAGAAAACCTTAGAATGATCCCATATTCAAATGCCCATTTAGAAAATTTTAAAGAAGAGAAAGCAGGGCCGTTATCACATACCAATGAATAGGGCGTTCCAAACCTGGTGATAATGTTTTCTTCAAGGAACTTGATAACTACCTCAGTTGTGGAAAACTTGCAGCAGGTGGCCTCAGTCCACCTTGTACAATAGTCCGTCACCATCAATATAAACTTGTGTCCTGCAGAAGATGGGGGATTGATGACTCCGATAAAATCCAAGCCCCATTGTGCAAACGGTCTGGACTCGATCACAGGCTGCAGTGGATTGGCCAGATTTCTTCCTTTGTCTGCTGCAGTCTGACAGGTGTGGCAGCTTCTGATGTGACTCTTAGTATCTTTGAATATAGTGGGCCAGTAATAGCCCGCTCTCAGTATTTTGTGTGCTGTAGCTAAATGAGAACCATGGCCGGTTCCGTATTTGTCATGTAGTTCTGTCAACACTTTATCAGCTTCAGTTCTGTTTATGCATCTCAAATAAATTCCATCATGGTTCTTCCTGAATAGAAGACCTCCTTGCACCATATAATGCTGTGCCTTAATCTTCAAGGCTCTCCTCTGAGAAGCCTTCATCTTGCCTGGGTACTTTCCAGCTATCAAGAAGGTGCTTAAATCATTGTACCAGCCTGATGCGTCTTGGGAATTCAATACATACTGCTGTTTTATCAGATTTGGATCCGTGTTTGCTATTGTCTGCACCAGCGCCTACCCTCTGACTAGCTTTGCGGGAATGATCTCCATGTCGAATTCTTGCAGCGTGGTGATCCATTTGGCTCTTTTTTCTCCAGGCTCATTCTGCATCAGCAGCATCTTTACTGCTGCGTCTGGTACTATGGCTTTAATCTGGCTGCGCAGGATGTAGTGTCTAAATTTTTTCACAGCCTTCACCAATGCGAATGCCTATCTTTCGATATCTAGATATCTCAGCTGTGCATCCTTCAGAGGCGCACTCATAAATGCTATGGGCCTCTCGTCATTATTTTCACCTTTCTGTGTCAGGGCAGCAGCGACAGAATGAGAAGATGCAAAGGAGTAGATGTAAAACGGGCATGTGTAGTCTGGACTTGCCAATACAGGGGCATTAGAAATTGCCTCCTTGATATCTTCAAATGCGGCTTTGGCTACGGGCGTCCATTCCATCTGTGCATCTTTCTTTAACATGGCATTCAACGGCTGCACAATCTCTGCAAAACCTGTTATAAACTTCCGAACAAAGTTAATTTTACCAAAAAATGATTTCAATTCTTTCCTACTGTTTGGTATTTGTAAATTTTTTATGGATTCTATTCTATCCGGATCAATTGAAATTCCATTTTCAGAAATGACATGGCCTAATAATTTACCTTCAGTTACGCCAAATATACATTTCTTAGGATTAAGGGAAATCCCATACCTTTCACATCGCTGGAGTACTTTTCTGAGGTCCTCAGCGTGGGTGGATGCATCCTTGGAATACACAGTCAAATCATCCATATACACAACAATGCATTTACCTGATAATCCACGGAATGCAACGTCCATGGCCCTCTGAAAAGTGGCACCTGCATTAATCAGACCAAAAGGCATTCTTCTATACGCATAATTTCCCCATTTGCAAGTGAAGGTGGTTTTTAGTCTATCCTCCCTGTCAATTAAGACCTGGTTATAACCTGAAAAACCATCTAAAAAAGACATCATCTTTGTGCCATTTACTGCTTGCAGTACTTCATCTATTGGGGGCAAAGGATAATTATCCTTTTCAGAAGCCTTGTTTAAATTTCTAAAGTCTACGCACAACTTGATGTCTCCGTTTTTCTTCCTTACTGGTACTAAGTTAGCTACCCAGACAGAATGTCTGACTGGAAAAATTATTCCAGCGGACAGTAGTTTTTTAACTTCCTCAAAGATTAAAGGCTCTAGAATGGCGTTTACAGGCCTCTGTTTCTGCCTAAATGGTTTGACTTCTTTCCTTAAAGGTATGACGTGAGTTATGATGGACTCATCAAATGTTTTCAAGTCTTCATAAGTCCATGCTATGACATGTTTATATTCTTTCAAAACATCCAGAACCTCTTTTCTGATTTTCTTAGAGCAAGCCTTCCCAATTAATACATTTTGCGGATTTAGCTCAGTCCCTAAGTTATGTAAATCACACTTACCCCCTTCTGTTTTGGGTAAGTCTCTCTGTCTTATTATTCCGTCGAAGTCAAAGATGTGTTCTAATTCAATTACTCCTTTTGGTAAGAAGTTGCTCTTTAAGTTGATCATATCTTCTTCGTCCCATGTTACTTCAGGCCTTTCTTGTTCATCAATAATTTGGGCCTCAAATGCCTCATTACAAGTCAGAAAATCAATAATTTGCTGATCCTCTCCAAATACCTGAAAGTGTGTAACGTTGTCTGGTATACTGGGCACGTTGACTAGCTCAACAGCAAATCGTTTTAATCCTGACAGTGTCAATGGTTCTAATGTACTAGCAGCAACTGCTAACGCATCTGGCCTGTGGTTCAGCTCTCTAGGAATATGCTCTATGTTAAAAGCATCAAATGAATCCATTAAACCCCAAACTCTATGTCTGTAACTGATCATCTTCTTATAATTGCAGGCATATAGTTTCCTCACTTGTCTGACTACTAATTCAGAGTCTGAAAATACTCTGATGGTTTTTACCCCTTTCCTGATGGCCATGACAAGTCCTAAAATTAGGGCCTCATATTCAGCAATATTGTTAGTGCAGGAAAATTGTAATCTATATGCTGCCAAATGAGATTTACCTTGAGGATTTATGAGTTCAACACCTGCACCTGCACCCTGTTTTGATTTGGACCCATCACATTTTAACGTCCACATGCCATCCTTACTTTTTTGATTTTTTACCTTGGCATACTTTGTCTCTTTTATTGTCTGTGGGGTGTTGTCTTGTTGATTCATGGGTTTTTCCGTTTGGTTATCTTGCATATGTGTGTTTGTAGTTTGCAACTCAGAAAGATAACTACCCTTGTCCTCTATTTCTTTCCCTAAATCTGGGGTCAGGGCATCTATATTATCCTGAACATATCTCTGTGTTAGATCAGGATGCTCATTTTTCTCTTGTGACTCTACCTTCCCTATGCACTTTTTGTATTCATATTCAATGATGTCCTTGCATATGTCACAATTCTCCTCAGAATGTTGCCTACCATGGACTCTACACCTATTTTTATATAACTTACATTGGACTGGGAGATTGTGTGTAACGCACTCTTCCACCTCTTGTCTAATGGCATGACCAAATTTGTCTATTGCATTGTTTTCCTCATCTGAAGAATTTCTGTCAGACTCAATGAATAGTGCTGTTCTATTGCTGGCACACTTCTTTCTAATGTTTAACATCATGATCTCTTCAATCTGCATCCCATTGTTGGTAACTCTATAGACACCTGGTTCAACAGCAGCATATAATATTTCATTAGTTCGATTATACTCTGTTATCATATGTTTCATTCTGGGCTCTGCCCCTATTCTGATCTGGTTTGGGATGCCTCTCCATGGTAACCACATGTGTGAAAAGTCAGTAGCCATATATCCGTTTAATGTCTTGGACCAATCCCTACTTAGCAACATTCCATAATTTACGGGTATATCCACTACTTGGATGTCAATGATTTGGCTCACCCTAGGGTCTGAAGCTAACTGCACTTGTATGTTCATGAGTTCTCCTATCACGCTAACCTCGGTCTTATCTAATTGTGTGACAACCTTGGCAGATTTGGTGGGAGTCAGCCCGAGAGTTTTACATATTCCTAAGGGCATTACGTTGGCTGAAGCACCAGAATCTACCATGCAATTGTGTATATTCTTCCCACACAACCTAACAGTTAACAAGAAAGGTTGAGTATCCCTCTTATCCGCATGTATTACTACATTTGTGTTGGAAGGCTGCTCAACTTTCTTACCTTTCTCATTAGGTGGTGAATCACTACTAGGAACAGTTATATCAGCAGACACCATGTTTGTTATGGATGTGTCCAGGGATTTTAAAAAAGCATTTCTGATCCCTGGGGTCTTCAATAATTTATTTAGAGGTATGCTGACCTTTATTTTCTTTATTTCCTCTGACAAGTAATTCATTAGTCTTGTTGTCTCTACTGCTTCTGTCTTACTTGTTTGATCCTTTTGCACTGCTGTTCCGTTATTTGTGTGCTGACTAGCTTTAAGTATGGCAGGATTGTTGCTAGCATTCTGATCTGGGGGTGTATTGATGTTATTCGGGGGAGTGGAAGTGGTGAAAGGTCCTCCCGGCCTAGGGTTGTTCCTCAAATTGTAGGTGTGGCTTTTATTTGTCTGTTGAAAGGCCTGCACCTCCTCTGTTTCATTTAATATCTCGTTTTCAGATTCAAAAGGAAACTGAAAAGCATTTAACACAAAGGCTGATTCGGGATAAAGACTTTCACAACAGTATGGTTCATCCTCTAGCAATTCATCCTCCCTCTCTTCTGCAGTTGCAAAGGTAAACGTTTCTAAGACTAATGATGTGTCATATTCTGAGGGTACTACCTCATTACCCTTAGGAATGAGAAATTCTGAGGTAGGAGGCTGTACATCTACGTTGAAGATACTAGCTGCCAAGTGGAACTGTGGACAGTCATGCTCAGCATGGGCATTAGTATTGTGAAATCTGCACCAATTTTTGGGTGCTGTATTGGCCATTTGTATGTTAGTTATTTGTTTTGCACCATGATTATCCGTATTCTCGAAAGGAGAAGCTAGAGTACCGTTGTTGGGCCCAGTGTTCCATGTCTTGGGTGGCCTAGGTTGATTCTGGTTCTTGTTATTATTGCCCCAGGTCCTATTATCTATCACTGGCCCCCTATTTTGCATTGGTTGCCCCTGACTGGGGCCTTGATGCTGATTGTAGTTTTGGTTCTGATTGTACTGCTGATTCTGGTTGAGACTATAATTCTAATTTTGGCCTTGGTTGTGACCTTGAGGTGGATTGTAGTTTTGGTTGCTTCTTCCATAGAGATTCTCATTTCTTAGCTGTGTCACTTCAGTTGTTAATCTCTTCAAATGTGCAGTAATCTCTTTGATGTCTTCCCTATCATCTTGTGCTTTTGCCACAGTTACATCCCTAGGAAGTTGGAAGAAAGGCTGACCATTATTTTGACTGTTATTGGAAGTACTAGCCGTGTAAGGAGTTATAGCCTGGATTGGAGTAGGATTATACACAGGTGTGTAAGAAGGAACCAAATTTACTTGTGGAGCATGCTGCACAGGGACTCCATTCCATGGGTGTGCCTGATTCTGCACCCCAAAGTTTCCTCCAAATGGACTGTAAGTTGTATGTCTCATTTCTTGGTTCACTGAGGCTGCCTCTTTATAGGCTTTGGATATTGAATCTATGTCAGGTTTCCTTTTGATAAACATGGCAGTTAAAGGATCCAAGGCAGCATAGTACATAGCCAACAAGGGAGCATCATCTATGGTATAAGGGGAGCATCATCTATGGTATAAGGGGCTGCTAGCCTAGAATAGGCCTTTTGAAATCTGTCATTGAAATTATCAATTAGCTCTCCCTCACCTCGTTTTATAGCAGCCAGTTTATGATACAAAGCACAAGGGTCAATGGGTCCTCTAAATCTTGACAGAAATGCTTCTTCCATAAGTGCCCAGGAAGAAATGTAACCATTGGGTAAGTTTACATACCAGCTAGAGGCCTGCTCATTAAAGGTGTAAGGAAACAACCTACACACAACATCCTCGTGCTCTAACATAGCCCTAAAACATGCTTCCTTAAATATTCTAATATGATCTTCTGGGTCTTGATGCAACTGGTATTTGGGACATATCTTTTCCGGATTTTTTGGCATGTCATGATAATCATTGAAGAATATGGGAGAATTGACATCGAAATAAGCCATTGCAGGTGTTTGAGCTTGACTTGAACTTGCAGAGATACCTGGATTGATTGGTGGATTAGGATTTAGAGGAGGATTGAGACCTCCAGAAGTGCCTGAACCAAGATTTAAAGATCTGAACAGTGATCTGTCAGGACTTACAATACTACGGATGTTAAAAGGTGACCCAGGAGGTGTTCCAGATGAACTTCCTACTTGCGATATCTTTGGATTCCAGATTAAAGGGCTTTTACTTCGCCTTGTATCAGGTAGTTGCACAAATATATCTCCTGAACTGGACCTAGACCTAGTCACTCTGTTACTGTCGTTAGCCAGTTTGAAATGAAACCTAACTCAGGCAGGCCCTCCTTCTAGCGCCAGAAAACTATTGATGGCTGTTTTGAATGCAATCATAACAATAATTTAAAATTCACATGACATGAACTGTAACTATACTTGAAAGACAAGAAGGAATCATTTGGTGATTCAACTAATCCCAAGTCTACAATGGTTCGGTTGGTCAAGTTCAATTGGTCAATGTGAAGCTGTAATGTTCAAGGGGCCTTACGTAGTTTAGGTTTGTTCTGTGGTTTACTGGCCTAAGAATATGCAAAGAGGTCATGAGATATGTCAATACTCTTCATTCCTTTGCATAAAGGTGCTACTGTGCTGCAAGTTTCAGATGTTTTTTTTTTATTTATGCAGCTTCCTTCTTCATGTACTTATGAAAACTGTCTACTTAGACTCTGTTATGCATGCTTCTTCAGATTTGAGACAATTTCCTTTAGATTTCTGCGTTTTCAGCTAAATATTTCAGATGGGTTGGGAAAAGTTAGAGAGATCTAATCTACACTTCATCTAATCTACAGAAGGATCTAATTGTTTCTGTTATCCACTATGTAAATACCACAGTAATTTGATCAAATCCACAGTAAAAAACCCTAAATGTAAGTCCTGAGCATTTTCACAAACATACATTTAAAATTGCAAGCTCTCAAAAAAGATATTTCAAAACACAAAGAAGAGCAGGAGAACACTCAGAAGATAGATGCAGAACTCCAGATTCTATTGCATTAGAAACGAATAGCCATACATGATTTACAATGTAAGAATGACTCTTAGTTTCATTGATCATACTACAGAGAACTTACAAGCTTTACAGATACAATAAGGCAGCCAGACATTCCACGCGCACCTTACTGCAGACAAACAGGCGACCTCCTTCTTCTACTCTAAACTATGCTAAGCTATCTTGCTGTATTTTCCTAGAATCTCTGTTGTAGGCCCTAAAAATCCCTGTTGTAAAGTATTATAGTGTAGAGAGGCACAATATAAAGACATTCTGATTGTCCTCACTACAGCAAAAACCTAACTGAACCCCTGGTTCAAACCTCTGGTTCCAGCAATAAATACAGGTGAACCAGTTCTCAAAAATATCTCTGAGCTGTGGTCAAATCTGGGCGAAATATTGCCCCTTCTGAGAAGTTCCAGCAGCTGGGTAATAACTTCTGTTTGTCTTTTGCAGAAATACCTCCAGCTGCGACCTTCCTCTTCACTTGAATGGCTTTGACTTTTTGCATTTCATCTCTATCTTCTTGCTCCTGAGATCTAATCTTCTGCCTCCATGAGGTCACTGTGTTGACTTTCCAGCTGCTTCTTCAACTGCAAGCCTGCAAGGTAAGACAAGCAATAAGTTTCATTTATCACATAAAACAGCATGAAATTAAAATAAGCGTTTAAATACAGGTGACTGTGCAAAATCGTAGAAATCGGATCAGAAAATCACTCAAAAACGCGTCAAAAATGCGCCCAAGCTGCTCAAAATTGATGGGTCAACCATCGCTGACCGGGAAAATGCCAGAGGCGCCAAAAAAAACACTTTAAAACTCCACCGCTTCATTTCCCGCCCATCGGCATGATCATCCCTGTCGGTGCATCAAAAAAAATAGGTTAGTCGATATACCTCATCATCATGATATTCTGGAAATAGCATTCCCTCCTGAAGGTCCAGATGAATGTCATCATGATGCTTCGCTTCTGCATATTGGAGAAAAGAACAACAACATCATCATCATCATGAAGGAGAATAGGAGGATGCGAATATAATCATGCTGCCGAGGAAAGGAAGATGATGGTGACCTCATCATGATATTCGGGCTTCATTGAGATGCTAAGGATGACGTCATCATCATATCCGGTTAAGATCAGGGGGATAATTGTGATATCGGGTCACCCAAGGAGCATGATCAGGATGATGAAGTGAATATGACCCTTTCGCGGCCAAGGTAACCCTCTCGAGAAAAAATCAGCATGATGAAGATCATCATCATATTTGCGGCTTGTGTCGAACTTGGAATAGGACGTCATCATCATATTTCGCAAACGGATCGTGCTTGAAAAAATATCCTGTTTGAAGGAAAAAAGATGATGATGATGATCATCAGGATATTAGCTTCTGTCGAACATAGAATAAGACATCATCATCATGTTTTGCGAACCAGATCGGGTTTTGGAAAATATCCTGTTGAAAGAAAAGATGATGATGCTGATTAGGATATTTACTTCTTCGTTATAAGATCAGGATGACGTCATCATGATATTCGGAGCCTTCGTTAAACTTGAACATGACGTCATCATGATATTTCACCAACCGGATCATGTTTGGGAAAAAATCCTGCCGAAGGGAAAATGTGATGATGATGATCATCAGGAGGATATTTGCAAAAAGTTGTATTTCATCGGCAGGAGGACTTGGCGAAATATCGGGCGAACCAACAAGATCATGATGATGTTGACGATATGCCAGGATAAAAAATGATGATGACGTCATCATCATATTTCGCTTTCGGAGCACAAGGATGAGTTGGTCATCATGATATTCGGGCTAGGGTGATATTGCAAAATATGATGATGCTATTTAAGAAATGCAATATCGACCACCTCTGAATAGATAAGGTGATCGTCATGATACTTCGCCAACCGGAGATCAGGAGGATATGAAGATGATGATCCTCTTTCTCGAATTATGATGATGATGTCTCCAACACTTAGCGAATTTCAGCAAATATGACCTTCGTGTGAAAGATCAGGATGATAGGGAGTCGTCATCATCATAATTCGAAGTTCAGCAAATATCATGATGATGACCTTGCGATAGGTTTTGAACGTGCGCATGCAAATATGCTGATAATGAATTTGCTAAGTCAGGGTGATCTTATACCATCAGCATGATATTTTAAGATCAGGCGATGCAAAGATATCATGATGATGTTCGCGATACTAAGACCGCTTCGACGGGGGAACTCACCTTGACTTAAAGCCGATGTCATCATGATATTTGAACCTCAGGATATTATCGGGGGGGGGGGGGGGGGGGGGTTCAAATATGATGATGATGATGTTTATACAGCAAAACCGAGTTTGTAAAATATGACGCTCCTAAGGAAATCATGATGCTGATGATGCGCACAAGGCCTTTTGACGGGTAAAAAGCACTACCACCTAAGATTGACGTCCGGATGTTGCGACTGCATGATTTTTAGCGGGTGATAGACCAAGATCATGATGATCCTGTCAACATGACTTAGGATAAAAAATGATGATCCTCCTGCGAATATCAGGTTTGACCAAGACTTTGACCGTGCATAACTTCCACATATGGACGAATTTTCAAGTGAAGTAAAAGGCAAACCTGCATGGAATTTCAAGCTCTTTTAAAATATGAGGTCACAGAAACAAAATATGAATTTTGACAAACAGACCTCATGATGATGACCTACCTTATGCAATATATCATGATGATGATGCACCTGACCTTCATTTTTACCAGACCGCCAGAAAGCAGAAAAAAAACACAAGTAGAAGCAAAAAGCAAGACATCAGTAGGGGTCCCCATTTTGCTAAGGAGCATAATGGGGCGTGTTGTGAACATCACAACACCTACTTTGTGGCACTTTATATTTTAATGCATATACATGGACTAATCCAATTTTGGAACAAAAAAATGCACTTTACAAAGTTCAAAGGAACCTTAAATTTCTCAAAAATAATTTTTCCCCTAATGTAAATTACCCCCTATTTTCTAATTTATATTGCTTAGTGCCCATGGACTAAAAATGCCTATATTTAACACTACAAAAGCATAATTTTAAATGTTTGCCAAAAAAACAAAATGATAACCCAAAACCCAAGTTAGATTTAGGGCAAATGTAGGAGTAGATTTAGGGTAAAAATGCCAAAATGAAGAAAAAACATAGGGGCTACCAAAAATGGCATCCACAGGGGTATGGAGGGTGGCACTAGGGGGATGGTAGGTATTGAATACCTCATGGGAGGTCGAGTGTGCAAGATGAGATGAGGTTAAGTGTGACAAGGGCGCAAATAGGGCATTGCTTCCTACCTGAACAAGATGCCTAGCTTTTTTCCAAATAGGGTGCCTATCATTCTTTACGAGGGCAATGTAGGTTTGTAAAAGAAGAGATTGATTCATGTGGGAATCAATCTCATGATTCACATGCCAGAAGCCAAGTCAACTGTAGCTACCACTTCCTCCACCCTTCTGAGTCACATGGCACAGTGGGAGAGCACATACCTAGAACCAGATTCACAACTGGTTCTTGAATCCAATCTAAGGCCAATGTCCTTCCATTCAACATTCTTAACAACCCTTGGAGAGCTTGCAGTTAAGGGTTCAAATCCCCTACTAGCCCGGTGCTGGGGTTGTTGTCATACAATGTTGATTGAATGAAATCTTTGTTTTGTCAAGGCTCTCTACAACTGGATTGACAATATTCTCCCATTCTACTAAGTGAGATGCACAAGTCACATATAATACAAAGGTTTCTACCTTTAAATGCCGAAAATGGGCCTTATATTCTCAACAACAAATAGTAGCACCTTACAGAGATCGACCACACCACTTCTTTCCTGGAGATTGCACCGCTCCACCCAAAATCTTACACCATAGTAGAGAGATGAGTGCAAGTGTGAGTAGATACACAGAGCAAGAGTGATGGCGAAGGTTAGATATTAGCCATAGAAAACAAAGGTATCCTTTGTGTATAGGTGTTCAATGTGGCACCTCCTTGTTACATGCCAAATAGAAAGCATAAGGCAAACATAAAGCACAATGCAAGCTTTTATTTGCAGGCCCATGGGTGCACTGTACAGGACCGTCATCCTTTTTTGCAAGGCTGAATGCCCTTCTTCACAAATAGAATCAAAAAGAAGGTAGTACCTCTTCTCAATGATGAAAACTTCATTAAGGTCAAACAAAATCTTCTCCCCCGTATTTGAGAACACACAAAAACAAGATAAATAAAGTAAACCTCCAATTGAACTAGCAATGCATTTAGCAATGCTCTGATGCCATGTAAAATTCCAGAATCTTCTAAGCATTAGCTGATTACAACATAGAGTGAAAGCAATTAAGAAATTGCAATAGATAAACAATGAACAAGAGGTGTACATATAGTATTGAGAATTTGAGTCACTTCAGAACTTGACTCACACACTCAAGGAGTGGTGGCAAAAAAGTGTCGATAAGTAGCTTGGAGAGTTGTATTAGACTCACCAAGTATACACCTAACCACCTAAAGTGGCTTAAATCCATGTGGGGAATATACATATAATTACTTAATTAAATAATAAGTAATAGTGTTAATATTCCTACACTAACACCTCCCTTAAGCACAACTTAGGTGGGCACGAAAGAGATTGGTCTTGGATACAAGTCCTAGTGATGTACTCATGTACACCAAAGAGAAATGGGTCCTGCCTACTAGCCTAGTGAGGTACCCATTTACAAACAAATCTCTCAAAAAATGGAGTAAAATAGAAAACCCAATGGGAAAAAACTATCCTCCAAAAAGAGAGAAAATATGCATGAATCTGGAAGTTGCTTGTGTACCTCGATGTTGATGCTAAACTATGACTGATGACTCCATAGATTATAGTATCATGAGTATTCAAGAAAATTAACTAAATTTGACATATGATCCGATGCAAGATTCAGGTTCATTTACCATAGGCTCTCGATGTGAGATATGAACCGATGTGAATATGTTGCGAGATCATGGATCATTTACCATAGGTTCTCAAAAAGTGTTTGTAGGATCATTTGATCCACCTGTTTCTCAACCAAGGATCATTCGATTCACCTGTTTCTCAAACAAGGATCATTCGATCCACCTTCTTTTACTTGCAACCTCATTAAGTTAATTTAGGTGACATAATCCTCTATAGTATTTAGAGTTATACTTATGAGGTGACTTCTTTTCAAGGTCACAATGTGAACAAAGATTCTTATTGAAGTCAATCACACATATAAAACTATGTAAATGAGTTGTAATTGCAAACTTAGAAGTACGGATAGAGAAAATAGAGAAACTAACTCAATGATACCCCCCTTACTTTGTGGCACTTTATATTTTAATGTATATACATGGACTAATCCAATTTTGGAACCAAAAAATGCACTTTACAAATTTCAAAGGAACCTTAAATTTCTCCAAAATAAATTGTCTCCCAATGTAAATTACCCCTATTTTCTAATTTATATTGCTTAGTGCCCATGGAGTAAAAATGCCTATATTTAGCACTATAAAAGCATAATGTTAAATGTTTGCCATGAAAACAAAATGATAACCCAAAACCCAAGTTAGATTTAGGGAAAATGTAGGAGCAGATTTAGGGTAAAAATGCCAAAATGAAGAAAAAACATAGGGACGACCAAAACTGGCAGCCACAGGGGTATGGAGGGTGGTACTATAGGCATGTTGGGTGTTGAATACCTCATAATAGGTTGAGTTTGCAAGATGAGATGAGGCTGAGTGTGACAAGGGCGCAAACAGGGTGTTGCTTCGCACCCAAACAAGATGCCTAGCTTTCTACCAAATAGGGCACCTACCATTCTTTACGAGGGAAGCATGGGTTTGTGGAAGAAGAGATTGATTCATGTGGGAATCAATCTCATGATGCACATGCCACAAGCTAAGTCAGCCATAGCTGCCACTTCCTCCACCCTTCTTAGTCACATGACACAGTGGGAGAATGCACGCCTAGAGGTAGAGTCACATCCAGTGCTTGAATCCAAGCTGAGACCAATGTCCTTTCGTTCAACATTCTTACCAACCCTTGGAGAGCTTGTAGTTAAGGGTTTGAATACCCTACCATCCTAGTGTTGGGGTTGTTGTCATACAATGTTTATTGAATGAAATCTTTGTTTTGTCAAGGCTCTCTGCAACTAGACTGATGATATTCTCTCCTTCTGCTAAGTGAGAGGTACAAGTCACCTCTAATACAAAGGTTTTTGCCTTTAAATGCCCAAAATGGGCTTTAGATTTTCAACACCAAATTGTAGCACCTTACTGATATCGACCACACCACTTCTTTCTTGCAGATTGCGCCACTCCACCTAAAATCTTACACCATAGTAGAGAGCCAAGTGCAATGTGAGTAGATACACAAAGCAAGAGTGATGGTGAAGGTTAGATATTAGCCGTAGAAAACAAAGCTATCCTTTGTGTATAGATGTTCACTATGGTACCTCCTTGTTACACCCCAAATAGAAAGCATAACGTAAATAAAAAGCACAATGCAAGCTTTTGTTTGCAGGCCCATGGGTGAACTGTGTAGGCCCGTTAGCCTTTTTTGTAGGGTTGAATGCCCTTCTTCACAAACAGAATGAGAAAGAAGGTAGTACCTCTTCTCAACTGTGAAAACTTCATGAATGTTGAACAAAATCTTCCCCCTAGTATTTGACAACACACAAAAACCAAATAAATAAAGTAAACCTCCAATCAAACCAACAATGCATTTAGCAATGCTCT
The DNA here is from genome assembly GCA_027924645.1 of Cunninghamia lanceolata. Classification (NCBI taxonomy): domain Eukaryota; kingdom Viridiplantae; phylum Streptophyta; class Pinopsida; order Cupressales; family Cupressaceae; genus Cunninghamia; species Cunninghamia lanceolata. The sequence continues at coordinate 30,446,384 of BSBN01001583.1, forward strand.
GATACCATGTAAAATTCCAAAATCTTATAAGCATTAGCTGATTACAACATAGAGTGAAAGCAATTAAGAAATTGCAATAGATAAACAATGAACAAGAGGTGTACATATAGTATTGAGAGTTTGAGTCACTTCAAGAGTCGACTCACACACTCAAAGAGTGGTGGCAAAAAAGTGTCAACAAGTGGCTTGGAGAGTTGTATTAGACTCTCCAACTAGACACCTAACCACCTAAGGTGGCTTAAAGCCATGTGGTGAATATACACATAATTGCTTAATTAAATAATAAGTAATAGTGTTAATATTCCTACACTAACACCTCCCTTAAGCACAACTTAAGTGGGCACAAAAGAGATGGGTCCCAAATACAAGTCCTGGTGATGTACTCATGTACACCAAAGACAAATGGGTCCTCCCTACTAGACTAGTGAGGTACCCATTTACAAAGCAATCTCTCAAACAATGGAGTAAGATAGAAAACCCAATGGGAAAAAACTATCCTCCAAAAAGAGAGAAAATATGCATGAATCTAGAAGTTGCTTATGTACCAAAATGTCGATGTTAAATTGTGATTGATGACTCCATAGATGCTAGTATCATGAGTATTCAGGAACATTAACCAAATTTGAGATATGATCTAATGCAAGATTCAAGTTCATTTACCATAGGCTCTCGATGTCAGATATGAACCGATGTGAATCTGTTGCAAGATCATGGATCATTTACCATAGGCTCTCAAAAAGTGTTTGCAGGATCATTTGATCCACCTGTTTCTCAACCAAGGATCATTTTATTCACCTGTTTCTCAACCAAGGATCATTCAATCCACCTTCTTTTACTTGCAACCTCATTAAGTTAATTTAGGTGACATAATCCTCTATAGTATTTAGAGTTAAACTTATGAGGTGACTTCTTTTCAAGGTCACAATGTGAACAAAGATTCTTATTGAAGTCGATCACACATATAAAACTATGTAAATGAGTTGTAATTGCAAACTTAGAAGTATAGAAAGAGAAAATAGAGAAACTAACTCAATGATACCCCCCTTACTTTGTTCCCCTACTTTGTGGCACTTTATATTTTAATGTATATACATGGACTAATCCAATTTTAGGACCAAAAAATGTACTTTACAAAGTTCAAAGGAACCTTAAATTTCTCCAAAATAATTTTTCCCCTAATGTAAATTACTCCTATTTTCTAATTTATATTGCTTAGTGCCCATGGACTAAAAATGCCTATATTTAGCACTATAAAAGCATAATTTTAAATGTTTGCCAAAAAAACAAAATGATAACCCAAAACCCAAGTTAGATTTAGGGCAAATGTAGGAGCAGATTTAGGGTAAAAATGCCAAAATGAAGAAAAAACATATGGACGACCAAAAATGGCGGCCACAGGGATATGAAGGGTGGCACTAGGGACATGCTGGGTGTTGAATACCTCATGGGAAGTCGAGTGTGCAAGATGAGATGAGGCTGAGTGTAACAAGGACGCAAACAAGGCGTTGCTTCCTACCTGAACAAGATGCCTAGCTTTCTGCCAAATAAGGCGCCTACCATTCTTTACGAGGGAAGCGTGGGTTTGTGGAAGAAGAGATTGATTCATGTGGGAATCGATCTCATGACGCACATGCCACAAGCTAAGTCAGCCATAGCTGCCACTTCCTCCATCCTTCTGAGTCACATGGTGCAGTGGGAGAGCGCACGCCTGGAGGCAGAGTCACAGCTAGTGCTTGAATGCAAGCTGAGGCCAATGTCCTTCCGTTCAACATTCTTACCAACCCTTGGAGAGATTGCAGTTAAGGGTTTGAATACCCTACCAGCCCGGTGCTAGCGTTGTTGTCATACAACGTTGATTGAATGAAAGCTTTGTTTTGTCAAGGCTCCCTGCAACTAGACTGACGATATTCTCCCCTTCTGTTAAGTGAGAGGCACAAGTCATCTTTAATACAAAGGTTTATGCCTTTAAATGCCCAAAATGGGCTTTAGATTTTCAACACCAAATTGTAGCACCTTACAGAGATCGACCACACCGCTTCTGTCCTGTAGATTGCGCCGCTCCACCCAAAATCTTACACCATAGTAGAGAGCTGAGTGCAAGTGTGAGCAGATACACAGAGCAAGAGTGATGGCGAAGGTTAGATATTAGCCATAGAAAACAAAGGTATCATTTGTGCATAGGTGTTCACTGTGGTACCTCCTTGTTACACGCCAAATAGAAAGCATAACGCAAACAGAAAGCACAATGCAAGCTTTTGTTTGTAGGCCCATGGGTGCACTGTGCAGGCCCGTCAGCCTTTTCTGCAGGGCTGAATGCCCTTCTTCACAAACAGAATGAAAAAGAAGGTAGTACCTCTTCTCATCGGTGAAAACTTCATTAAGGTCAAACAAAATCTTCCCCCTGGTATTTGAGAACACACAAAAACCAGATAAACAAAGTAAACCTCCAATCGAACCAGCAATGCATTTAGCAATGCTCTGATACCATGTAAAATTCCTAAATCTTCTAATCATTAGCTAATTACAACATAGAGTGAAAGCAATTAAAAAATTGCAAGAGATAAACAATGAACAAGAGGTGTACATATAGTACTGAGAGTTTGAGTCACTTTAGGAGTCGACTCACACTCAAGGAGTGGTGGCAAAAAAGTGTCGACAAGTGGCTTGGAGAGTTGTATTAAACTCTCCATGTAGACACCTAACCACCTAAGGCGGCTTAAAGCCATGTGGGGAATATACACATAATTACTTAATTAAATAATAAGTAATAGTGTTAATATTCCTACACTAACAGATACAATGCAAATTCTATGTGATAGAGTGAGACTAGGTACATCACATTTGTTAAAGAACCCTACATATTTAGCATGCAAACTAATCACATTGATGTGTGATACGTTATTTTTGTGATAGTGGAGGATACAAGGGTTATGATTGAGAAGGTTGATGCCTATATGAGTTTCATATAGCTTAATTGATGAAGCTTATAAGCAAAAATAAGTACATATTATGTAGGCTAAAAATAAGAATTACATCCCTTAGCAGTTAGTTCACTTTGTTGGAACCTCATATAATTCTGAAATTAAGGTATAGGAGTGGAAAATTATTAGGCCTGGATGTTGTAAACATTAAAAGTATTTAAAAGTTATTGTAACTTTCAATAAGAGCTTATTTTATGGTAATTTATTTGTATCACTTCATAAGGGCTTATTTAATTAGTATAGTTTCTTTGATATCTAAAATCCCATCATTCATAGGTATAATTTCATTTATATATGCATTGTTTGATGTCAATATTGACTTCATGATGAGTGTGTTTTTTGTTTTCCTATGTTGTGCATAAAATCAAGACAAGAAAATATCATTATTGACAAATTGTTGGCAACTTGTTAAGGAGTGACTATTGGTGTTTTAGATTTATACCTTTTCGTCTTCCTGTTCCCTATTGGGGATTTTTTGAATTTCTAGTAATCTTAGGAATTAATATACATGCTATGTTTAGGTGACATTATGGATCAAGACAGACATTTTATTCTTGTAACTCAAGATTTGGGAACCTTTTTATTTGAGTTTAGTGCTCTATTTTGGTGGATTTTATACATGCAAGGGGTTCCGCCATGTTTCTCTAGTTATCCTCAATTTTTATGGCATGTTGAATCTTTAATTTCATTTCCTTGTTCAATTTAATTTTGTAAGCATTTATAGTCATTTATTATTATCATATTCTAACTCTCTAAAATCTATAATTGGTGAACTAGTTTGGAATATAATTTACAGTAATTTATGGTACAAAAGTCTATATCCTACACAAGTTTACACCTTCAATATTTTATGGTACTTTGCATAGATGTTCTAAATAATTTTTTAACACTCAATTTAACCTATTTGGTGTATACATTAACACTTATCCTTGAACCTATTAGCCAAATACCACCACATATTGTTGACCCGCAAAAGTGCATGGTGTCACACCCGAGGAATCGGAAGCTAACTCCTCTCTTGAAAGGAGATCGGGTGATCTCTCAAAGGTCTCAGGGGGTACTGGGTCTCGGTAAAATGGGACGGCTCAGTTATGGAATGTAAGCTATTTGATAAGGGTTTTAGTGTAATGATGGAGAAACAGTTGTTGTGTGATCAAGCTTAGTGTGATGGGTTTGCAAATTATCTTCATGAAAAAAAAAAATTATGTTGAACAATCTTAATTGATTCCTTTATTTTATGAAGACAATATTATCGATATTAACTTGCCTAGAATGATTTATCATTTAGATTTACAAGCAAGTTTTATGTTTCATCATTAGATCTAATTAACTAAACTACTTAAACTAATTTCTATTCTAACCAGCTATAAAGAAAAAGCAAAAGAGTGACGGGTAGAAAGAGGAAATGGACAACATGAACTGAAAGAATGGAGAAGAGAGAGTCTGTCTCTTTTACATAACTACCATTAATATGAAAAATAGCATTCCATGCAACACATTTGAAACCAAATTTAAATCTTAGCCAACATCAACTCAGCATGAGATTTAAACAGGGCAATCTTCTAAGGAAAATTAAGATGAGAGATTGCATTTGAAATTATAAACATGTTATAACAACCACCATTTAAAGATGAGCAAGTTGTCATGATGAAAATCATCTGAAATGCACATTGAATTCAAGTTTACAGGTTTACATGAAATGATAGATTCGATAATATGGATGCAAATTATATAAATACACATACACATAGACTGTAAAAAAGTTCCTCCACCATATTGCATGCATTGAAGGTAAGTATTCGGTCCTTTGCATCTCTGCTCCTTTCCATAATCCTTGGGTTCTTTTCAGCTTCCTCCGAAACAAACAACAAAACAAAATAAAAAAATCACTCACTGCTCTGCTATAGCAAGCACAAAGATCGATCTCCTCCTGTTCTGTTGTGGCATCGAACACCAAGATAGATGGAGATCCCTCTTGCAATCGAATTTCTCCCTTTTAAAACTAGAATTCCCCTTCCTTTCTACGCATCCTCTAGTATTGTTTTGTCTTTTCCTCTCTTTTTTTTATGTTTTACCTTGATGACATCTAGTACATCATTCTACCTGTAGGTGACCCCTATGGAACATGTAGGCAGCTCCTACAGAGGTAGGCGAACTCTATGAGAATAGGCGACCCCTATTTCTGTTGTTTTGAGTTTGTATTAATCTGCAAAATGCTAGAACGAGGAACAGTGAGCTGAATCTATAATTTGTTTTGAAATATTATCTCCCATAAATCCCACGGTTGCTAAGTTAATGTGAGCAGCTCTATGGAAAAATAGGCATCCATGTCATGCTTGTAGTCTGTCTTTTTTACGGTTGCTACAACAATGTTTGGTGAAATGCACCTCCATTTGCCATTATGCTTATACGCCTATTTAAAGTCTTTCATTTTTTTAATACTTAAACCCCTACTTGGAAGTCCCTTTGCCTCCTTCACAAGGAATTGAGCTGGGCAGATTTGAATTGTTTTAATGTGCAATTATATAAGGTAGTTGTCCACTCAATACAGGCGTCATTATTCCCTTCTTTATTGTTGTTCAGAGATCTGCAATTTTCAGTCTCTCCTACTCCATGCCTCTATCTTTTCTCATAAATGAAATGTACCCATTAAACTTCTTTGCTGCACCCACACACCTTCTTAAGGGTCTTTGTATTAAGTTTTGTTTATTTTACATCCACTTAACAGGTCTTGTAGCAGGTTTTATCTTGTTTAAAATTTCTTTTTAACCGCCTTCTCCCTGCACATCCAACGTATAAAATGAAATATTGGAAATGGAGGAGTAATTAAAAGAAACTTCAAAACAAAACCATTTTAGTCTCCATTTGAGACTCCACAAATTAAAACCAAAACTCCTTCCTAAATTATGTGCTTTAAAAGGAGCTCCCATCGCATTAAAAAATATACACTACTTTTATTATTCTTTGTTTATTTTCAATAGAAATACAAAGATACTATATTATAAAATAAAACATACCCTAGTAGTATATAAAGATATCAATTATATTTTTATATTTATATATAATATTAATATATACATTATATTTTTATATCTATATATAATATTAATATATATACATTATATTTTTTATATGTATATATAATGTTAATTGAAAGTCTCTCAAGCTCTCCTCATAATTAAATCTTTTTATATTGAATATAATTATAAATATCGATGAAATTTACAAAAGGCGAAGAAGTCGAGAGATTATACACACCAATTTATGAAATTTGAGGGGGACAATGAATGGTTGGTAGATATAAGCAAGGAGAGTGCATGGTATGTGGAGCTCAAGGCAAAATTAAACACAAGGCAAAACAAAGAGGCTATAGAGAGCCAAAGCAGTTAAGACATAAAATGCACCAAACGCAGACATGAAAGCCGAAGCCAAACACATGACCAATAAAACAAAAAAAGAAAAAACAAAACACAGATGTCCCTAGGTTCCATGATTTCACGTGAAATTAGGGGGGCATTGCACAAGTGGAAGCAAATGATGACTCTTAGGGGAAAGCATTGCAAAATGCTTAGAATCGAGAATCTCTGGTCAAAGAGAAACATCAAACAAGATAAAATCATAACATAAGCCACACTATTCATATCCAAATTAGACTAGACCTGAAACAAGTAGGCACTAGATTCTACAAATTGGATTGTGTGTGCACATGATTCATTTACCCCTTTTTAAGTCAACTAGGATTGATGTTACAGTAGAGGAAATCAGGTGAATAAACACAATTGCTCCTAACACATGTCAGGCATTGCTTCGCTGCCATCCAAGCATCCATTGTTCTGATGAAGATACCTCTAGTCCCGTCAAAGTAGTGCTCCACTGCCAGCCGAGCATCCATAGCCCCGGTGGAGATACTTGAGTCACCCAGAAAAATTGAGTTTCTAATTTTTTTCTTTTCTTTACTCAATCTTTCTCTCTCTCTTTTTACTTTCTTTTGATTTTTCATTCATCTTTATTTTCTTCCTTCTCTTTTTTTTTTTTTAAATGATTTTTCTCTTTTCTTGCTCAATGTGCAAGCAATGAAGCTTGCAATCTGGGTTCGAGACTACCATGACATATGAAAGGATCAATCAAGAAACAAAAAACCTTATTACCTCAAGCTATAATGAGTCACCCTAGCATACCCAAAAAGTACCATGTAAGGGTAAACATGGCAATATTTTCCCGGAGTTCTTTTCTGATTGTCCTGAGTTATCTTCGTGCCTTTATTGAATAAAGGTGTTCTCCAAATTCTCCTAGAAAGGTAGCCTCTAACTGAGCCCTAGAGTGAATTGAAAATAGTGGCAAATGTGTGTACCACTCATAGGCTTCTTTCTCTAAGGTGTAAGAGAACAAAATACAAACAACCTCTTCATTCATGATTTGGTGTTGAATCATCAAGTTCCTAAATTTGTTCACATGATCTCGTGCATTATGCATGCTAGGGTCAAAAAACAATATCCATTTGATAAAACCATCAAGAAGCCCAAGAAATTCTCCCTGAAATGCTAGAGGACTAGCCATTTCATTAAAACCTCCCTAGCTCAAATGGTAAGAATCATGTGAGTAACCATTTCTCCTAACTTTAACTACACTCAAACTTTAGTCGGCCCTCCTTCTAGCACCAGTTAATGTTGACTCGCAAAAGTGCACGGTGTCACACCTCTGGAATCAAAAGCTGGATCCTCTCTTGAAAGGAGATCGGGTGATCTCCCAAAGGTCTTAGGGGGTACCGAGTCTTGGTAAAATGGGACAGCTCAGTTATGGAATGTAATCTATTTGATAAGGGTTTTAGTGTAATGACAAATCTAAACAGTTGTCATGTGATCAAACTCAAGGTGATGGGTTTGCAAATTATCTTCATGAAACAAAAAAAACTTATGTTCAACCATCTTAATTAATTCCTTCATTTTATGAAGACAATATTATTGATATTAACTTGCCTAGAATGATTTATCATTTAAGTTTACAAGCAAGTTTTTATGTTTCATCATAGATCTAATCAACTAAACTACTTAAACTAATATATATTCTAACTAGCTATAAAGAAAAAGCAAAAGAGTCACGGGTAGAAAGAGGAAATGGACAACAAGAACTGGAAGAATGGAGAAGGAGAGTGTGTGTCTTTTACATAACTACCATTAATATGAAAAACAACATTCTATGCAACACATTTGAAACCAAATTTAAATCTTAGCCATCATCAACTCAGCATGAGATTTAAACAAGGCAATCTTCTAAGGAAAATTAAGATGAGAGATTGCATTTGAAATTATAAACATGTTATAACAACCACCATTTATGGATGAGCAAGTTTTCATGATGAAAATCATCTCAAATGTACATTGAATTCAAGTTTACAGGTTTACATAAAATGATAGATTCGATAATATGGATGCATATATAAATATGCATACACATAGACTAAAACAAAGCTCCTCCACAATATTGCATGCATTGAAGGAATGTATTCAGCCCTTTGCATCTCTGCTCCTTTCCATAATCCTCAGGTTCTTCTCAGCTTCCTCCGAAACAAACAACAAAACAAAATAAAAAAATCACTCACTACTCTATAGCAGCAAGCACAAAGATCGATCTCCTCCTCTGTTGTTGTGGCATCAAACACCAAGATAGATGGAGATCCCTTTTGCAAACGAATTTCTCCCTTTTAAAACTAGAATTCCCCTTCCTTTCTACTCATCCTCTAGTATTGTTTTGTCTTTTCCTCTCTTTTTTTAATGTTTTACCTTGATGATATCTGGTACATCATTCTGCCTGTAGGTGACAACTATGGAACATGTAGGCGACCTCTATGAGAATAGGCGAACCCTATTTCTGTTGTTTTAAGTTTTTATTAATCTGTAAAAGGCTAGAGCAACGAACAGTGGGATGAATCTATAATTTCTTTTGAAAATTTATCTCCCATAAATGCCATGGTTACTAAGTTAATGTGAGCAGCTCTATGGAGAAATAGGCATCCATGTCATGCTTGTGTCTGTCTTTTTGAAGATTGTAACAGCAATTTTTGGTGAAAGGCACCTCCGTTTGCCATTATGCCTATACGCCTATTTAAATTCTTTCATTTTTTTAATACTTAAACCCCTACTTTGAAGTCCCTTTTCCTCCTTCACAAAGAATTGAGTTGGGCAGGTTTGAATTGTTTTAATGTGCAATTATATAAGGTAGTTGTCCATTCAATACAAGCGCCATTATTCCATTCTTTATTGTTGTTCAGAGATCTGTAATTTTCAGTCTTCTACTCCACGCCTCTATCTTTTCTCATAAATGAAATGTACCCATTAAACTTGTTTGCTGCACCCACATGCCTTCTTAAGGGACTCTGTAGAAAGTTTTGTTTATTTTAAATCCACTTAACAAGTTTTGTAGAAGGTTTTATCTTGTTTAACATTTCTTTTTAACCGCCTCCTCCCTGCACATCCAATGTATAAAATGAAATATTGGAAACAGAGGAGTAATTAAAAAAAACCTTCAAAACAAAATCATTTTAGTCTCCACGTGAGACTCTAGAAATTAAAATCAAAACTCCTTCCTAAATTAAGGGAGAGGGGCCAGTAGCCGCCCACCCTAACTTCGCGCACGTCAAGCACATAGTTAGACATATCAAATTTCGACGTTTTTTTTGGGTTTTTCCGTATGCAACCAAAGAGCTTAAAGCTATTCTTTCATCTTCTGGGCACTTATACATTTCCCTATAGGACGTGTTATGTGCACATGGGTTAAAAAATGGTCATTTCAACATGTTGCCATATACATCCGCACTGATGTGCCGGTAACTGCTCGCCATCACATTTGTACAGTTGTCTTAATTTTATTGGTTAATTTACAAATGTATTGGTGCATTTGTGAACATGTATTGGTGCATTTGTGAACATGTACAAATGTTGTGAACATGTATTGGTGCATTTGTGTTAATTTATTTGGTTGGTATTTTACATGTATTGGTTCTTTTTAAAAACTTAATTGGGGGGTCAAGTGATTAAAAACATAGAGGTTATTGGGGCATGGCGGCAACTGGCCCCTCTCCCTTATGTGCTTTAAAAGGAGCTCCCATCTCATTAAAAAATATACTCTACTTTTATTATTCTTTCTTTATTTTCAATAGAAATACAAAGATACTATATTATAAAATAAAACATACCCTATAATAATAAACTAGTAGTATATAAAGATATACATTATATTTTTATATTTATATATAATATTAATATATACATTATATTTTTATATCTATATATAATATTAATTAATATACATTATATTTTTTATATGCATATAGAATGTTAATTGAGAGTCTCTCAAGCTCTCCTCATAATAATTAAATCTTTTTATATTGAATATAATTATAAATATTGATGAAGTTTACAAAAGGCGAAGAAGTCAAGAGATTATGCAAACCAATTTATGAAATTTGAGGGAGATAATGAATGACTGGTAGATATAAGCAAGGAGAGTGCATGGTATGTGGAGCTCAAGGTAAAATGAAACACAAGGCAAAACAAAGAGGCTACAGAGAGCTAAAGTAGTTAAGCCATAAAATTCACCAAATGCAGACACGAAAGTCGAAGACAAACACATGACCAATAAAACAAACAAAAAAAAAACAAAACACCCTTGTCGTCAAGTTCCATGATTTCATGTGAAATTAGGGGGATGTTGCACAAGCAGCAACACATATCACCTAAACCTACTAATCACTTTTGCTAGCATTTTAACCACCTTTGATTATGTCATGGTTGGGATGCAACCTATTGTTTCTTTTTCAAAATTTATATCTCTCACCTTAAAGTTGACTTTCCTAAAATATGATTGTTATTTGGTTAGTCCACCCACCAAAGTATCAAGTTGGGCATCTAAGAGCATATATTTAGAACAACTCCTAGGTCATAATGAACATCAAGTATTAAAAGAAATATTCAAATCAGGGACACACACAATGAATAATTAATTAATGTTACATCAATCTCAATCTCGTATCAGGCTCGCTTGCATGAAGATTTACATTTCTACTTGGCATGTTTTGTAGCATAACATAACTCTTAAGGGGATTGGATATTGTTGAAACTTTTCATGGTCTTCTATTTGCCCAACAAAAATCCCTATTGTGCTTTTAAGGATAACATCTTTCTAAGTAGTGTGTACAAAAGGAACAAAAAAATATAGGAGGTCACAATACCAATTTAAACTAGGCTACACTTGTTAGAATATGTTGGATGGCATCGTTTACTCCTAACTAGTTTGCATTGAGAGGTCATATCTACACTAACATGAAAATCTAAATATCTATGTCATAGTAATATTGGTATGCATTCAAAAATCACATTTCATAATTTAGTTGTCTATCACATTCAAGTTCCCTTAAGATTTGGAAATGGTAGGTACATCAATGAGTTATGCAAAATAGTAGAACCTAACCTACCCTAATCTATCAAGGAACAAAAGAAGGATACTTTTAATAAATAAATTGATCATTTTAGTAAAGTGCAATCAATTCCATAGTCCATTCGATGAAGAGTCAAGGTTTAAAAAATATCTAAACCGCTCTTATAGATTTAAAACAAGGTACTAGTAGTACATCTAAAATCCCATCATTCTACCTGTACAATTTTATTTATATGGTAAGTTCACTTAGATGGTTGAGGTATGACCATATTGTCTAGTTTGAATTCATGTGTGGAATATGGTTTTTGACTAAACTAAATCATTAGGGTTCTAATAGTTGATATATCTTTGGTCACATACAATTGTTTTAGGGTTTAAAGTTCATAGTTTATAGTTAAATTTTAGTTTTAGGGTTTATCAAGTTCATAGTTTTAGGGTTTATAGTTTGAAGTTTTAGTGTTCATTGATCATAGTTTTAGAGTTCATAGTTATGCTTAGCGTTTTAGGGTTTATAGTAACATAGTTTTAGGGTTTATCAAAAAATACATGCCATAATTTTACTTAAACCCTAAATTTTCAATTTAAACCTACAATCATAAAAAATACATAAAAAACAAAATAAACCAACCTGGAGGTCTTTAGAAATGAAGAGTTGGTAGGAGGAGGTGACAAGGAAAAAAATCCATGATGGCTATCTCACCATTGTTGGTAGGGCCTTTAGCAATGCGTACTCATTCTTCTATCTCACCATTGTTGTCTGTTTGTGGAGGAAAATGAGCTCGTAGGGGCTTTTTTTTTTAAATTATATAAATTTTTGAAATGGGTACTCGTTCAGTAACATGTACCCATTTACTAATGGGTACCCGTTTAGGCTCAGGCACCCATTCATAAATAGATACCTATTCGTAAATGAGTTCCCATTCGTAAATGGGTTCCTGTTCATAAATGGGTACCCATTTAGGTTCGGGTGCCTATTCCTAAATGGGTACCCATTTCTTTTCAAACGGATACAGATTCCTATCAAGAATTTTTTCATCCGTGCGACTTCCCCTACATGTGGACCCAACTTCTTGCGAGAACCCATACAAATTCATAATTTATTACCTTTGATGATCATTATCATTTAATTTGACATTTTGAAGCTCAAAGATTCCTTTGCATTGTTTAGAAATGGCATTGAATTTGACTTCCATATTTCTCTAAGTTCCAAAGGGACATCTATGATTCCCATCTACTAGTGCTATGTTGAATGGTGTATTCTATAATCTAGCTTCCCCCACTATTTGATAAATTATCTTTGGAATAATATTAATACCCACACCTAGGTCAACTAGTGCTTCTTTTACCAACTATTTTATATCTAGTAGCTTAGGCAATATTTTTCACTTTTGTTTATTTTTCACTAAATATTTATGACTTCTAAGTTCATTATAATTTACTAATTAATTTTAATAATTTTAGTTAAATTTGTGTATAATATTTTTATAAAATTATAAGATGTATATGAATTTTAATTTTATATTTTTTGTATTATTAATGTTAAAAAAATGATATGTAAGATTATGTGAAATAACTTAACAAAATGTATGTGTACAAATTCACTATTAAAATTAAAAGTTACACGTTGTTGTATTATTATGTTTGTCATAATAAAATTCATATTTCTTTCGGAATGGAAAAGAAAATCTCAATCAAGTCACAACTACGAGTCCACTATATCATATGGACATTATTGTTAATATCTCTCACCTTACATTTTCTTGTTCCCTCAATTGCCCATGTATTTGGCCCAATTAATTGAAGACTTCCTCTAAAAATTGTTGTTACAAGGTGAATCCTTCTATATGTATCCATCATTTATTTCAATATCACACCCTGCTTGACCATTGAACTCTTTAGTTACATGCTTCCACTACCCTAAACATGTACCTCATTACATGGCACAATGTCTAACTACTAGTATTCATTTGCAACCACAGTCCAATTGTCTTCATCCATAATAGGCATAAGTGGGAGCCCTCTCTAAGTTCAATCTTATAGAGAAGAAATGTGGGGAAATCTTATAATTTCAACCATATGATCAAAGATCAAATTTGAAATACTAGTTAGTTATTGAGAGTGTATTAATTCTAGTTTTAAAAACTAACCCTAGATGTGTAATTTCAAGGAAACAAGTAGCATTGTCACTACACTAGTGAAGGCTATAGGTACTATCTTTCCATGCTAAGAAATGTTACTCTTCCTCTCTTTATGTTAGAACCACAAAAAATTTATATGTATCACCCATCAAAGCATTCTTAAAAATCTTTTCTTTTTTATGTTTAGAAGAGCCCAAAATATTAATTCATTTTTCTGCTCATGAGATTGATTTCTTAGGGAGCAACATATCTTGTTAGCATGTTTCAATTTCCACCTGGTACAAACAAACCATCATTGAATTTGAATTGATAATGCATACATGAGTTAACAATAAGGTTCGTAAAATACAATGTTTAAAAAGAAGAAGCCAAACAGTTAATGATTTTACACCTCAGTCATATTAAAAAGTTGTAAATATTTGTCATATTTTGATTGACCAAAATTAACCTTTAACAGTTGAACTGGATTATTATATTTAAGAAAAGCCCCCAATTAAACCCTCTCCCCATCCAACAAATGAACATTTTTTTTTAGCCATCTTGAAACATTGATCTCCAAAGTAGATCTCCAACCTTCTGTTCATATACATATTAATCTTATGGCATCACATGCAAGAGAAATTGACTAGCACCAACTTGGAATGACATAACTTTTAATGGCTAGTGCTTCTTGTACCTGCTCTCAAGATTAACTATAAACATCATTTCTATTAGAGAAAAATATCTTTCTGGAAGAACTTTTGTTATCCACCTAATAAGGACTGGAAAACTATGGCAAATCTTTAACAAAAGAACAGACATAAATAGTATTGACTAACTTAGCATACTATTTCTTTATTAAAGCTTGGATCACTGCCTATGGTAATATTGACATAAACTAATACTAGCAGAGGAAACTAGTTTACGGCAATAGCCAATCCAAGGGAACTGCTAAGTAAAAGGCAAAGCACTACATTTAGAGAGTAAAGCGAAGTTTGTAGATTAAAAGAGAGGATTGTTCTAAGGAGAAATTGCCCTTATTAAATCACAGATCTAGAGACAAGCATATTTGATCCCAAGTCTAAAGACGCTCACCCCAATAAGATTGCAATCGTGGCAAGTTAGATCGCTTGAAATAGGAGGAGATCATGGAAAAGAGAGTCCCAACTGTGTCACTGGAAATTGGATAAGGAAGATTAGTCAAAGGAAAATGGTTGTAAGAAATTGCCAATAGACAAGCCTCGTCCAAAAGGAATTCCTTACAATTAAAAGAGGTATGAAGAAGTCGGAGTTGCACGAAGAGTATGCAGCCAGGTCTGGAGTCACTGTTTGTTTGAGCTAGGGTTTTGACATGATTTCAATCAAAGGTGGAATCTTAGATCTGGAATGTGAAGTCACTAAGTTCATCAAGAATTACTTGTTTGTGTTTTATGTGGAAGATCACGCCAAATGAGGTAAAGTGCCATGCCATAGATTAGACAAATCATATAAGTTGCAGATTTTTTATGAGGTTTAAAGTCCAAGAAGTGTCGGTTAAAGGAGATCGTGTTAGAGAAAATTGAAGCTGCCAGAATTTGTACAAGGTAAGAAAGATTGCATATTTATATTTTTAGAAGCGTTAGTTTATTTTTTCAATGGTATCCACCATAGAAGGGATTGCATAAGGTGAAAAGGAAAGGAGGTCTTTGTCATTGAGCCGCAACTTGGAAAGGAAATTGTAGAAGATTGGATCACTATGAAAAGAGTCCACTGAGTTTGTATAATGATTTGTTAAGAGAGATAAGCTCATCATCAAGTGTTCACGGATTTCTAAAGACAAAGAAAATTGCAAGTGTTGAAAGAGTTTAGTCTGTCAAAGAGGAAATCTCAAACTCTGAGCTGGTCATCAGGAGAAGATAGTGGAATTAGAGATGTATTGAAGCAGCAGATTATGCAAAGGATACAACAAAAAAAAGAAGAGACAAAAGTTCAGTAAGATTGCAAAAGCTGACTCTGTTTGCAAAAGAAATAAATCAAAGTGCAATAAACTACAAGAGATTGAAGGGTTTAAGTGTTACTCAGAATCCTCAGGCCAAAATTGCAGTCATTCTTAGAACTCGTGAAGAAGGTTGCAGAAGAAAGTCTAAAGACATTGCAGGAGGAGTGTAGGCGAGTAAAGTCATCAAACAATCAAAGACAAAGTACAATAAATAGAAGTAACTTGAGGTAAGTAAATTTGTTTTACAAATGGGAAAAGCTAAAAGAGAGAAGACATAATAAGATTGGCAAAAAGAGAAAAATGATTCGAAAAAAGAAAGACAAGCATTATAAATAGATGTACTAGACTTTGAAACTAAAATGTTTCATCTTGATATTGAATTGAATAAATTCAAAAGGAAAAATAAAGAATTGGAAGAAAACTTAAAATTGTTTGAAGAAGTTAAAAAGAAGAATGAAAAGATAGAAGAAAGATTGAAATTGTTTAATGAGGTATAGAAGAGGAATGATGAATTAGAAGAAAAGATAAAGCAATTGGAATAAGAGAATAATATACAAAAAGATGAAATGTCAAGGTTAAAAGAAGAAAATGAATGTTTGAGGACAAAGTCATTAGTTTGTGATGTTTCATGTGATACACATGACTTATGTTGTGTAGCTGAAGCTAAATAATGCAAGGTTGAAGATGTTGGATCAGCAAAATTTACATGTTGTGATAATATTGGTGAAGAATGTAAAGATGAAGATGACAAGTTGTTTGAATCTAAAAATCATGTCAATTGTAATAAAGAGAATGTTGGTTTCAAGATGATGAAGAAGATGGGATATACAGGAAAAGGATTAGGCAAGTTTGAACAAGGAATCAAAAATCCAATTGAGCCAATAATAAAGCCAAAGTATGCCGGTCTTGGATATGGAAAAATGGATTATGTTACAGGTAACACAGGTACAAACAAGTTTGTTCAAGAAAAGATGAATGATCAGTGTTCTCATTGTAATAGGCAAGGACATAGCAAGGAAATGTGTTGGGATATTCATCCTTGTAGAATTTGTGGATTGAAAATCATTGTGAAAAGATATGTTGGAATAAAGATTCAAAAAATATGACAGGATGCATGAAAATAAATTTTGGATTTGTTTTTGGATCAAGTTGGCAAGAAATCATGGGTATGCTAAAAAGGTTGTTTAAGTATAGATATTCATATGTAAAACAAGATATAAGTCAAGAAAAATTTGTTGGTCTTGCAAGACGTGAAGAAAAGTTGAAAGCTACAAGTAGTGAGACGACTTCCAGTTTGAAGCTCTGAAGACTTGAAGATCAAAGTTTGAAGGACTGTCGCAGCAGTGGGTGAGAGTTGGAGATCACCAGATCTTGAAAATAGTTTAAAGGAACCAAGCAATAAAAGGATTGATTGAGTCAACAGACTTGGAAAACAAGACTTGGAAGAAAAATTTGAGAATGATAAGTATGTGGTCAAAATTAAGGGGGAGTGTTGGAGAGTAATTTCTCCCACAACCATATTAATTATATTTTAGGAAAATGACAAGAAGGTAAAAAGATAGAAGAATCTAGGAGGTTTCTAGAAAGAGGAGAGTTCTAGATGAGAGCTTCTAGAGGTCAAGGTTTCTAGATAAGTCAAGAAGAATAGGAAGATTCCATAAGGACACAAAACTGATTATATAATGAGGCATTTGTAATGTATCAATGCATCAAGTCAAGTGTAATGATCAAATGATCATGTAAATGCAGCAGCATTCGAAGTAAGTTTTGTAATGATGTTATAAGTTAATAAAATATTGTGCAACAACATAGATTTGAGCATGTTTGTTTTTCATATGTTTCTATTTGAGAGTGTCTTGTGGATTAATAATCCACCACCATCATAGTGGTATCAGAGCCAGATTAGATCATGGTATTGGAGCTGTGCATTGAAGGATCAAAGCCAGGTTCCTGAGAGTGCTAGGGTTTCATCTTCTCATAAATATATTGAATAGAGGAGATTAAAGTCAGATCTATGGAAGTGAATAGAAGCTGCCAAAAAGAGAAGAGTCATGAATCTGGAGCCGTGAGTTTTAGCAGAGGAAACTAGTTTACGGAAGCAACCAATCCAAGAAAACCACTAATTAAAAGGCAAAAACCTACATTTGGAGAGTAAAGTGAAGTTTGCAGATTAAAAGAGAAGATTGTTCTAAGGAGAAATTACCCTTATTAAATCATAGATCTAGAGACAAAAATATATGATCCCAAGTCTGAAGATGCTCACCCTAATAAGATTGCAATCCCAACAAGTCAAATCACTTGAAATAGTAGGAGGAGATCGTAGAAAAGAGAGTCCCATCTATGTGTCGCTAGAAATTGCATAAGGAAGATTAGTCAAAGGAAACAGGGTTTAAGAAATCTTCGATCGACAATTTGTCACCCAGAAGGAATTGTTGACACTTAAAAGAGGTATGAAGAAGTTAGTGGTGCACGAAGAGTACACAACTAGGTCTAGAATCACTGTTTGTTTGAGCTAGAGTTTCGACATGATTTCAATCAAAGGTGGAATCATAGATCTGGAGATGTGAAGTTGCTAAGGTCATCAAGGATTATTTGTTTGTGTTTTATGTGGAAGATCACGCCAAATGAGTTAAAGTGCCATGCCACAGATTAGACAAATCATATAACTTGCAGATTTTTTATGAGGTTGAAAGTCCCAGAAGTGTCGATTAGAGGAGATCATGTTAGAGACAATTGAAGCTGCCAAAATTTGCAAAATGTAATAAAGATTACATATTTATGTTTTTAGAAGCATTAGTTTATTTTTTCAAAGGTATCCACCATATATGAAATTGCAAAAGGTGAAAAGGAAAGGAAGTTTTTATCATTGAGCCACAGATTCGAAAGGACATTGTAGAAGATTGGATCACTGTGAAAAGAGTCCGTTGAGTTTGTATAATGATTTGTTAAGAGAGCTAAGCTCATCATCAAGGGTTCACAGATTTCTAAAGAAAAAGAAAATTGTAATTGTTTAAAGAGTTTAGTCTATCAAAGAGGAAATCTCAGACTGTGCAATGGTCATCAAAAGAAGATAGTGGAATTAGAGATGTATTGAAGTTGTAGATTATGCAATGGATACAATGAAAAAAAAGAGGAGATAGAAGTTCAACAAGATTGCAAAAGCTAACTCTATTTGCAGAAGAAATAAATCAAAGTGCAACAAACTGCAAGAGATTGGAAGGGTTTAAGTCTTACTTAGAATCGTTAGGCCAAAATTGTAGTCATTCTTAGAACTCATGAAGAAGGTTGCAGAAGACAGTCTAAAAACATTACAGGAGGAGTGTAGGAGAGTAAATTCATCAAACACTCAAAGACAAAGTACACCAAATAGCAACAACTTGAGGTAAGTAAATTTGTTTTACAAATGGGAAAAGATAAAAGAGAAAAGATAGAAAAAGATTGGCAAAAAGAGAAAAATGATTTGGAAAAAGAAAGAAAGGCATTATAAAAAATGTACTGGACTACGAAAGTAAAATGTATCATATTGATATTGAATTGAATAAAGTCAAAAGGAAAAATGAAGAATTGGAAGAACACTTAAAATTGTTTGAAGAAGTTAAAAAGGGGAATGAAAAGTTAGAAGAAAGATTGAAATTGTTTAATAATGTTAAGAAGAGGAATGATGAAATTTTAGAAGAAAAGATAAAGAAATTGGAAGAAGAGAAAAATATACAAAGTGCATGTATTAAAACGTAGTTGTTTCCATTCGATGTCAACTTTCATATTAACTATTTATCCAAAATAGAAAAAAAAATATACCATCTTGATATAGATTCTTTTATCTAGTGCATCATATTTTTTTATATTTTTTTTAATAAGTTTTACTATTTTTCCTGGACATGGTAATCGACCTAATGTTTTGTGCTAATAACCTACTTTTAGTAAAAATAGAAAGGAAAATATAAATAAGAATTAAACTATTAAAATATATATATATTTAAAAACTAAACTGATAGATCTACAAAAGAGTATTTTTATATTTTTTTAAAAATGTTATTTACACAAATAAAAGTTGTTGAAATATCAAGTTTTTCAAATAATTTAATTTTTTTCGTAAATTGGCCTCATAGTGGTGCTACATATGTATTTAACCAAAAATTTTAGTTGGAAAAGTTGTGGACATATCTAACTTAGTTAGAATGAATCTTACAAGATCATATGTTTGACCAAAATTGATTTTTAGTTAGAAATACTTAAATTCACTTGTACTGATAAGTTAGCTGAAAGTGTGACACAACTTTATGCTTTTACCCCAAAAAGATGAAATATCAAGGTTAAAAGAAGAAAATGAATGTTTGAGAACAAAGCCATTAGGTTGTGATGTTTCGTGTGATACAACTGAATTATGTGATGTAGCTGAAGCTAAAGAATGCAAGGTTGAAGAGGTTGGATCAACAAAATTGGCATGTTGTATTAATATTGATGAAGAATGTGAAGATGAAGATGACAAGTTGTTTGAATCTAAAAATCATGTCAATTGTAATAAAGAGAATGTTGGTTTCAAGATGATGAAGAAGATGGAATATATAGGAAAAGGATTAGGTAAGTTTGAACAAGGAATCAAAAATCTAATTGAGCCAATAATAAGGCCAAAGTATTTAGGTCTTGGATATGCAGGTAAGTAAATTTGTTTTACAAATGGAAAAAGGTAAAAGAGAGAAGATAGAAAAATATTGGCAAAAAGAGAAAAATGATTTGGAAAATGAAAGAAAGCCATTATTAATAGATGTATTGGACTTTGAAAGTGAAATGTATCATCTTGATATTGAATTGAATAAAGTCAAAAGGAAAAATGAAGAATTGGAAGAAAACATAAAATTGTTTGAAGAAGTTAAAAGAGGAATGAAAAGTTCAAAGAAAAATTGAAATTGTTTAATGAGGTTAAGAAGAGGAATGATGAATTAGAAGAAAAGATAAATCAATTGGAAGAAGAGAATAATATACAAAAAGATGAAATATCAAGGTTAAAAGAAGAAAATGAATGTTTGAGGATAAATCCATTAGTTTGTGATGTTTCATGTGATACAAGTGACTTATGCGATGTAGCTGAAGCTAAAGAATGCAAGGTTGAAGAGGTTGGATCAGCAAAATTTGCATGTTGTGATAATATTGATGAAGACTGTAAAGATGAAGATTACAAGTTGTTTGAGTCTAAAAATCATGTCAATTGTAATAAATAGAATGTTGGTTTCAAGATGATGAAGAAGATGGGATATACAGGAGAAGGATTAGGCAAGTTTGGACATGGAATCAAAAATTGAATTGAGCCAATAATATGGCCAAATTATGTAGGTCTTGGATATGGAAAAATGGATTATGTTACATGTAACATAGGTACAAACAAGTTTGTTCAAGAAAAGATGAATGATCAGTGTTCTCATTGTAATAGGCAAGGACATAGAAAGGAAATATGTTGGGATATTCATCCTTGTAGAATTTGTGGAATGAGGAATCATTGTGAAAAGATGTGTTTGAATAAAGATTAGAAAAATATGACAGGATGCATGAAAATGAATTGTGGATTTGTTTTTGGATCAAGTTGGAAAGAAATCACAGGTATGCTAAAAAGGTTGTTTAAGTATAGATATTCATATGTAAAACAAGATAGAAATCAAGCAATTTTTTTTGGTCTTTTAAGACATGAAGAAAAGTGGAAAGCTACAAGTAGTGAGAGGACTTCCAGTTTGAAGTTCTGAAGACTCGAAGATCAAAGTTTGAAGGACTACCATAGTAGTGGGTGAGAGTTGGAGATTAGCGCATCTTGAAAATAGTTTAAAGGAATCAAGTGAGAAAAGGATTGATTGAGTTAGTAGACTTGGAAAATAAGACTTGGAAGAAAAATTTGGGATTGGTAAGTATGTGGTCAAAATTAAGGAGGAGTATTAGAGAGTAATTTCTCCCACAACCATAATAATTGTATTTTAGGAAAATGACAAAAAGGTAAAAAGAAAGTAGAATCTAGGAGGTTTCTAGAAAGAGGATAGTTCTAGATGAGAGCTTCTAGAGGTCAAGCTTTCTAGATTAGTCAAGAAGAATAGGAAGAGTCTAGAAGGACACAAGCCTGATTATATAATGAGGCATTTGCAGTGTATCACTGCATCAAGTCGAGTGTAATGATCAAATGATCATGTGAATGCAACAACATTTGATGTATGTTTTATAATTATGTTATAAGTTAATAGAATATTGTGCAATAGCACACATTTGAGCATGTTTGTTTTTCATATGTTTGTGTTTGAGAGTGTCTTGTGGATTTATAATCCACCACCATCATAGTGGTATCAAAGCCAAGTTAGATCATGGGATTGGAGCTGTGTATTGAAGGATCAAAGCCAGGTTCCTGAGAGTGCTACGGTTTCATCTTATAAGAAATGTGTTGGATAGAAGAGAATAAAGTCAGATCTATGGAAGTGACTAGAGGCTGCCAAAAAGAGAAGAGTCACCAATATGGAGCTGTGATTTTTAGTAGAGGAAACTAGTTTACAGTAGTAGCCAATCCAAGGGAACCGCTAAGTAAAAGGCAAAGCACTACATGTGGAGAGTAAAGTGAAGTCTGTAGTTTAAAAGAGAGAATTGTTCTAAGGATAAATCACCCTTATTAAATAACAAATCTGGAGACAAGCATATTTGATCCTGAGTCTGAAGAAGCTCACCCCAATAAGATTGCAATCATGGCAAGTCAGATTGCTTGAAATAGTAGGAGCAGATCGTGGAAAAGAGAGTCCCATCTGTGTATCACTGGAAATTGCATAAGGAAGATTAGTCAAAGGAAAAAGGGTTAAAGAAATCACCAATAGATAATTCATCACCTAGAAGGAATTGTTGATAATTAAAAGAGGTATGAAGAAGTCAGAGCTACACGAAAAGTATACAGCTAGGTCTGGAGTCACTGTTTGTTTGAGCTAGGGTTATAACATGATTTCAATCAAAGGTGGAATCAAAGATCTAGAGATGTGAAGCTGCTAAGGTCATCAAGGATAACATGTTTGTGTTTTATGTGGAAGATCAAGCCAAATGAGGTAAAGTGTCATTCCACAGATTAGACAAATCATAAGTTGCAGATTTTTTAAGAGGTTGAAACTCCAAGAAGTCTTGGTTAAAGGAGATCATGTTAGAGACAATTGAAGATACTACAATTTGCAAAAGGTAAGAAAGATTGCATATTTATATTTTTAGAAGCGTTAGTTTATTTTTCCAAAGGTATCCACCATAGAAGGGATTGCAGAAGGTGAAAAGGAAAGGAGGTTTCTGTCATTGTTTTGTAGCTTGGAAAGGACATTGTAGAAGATTGGATCACTGTGAAAAGAGTTCATTGAGTTTGTATAATGATTGGTTAAGAGTGATAAGCTCATCATCAAGTGTTCAGGGATTTCTAAAGACAAAGAAAATTGCAAATGTTGAAAGAGTTTAGTCTATCAAAGAGGAAATCTCAGACTGTGAGCTGGTCATTAGAACAAGATAGTGGAATTACAGATGTATTGAAGCCATAGATTATGCAAAGGATACAGCAAAAAAAAGAGGAGACATAAGTTTAGTAAGATTACAAAAGATGACTCTATTTGCAGAATAAATAAATCAAAGTGCAATAAACTGCAAGAGATTGGAAGGGTTTAAGTGTTACTTAGAATCGTCCAGCCAAAATTGCAGTTATTCTTAGAACTCATTAACAAGGTCGTAGAAGATAGTCTGAAGACATTGTAGGAGTGTAGGTGATTAAAGTCATCAAACAATCAAAGACAAAGTACAACAAATAGCAACAACTTGAGGTAAGTAAATTTATTTTACAAATGGGAAAAGTTAAAAGAGAGAAGATAGAAAAAGATTGGCAAAAAAAGAAAAATGATTTGGAAAAAGAAAGAAAGGCATTATCAATAGATGTACTAGACTATGAAAGTAAAATGTATCATCTTGATATTGAACTGAATAAAGTCAAAAGGAAAAATGGAGAATTGGAAGAAAACTTAAAATTGTTTGAAGAAGTTAAAAAGAGAAAGGAAAGGTTAGAAGAAAGATTAAAATTGTTTATTGAGGTTAAGAAGAGGAATTATGAATTAGAAGAAAAGATAAAGCAATTGGAAGAAGAGAATAATATATGAAAAGATGAAATATCAAGGTTAAAAGGAGAAAATGAATGTTTGAGGACAAAGACATTAGTTTGTGATGTTTCATGTTATACAAGTGACTTATGTGATGTAGTTGGAGCTAAATAATGCAAGGTTAAAGAGGTTGGATTAGCAAAATTTGCATGTTGTGATAATATTGATGAAGAATGTAAAGATAAAGATGACAAGTTGTTTAAATCTAAAAATCATGTCAATTGTAATAAAGAGAATGTTGGTTTCAAGATGATGAAGAAGATGGGATATACAAGAAAAGGATTAGGCAAGTTTGTACAAGGAAACAAAAATCCAATTGAGCTAATAATAAGGCCAAAGTATGCAGGTCTTGGATATGGAAAAACGGATTATGTTATAGGTAACACAGGTACAAACAAGTTTGTTTGATAAAAGATGAATGATCAGTGTTCTCATTGTAATAGGGAAGGACATAGCAAGGAAATGTGTTTGGATATTCATCCTTGTAGAATTTATGGAATGAAGAATCATTGTGAAAAGATGTGTTGGAATAAAGATTCAAAAAATATGACAGGATGCATTAAAATGAATTGTGGATTTGTTTCTGGATCAAGTTGGCAATAAATCATGGGTATGCTAAAAAGGTTGTTTAAGTATAGATATTCATATGTAAAACAAGATAGAAATTAAGAAAAATTTGGTCTTGCAAGATGTGAAGAAAAGTGGAAAGCTACAAGTAGCGAGAGGACTTCCAATTTGAAGTTCTGAAGACTTGAAGATCAAAGTTTGAAGGACTACCACAGTAGTGGGTGAGAGTTAGAGATCAGCACATCTTAAAAATAGTTTAGAGGAATCAAGCAAGAAAAGGATTGATTGAGTCAACAAACTTGGAAAACAAGACTTAGAAGAAAAGTTTGGGAATGATAAGTGTTGGTGATTGTTTTGATGCAATCATAACAATAAGTTAAAATTCACATATAATGAACTGAAACTATACTTGAAAGATAAGAAGGAATCATTTAAGATTCAACTAATCCCAAGTCTACAATGGTTCGGTTGGTCAAATTCAGTTGGTTAATGTGAAGCTGTAATGTTCAAGGGGCCTTATGTAGTCTAGAGTTTCTTTGTGGTTTACTGGACTAAGATTATGCA
Source organism: Cunninghamia lanceolata (assembly GCA_027924645.1). Lineage (NCBI taxonomy): Eukaryota > Viridiplantae > Streptophyta > Pinopsida > Cupressales > Cupressaceae > Cunninghamia > Cunninghamia lanceolata. Next base: position 30,471,159 of record BSBN01001583.1, read on the forward strand.
AAAGATCATGAGATATGTGAATGCTTTTCATTCCTTTGCATAAAAGTGTTACTGTGCTGCAAGTTTTAGATGGTTTTCTTGAATTATTGCAGCTTTCTCCTTCATATATTTATGAAAAACTGTCTACCTTTAACTTTGTTATGCATGCTTCTTCAAATTTGAGACAACTTCCTTTAGATTTCTACATTTTCAGCTAAATATTTCAGATGGGTTGGGAAAAGTTAGAAAGATCTAATCTACACCTCATTTACTCTACCAAAGGATCTAATTGTTCTATTATGCACTATGTGAATCCTACAGTAATTTGATCAAATCCACAGTAAAAACCTTAAATGCAAGTTTTGAGCATTTTCACAAACATACATTTAAAATTGCAAGCGCTCAAAGATAATATTTAAAAACACAAAGAAGAGCAGGAGAACACTCAGAAGATAGATGCAGAACTCTAGATTCTATTGTATTAAAAACAAATAGTCATACATGATTTACAATGTAGGAATGACTCTTAGTTTCATTGATCAAACTACAAAGAACTTACAAGCTTTACAGATACAGTAAGGAAGCCAGACATTCCACGCACACCTTACTGTAGACAAATAGGTGACCTCCTTCTTCTACTTCTAAACTAAACTAAGCTAACTTGCTGTGTGTTTCTAAAAATCCCTGTTGTAAAGTATTACAGTGCAGAGAGGCACAATATAAAGACTTTCTGATTGTCCTCACTACAGCAAAAACCTAACTAGACCCCTGGTTCAAACCCCTGGTTACAGCAATAAATACAGATGAACCAGTCCCTCAAAATATCTCTAAGCAGTGTCAAATCTGGGCAAAATATTGCCCCTTCTGAGAAGCTTTGGCAGCTCAGCAATAACTTCTGTTTGTCTGTTGTAGTGATACCTTCAGCAGCAACCATGTCCTCCATTTTAATGGCCTTGACTTCTTTGCACTTTGTCTTTACTTCCTACCCTTGAGATCAGATTTTCTTCTTCCATGAGGTCACTGTGTTGAATTTCCAGCTGCTTCCTCAACTGCAAGCCTGTAAGACAAGACAAGCAATAAGTATCACATTTATCAAATAAATAGCAGGAAACTCAAAATATCTGTTTAAATTAGAGTGACTATGCAAAAATGTGGAAATCTGGCTCAGAAAACCCTCAAAACGCTGTCAAAATGTATATAGATTGTCCAAAACCAAACGGGTCAAGCATCGCTGACCAGAAAAATGCCACGGGCGCCAAAAATGTGTTTTAAAATTCCCACCGCTTCGTCCATTCCTGCCCATCGGCATGATAATCGCCATTGGCGGGTCCAAAAAATACTTGGGCGATGTTCGTTATTTGGCCGATGGCCTTTCTCGTTATTTCCTCCTTACTTCTTTCCATCGGTGTAAGTCTGTACTATCGGCGAGCCTCAAAATTCTTTTGCCGATCATTCTCTTCCATCGATGCTTCTTCACTGCTCTCCACCGGTGTGAGGCTTGCCCATCGGTAAGCCAAAAATTTCCTTCACCAATCGCATTGGCTATGCCGATACCATTGTATTGGCGAGAGTGTTGCTGATGTCATATTGGCCTTCATTTCCTTCTCATCGGTGAGAGATTTGCCATCGGCAAACTCTAAATCTTCCTCGCCGATCCTCATTGTTAGGCCGATGGCCACTTGTGCTTTATTTCCTCTTCATTGGCGAGAGATTCGCCATCGGCGAACTCTATATTCTTTCCACCGATGCCCCTTTGCTTTGTTCCATTGACGAGAGATTCGCCATCGGCGAACTCTAAATCTTCTTCGCCGATCACAATACCTTGGTCGATGGCCTCTTATTTCCCTCTATCGGCGCAAGTGTTACCGATATAGCCTTATCGGCTTGCATTTTCTTCTTATCGGGGAGAGATTATACTACCGGCGGGCTCCTTATTTCCTCCGCCGATGTCTTACCTTATACCAATGCTCTTTCATTGCTCTCCATCGGCGTGAGATCGCCCATCGGTGACTCACAAACTCCTCCTTCCGATGACATTTGCTTTGTTTCATCGGTGAGAGATTCCATTGTCGGCGAGCTCCTTATTTCCTCCACCGATGCCTCTACCTTGGCCGATGACCTCAACATCCTTACCTTTCCTTGTATCGGCCCAACTTTGCCCATCGGCAAAGGATTTTTGACCACTGTCGATTGCATATGCTACGCCGATACCTGATATCGGTGAGAGTTTCGCCGATATCCATCTTTCCATCCTTCGCATTTCGGCTAAGTCCTCCCTCCCTTTCTTCCATTGGCCTGACCTTGCCCATCGGCAAAGACCCAAAAAACTTGGCCGACAACTACCACTATACCGATAGCCCTTGGCTATCGGCAAGACTATACCCTTCAGCATGATGAATTCAAACTCGACTGATGCTCTATGTTACGCCAATCACTATTGTTTCAGCCATAGGCTTACCAAAGCCTTTGAACCCGAACTATTGAACCCTGCCACTATCGACATGACTCCTGCCGATCTCCCTTTCGTTTATGCTTTATCAGCGAGAGATTCCACTTCGGTGGAACACTCCAAAGTCCCACCGATGGCAACTATTATGCCAATAGCTCTTGTCTTGAACCTGAACCCTGAACTAATAAACCATCAAACCATTGAACCCTGCCACTATCGGCATGACTCCTGCCGATCTCCCTTTCGTTTATGCTTTATCGGCGAGAGATTCCACTTCAGTGGAACACTCCAAAGTCCCACTGATGGCAACTGTTATGCTGATAGCCCTTGTCTTGAACCTGAACCCTGAACTAATAAACTACCGAACCATTGAACCCCGCCATAAGGTTCAAGCGAAAGGTTCAATGGGGCGGTTCGACGATACATAGTGACTGTTAAAAGAAAATGAACCCCGCCAACTTCGAACCATTGAACCTTTCAAAAAGGTTCAAGCGGATGGTTCAACGTTGGAATATAGAATAACAGTCTGCCCCCCCTTTATATTTTTGAACATGCCGAACCTTTTGAATCCCGAACCAAGGTTCAATGCATAGGTTCAAACCTGCAAAAAAACACCTCCAATGAATAAGTAATGGTGATTAAAGTGAATTGATGTATTTTCGGCAAAACAATCAAATGTAACATATAGAGTGGAACCTAGACAAAATTGCCCACGACCCGGAACCACTAAGTACGAATTTTTTCAAAATTTAAAATGAATGCCAACAAGAAAAAAGGCAAACAACTGACTGTTTATCATGCAAAACCTGATAGTACATTTTACCTAAATGATCATAACTTGCAAAATATTGTGTGCTGATTAGCTTTAAGTATGGTAGGATTGTTGCTAGCATTCTGATCTGGGGGTGTATTGATGTTATTCAGAGGAACGGAAGTGGTAAAAGGTCCCCCCGGCCTAGGGTTGTTCCTCAAATTGTAAGTGTGGCTTTTATTTGTCTGTTGAAAGGCCTGCACCTCCTCTGTTTCATTTAATATCTCATTTTCAGATTCAAAGGGAAACTGAAAAGCATTTAACACAAAGGTTGATTCAGGATAAAGACTCTCACAATAGTATGGTTCATCTTCTAGCAATTCATCCTCTTTCTCTTCTGCAGTTACAAAGGTAAACGTTTCTAAGACTAATGCTGTGTCATATCCTGAGGGTACTACCTCATTACCCTTGGGAACGAGAAATTCAGAGGTAGGAAGCTGCACATCTATGTTAAAAATGCTAGCTGCCAAGTGGAACTGTGGACAGTCGTGCTCAGCATGGGCATTTGTATTGTGAAATCTGCACCAATTTTTGGGTGCTATACTGGCCATTTGTATACTAGTCGTTTGTTTTGCATCATGATTATCTATATTCTCAAAAGGAGAAGCTAGAGTACCGTTGTTGGGCCCAATGTTCCATGTCTTGGGTGGCCTAGGTTGATTCTAATTTCAGTTATTATTGCCCCAGGTCCTATTATCTATCACTGGCCCTCCTTTTTGCATTGGTTGCCCCTGATTGGGGCCTTGATTCTGATTATAGTTTTGGTTCTAATTGTTCTGCTAATTTTGATTGAAACTATAATTCTGATTTTGGCCTTGGTTGTGATTTTGATGTTGATTGTAGTTTTGGTTGCCTTTTCCATAGAGGTTCTCATTTCTTAGTTGTGTCACTTCAGTGGTTACTCTTTTCAAATGTGCAGTGATCTCTTTGATTTCTTCCCTATCCTCTTGTGCTTTTGCCACAGTTGTATCCCTAGAAGGTTGGAAGAAAAGCTGACCATTATTTTGACTGTTATTGGAAGTGCTAGCCATGTAAGGAGTTATAGTTTGGATTGGGGTAGGACTATACACAGGTGTGTAAGAAGGGACCGGATTTAATAGTGGAGTGTGTTACATAGAGGTTCCATTCCATGGTTGTGCCTGATTCTGCACCCCAAAACTTCCTCCATTAACAAATGGGTTATAAGTTGTATGTCTCATCTCTTGGTTTACTAAGGCTGCCTCTTTATAGGCTTTGGATATTGAATCTATGTCAGGTTTTCTTTTGACAAACATGGCAGTTAAAGGATCCAAGGCAGCATAGTACATAGCCAACAAGGGTCATCATCTATGGTATAAAGGGCTACCAGCCTAGAATAGGCCTTTTGAAATCTGTCATTGAAATTATCAATCAGCTGTCCCTCACCACATTTTATAGCAGCCAATTTATGATACAAAGCACAAGGGTCAATGGGTCCCCTAAATCTTGACAGAAATGCTTCTTCCATAAGCGGCCAGGAAGAAATGTAACCATTGGGCAAATTTACATACCAGCTAGAGGCTTGCTCATTAAAGGTGTAGGGAAACAATCTACACACCACATCCTCGTGCTCTAACCTAGCTCTAAAACATGCTTCCTTGAATATTCTAATATGGTCTTCTAGGTCCTGATGCAACTGGTATTTGGGACATATCTTTTCCGAATTTTTAGGCATCTCATGATAATCATTGAAGAGTATGGGAGAATTGACATTGAAATAAGCCATTGCAGGTGTTTGAGCTTGACCTAAACTTGTAGGAATACCTGGATTGATTGGTGGATTAGGATTTACAGGAGGATTGAGACCTCCAGGAGTGCCTGAACCAAGATTTAAAGATCTGAACAGTGATCTGTCAGGACTCACAATACTACAGATGTTAAAAGGTGACTCAGGAGGTGTTCTAGATGAACTTCCAGCTTGCGATATACTTGGATTCCAAATTAAAGCGTTCCTACCTCGCCTAATATCAGGTAGTTGCACAAATATATCCCCTGAACTGGATCTAGACCTAGTCACTCTATTACTATTATTAGCTAGTTTGGAATAAACTCTAACTCAGGGAGGCCCTCCTTCTAGCGCCAGAAATTGTTGGTGATTGTTTTGATGCAATCATAACAATAAGTTAAAATTCACATATAATGAACTGAAACTATACTTGAAAGATAAGAAGGAATCATTTAAGATTTAACTAATCCCAAGTCTACAATGGTTCGGTTGGTCAAATTCAGTTGGTCAATGTGAAGCTGTAATGTTCAAGGGGCCTTACATAGTCTAGAGTTTCTTTGTGGTTTACTGGACTAAGATTATGCAAAATATCATGAGATATGTCAATGCTTTTCATTCCTTTGCATAAAAGTGTTACTGTGCTGCAAGTTTTAGATGGTTTTCTTGAATTATTGCAGCTTTCTCCTTCATATATTTATGAAAAACTGTCTACCTTTAACTCTGTTATGCATGCTTCTTCAAATTTGAGACAACTTCCTTTAGATTTCTACGTTTTCAGCTAAATATTTCAGATGGGTTGGGAAAAGTTAGAAAGATCTAATCTACACCTCATTTACTCTACCAAAGGATCTAATTGTTCTATTATGCACTATGTGAATCCTACAGTAATTTGATCAAATCCACAGTAAAAACCTTAAATGCAAGTTTTGAGCATTTTCACAAACATACATTTAAAATTGCAAGCTCTCAAAGATAATATTTCAAAACACAAAGAAGAGCAGGAGAACACTCAGAAGATAGATGCAGAACTCCAGATTCTATTGTATTAGAAACAAATAGTCATACATGATTTACAATGTAGGAATGACTCTTAGTTTCATTGATCAAACTACAAAGAACTTACAAGCTTTACAGATATAGTAAGGAAGCTAGACATTCCACGCACACCTTACTGCAGACAAACAGGCGACCTCCTTCTTCTACTTCTAAACTAAACTAAGCTAACTTGCTGTGTGTTTCTAAAAATCCCTGTTGTAAAGTATTACAGTGCAGAGAGGCACAATATAAAGACTTTCTGATTGTCCTCACTACAGCAAAAACCTAACTAGACCTGTAGTTCAAACCCCTGGTTACAGCAATAAATACAGATGAACCAGTCCCTCAAAATATCTCTGAGCAGTGTCAAATCTGGGCGAAATATTGCCCCTTCTGAGAAGCTTTGGCAGCTCAGCAATAACTTCTGTTTGTCTATTGTAGTAATACCTTCAGCAGCAACCATGTCCTCCATTTGAATGGCCTTGACTTCTTTGCACTTCGTCTTTACTTCCTACCCCTGAGATCAGATTTTCTTCTTCCATGAGGTCACTGTGTTGAATTTCCAGCTGCTTCCTCAACTGCAAGCCTATAAGACAAGACAAGTAATAAGTATCACATTTATCAAATAAATAGCAGGAAACTCAAAATATCTGTTTAAATCAGGGTGACTATGCAAAAATGTGGAAATCTGGCTCAGAAAACCCTCAAAATGCACTGAAAATGTATACAGATTGCCCAAAACCAAACGAGTCAACCATCTTTGACCAGAAAAATGCCACGGGTGCCAAAAAAGTGTTTTAAAATTCCCACCACTTTTTCCATTCCCGCCCATCGGCGTGATAATTGCCATTGGCGGGTCCAAAAAATACTTGGGCAATGTTCATTATTTGGCCAATGGCCTTTCTCAATATTTCCTCCTTACTTCTTTCCATCGGCGTAAGTCTGTACTATCGGCAAGCCTCAAAATTCCTTCGCCGATCATTCTCTTCCATCGATGCTTCTCCACTGCTCTCCATCGGTGTGAGGCTTGCCCATCAGTAAGCCCAAGATTTCCTTCACTGATCGCGTTGGCTATGCCGATACCCTTGTATTGGCGAGAATGTTGCTGATGTCATATTGGCCTTCATTTCGTTCTCATCGGTGAGAGATTTGCCATCGGCAAACTCTAAATCTTCCTCGCCGATCCTCATTGCTAGGCCGATGGCCCCTTATGCTTTATTTCCTATTCATCAGCGAGAGATTCACCATCGGTGAACTCCATATTTTTTCCACCGATGCCCCTCTGCTTTGTTCCATCGGTGAGAGATTCACCATCGGCAAACTCTAAATCTTCTTCGTCAATCACAATACCTTGGTCGATGGCCTCTTATTTCCCTCTATCGGTGCAAGTGTTACCGATATAGCCTTATCGGCTTGCATTTTCTTCTTATCGGGGAGAGATTATACTATCGGCAGGCTCCTTATTTCCTCCGCCGATGTCTTACCTTATACCAATGCTCTTTCATTGCTCTCCATCGGCATGAGATCACCCATCGGCGACTCACAAACTCCTCCTTCCGATGGCATTTGCTTTGTTTCATCAGCGAGAGATTCCATTGTCGGCGAGCTCCTTATTTCCTCTACCAATGCCTCTACCTTGGCCGATGACCTCAACATCCTTACCTTTCCTTGTATCAGCCCAACTTTGCCCATTGGCAAAGGATTTTCGACCACCGCCGATTGCATACACTACGCCGATACCCGATATCGGCGAGAGTTTCACCGATATCCATCTTTCCATCCTTCACATTTCAGCTAAGTCGTCCCTCCCTTTCTTCCATCGGCCTGACCTTACGCATCGGTAAAGGCCTAAAAAACTTGGCCGACAACTACCACTATACCGATAGCCCTTGGCTATCAGTGAGACAATACCCTTCGGCACGATGAATTCAAACTCAGCCGATGCTCTATGTTACGCCGATCACTATTGTTTCAGCCACAGGCTTACCAAAGCCTTTGAACCCGAACTATTGAACCCTGCCACTATCGACATGACTCCTGCCGATCTCCCTTTCGTTTATGCTTTATTAGCGAGAGATTCCACTTCGGTGGAACACTCCAAAGTCCCACCGATGGCAACTGTTATGCCGATAGCCCTTGTCTTGAACCTGAACCCTGAACTAATAAACCATCGAACCATTGAACCCCGCCACTATCGGCATGACTCTTGCCGATCTCCCTTTTGTTTATGCTTTATCGGCGAGAGATTCCACTTCGGTGGAACACTCCAAAGTCCCACCGATGGCAACTGTTATGCCAATAGCCCTTGTCTTGAACCTGAACCCTGAACTAATAAACCACTGAACCATTGAACCCTGCCATAAGGTTCAAGCGAAAGGTTCAATGGGGCAGTTTGACGATACACAGCGACTATTAAAAGAAAATGAACCCCGCCAACTTCGAACCATTGAACCTTCCAAAAAGGTTCAAGCGGATGGTTCAACGTTGGAATATAGAATAACAGTCCACCCCCCCCTTTATATTTTTGAACATGTCGAACCTTTTGAATCCTAAACCAAGGTTCAATGCGCAGGTTCAAACCTGCGAAAAAACACCTCCAATGAATAAGTAATGGCGATTAAAGTGAATCGATGTATTTTCGGCAAAACAATCAAATGTAACATACAGAGTGGAACCCAAACAAAATTGCCCACGACCCGGAACCACTAAGTATGAATTTTTTTGAAATTTAAAATGAATGCCAACAAGAAAAAAGGCAAACAACTGACTGTTTATCATGCAAAACTTGATAGTACATTTTACCTAAATGATCATAACTTGCAAAATATGATGAATTTTAAGATGGTTCAAAAAGCAATCCTAGCTCATTTTTCACAAGGAATCCAACCATATTATGCAATGGTACTGAAAAATGCAATTTTCTATATTTTTAACAAGGTTTGCAAATCTGACTCTCTTTTCCCTTTACCACCAGACAGAACAAACACAAGCAGAAGCAAAAAAGCAAAGCAACAGCAGGGGTCCTCATTTTGCTAAGGGGCAAAATGGGGCGTGTTGTGAACATCACAACAATAAGTATGTGGTTGAACTTAAGGGGGAATGTTGGAGAGTAATTTCTCCCACAACCATATTAATTTTATTTTAGGAATTGACAAAAAGGTAAAAAGATAGAAGAATCTAGGAGGTTTCTAGAAAGAGGAGAGTTCTAGATGAGAGCTTCCAGAGGTAAAGGTTTCTAGATAAGTAAAGAAGTATAGGAAGAGTCCAAAAGGACACAAGCCTGATTATATAGTGAGGCATTTGCAATGTATCAATGCATCAAGTTGAGTGTAATGATCAAGTGATCATGTGAATGCAACAACATTCGATGTATGTTTGGTAATGATATTATTAGTTAATAGAATATTGTGCAACATCACACATTTGAGAATGTTTGGTTTTCATATGTTTGTGTTTCAGAGTGTCTTGTGGATTTATAATCTACCACCATCATAGTGGTATAAGAGCCAAGTTAGATCGTGGGATTGGAGTTGTGCATTGAAGGATTGAAGTTAGGTTCCTGAGAGTACTAGGGTTTCAACTTATCATAAATATGTTGGTAGAGGAGATTAATGTCAAATATATGGAAGTGAGTAGAGGCCACAAAAAAAGAGAAGAGTCACCAATCTAGAAACATGAGTTTTAGCAGTGGAACTAGTTTACAGTAACAACCAATCCAAGGGAACCACTAAGTAAAAGGCAAAGTGCTACATTTGGAGAGTAAAGTGAAGTTTGTAGATTAAAAGAGAACATTGTTCTAAGGAGAAATCACCCTTATTAAATCACAAATCAGGACGCAAGCATATTTGATCCTGAGTATGAAAATGCTCACCCCAATAATGTTGCAATTGTGGCAAGTGAGATCGCTTGGAATAGTAGGAGGAGATCGTAGAAAAGAGAGTCCCATTTGTGTGTCGCTGGAAATTGCATAATATTAGTCGAAGGAAAAAGGGTTTAAGAAATTGCTGACAATGAAAAGAGGTATGAAGAAGTTGGAGCCGCACGAAGAGTATGCAGCCAGGTCTGGAGTCACTATTTGTATCAGCTAGGGTTTTGACATGATTGCAATCAAAGGTGGAATTACAGATCTATAGATGTGAAGCTGTTAAGGTCATCAAGAATTACATGTTTGTGTTTTATGTGGAAGATCATGTTAATTGAGTTAAAGTGCCATGCCACAGATTAGACAAATCATATAAGGTGTAGATTTTTTATGAGGTTGAAAGTCCAAGAAGTGCCCTTTAAAGGAGATTGTATTAGAGACAATTGAAGCTGCAAGAATTTTCAAAAGATAAGAAAGATTGTAGATTTATATTTTTAGAAGCGTTATTTTATTTTTTCAAAGGTATCCACCATAGAAGGGATTGTAGTAGCTGAAAAGGAAAGAATCTTTTTTTCATTGAGCCACAGTTTGGAAAGGACATTGTAGAAGATTGGATCACTATGAAAAGAGTCTACTGAGTTTGTATAATAATTTGTTAAGAGAGCTAAGCTCATCATTAAGAGTTCACAAATTTCAAAAGACAAAGAAAATTGCAAGTGTTGAAAGAGTTTAGTCTGTCAAAGAGGAAATCTTAGACTATGAGTTGGTCATACGAAGTAGTAGAATTAGAGATGTATTGAAGCCACAGATTATGCAAAGGATATGACAAAAAAGGAGATAGAAGTTCAACAAGATTGCAAAAGATGACTCTATTTGCAGAAGAAATAAATCAAAGTGCAATAAACTATTAGAGATAGGAAGGGTTTATTTGTTACTCAGAATCGTCAAGCCAAAATTGCATCATTCTTAGAACTTGTGAAGAACATTGTAGAAGACAATCTGAAGACATTGCAGAAGGAGTGTAGGCAAATAAAGTCATCAAACAATCAAAGTCAAAGTATAGGAAATAGCAGCAGCTTGAGGTAAGTAAATTTGTTTTACAAATGGGAAAAACTAAAAGAGAGAAGACAAATAAATATTGGAAAAAAGAGAAAAATGATTTGGAAAAAGAAAGAAAGGCATTATTAATAGATGTACTAGACTTCAAAAGTAAAATGTATCATCTTGAAATTGAATTGAATAAAGTCAAAAGGAAAAATGAAGAATTGGAAGAAAACTTAAAATTATTTGAAGAAGTTAAAAAGTGGAATAAAAAGTTAGAAGAAAGATTGAAATTGTTTAATGATGTTAAGAAGAGGAATGATGAATTAGAAGAAAAGATAAAGCAATTGGAAGAAGAGAATAATATACAAAAAGATGAAATATCAAGGTCAAAAGAAGAAAATGAATATTTGAGGACAAAGCCATTAGTTTGTGATGTTTCATGTGATACAAGTGACTTATGTGATGTAGCTGAAGCTAAAGAATGAAAGGTTGAAGAGGTTGGATCAGCAAAATGATGAGGAGCCTTTCAATGGATGATTCAACAGTCTTTGCCTATCGGTAAGAAAAACACCATCGATCTTCCTTGAACTTGTCACTCTGACATCGCTTCTCTTGCTGATGGGTGACTCCCTGCTCCTTGCCTATCGGAAAGAAAAGTTCTATCGGTGACCTTTGGAACTATTTCTCCGAACACCAAGTCTATACGATACCTCCTATCAGTGAGACTTCTTCTTTTTTTGGCCGACAGTTAGTTCCTTAGTAACAAATCTTTCATCACTGTGACCCTTATCATCGGCAAGCACTTACAACCCTTGGTCGATACCCCAATGAAGGTTAAGTCCTCCTTGCCTTAACTGTAACAACTTCCCCACTGGTTAGATGCAACCGTATCGGTATGACTCACCCTGTTGGTAGAATTTTAAATTTGTCTCCCAATGCACCGATGGCATTGTCTTCTGTGAGACTATTCTCATTAGTGAATACTTATGAACCTATGTCGACGCACCTATTGACTAGCCCCCCCTCTTTGGCGTGACTTGACCTATCGGTGGAACTTACTCTGGAGTTGCCGACACATTAATTCCTCCTGATGGATCTCCATCAGTGTAAGTTATCCCTTCTTACTCTGATACCCTCGATTGGTAAGTCCAACACTATCAGCCCAACATCAAGTTGTCTACCCGATGCGCTGATACTCTTGACTCCATTTGACTTTGGCAGAAACTCAGTTATGAGTCCCAGTGATATGCCGATAGGGTTGCCGCTCTCACATAGTCTGATCTACACTCTACGCCTAGCACATGAAGATGCTAGGGCATGCTACTATGCACACTCCTCCATCTGAAACATCTGCCCCTCCACAAAAGTAAATGAAAGAAAAAACAAACAAAAATATGTATAGACCAATGCCATTCCACTGATTTCTTTGGAAATCCACCAGTGGAATGGTTATCTACTCGTCTTCAACAATTTGGACTAACTATTCCAATTCAGAGAATAGAAAGCTATTATGAACAGTTAGGAAATATTTACAACATAGATCAAACACATAAAATGACAGACATAAATTATTATTTCTCAAATGATTTCCAAATCACAATCCTCAAATCTATAGCCCCCTTCTCGGTCACTCCTATGTTCTTTTATCAAGCCAGCGTTGGAAGATCAATGGTTGCTCAACGGTTAGGGAAGGCCAACTGCCCTGAATCCCAACCGACTCCTATTGATCTTTTTGGATTCTATTAGTTACAAAATGTGTCCATTACTTGCCAAATGGAAATACAAAGACTTCTAGGTTTTAGAAAACAAAACATGAACAAGATGACATGGCCAAATAGGCCTTATTTCAATATAGTAGATTTTACTATGGTGCCCCTGCACCATACTCCCCAGAAGAAAAATGTCTCAAGTCCTCTTAGAGACCAATTCTTGTACATCTCCTCCTTGCTTTAAAATGTCTTCATCCAGCATCCATGTAGCTTCTGAATTTGGAAGCCTTGCTAACTTAACCAGACGTTTAAAGTATGTTTTGTGCCTTGTCTTCTTGGCTTCTCTACTTTCCAAAATGTACTCCATTTTTTGTGGCTCCCTAGAAGGTAAGTGCTTCAGCCAGTCTTCATTTTCCTGGACAGAGTCTTCTATATTCTCCTCTATATGAGGACTTCTGTACAATGTCAAATCAACAATGTTGAATATGGGTGAAATGGCAATATCATTAGGAAGCTCAATCTTGTAAGCATTTGGACCATATTTCTCTAGAATCTGACAGGGTCCAATCTTCTGTATTATCAGTTTTTTGTGGCCTCCTTTTGGCAACCTATTTTTGTTCAGATGAACCATGACCAAGTCACCTACTTGATACTATACATCCCTCCTCCTTTGATCCATTCTAGCCTTTATCTTCTAACTATTTTGGTGTAAGGTATCTTTGACCTATTGGTGTATTTCTTTCATGGCTTCTGTAAATGCATTAGCATGACCACTCCATTTGTCCAACTCCTGGATATCTCTCAATTCAAAAATACCCCTAGGGTGACTGCCATATACAATTTCAAAGGGACTTAGACCTGTGTTCATGTTTGTCAAGTCATTATAATCATATTCTGCTTATGGTAGTATCACATCCCAACTATTTCCATGTTCTCTTGTCAAACATCTCAGTAGATTGCCTAGTGACCTATTCACAACCTCAATTTGGCCATCAGTCTGAGGATGATATGCTGAACTAAAAGACAAATTTGTTCCCAATCTCTTCCACAAAGTCCTCCAAAAATGTCCTACAAATTTGCTATCCCTATCAGACACAATGCTCAAGGGTAGCCCATGAATCCTAACAATTTCTTTAAAGAACAAACCTACAATGTAGCTTGCATCATTAGTGGTCCTGCAAGGAATGAAATGAGCCATCTTGCTGAATCAGTCTACCACTACAAAAACACCTTCACAACCTGCCCTTGTTTTGGGTAACCCCATCCAAAAATCCATACTCAGACATTCCCAAGGCCTATTGGGTATTGGCAAAGGTTGATACAATCCTGCATTGGTCGAGACTCCTTTCAGTCTTTGGCATACTATGCAACTTTCAACAAATTTTCTAATGTTAGACTACATTCTTTGCTAGAAATAAAATCTCCTTACCAAATCTAAAGTCTTATTCAACCCACAATGTCCACCTAAACCACCACTATGTTTTTCCTTCACAATATTATCCCTCATTGAGCATTTAGGGATACACAACTAACATCCTTTGAACAATAGTCCATTCTGCAATGTAAAATCTAAAAACTCACTATGAAAAGTATTAGCAAATTCATTGCATACCTTGTAGATTTCTCTGAAATCCTGATCTTCTTCATACAATTCCTTGAGTGTCTCAACACCCATGGTTTGTAACTGGACTTCTTGGACTCTCAACACCCTCCTGCTAAGAGCATCTACCACCTTGTTTGTGACTCCTTTCTTATGCTTAATGGTGAAAGTGTATGCTTGCAGACTTTCCACCCATTTCATATGTCTATGGCTGAGTTTTTCATGCCCACTCAGAAAATTGAGAGCATGGTTATCTGTATACACAATAAATTCCTTGGGAAGCAGGTAATGTCTCCACTTCTTCAGAGCTTGTACCATAGCATACAACTCTAAGTCATAAAAAGACTATTTCCTCTTGGCTTCATTTAACTTTTCATTGAAGAAGGCCACTTGTCTCCCTTCTTGGCTCAACACTGCTCCAATGGTCAGCCCACTTGCATCACATTCAATTGTGAAAACCCTATTGAAATCAGGTAACACTAAGATAGGGAATTTAGTAACTTTCTGTTTCAGACTCTCAGAGCTCCTATCTACTTCTCTCGTCCACACAAACTTCACCTTGCAATGACCCTTGATGGTTTCCAACATAGGTGCACAAATGTCACTGTAGTTCTTAATGAATTTTCTATAGAATGTGGCCAAACCATGGAAACTCCTTACCTTCCCTACTGTCTTAGGTGTAGGCCAATTCAAAATAGCCTCTACCTTGGAAGGATCCATTTTCAAATCACCCTTAGAAATGACAAAACCTAGGTACACCAATTCTTGTTTCATGAAGTCACATTTGTCCAAGTTTATCAACAGCTTCTGGTCTTGCAGCCTCTTCAAGACTACTTCCAAATGTTTCAAGTATTCTTGCTCTTGTTGAACACCAAGATATCATCAAGGTAGACTACCACAAACTTCCCTGTGAATTCTTGCAACACCTCATTCATTAGTCTCATAAAGGTGCTAGGGGCATTTGAAAGACCAAAAGGCATCACAAGCCACCCATACAACCCTTCATTGGTTTTAAATGATGTCTTCCACTCATCCCCTTCCCTTATCCTTATTTGATGGTACCCACTCTTCAAGTCTATCTTAGAGAAATAGGTAGCACCCCCCAAATAGTCCATTAGGTCTTCAATTCTAGGAATAGGAAACCTGTATCTAATGGTTATCCTATTTATTGCCCTAGAATCAGTACACAGTCTCCATTTCCCATCTTTCTTTGGTGCCAAAATAGTGAGGACTGCACATGGACTCAAACTCTTCCTTATTAACCCCTTGTCTAAAAGTTCTTGAACCTACCTGGCTATCTCCTCATTTTGCTAAGGGGTCATCTTATAGGCTACCTTATTGGGAAGTACAGCTCCCAGAATGAGATCAATCTGATAGCTGATATATCTAATAGGTGGTAGTGAGTCTAGTATATCTACTGCAATTACTTCCTTATAACTCTCAAGTAGTTCTCTGACCTCCCTAGGCCCTACCTCTCTCATATTTTCTCTTTTCTTCTCCTTAGGTTTCACAACTAGAGCAAAACCTACTCCACCAGATTCTTCTAGTGTTTCAAGGAATTCCTTCTCTCCTACCATCATTACACTAGACCCTACATGCTGTGGACCCCCTTCTACCAGTAACTGTATCCTATAAGTAACACCATCCTTTTGGAATGAGTAAGCATTCTTTTCCCCATCATGATGAGCCTTTCTGTCAAACTGCCATGGTCTACCCAACAGAAGATGGCAAGCATCCATTGGAAGGATGTCACATAAAATCGTGTCTCTATACCCCCCAATACTGAATTCTAGCCATGCTTGTTCATTAATGACTATATGTTGTCCCTTGTTTAACCAACTGACCTTATATGGAAAGCTATGGGGTATCTTATCTAATTTCAATTTATCTACTACTTCCAAAGATATAATATTCTCAATAGAACCAGAGTCAATAATAACTTTACAAACCTTACCTTGGATCTTGCAGTTGACTCTAAACAAAGCCCTTCTTTGTGATGGTTCAGTCTGTACTGGTTCCTTGAGCAACATCCTCTTGATCATCAAACTTTCTCCCATCTCTGACACCAAATTCACTTCAGGAGATGTCACACTCCTTGCATCCTCTGGAATCAAAGTAGTGCTCTTCTCACCACCATGAGAAGTTGAGGCCTTCTATGGACACTTGTACGTGGGGTGCCCCATCTGATTGCAGTTATAACATCTCATGTTGGAGAACTTGGATTCTCTACCTGATCCATTTGTCCCACCTCTTCCATTAGGCCTTCTTCCTTGGTAGCCTCCTTTGCTACTTTAGTCCCCAAATTTGGTGCAGTAGCACCCCTTCACCAAGCCAATGATACAGCTAAGGGAGAAGCCTAAAGTCCTAATAGGTTGTTAGGTTTTATGCATTTAAATGTAATAAGGTCAGTTTGACCAAATACAAGTCATTGTAGTTTGCATTTTGATTCTTGTTGTAAGTCCCAAGGGACACTTGTTGATCTGTCATGACATGGTTGTTATTTTGTTAAGAGTTTGTTAGTTGGTTGTTTTTTCCCAGCCACTTGGAATTGTCTCCTAGCCACTAGGAACCAAGTCAGTACTACTCATAGTAAGTGGTTAAATAGCCTAGATATGATCGATTAGAGATATAGAGAGCAGATGTTAGACAGAGCAGTAGTTGTGAAGTTAAGTTGTGCAACCATGAAATTGGATATCTGTATGCATCTCTAAAAGTAATAAGAAGATCATGTTTGTGTTATCTTTCTGGTTTTCGAATTCACTGTGTAATTGATTTTCTACTTTGGAGTCGAAATGGGTTCTTAGCCCATTCCACCAGTTGGATTACTTCATAATCGGTGGAATGGTTGTATATATTAGTTTATGTTCTTGTTTTTCAATTTCTATTTGTTCATTCCATGTTCGCAAGATTAGTTATAGCATGCTTAGATAAGTCGTAGCATCCTCATGTGCTAGGTTAGCAAAGTGCAAAAGTCTATATGTTTGTGGGGAGATAGTTCTGTGCAATCGCTAAGCATGAAGTGGGTCAAACAATGAAAATCTATGTGGTTTCAATAGATATACAAATTGTGTGTATATCACTTTTGTATGCAAGATATATTTTTTGTGTATATATTATAAAGCATATTAGGTGTGGAAACATGTTGAAAATGCATGTTATGAATATACAAGGCTAAAACATATCGGATAAACAATTCCTGTGTATATCGCAATTATCTATCGCATTTGCATGTAGCAAATGTACATTGTAAATGTACAAGTCCATCGGCATACAAAGGAGAGAGAAAGCATTGGATACATGCAAGGGGGTCAATGTCAGTCAAAAGGTTGATTCATCTTCATGCGGGACGAATGCATCTTTAGGTTTGCATATTGTGGTTGTATGTCGAAACATACATTGGGTTTATATACAAAGAAGTCAGCAGTCAACTTTCCTTGAAGGCATATTCCGAAGGCATATTCGGTGAATGTATGTTTGAGTTGTATGTTTTTGAATGTATATTGGAATATGCATTCTATAGATACATTGAGTTATATGTAGGAAGTGACCGGTAGTAGCGGTAAGAGGAACCGACCCGGCAAGTCAACGATTGTATGTACAAAGCCGAATGTATCAGGTGACTGTAAGCATCGTGGTGAAACCTATTTACGAGGCTGATAGCATATGTGTTGCCAATAGGTAACAAATGCAAATTGCATTAATCGGTTTGAAGTATGTGATCGGTGGAAGGATTTTGGTTGGTCAATGAAGATGGCTTTGCCGATGGGTAAACATACAAAGGTAAATGTATGTTAGTGAGTAATATACACCTGTGTCAAACATTTCCATTGGCACCTCTGCATCAAACTTGTTCTTCTTGGCTAGACTCACCACTAGGCCTCTAGTTAGGACTTCTTCCTCCAAAACTACCTCTGCCTCTAAAATTTCTACCACCTCTTGCTCTACCTTGCTGTTCACCTTTTCTCTTTAGCTCTTAATGCTACTTGAAAGCATTTTTCCACATTTTTAGGAGTCAATAAACTTATCTCATCTTGAATATTGAACCTCAGACCATTTAGATACCTGGCCACCTTAGCTTTTTCATCCTCCATGTACCCACAACAAAGAGTGTATTTGTGAAATTCCTCGGTGTAAGTAGCTACATCCATATCTTTTTGCTTGAGGTTCTACATTTTCCTATATATCTGTACCTCATAGTAAGATGGAAGGAACTGGGACTTGATCTTCTCTAGCATTCTGCTCCATGAAGAGATCATACTCTTCCCATTCTTTACCCTCTCTCCTTGGGTGTAATTCCACCATGTAAGGGCAGCACCTTTGAGTTTAGTTTTTGCAAACTTAACTCTCTTACTTTCAGGAACTTCCTTGTATTCGAAGTAGTTGTTCAGAACCTCAATCCATTCCATGACTTTGTCAACATTCATCTTTCCACTGAACACATGGGGATATCTATCCGACCCTGTGAAGAGTCCTTGCCAATAGCCTTAATGTCTTCCAGGAATTGCTTTTGTTCAGCTGGTATCTTTGCCTCTTCTTGTTCCTCTTCTTCTTCCTCTCCATAAGATTCATCATCTGATTTCTTTCCTATCTTTACTACCTTCAACTCAGCCTAGAGTGTTTCCTTGACTCCAATCTTGATCATCTCTTCCATCTCTTGGAACTTCTTAAGCACTTCTACTATCATCCCCTTTGGAGGCATGATGCTAGCCTCTGCTAACATATACTATTTACAGATAGCACCCAAATGCCAACACTCCTTTAAATCTTCAATTTGACTTGCTGCCCAAATCTTTTCAAGCTCTGATACCAATATGATGAGGAGCCTTTCAATGGGCGATTCAACAGTCTTTGCCTATCAGTCAGAAAAACACCATCGATCTTCCTTGAACTTGTCACTCTGACATCACTGCTCTTGCCGATGGGTGACTTCGTGCTTCTTGCCTATTGGCAAGAAAAGTTCTATCGGCAACCTTTGGAACTATTTCGCCGAACACCAAATCTATCGGATACCTCCTATCAGCGAGACTTCTTCATTTGGCCGATAGTTAGTTCCTTAGTAACAAATCTTTCATCGTCGTGACCCTTATCATCAACAAGCACTTACAACCCTTGGCTGATACCCCAATGACGGTTAAGTCCTCCTTGCCTTAACTATAATGGCTTCCTTACCGGTTAGACGCAACTGTATCAGTATGACTCACCCTATTGGAAGAATTTTGAACTTGTCTCCCAATGCACTGATGGGATTATCTCTGGTGAGACTATTCTCATCGGCGAATACTTATCAACCTACGCTGATGCACCGATGGACCAGCCCCCCTCTTCAGTGTGACTTGACCTGTCAGTGGGACTTACTCTAGAGTTGCTGACACGTCAATTCCTCCCGATGGATCTCCATCAATGTAAGCTATCCCTTCTTACTCTGATACCCTCGATCGGTAAGACCAACACTGTTGGCCCAACATCAAGTTGTCTACCTAATGCATCAATATTCTTGACTCCGTTTGACTTCGGTGGAAACTCAGTTCTGAGTCCGAATGATATGCCGATAGGGTTGTCGCTCTCACACAGTCTGATCTACACTCTATGCCTAGCACATGAAGATGCTAGGGCATGCTACTGTGCACACTCCTATGTCTGAAACATCTGCCCCTCCAAAAATATGCTACTGTGCACACTCCTCCATCTGAAACAATTTGGACTAACTATTCAAATTTAGAGAACAGAAAGCTATTATCAACAGTTAGGAAATATTTACAACATAGATCAAACACATAAAATGATGGACACAAATTATTATTTCTCAGATGATTTCCAAATCACAATCCTCAAATCTATAGCTCCCTTTTCGGTTGGTCCTCTGTGCTTTTATCAAGCCAGAGTTGGAAGATCAACGGTTTCTCAATGGTTAGGGAAGGCCAACTGCCCTGAATCCCAACCAACTCATGTTGATCTTTTTAGATTCTATTAGTTACAAAATGTGTCCACTTACTTGCCAAATAGAAATACAAAGACTTCTAGGTTTTAGAAAACAAAACATGAACAAGATGACATGGCCAAATAGGCCTTATTTCAATATAGTAGATTTTACTATGGTGCCCCTACACCACAAAATTTGCATGTTTTAATAATATTGATGAAGAATGTAAAGATGAAGATGACAAGTTGTTTGAATATAAAAATTGTGTCAATTGTAATAAAGAGAATGTTGGTTTCAAGATGATGAAGAACATGGGATATACAGGAAAAGGATTAGGCAAGTTTGGAGATGGAATCAAAAATCCAATTGATCCAATAATGAGGCCAAAGTATGCAGGTCTTGGATATGGAAAAATGAATTATGTTACAGGTAACACACATACAAACAAGTTTTGTCAAGAAAAATGAATGATCAGTGTTCTCATTGTAATAGATAAGGACATACCAAGGAAATGTGTTTGGATATTGATCCTTGTAGAATTTGTGGAATGAAGAATCATTGTGAAAATATGTGTTGGAATAAAGATTCAAAAAATATGACAAGATGCATGAAAATGAATTGTGGATTTGTTTTTGGATCAAGTTGGTAAGAAATCATGGGTATGATAAAAAGGTTGTTTAAGTATAGATATTCATGTGTAAAACTAGTTACAAATCAAGAAAAATTTGTTGGTCTTGCAAGATGTCAACAAAAGTGGAAAGCTACAAGTAGCAAGAGGGCTTCCAATTTGAAGTTCTAAAGACTTGAAGATCAAAGTTTGAAGGATTATTACAGTAGTGGGTGAGAGTTGGAGATCAACAGATCTTGAAAATAGTTTAAAGGAATCAATAAAGAAAAGGATTGATTGAGTCAGTAGACTTGGCAAACAAGACTTGGAAGAAAAATTTGAGAATGATAAGTATGTGGGAAAAATAAAGGGGGAGTGTTGGAGAGTAATTTCTCCCACAACCATATTAATTTTATTTTAGGAAAATCACAAAAATGTAAAAAGACAGAAGAATCTAGGAGGTCTTTAGAAAGAGGAGAGTTTTAGATGGGAGCTTCTAGAGATCAAGGTTTCTAGATCAGTCAAGAAGAATAGGAAGAGTTGAGAAGGAAACAAGCCTAATTATATAATGAAGAATTTGCAATGTATCAATGCATCAAGTCGAGTGTAATGAACAAATGATCATGTGAATGCAACATCATTTGATGTATGTTTTGTAATGATGTTATAAGTTAATAGAATATTGTGCAGCATCACACATTTGAGCATGTTTGTTTTTCATATATTTGTGTGTGCGAATGTCTTGTGGGTTTATAATCTAGCACCATCATAGTGGTATTAGAGCCATGTTAGATCATGGGATTGGAGCTACGCATTGAAGGATCAAAGCCAGGTCCCTGAGAGTGCTAGGGTTGTGGCTTATCAGAATGATGTTGGATAGAGGAGATTAAAGTCAGATCTACGAAAGTGAGTAGAAGCCACCAAAAAGAGAAGAGTCACCAATCTAGAGCAGTGAGTTTTAGCAGAGGAAACTAGTTTACAGCATAGCCAATCCAAGGGAACCACTAAGTAAAAGGTAAAGCACTACATTTGGAGAGTAAAGTGAAGTTTGCAGATTAAAAAAGGGAACTGTTCTAAGGAGAAATTGCCCTTATTAAATCATAGATTTGGAGGCAAGCATGTTTGATCTGAAGTCTGAGGATGCTCGCCCTAATAAGATTGCAATCTTGGCAAGTCAAATCACTTGAAATAGTAGGAGATTGTGGAAAAGAGAGTCCCATCTGTGTGTTACTAGAAATTGCATAAGGAAGATTAGTCAAAAGAAAAAGGGTTTAGGAAATCATTGATAGACAAGCTGTCACCTAGAAGGAATTGCTGACAATTAAAAGAGGTATGAAGAAGTCGGAGCTGCACGAAGAGTATGCAACTAGGCCTAGAGTCACTATTTGTTTGAGCTAGGGTTTCAATGCGATTTCAATCAAAGGTAGAATCATAGATCTAGAGATGTGAAGCCGCTAAGGTCACCAAGTATTTGTATTTGTGTTTTATGTGGAATATCACGCCAAATGAGGTAAAGTGTCATGCGACATATAGACAAATCATATAAGTTGTAGATTTTTTATGAGGCATAAAGTCCAAGAAGTGTCAATTAATGGAGATTGTGTTAGAGACAAGTGAAGCTGCCAAAATTTGGAAAAGGTAAGAAAGATTGTAGATTTATATTTTTAGAAGAGTTATTTTATTTTTTCCAAGGTATCCACCATAGAAGGGATTGTAGAAGGTGGAAAGGAAAGGAGGTTTTTGTCATTGAGCTGCAACTTGGAAAGGACATTGCAGAAGATTGGATCACTGTGAAAAGAGTTTGTTGAGTTTGTTTAATGATTTTTTAAGAGAGCTAAGCTTATGATCAAGGGTTCACAGATTTCTAAAGTCAAAGAAAATTGCAAGTGTTGAAAGAGTTTAGTCTGTCAAAGAGGAAATCTCAGACTATGAGCTGGTCATAAAAGTAGTGGAATCAGAGATGTATTGAAGCCACATATTATGCAAAGGATACAACAAAAAAAGAGGAGACTAAATTTCTATAAGATTGCAAAAGATGACTCTGTTTACAAAAGAAATAAATCAAAGTGCAATAAACTGCAAGAGATTGGAAGGGTTTAAGTGTTACTCGGAATTGTTAGGCCAAAATTGCATCATTCTTAGAACTTGTGAAGAAGGTTGCAGAAGATAGTCTGAAGACATTGTAGGAGAAGTGTAGGTGAGTAAAGTCCTCAAAAAATTAGAGACAAAGTATAGCAAATAGCAGCAACTTGATGTAACTAAATTTGTTTTGCAAATGGGGAAAGCTAAAAGAGAGAAGACAGAAAAGGATTGACAAAAAGAGAAAAATGATTTGGAAAAAGAAAGAAAGGTATTATTAAGAGATGTACTGGACTACTAAAGTAAAATGTATCATCTTGATATTGAATTGAATAAATTCAAAAGGAAAAAAGAAGAATTGGAAGAAAACTTAAAATTGTTTGAAGAAGTTAAAAAGAAGAATGAAAAGTTAGAAGAAACATTGAAATTGTTTAATGAGGTTAAGAAGAGAAATGATGAATTAGAAGAAAAGATAAAGCAATTGGAAGAAGAGAATAATATACAAAAAAATGAAATATTAAGGTTAAAAAAAAGAAAATGAATGTTTGAGGACAGATCCATTAGTTTATGATGTTTCGTGTGATATAAGTGACTTATGTGATGTAGCTGAAGTTAAAGAATGCAAGGTTGAAGAGGTTGGATCAGCAAAATTTGCATGTTGTGATAATATTGATGAAGAATGTAAAGATGAAGATGACAAGTTGTTTGAATCTAAAAATTATGTCAATTGTAATAAAGAGATTGTTGGTTTCATGATGATGAAAAAGATGGGATATATAGGAAAAGGATTAGGCAAGTTTAGACAAGGAATCAAAAATCCAATTGAGCCAATAATAAGGCCAAAGTATGCAGGTCTTGGATATGGAAAAATGGATTATGTTATAGGTAAAATATGTACAAACAAGTTTGTTCAAGAAAATATGAATGATTAGTGTTCTCATTGTAATAGGCAAGGCCATAGGAAGGAAATGTGTTGGGATATTCATCCTTGTAGAATTTGTGGAATAAAGAATCATTGTGAAAATATGTGTTGGAATAAAGATTCGAAAAATATGACATGATGCATGAAAATGAATTGTGGATTTGTTTTTGGATCAAGTTGGCAAGAAATCACAGGTATGCTAAAAAGGTTGTTTAATTATAGATATTCATATGTAAAACAAGATAGAAATTAAGAAAATTTTGTTGGTCTTGCAAGACGTCAAGAAAAGTTGAAAGCTACAAGTAGCGAGAGGACTTCCAATTTGAATTTCTGAAGACTTGAATATCAAAGTTTGAAGGATTGTCGCAGTAATGGGTGAGAGTTGGAGATCAGCAGATCTTGAAAATATTTTAAAGGTATCAAGAAAGAAAAGGATTGATTGAGTCAGCAGACTTAGAAAACAAGACTTGGAAGAAAAATTTGGGAATGATAAGTATGTTGTTGAAATTAAGGGGGAGTATTGGAGAGAAATTTCTCCCACAACCATATTAATTGTATTTTATGAAAATGACAAAATGGTAAAAAGATAGAAGAATCTAGGAGGTTTCTAGAAAGAGGAGAGTTCTAGATGAGAACTTCTAGAGGTCAAGGTTTCTAGATAAGTCAAGAAGAATAGGAAGAGTCCAGAAGGACACAAGCCTGATTATATAATGAGGCATTTGCAATGTATCAATGCATCAAGTCGAGTGTAATGATCAAATGATCATGTGAATGTAGCAACATTGGATGTATGTTTTGTAATGATGTTATAATTTAATAGAATATTGTGTAGTATCACACATTTGAGCATGTTTGTTTTTCATATGTTCGTGTTTGAGAGTGTCTTGTGGATTTATAATCCACCACCATCATCATCCAAGGGTGTCTTTCAGAGAAGCTGGTGATGGGAACGACGTGGGTGGCAGGGATATTTGTCCACTTATCTGTAGTAGAATTGCAGAGAAAAGCACACCACTCTATCAGGGTTCCCACCTGGAAGCCTATAATAATAATTTTGAAGTGACCAGAATTGGAAATCAGTTACACAGTTGTTCCTACCGTCCACCTATAGTCGAACTGAACATGAGGCAAGATCTTTTTCTATTTGGTTACAAGATTAGGTATCACGTGGTTACGATTCATCAAAGAATCCCAACGAACAAAGAGAAAAAGCCCTGCCACTAGAGCGCAAAGGTAAAGTTGGGTCGGATGCGGGTGATAGCGCTTGGTGGGGTGCCATTTCCATTTCTTCCATTGTAAAGGGATTTGAAAACAACGGTTGAGTACGGCATTGAAGGAGGCGATTCCGTGGAAGCCTTGCACCATGTGCTACATTCCAAAGTGATCCGTCTCAACATTTAAATTGAAAGTGTTGGCCAATATTTCCCTATTCCAGTCTTTGCAAATGCTCTTGGCCTTGATCAATGAGGGAAAAGGATGTCTTCGTAGAATCTCCTCCACTATATCGTAATCCAGATGAACATTATCATCGTTAGTATTATGAGGAAAATTAGACATTGGCACTAGGGGCTCCCCTTCTCCAGCGACATGGTGCTACTGTAGTTGAGAAGCAGCAGAAGTTCCATATCTCTTATGGAAGGCCATTAGCAATGCTGAAAATAGAAGCCCCGTAAACTCGCATCCCATCGTAAGCGCCACATATAGTTGAATTTCCCACATATTGTCGTGTTGAATTCATCGAACATGTCTGCATCTTTAAAAATCTATAGAAAGACACCTTCATGAAAGGTTGCATCTATTCTTAAATGAATACAACTCTTTATTAATATACACCTTTTCATAACATCTTTTGAATGAGGTGACTTTGTCTTATGTGGAAGCATGTAAATCGAGGAAGTTGGCCTCCTAAACAATTTTTTTATATTAAATTTAAACTCAAATCAGGTCGACAAACAAATTAATTCGACCAACAATTCAAGTGGGCTAGCATAGTAAAGTCAACTTTCATAGTGAAGATGACTATTTTTGGGACATTTCAATCCACCCTGTCCAAGATTGCTTGTCCTCAAGAAATCACAAACAAAGATTCTTTGAAAATAATCAGCATCCCAAATCAATCCCGCTTGAATAATGGTTGTTAGTATACTTGTATCCATCCAACCGCCAACATACCCCTTTAAGATAACATGGTTAATAACCTTCTCTCAAGTATGAGGATATTATCTAGTTCATATACTTGTATTTCCCAATATATCACATCAACAAAACCATGAGTTTGTAACAAGTAAGGTCCTTAAGACATGTTTTCTCTCATTTCAACACCACAAAGATCCTAGGCAATGATACAAATTGTTCATTACACTTTGTTGAAATCTACAATGATAGAAAAATCTTGCATCTTTCATTGGGAGTGTTGTGGATATCAAGATACTTTACTATGGTTTGTACCCTTTTTCTTATACCATCAACTGGGAGTAAGCATATTTTATTTCACCTAATCATTCAAATAAGGCTTGAGACAAGATTGAGGGTGTAATTGAAAATATATTATAGGTGTTTCAAACATATATAATCTTGTGATAGACTCATTAATAACACGTTATAACCTTTTGACTATATATATTCTCTAAATAATCCTCAAGTCTTAGACTTCATAGAAAATAGTTATCACTCATGAACACTTCATAGAATTTGAATTTATAGATTGACACTAACATCCAATTTCCACATCAATGGGAGCTTGTCACTCCTCTTGTAAAGATTTGACATATTCCCATGTTAATACTAGGATGATTTTCATACCTCATAAAAGTATTGTTTTATTCCATCTATTTAATTTTTCCCAAAGTTTAAGAGGTGAAATGATCCTGGGATTTGTGGGTTATGGGCTCATAATAGACTTATGTGACAAATTTGGTATAACTTGATGTGTATTAAATTTATTTTAGTTATTCTAATCAAGAAAGAAAACTTAGGAGAAGAAGACCCTTGGATGAAATGATCTACTCTAGATATTACATATAGAAGTGAATTTGGTCCCCAAACAAAGTTCACTAGATCAATTTTATAGATCATATGTGGCATGGACTGGACTACATCATCATTGTTTCAATGAGTGTGGGATAGATAACTTGATTGTATATTTGATCTTGTTCCAAAGGAATAGAATGATTTATTCTTAATGATTTTCCTCCTCCCTGAAGCTTGATGAATATATCTTACGATGGATTTCCAATATTTCTCTTGAGATCTCTCAAGAGTCTGATTTTGTAGGTTCCTAAAGAATTGAGTGGTCTTCATTACATTCTCTCAAAAATGTTCCTAAATCTCGAAGTTTGAAAGATAATCTTAATTCTTATCCATCTTTGTATATTTAGTTATGTCTAAGCTTCTGTGACAACTAGTGATAGTAATGTGTGGATTTCCATTTGAGAATTGGAAGTCAAATTATATCATCAGATTCGACTATGTTGAGTGGTTATGATTGATGGTTCCTTCCTTGGGAAAATTTTGATATTTTGATTGTTTGAAATAGATGAGTGATGATTGCTTATGTTAATGAGTTGATTTATCCTTTATATATATTTCTTAAGGGAGTCACTACTCTTCTTGGATGCCTTTTCTGAGAATAATACTTAATCTTTGAGCTGATTGTTAGATTCATTTCCTATTTCACAAGGAATTGATTCCCCTTTTTACATTTTATTGTTAAGGCAGTCCTACATTTGAAGAGTCACACTTTTCATATTTGGGGTTTCATCCTTTCTTGCATCAGCATTATTCTTGACAACCTAATTTAATTTACTTGTAAAATCACTTAGGGTTCTATTATCAATTGAATTCTTCAATGATGTTTGGATGTCTTTCTCAAGTGAAATGCTCTCCCCTTTTACATATCAAGTTTGAGGGAGTCACACTTTTTCACTTCACTAGTTACAACTCTTCATTATGACATAAGTTAATTTGTTAGTGCTTCTCAAGCGTTTGACAAATAAAGCTTTGATAGATTTGGCAATTCCATAATTTTGAAGCATAAAGTAATCTTAAACACACATAGAGTAAACTTGTTGGATAAACATTAGACATGAAGAAAACACATAGATACACATAATACATGAAGCATATGTGATACACAAAGTATACACATAAGTCACAAAGCATGAAGTATACACATAAATGTGTGAGGCATCAAGCATATAAGTACATGTGATACATGAAGTATGAAGCATACATATAGATACACATAATATATGAAGTATACACATAAGTACATGTGAAGCATGAAGAATACACATAATACACCAACTATACGCGTAAGTACATGTAATATAAGAAGCATTATGCATACACATAATACACATTGTATTTGCATAAATACACATAATACACAAAGCATGAAGCATACAAGTAATACATGGAGTATACGCATAAATACACATACGATACGAACCATGAAGCATACATGTAAATACATGTAATACATGTAATACATGAAGTATGCATGTTGATACACGTAAGTCACAAAGCATACACATGAATATATGTAAGTCACAAAGTATCCACATGAATACACATAATTCATGAGGTATACACTTGAATACATGTAAGTCATGAAGTATATACTTTAATACATGTAAGTCAAGAAGTATACACTTGAATACACATAATTCATGAGGTATACACTCGAATACACATAAGTCACAAAGTATACAATTGAATACATGTAATTCAAGAAGTATTCACTTGAATACACGTAAGTCATGAAGTATACACTTGAATACATGTAAGTCATGAAGCATATACATGAACATATGTAAGGCTTAAATTATACACATGAATATATGTTGTTTCATCTATTATTCATAGGATGGTAGGAAGGATGCTCTAATACCACTTGTAATTTCCCATTTTGGAATTGCCCTAAATATTGCCTTAGAATCACAAGTTAGGGTTATGTAACTTACTAATTAAATGTTGTAAGAAAGATAAATCTAGGTTTAGGTCCTGCAATCATGTTAGATAATATTGGAAATATAATTCATATGATCAAAACATATATAATAAATTATATATATTACATTATATCTATATAGTCCATGATAGAAGATCATCCATAATGCATAGAAAAAATTTAATCATGATAGGACTTGGATGAAGAACATGATAAGTCTGCTCGAAGCTATCCATACCAAGGCCAAGAGCACAAGTGTCTCACACAACCCACCCCTTCGCCCAAGTAGCAAGAATATCCAAACTAAGAAATTCTACACTTAGATTGGCATACTTGGTGGATAAACTCATATCTACTTTCCCTTATCCATGTTACCCTTTCCGTCATTCTTATGATTGAAACCCCTTGAATCCATCCTAATAACCAGTCATAGTTTGTCTTGAAAGGAAAGCCTTGAAAGGGGTGCTTGTAAAGAGGATTAAATATCATGTGGTTACGCTTCATTAGAGAATCCCAATGAACAAAGAGAAAAAGCCCTGCCGCTAGAGCGCAGAGGTAAAGCTGGGTCAGATGCGGGTGATAGCGCTTGGTGGGGTGCCATTTCCATCTCTTTCATGGTAAAGGGATTTGAAACTAGTGGTTGAGTGTGGCACTAAAGAAGGTGATTCTATGGAATCCCTGCACCATGTGCTGCATCACAAAGTCATGTGTCTCAACATTGAGATTGAAAGTGCTGGCTAATATTGCCCTCTTCCAACCTTTGCAAACACTCTTGGCCTTAACCAATGAGGGCAAAAGAAGTCTTCACAAAATCTCTTCCACTGTATCGTAATCCAAATGAGGACTATCATCGTTATTATTATCAGGAAAATCAAGTATTGGCACTAGGGGCTCACCTTCTCCAGCGACATGGTGCTGCTGCAATTGAGGAGGGGAAGTTGGCGTGATTTTTCCATATCTCTTGTGGAAGGCCACTAGCACTGTTGAAAATGGAAGGCTCGTAAACTCACATCCCGTCATATAGCGCCACATATAGTTGAATTCCCTAGGTATTGTCCTATTGAATTCATCAAACATGTCTGCATCTTTAAAAATCTACAAAATATGAATGTCATGTCTCCTCCACTGCTTCCTCTCCTTCATATTAATCTTCCTCCCTCTCTCCTCAATATTCTTAGTATAATTCTTCTCCTTGCTTTTTCTTTCCATGCCACTTTTTTGAGACACTAATGGCTACCAAATACCAAGTTTGTCGTTCATTTAATAGTGATAATTTTTTTTGAAATTTTGACGGCTAAGCTATAAATATAAAAATAGATATAGCTTGTTTAATAGTAAAAGTTTTAAAATTTGACTCAAGCTAAAAATATAAAAACAATTAAATCTCTTTTAATAGAAAAAATATAAAAACTATTAGACACAGACATACAGCCAGCATTAAAGCTCTTTTAATAACTAAAAATATAAAAATAATTAAAGCTCTTTTAATAGTTAAAAATATAAATACTATTAGATGCAGTTAGCATTAAACTTTGTTCAGATAATTCAAGATCCTCTGGTGATTTCTCTTTAGACTATTGCTGTCATCTTCTATTTATAAACCGATGCCACAGTCCCAATCAAACTCCCTTGATCCTTTTCAAAATTTGATTCCTTTTTCAAATGTAACTACCACCAAATTTAGTGTGTTTGTGGGACAATTACCCTTCCAACTCTGTTGTGGTTAATGAGAGTGAATGTTGTGTTTGAAATGGTTGGACATCTAAAAATACCCTATGGATATTATGAAGAAAGAGCAAATGCTTTATTCATTTGATGATTTGCAAATACAAAACAATGTATATAAATTCTGAGGAATTGACAGTTATAATGAGTTGATAGTTACAATGAACTAAACCAACCAAACAATGTAGTAACCAACAATGTAATATGCTAACATTGCCCCCCTTATTATATTGTTCTTGTAATAGTACCAAGGGACCCACTTGAATGCTAACATACTAAAAAAAGATGATTACCTAATATGAATACATATTTTATAGAAGATCTTCTCACAAAGAACAAATCTTGAACCAAGTGGGGCTCCATCATGCTGTCTCGTCTACCCTTGGAAAGGTGTAGCTTTGAGCTGTGTTCTTGAGCTCTTTAGTCCCAAGCTCTCAAATCATAGAATCTTGAATTATTCTACAATGAACCCTAAGAGATACGATAGATCTCTGTCATTGTCTAATGACTGCGAAAGGGTATAATTTAAGATCATATACTCTTTGAAGCTCATTGGACAACAATCCATATTGATCTCAACACCAAATCCCAAACCTTTCTCCAAAACAAAATCTTCACAAAACATACATTCTTCAAATCCGTCATCATTAACAAAGAAAAGCAAAACAACCAAAACAAAAAATGCTTCTCA
Source organism: Cunninghamia lanceolata (assembly GCA_027924645.1). Taxonomy (NCBI): domain Eukaryota; kingdom Viridiplantae; phylum Streptophyta; class Pinopsida; order Cupressales; family Cupressaceae; genus Cunninghamia; species Cunninghamia lanceolata. The sequence continues at coordinate 30,502,287 of BSBN01001583.1, forward strand.
TGGAAAGCATCATCTCAAAGTGAGAAGATAAATTGAGATGATGGAAAATCCTCCATCCTCTGATGTCACCTACTTCCAATATGACCCTGCTTAAAGGGCATATCCACAAAAATTAATAGCAACATCTAGTGAATCCTCATCCTCAATTTCTGGTGGATCCTTATCATCTTCAATGCAAGCAAGATTTCCGTCATTTTTGACCTTTCCTTTAAGAACATCACTAGCTCAAGTTCTACAATCCCAAGCTATGTGACTTTTTTTCTTACAATAAAAACATTTGATGCTCTCTGATCTCTTGTAATTGCTTCTTGAGAATAATGCTTTCTCCTGAGGATCATCTTCTAAATCTTCTGTTGTTCTCTTCTCTTCTGATAGAAGAGCAAAAATCTTACCTTCTAGAGTTTGTGAAGGTATTTGACTGAGTGTAAAAACAGCATTGTTGTATTTTGAAGGCAAGCTATTTAATAGGATGGCCCTCGCATCATCATCATCTACTATAGCCTTAACCTCTGCTAACTATCTAATGAGAGACTGCAAGTTACTTATATGATTTGACATTGTTATTCTATCTTCCATCCTAAATCTAAATAATTGAAGTTTTAGAGAAAACTTTGCATTAACAACTTTTGTTCCAAACAATTTATTCAGATTATCCCAAATTTTGGCTAATGATTTATCCAAATCAATGTGGTGCAATTCAATGTTAGAAAGAGCAAGACCAATTATAGCCTTGGCTTTATCATCTCTACTACTCCAATCTAGTAGCTTATTTGCATCTGTAGGTGCTTTTTCCTTTCCACTTACTATTCCCCATAAATTTTTATTCATTAATTGCATTTAAATTTTCATTCTCCAAGTATGAAAATTAAATCCAAAGTATTTGTCTAATGGAATCTCCATCAAAAAAAAAATTCAAAAAAGAAATAATGTGACCAAAAAATGCCTTATCACACTAACTTACAAATTTCAACTCATAGGCATATGCAAAATCATTCAAACGTCTTTATAACCATACCTGGTACAGTCATTCCTTCAAGATTTCTAAAATGAATCAACACCTTACACACGCCTTTTTCAAATTAGTGAAATGCCTCTTCTACACATTATTAAAACATATTTTCTTAAGCATTCGACCAGCACTAAATATTTAAATCTTCTCAGCAACCTAAAATGTTATAGCAATAATTAATTCCTACTACTGCTACTGTTCCATAGAACAAAGATAGACCAAGTGATCAACTATGTTACTAAAATGAAGATAGAGTAATGGGTAGTTGCGTATAAGAGAAACCCTACTTTTGCAAATACTTTTACTACTGCAACAGATGTGTTTCCTTCATCTCACAGGAAATTATCTTGGGCCTTTGCCATGTTTCATGGTTGAAATACCATGCTCTAAGAACATCAATATCAACCTTGACACACCCCAAATCCATTCGAAGATTACACGGTATGTTATCACATCTGTAACTCCATCAAGATTCGTTCTTGTTACACTTGCTGCTACATGTCAAACAATGATTCAATTCTCCTCTACGTTGCATAGAGATAGGATCAATTGACCGCTCTGATACCAAATGAAGAAAGAGTAAATGCTTTATTCATTTGATGATTTGCAGATACAAAATAGTGTATATAAATTATGAGGGAATTGACAGTTTTAATGAGTTGACAGTTACAACGAACTAAACCAACTGAACAATGTAGTAACCAACAATGTAATACACTAACATATCAAACACTACAAGTTAAACATGGAAATAGATGCAATTGCCAACATAGGTAGGTCTTATACTAAAGGATTATGGAAAATGGGACTCTCCACAATGTTCTTTAAGCTAGCAATTTCAACAAAGGAACATCTAACAATGCATCCACTTCATGTGGGTCCCAGCTAATAATTCACATATGTCTAATAACAGTGACATGTGGGCAAACTGCTTAATAAAACACATCAGCAAAGCAAAATTAGATTAAAACACACAAACAAAATGGGATCGAAAATAAAAATTAGAACTATCATGCTTTTTTGTAGGAGTGAGATTTTATTCTATCAATATTTGATATCAAAGATATAATATTTATTTTTCTCTAAAATTATAACTCCATTCCTTTACACTCAAATTCAAATTTAGGTGTATACCGTATCCATCAAGATGCCATGGCCGCAAACAAAAACATGGCTTTTTAATTAGACCATATTGAATAACGACTCAATTAAAAATCACTAAAAATAGGCATTTTACAAATTTATATTTGATTTCTTTTACAATTTCTTTATACCATTTAACTAAAATTGGTATTTATATAAATATTTATATTCCAGTATATTTTTAAAAATAAAAAATAAAAAAAATACTTAAACACTATAAATTAATTTAATTAATTTTTTTTCTAAACTTTTAAATAGAATAAATAAATAAATTATAGCTTACGCTGTCAAAATTGTATAAATAAATACCTATAAAGTCATCAAGTTTTTTTGATATACGTAATTGTTATATATAGATTGAGAAAAGGAAAAAGATGATGTCATTTTTTTAAGATCCTAGACAGCACTTTAACAAAAGTGTAGCTAAGTATCCAAATTTTTTATTTTTTTATTTTTTTTCCAAATTTTTATTTTTAACTCACATTTTGACATGCAAACATTCTAGAAAGGTGAAATAAATTTTTTTTTAGAAAATAGTGGATAAACTCTTGGACTGATCCTTCCAATGCTATAATATATAGAAGATTACAAAACTGCTTCCCAATTACTCAATTCCACTATTGCTAGCCATTTATTAATTTTAACACAAGAAAGAAAAATCATCCCCCACAATCAATACTAGCTCAATGAATTGACAAACATCCACAAACTACTCTCTTTGGAAAGTAATCGACTAGATCTTGAGTCTGGCAACACACTCCATTCCATGGAGCTCAAATTAAGGCCCATCAGATTCACACTTCCTTTAATTGTAAGCCAATTTTATCTGATGTAGCAACCACAAAATCTGTTCCATCAGATGACTTGACTGTGTCTTCTAACAAATCTCGGGGAGTGATGGAAAAGAGAGACCAACACTTATTATTCTATGCTCTTGAATCCAACTCCCATGTCCCCACCAAAGTGTGCTTGAAGAAAGGGAAGCAACCCAGCATGCAGGCTTCCCCAACCTTTTTCTGCAACCTCCCCACCAAAAGATGCTTTCCACTACATACCACTAACAAAGGCAAAGAAGCATGAAGGTTCTTACGATGATCATGAGAATCTATTTGTGGAGTTAGCCCTCTTCAATCTCCTTAAACTAAAACTCATTGTAGGCAATGTCATAACAAACCAAATGATGACATGATCGAAATTATTTATAAAGTAAACAATGCCATTGTGTAGTGCGCTCATCCAAGGGTGTCTTTTAATTCTAAGAAGGGAATGTCATGGGTGGTAGGGATATCCATCCACTTATTTGTAGTAGAATTGTAGAGAAGAGCACACCAATCTGTTGGGGCTCCACCTAAAAGCCAATAGTAATAATAAATTAAAAATATAACTAGTAGTTGCACAAAATTAATGCACAATGGAATAGCCGATGGGGTCTATCAATATCTCATATGTAACCATAATCATTCCTAAAGTCAAATCCTATATTTCCTTAAGGATCCCCAACAACAAGGGACAATTCAATGCTTCCACCTACTCAAAGACCCATGGAGAGTTAAAAGTAGATAGAAATCTTTGTTAAATCTCTCTAACAAAGGGACAACGTAGAAGCATGTGATTCACCTCTTCTTCATTACCAAGGCATAATGAACATCTATTTGGTTCAACAGACCCTTGGTTAATTGATGCCACATCAAAATTTTACCCTGAATGGTCAGCCAAAGGAAACCTTGGCTTCAAGCCAAGCTTTTAAGACCCAGATTTTTCTCCAAGGACTGAAGGAGAGATTCCTTTAAGAAAAATTACAATAATCATATTATGAACACTCTAATTTTGAAATTATCTGACCAGAATAAAAAGTCTCGGATCTAAATGGATGCTTCCAATTTTGCAATTAGTATGTTCACTCAGCTGGGAAAGTGAAAAAAAGATAATCTCATTGTATCTATAAGTTTGGGAGCTGACCCTACTAAACTCAATTATACAAATGAGTAGCTAACAATAATATATGCATTGGAGAAATTTTAGCTGGCCAATTTCTTTCATAATGGTAATGATCAATCTTCATGTTCAATGCTCCAATTATAAAGGGGCAAATAAATCACCAGAATATTTGGTTTTAGGAGTATAATTTTGTTCTGCTCAAAAGGCCACAAAAAAGTCAAGAACAGGGCAAGATTATCTGTACAGAATTCAGACAAGATAGGATGCTGTCAAAATTCATAGGGAGTTCCTCCATGAAACTTTATCCAACTAATAGAATTGTCTGGTTAACTTGAAGATGCAAGTCTCTTCTTGGAGAAAAAGAAGTTGAAACACACTAGTAGAAATGACTATGAAAAAAGCATAGGCTCATTGTAGAGTTTGATGGAGCTTGTCAAAGAGTTGTTACCATCTAAGTCATAGAGTTTGTTGGACTTCATCCAATAAATTTGAAATCTAGGGATTATTAACAAAAACCAAAAAAAACCATTTAAGTTGTTGGCCATTAGTATGGGGCACTCCTATTTGCATTTAGAAGTAGTTGTGTATCCCTATTTGTGCCTCCTGTGTGTAGAATTTCTATTTGTTGCAATATGTTAGAAAGTTGTAGACCAGAAAAGTGGTTGATATTTATACTAAAGTGTAGTAAGTTTTTTCAAGCTTACTTTGACTAGGGAAAATCCATTGATATTTTTAGTTGCAACAATAATTGATTGCTGAAACACAAATTAAATTCAATCCATTTCACTGGCTTGTCTAAGACACGAGGAAGGTAGAAAGAACCAACTAGAAGAAAAAGTACAAGTACCAGTCTAGTAATTTCAGGTGCTAATATCCACTTCTAATATATAACAATGATATTATAAAAGCAATAGTGAAAATAAATATAAGAGACAAACACAGTCTGGTATTAGAAACAACAGAATAATTTTTCTATCATTGCCACAAACGTTGCACAAAGTCTTGAAGATCTGTGTAATGCCCCTCATTTTGGCTTGTGACAGTTGATAGCTTTTCTATTGCATTTAGAGAGTTTTGAGACATTTGGGTTGTTAGACTTATGATTTATGCTTATTATGATCATGATGGACTATGGTTGACTGATGTGGTTATTGACATGTGTTATGAGTAGGATGATGACACTATTGTTATTATAGTTTATGATATATTTTAACATGATTAGTGGATGGTTAATTGATTATGCAGAATAATATTACTATGCTTATGGATTGAATGTTATCTGATTGTCAATTAGAAGATGTTTATGTTTGTTGTTATGCTTGAGAGTAGGGATGGTGTAGTATTACTCGTTTCGAGCACCCTACTACACTGCGATTCCCTGACTCCATGTGTTTGATATTTATGCATATGTTTGTACACAACCTATTGTTTTGATGCAAGTTGCATGTACCAGGCATTGACTCCACCTGACTTAGCAAGTCTAAGCATGCCTTTGCACCAATGGATAACGTTGATTGGAGATAACATGGGGTTTCTCTAGGTCAGTTTCTATCTTCAGTCTGTGGTCGTGAGTCTGGATGTCACTCCTTGGTCCTTGCCTCGGATTTGGTCATCTTGTGGTATGTTGAGTTATTCTCGAGTTTTTCTTATAAAGCCAATGTGTATTTTGGTAATGCATTAATTAATTAATATTATATTAATAATGTTATTAATATGTCAAATATAATAGTATTTTTCTTAGTCATAAATTATTAAGAAAATTTGGAATATTATTTAAGTAAATTCTAATAAAGATTAAATTAATTATTTTAATGATTTTAATAAGATTTGTGTCATAAGTATTTAATATTGTTTTATTATTATTAATAGTATAAAAATAGTTAATAATTTATTCTTGTGAGTTGTTGTATGAGATTCCTGACTTGGAGAATCTCTCTGAAAAAGTAAAAATTAATTATTTTCTATTTTTAGATAATAGTGGGATCCTCTGTAATGGATTTTGGGAGTAATGGAAATTAATGAGTTTGCCTATTTTTACTTCTGGGGGGGGTTATTTTGAGGTGAGTCAATTTCTGAGGAGGGTGGACAGAAAATTGGGGAAATTTTGTTATGAGAAGATGAAGAAGTGGGGAGCTAAAGAAATTTTGAAGCCTGAGATTGAAATTTCGGATATGCTTACTTCTTCTATTGAGCAATTTGTTAAAAATTTGTTAGTGTCTCTATTGAATTTCTCATGTGTATTTTGAACTTGTTTCTTTAGTCCAGTGGTATTCTTGTCTTCCTGTCACCATTTCAAACTGGAGTTCTTTGTAACCTTGAGCTTGTTAGTTGTTGGTTGCCTAAATTCATGAGAAATTGCTCTATTCAAATCTCTTTCTTTATCCTTACCTTTTGTTGCTCTCATTACCATTAAACTACTTACCCAGCATTTGCATTTCTGAATCCTCTGCCAGAAAATGAGGTTTTTATTTAAAGTCATGCATGGATATGATATTTCAATGGAATCCTATCAAGTTCAACCTCTGCCTAATTTTAATTCTACCAGGCTTCACTAATCCTAAAGTGGGGTGATTTTGTCTTATGCTAAACTTTAATCTATAGCCCCCTCCTAGCCGCCATTGTACCGCTGCCTTTCTTTCAATTTATCTTGCTTGGTGAAAAACATAGAATGAGGTGGGTGACATCAGCTATTGCTTCTTTTCATTTGTTTTTCCTCTTACCAGAGGCACCGTACTTCAGGCTATACCTATGCATTATCCTTAATTTATTTCTTCCTACCTTCTCTAAATTCTTTCATCCTTAAACTTTTGCTTGTGTTGCCTGGCCGTACGACATGAGGTTTGAAGGGCTTGAGCAGTCTTTGAAAATTGATTTTTTTGAAAACCTCCTTTAGTCAGCACAAAATTAAAAGTATAAAAAAATAAAATAATAAAAGATATTAAACCTTGTATCTTGCCTGAAATCAGTACTTCTTGAGGTTAGGTTTCTTCATGAATCTTCAATTTACTCCTCCTTTGCTAGACATTTTTGTGGGCCTCTTGTCCCTCTATAAAATTCTTGCTCTTTCTTGCATTAGAATCTCTGGAAATTTATATTAGATTCATCCTGTACCCCTGAAATATGTATTGCCATCTTTCTCTCATGGCTTTTCCTGGTAGACTATTCTCCATTTTTGCTAAAAAACTTTAGAAGTCTTCTTACAATTTCTTTTCTCTGAATTTAAAGACTCAAATATAATTGCATTATTATTGTTTCTTTCCTGATGATGAAATTTTGACAATTGTCAATTAAAATAGAGTAGGAGACTTGACAAATGAGTCATTTAGAAAGTTGCTATTAGATTCTCCATGAATGTTTAGTAAATATTACTTAAGTGAATATCACTTTGAGTTAGTAAACTGTTAACTAGATTTTTTAACAACTTTTTAGGAATAAATTTGGTGAGCTCATATTTGTGTTAGAATAGATTTGAAATATTCTATTGAGAATAGAATTTAATTAGTAAATGTATGTTTGTCAAATGAATTAAATTAGAATATTAAAAGGTTATAATGGTAATGCTAGTAAATAAACAAATGATGAATGGTATTACAATTCTAGAATTAATTATATTGAGTTAAATATTGGTTATACTCATTTTATCCTATTTAAATATAAAGTTGTTTAGTTATGATTTTGTAATATACTATCCTGTGGTACATTGATTTTAATAAATAAATAATAAATTAGAGATTTATTGTGAATTGAGTTATTATGGTAATGGTTAAACAAATATTAGATGAAATTATAATTCTAGAATGGAATAGTATTTGGATTTTATTTAAAAGAGAGTGAAGACCTTATAGTGCTTTCCAGATTAAATTGTTCAATAGTTTTATGTTGAGTTAATTTTAAATATGGTCTTGCTTGATATTTCATGGTTAGTTAATAGTGTCAATTAGTAATGATGTAATTGGTTTATTATATTATTCTTTGGTTCTGAGTCATATTGTGCTAATTAAGTGTCAAGTTGTCCATATCAGGAAATGGATATATGGATAGTAGTTTTGTGTGTTAAGAGTTACCTGACTCTAGAGGTTAGGCTACTTGGGTTTCAGTACATCATTAAGTAATGTCATTTTAAATGTTTTAATTGATTTGAGATTTTGAAGTGGATAGGGGAAAGTTTTGTTGTTTGAGGTTTTGGATTGAAATGGTTTATGTAATGCATCGGTTTGCAAAAGATAGATGACTTACGGTTCCTTGTCCATGCATGTTATTTAATTGGTTCTTGGGTGATGGTTAGGGGTTGCTAGTTGCATGTAGGAGATTGGCTTTCATGGAGGGTTCAGTGCCCAAAGTGGCTACCTAGGTAACGCTATGGAAGTTGGAATCAAGTGATAACTTAATAATTTATTTAGGTGGGTTGTGTTGTAATTTACATAACAAGATAAGTATGATGCCTCACCCATGCCTTGAGTGCTCTCACAGGCTTAGGATGGGATGAGAAGGCCTAGTTGGCAAGGTCGACCTCCTTGTCTCCATGAGAGGATGTGTCAGGTCTGCATGTGTCACCCTATGGGGCCAGTGCCTAGAGAGAGACTGCCAGTGTAACCATAGATGGGGGCTAGTTTCTAGAGAGAGATAGCCTGGATAACCCATGCTAGGACCATGCAATGATACTCTCCCTACTGCAGTCTAGTTACTTCATTTTTATCTTTGTTGTTACTTCTGGACTTCTATCTTGTCTTGATGATTTCGATGATTTGTATTTTTTTTTTATTATTTGGATTGCCTATGTCGAGTTTGTATTTGTCCTCTTGTGTCCCTTGTCTTAGTGGAACCTTATTGTTATCTCCTAGCTCGGGGGGTGGACCTCAGGGTTCCACATGGTTGGGTGGAAGAGCTTAATCCATTAGTTTTTTTCTTGGTCGACCTGATTCATGTTCACTGCAGATGTGTTCCTAGTTCCAGCTTGTACTTGCATCCTCAGAGCTGTACTATACCTTCAGAGTTGTATAATCTGGTTGTATATTGTAAATCGATGGTCATGAATCTTTGTTATCATGTAATCTACTATTCAAACTTTTGTAACTATTCATATTTGTAAATAAATGATGTAATCCTCTTCTATTGTATCATAATGCATATTACTTGTATTGTTATGAATTTATGTTTATCTGATGTAGTTATGTTCCCTAGAGATGTTAGTTGTTCATTTCTTTTAAATGTTGTGAATAGTGTCAACTTGATCTAATGTTAATGCATTTACTTGTTTTAAAAAAAAAAAGTTCTATAATTATTGCACTTGTTAGTCTAACACTCTAGGGTTGCATGATGGGGCATAACATTTGGTATCAGAGCCAGGTTTAAACACTAGGTTATAATTGAGCCCATTATGTGACCTAGTGCTTAAACTCTGTAGAATAACCTCATCCCTATTATTTCCCTCTATGTGTGTAATGAGTTATCCCTTGGTGTTGTAGGTAGATACCTAGGGGTAGGGGTCAAGGTCATGGCAGAGGTAGGGGTCGAGGGAGAGGTGGTGGCGGTACACCTCCTCCCAGTTCTCCTCATGAGAGTGCCCATGAAGATGGCGGTCAGAATATGGAAGGACAAGGTCAGCCTAAGGGAGCCCAGTTGCATCAGTTACTTGAGGAGGCCCCTGCCGGATTAGGCCCTAGACAGGAGATAGAGCAACCTCGAGGGGGTCAGGAAGTAGACTAGCCAAAAGCTAGGGATAGAGAGAGATCTCCTAGGTAGAGAGAACTGACAACTGAGCAAAAGAACACTTTAGCCAGTCATATGAGGGATCTTCTGAGGGCATGCCCTCCCACCTTTGATGGAGCTAGTAGTGGTCTAGAGGTAGAGACATGGTTATTGGATATAGGCAATTATTTCGCCATGCATCTGTATGGTAGCAACTTCAAAGATAGATGTGCTATTTTGCATCTCAGAGGTTTTGCTTTGACTTGGTGGCATTTAGAGGAGCAGAAGTTGCACTTGGATATTAGCACTATTTCTTGAGAGTTGTTCTTAGAAAGATTCAGAGCCTGATTCCTGTCTGATCATTAGAGGTAGCGTCAGGCAGATGAGTTCCATAAGCTAAGGTAGATGGCCATGTCACTCAAACAGTATGAACATAGGTTCTATGAGCTCAAGTAGTATGTGGGTATCGAACATGATGAGGCTGTGTTAATGTAGCATTTTGTTAGGGGCTTGAATACCTGGATCAGTGGAGGGGTTCGTGTTTTCGAACCTAAGACTATGGAGGTAGCAATGGAAAAGGCCTGGTTAGTAGAAGAGAATCTGGAGAGGGCACTTGGAGGTCTTTCAAGTGTGCAAGTTGGTAGTGCACCTTGTGTAGGTGTTGGTGGTCAGTCTCAGGGAGCCGGCTCTTCACAAGACCATCATGCACTCAACAAAGGTGAGCAATAGTAGTAGCAGTAATCTCAGTCGCAATCAAAGAATTCTCAGCCTCAGCAAGGTAATAGGTTTTAGTCTAAGAAGAATCAGTTTTGGCAACGTAATAAGCACAATCATTTTGATCAATCAGCTTAGAGTACACAGCTTGCAGTAAGTAGAGATAATTTTTAGTAGCCTAACGTTGTCTCAGGTGGTGGAGGTTTTAGTAGAGGCATAGTATGTTTCTCTTATGGAAAGCAAGGCCATATAGCCAAGCAGTGTCCCCAAAGGAACCCTTCAGGTTTTGGTCAGAGGCTGGCAACTTTAGAGCCAACCGTAGGTGATGCAGGGAGGTCTCATAGAGTGTTCGCAGTGATTGAGCATCTCCAAGTAGAACATCAGGGGACAGTCTTGGAGGCCATAGGTAGGGGACGAGCAACTTTCTTTGGAGATCATGTGCATGCTACAGCATTGGGAGTAGACTCTCAGGGGCAGAGACATGGAGCAGGTTAGGGTCCAGTGGGATCCTAATGATGAGAATTCTTCTACTTGGGAGGATGCTTCCAGGATGAGAGAGTTATACCCTTACTTATTTGTAGGCTTCTAGAATTGAGCCTAATTCTGGGGGGGAGGATGTAATGCCCCTCATTTTGGCTTGTGGCAGTTGATAGTTTTTCTATTGCATTTAGATAGTTTTGAGACATTTGGGTTGTTAGACTTATGATTTACGCTTATTATGATCATGATGGACTATGGTTGACTGATGTGGTTATTGACATGTGTTATGAGTAGGATGATGAAATTATTGTTATTATAGTTTATGATGTATTTTGGATGGTTAAATGATAATGCAGAATAATGTTACTATGCTTATGGATTGAATGTTATCTAATTGTCAGTTAGAAGTTTGTGTTTGTTGTTATGCTTGAGAGTAGGGATGGTGTAGTATTACTCATTTCAAGCACCCTACTACACTGTGATTCCCTGACTCCATGTGTTTTATATTTATGCATATTTTCATATACAACCTATCGTTTTGATGTAGGTTGCAGGTACTGGGCATCGACTCCACCTGACTTAGTAGGTCTAAGCATGCCCTTGCACCAATGGATAACATTGATGGGAGATAACATGGGGTTTCTTTAGGTCAGTTTATGTCTTCAGTCTATGGTCATGAGTCTAGATGTCATTCTTTGGTCCTTTCTTTGGATTTGGTCATCTTGTGGTATGTTGAGTTATTCTCGAGTTTTTCTTATAAAGCCAATGTCTATTTTGGTAATGCATTAATGAATTAATATTATATTAATAATGTTATTAATAAGTCAAATATAATAGTTTTTTTCTTAATTATAAATTATTCAGGAAATTTGGAATATTATTCAAGTAAATTTTAATAAAGATTAAATTAATTATTTTAATGATTTTAATAAGATTTGTGTCATAAGTATTTAATATTGTTTTATTAGTATTAATAGTATAAAATTAGTTAATACTTTATTCTTGTGAGTTGTTGCATGAGATTCCTGACTTGGAGAATCTCTCTGAAAAGTAAAAATTAATTGTTTTCTATTTTTAGAGAATAGTGGGATCCTCTGTAACAAATTTTGGGAGTAATAGAAATTAATGAGTTTGCATATTTTTACTTCTAGGGGGTTATTTTGAGGGGAGTCAATTTCTAAGGAGGGTAGAAAGATAATTGGGGAAATATTGTTACGAGAAGTTGAAGAAGTTTTGAAGCCTGATATTGAAATTTTGGGTGTACTCTTACTTGTTCTAATGAGCAATTTGATAAAAAATAGTTAGTGTCTCTATTGAATTTCTCCTATGTATTTTGAACTTGTTTCTTTAGTCTAGTGGAATTCTTGTCTTCCTGTCACCATTTCAAACTAGATTTCTCTGTAACCTTGAGCTTGTTAGTTGTTGGTTGCCTAAATTCATGAGAAATTGCTCTATTCAAATCTCTTTCTTTATCCTTACCTCTTGTTGCTCTCATTACTGTTAAACTACTTACCCAACATTTGCATCTTTGAATCCTTTGCTAGAAAATGAGGTTTTCATTTAAAGTCATTCATGGATATGATATTTCAATGGAATCCTATCAAGTTCAACCTCTGCCTGATTTTAATTCTGCCAGGCTTCACTAATGCTAAAGTGGGGCAATTTTGTCTTATGCTAAACTTCAATCTGCAACCCCCTCCCAACTACTGCCATACCACTGCCTGTCTTTGAATATATCTTGCCTGGTGAAAAACGTAGACTAAGCTAGGTGACGTTAGCTATTGCTTCTTTTCATTTGTTTTTCCTCTTACCAGAGGCATCGTACTTTTGGCTGTACCTATGCATTATCCTTAATTTATTTCTTCCTGTCTTCTCTAAATTCTTTCAGCCTTCAACTTTTGCTTTCTTTGCCTATCCGTATGGCGTGAGGTTTGAATGGCTTGAGCAGTCTTTGAAATTTGATTCTTTTAAAAACCTGCTTCAGTCAGTGCAAAATTAAAACTATAAAAAAATAAAATAATAAAAGATATTAAAACTTGTATCTTTCCTGAAATCAGTACTTCTTGAGGTCAGATTTCTTCCTAAATCTTCAATTTACTCCTCCTCTACCAGACATTTTTGTAGGCCTCTTGTCCCTCTATAAAATTCTTGCTCTTTCTTGCATTGGAATCTCTGCAAATTTATATTGAATTCATCCTATACCCCTAAAATATGTATTGCCATCTTGCTCTCATGGCTTTTCCTGGTAGACTATTCTCTATTTTTGCTAAAAATCCTCAGAAGCCTTCTTACAATTTCTTTTCTCTGAATTTAAAGACTCTCAAATATAATTGCATTATTATTGTTTCTTTCCTTATGATGAAATTTTAGCAATAGTCAATTGAAATAGAGTAGGAGACATGACAAATGAGTTATTTAGAAAGTTGCTATTAGATACTCCATGAATGTTTAGTAAATATTTCTTAAGTGAATATCACTTTGAGTTAGTCAATTATTAACTAGATTTTTTATCAACATTTTAGGAATAAAATTTGGTGAACTCATATTTGTGCTAAAATAGATTTGAAATATTCTATTGAGAATAGAATTTAATTAGTAAATGTATGTTTGTCAAATGAATTAAATTAGAATATTAATAGGTTATAATGGTAATGCTAGTAAATAAACAAATGATGAATGGTATTACAATTCTAGAATTAATTATATTGAGTTAAATATTGTTTATACTCATTTTATTCTATTTAAATATAAATTTGTTTAGTTATGATTTTGTAATATAGTATCCTGTGGTACAGTGATTTTAATAAATAAATAATAAATTAGAGATTTATTGTGAATTAAGTTATTATGGTAATGGTTAAACAAATATTAGATGAAATTATAATTCTAGAATGGAATAGTATTTGGATTTTATTTAAAACAAAGTTAAAACCTTATAGTGTTTTCTGGTTTAAATTGTTCAATGGTGTTATGTTGAGTTAATTTTAAATATGGTCTTGCTTTATATTTCATTGTTAGTTAATAGCGTCAATTAGTAATGATATAATTGGTTTATTATATAATTCTTTGGTTCTGAGTCATATTGTGCTAATCAAGTGTCAAGTCATTTTCCATATCAGGAAATGGATATATGGATAGTAGTTTTGTGTGTTAAGAGTTATCTAACTCTAAAGGTTAGGCTACTTGGGATTCAGTACATCATTGAGTAATGTCGTTTTAAATGTTTTAATTGATTTGAGATTTTGAAGTGGATAAGGGAAAGTTTTGTTGTTTGAGGTTGTAGATTGAAATGGTTTATGTAATGCATTGGTTTGCAAAAGATAGATGCTTATGGTTCCTTGTCCATGCATGTTATTTAATTGGTTCCTGGGTGATGGTTAGGGGTTTCTAGTTGCATGTATGAGTGTGGCTTTCATGGAGGGGCTAGCACCCAAAGTGGCTTCTTGGATATCCCCATGGAAGCTGTAATCAAGTGATAACTTAATAATTTATTTAGGTGGGTTGGGTAGTAATTTACATAACAAGATAAGTATGATGCCTCACCTATCCCTTGAGTGCTCTCATAGGCTAAGGATGGGATGAGAAGGCTTGGTTGGCAAGGTTGACCTCCTTGTCTCCATGAGAGGATGTCTTAACTTTGCATGTGTCACCCTATGGGACCAGTGCCTAGAGAGACTACCAGGGTAACCATAGATGGGGGCCAATTTCTAAAGAGAGATAGCCTAGATAACCCATGCTAGGACCATGTGATGACACTCTCCCTACTATAGTCTAGTTACTTCCTTTTTATCTTTGTTGTTACCTCTGGAGTTCTATCTTGTCTTGATGATTTCGATGATTTGTGTTATTTTTTGATTATTTGGATTACCTGTGTCGAGTTTGTATATGTCTTCTTGTATCCCTTGTCTTAGTGGAACCTCATTGTTATCTTCTAGCTTGGGGGGTGGACCTCAAGGCTCCACATGGTTGGGTGGAAGAGCTTAAACCATTAGTTTTTTTCTTGGTTGACCTAACTCATGTTCACTACAGATGTGTTCCTAGTTCCATCTTGTACTTGTATCCTTAGAGTTATATTATACCTTTAGAGTTGTATAATCTAGTTGTATATTGTAAACTAATGAAATCGGTCATGAATCTTTGTTATCATGTATTCTTGTATTCAAACTTTCGTAATTATTCATATCTGCAAATGAATGATGTAATCCTCTTCTGTTGTATCATAATGCATATTACTTGTATTATTATGAATTTATGTTTATTTGATGTAGTTATGTTCCCTAGAGATGTTAATTGTTCATTTCATTTAAATGTTGTGAATAGTGTCAACTTGATCTAACATTAATGCATTTACTTGCTTAAAAAAAACTAGTTCTGTAATTATTGCACTTGTTAGTCTAACACTCTAGGGTTGCATGATGGGGCATCATATCTACACTTTCCAATTATACTATCGTAGCATACAAAAAGTATAGCTTGGTCTATTTTAAGAAATTTGATGTATACAAAAGTGAAACCAGAACAACATCACACATAAGTTGTCAGGTTCATCAAAATGTAAGAATCACTCTTATCTTTCCAAAGAGACTTGGGGTTCACATGCTACTCTATGCTTACTAGAAAACCTAGGTTTGAAGGATAGTAGTAAGGAATCTCCAGCACCAGTTGCTAAGATCCCAATGCAATACCATTGATGTTATAACTGATCACAACAAAAAGGTCCCCACCTTGCAAACAGTAAGACTTAGTGTCACCTAAAAATAGCCATAAAATAGTTTAGATAGCTTTGCCATTGAGTTCAATTCAGCTTGGCCAAACTAATCAGTTACAAAACAAACCAACACTTGACTCAACTAAAACAACATTTAGGGAAATTTCAAACATGTACTTAGTACACAATGTGTATATTTATGTTCTTTGGACCCACCAAATTTCTAATTCTATTTTAATAGTGATTTAGATGATCTCATCCACTTTCATCTAACCCAAGATAATTGTTTTGAACTCTTCTCACTCCTGGATGGAAGTTCTAATTTTTATTGTTGTTCATAAAATTATTACAGCCATAAGAGTATCAATCTTCTCATCGTCAACTTTTCAAGTTGAAAAACTCAACCTTTTGAAGGCTAGTATAGCCATCTCAACAGATAAGGCATCTCATATCACCACCATATCCACCAACAGAGAGAAGTATTCTGTATCCATAAAATTTTAATTTAAATCTAACTTTGTTAGAGTCATTGGGGATGGACGGAAGAATATGGTCTAGCAGTAAAGTACAACAATTGCCACAATAATGATCGGTTTCAAGCACCACTTAGAAAACCCTCTATGTTACAATGGTTGTGATAATGCATACCAGAAAATGTATGAAGCTAGGTGCAAGTCCTAAGCATATCTGTAATGAAAATAGAGTGACTATGGAGTACCAATAGAGAATTACTAATCTAATTTATTTGAGGCTATGAACAAACATCAATATAATTAAGTTCATATCTAAAATACAATTATTTTTTCAGACATTTTCACCACATCTTGTTTTGACTTTTGACTCCTTTGGTTGTGATTGAAGCTATCTTTGTCCTCCAAGAAGAGACATTTTTCATAAAACAAGCACTAGAAACACAATAGGTGCAATAAAAATAATATGAATAAATTAAAAACCTCCAAACCAAGTTTAGATGGGTTCATAACATCACAATCATGTCTATAATTATCAGTCCCCATTTCTTTCCCTCAAACAGGAGTAAAGAACATAAAATCAATCCATCAAGCTTCATGTAGGTGGAAGATATAATGAGTTTGAACTAACAAGACTCCACTAATAGCATAAAACAACCACAATTTAGGTTTTGGAACACACAGATGTTATATGTTCTGTTTACATTTGTATGCACACCTTGGGATTCTTAGCAGGTTCTTCAACAAAAAATGTCCATCCATGCAAATTCAAAAGACCATTCAACTACTTAGCTGGTAAAATATCAAAATGCATTTGCAATTCCACAATCTATAAAAATGAAAATAGTAACCCCAATGACATGGATCATATATCACATTATAAATGATCATAAGAACATCACAAATAAAAGGAACAAAAAAGTCACGTCTTGAATTTGCTTAAGCTGAAATAAGGTTCCAACTTGCCTTCAATTAATAATAAATGAAAGGGAAAATCTTAACACAAATGGTAATCAACTCAATAGCAAGACAATAGCTTCATAGTAAATAGCAATCAGCTCAATACGAGGCAAGCAAGGGCACAAAGCTAAAACAAACAAACTACAGGTCAAAAATTTCCTGTATTTGACCGTCTGCTATTGTAGCACCAACTTCTCCAAAACCTAGTTTTCCCAAGCTTCTACACCCAAAATCCCCTTTCTTCTCCAACCTCTGTAGTAGCCATTAAATCAGCCTAAGGAACAAAAATCTAGCTCTGATATGCTAGAAAACAAAGTGATATATTTTTCGTTGGGTTTGACATTTTCTAGCCACTTCTCGTATAAATCTTTGTATTAATGGCAGTAGCAGAAACTTGATATAATTCTTGCCACTTTTCTAAATCCCTAATCAAATATTTAAAAAAAGTTGTTAGGCAAATGATACTTCCAAGGCATCTTTCAAGGTTTTACTTGATAAATCAGTCCTCTTTTTCCATGAGCTTTTCAAGCAGCAATGCCAGAGTTTGCAACATCAAAAGCCAGATAATGCACAGATATGGAAACCCCAAATTACATGATTTAAATGATAAAGAAAACATAAGATTAGATAGCGAGAATGCACAACAGTCTTGGGAAGCTTTGAAACCAGATTACATTGACCATTCTCATATACAAGCAGTCATTCTCCTCCATTAAAAGCTTATTCATAGCAATGAGCTTCCTATTCACAATCTGAAGCCGCGAGACCTCTTTTCTCTACTTCTCCCTACACATACACAGTTATCATAACAGAGTTAAACGGAAACAAAGTTTAACAAAAAAATGCTGAAAAACTCAATGAAAAATAGTTACCAACCGGCTAAAACTAAAAATCCTAACATCAAAAATGTTTTTTGGTGTCCAATGGTTTCCCGGCATCGGACAATTTTCTGGCGTTCGACAATTCCGGCGTTTGATTTTTCTAGGAGCAAAAAGCTCCCACTAATAGCCTATTGGCTAATTAAAATAAATATATTTTACTTTTTTATTCTCTTTCTCACTGGTAACAGATAGTTCACAAAACAAAAGTAGGGGAGAAGGCACATGGACATGGGCTAGCTTGGTTAGATTTGGCAAGGAGAATAAATTATGAGGATAGGAAAGGTTTAGAGTAGAATCACGGAGGCTAGGCTAAGGAACACAAAAACTTTAAAGTAGAGAATAGGTGGAGAAGGATTCTATCAAATTATCACAAGGATTCAAATGTCAAAGGGAAGGTTAAAAATGTTGAAGGTCAAGGGTTACATGGAAATGGAAGGAAAGGGACTTGGAGCCAAATGCGAAGGAGAAAGCGAACAAAGGGACAAACATTGTGACATGTGTGACATGGGCAAATATAATCCCATTAATACCTAGGGTTGAAGAGAGATCGTTGGATATTAGAGACTAGATCTTGGAAGAATCAGTTATGGACTTGAAAGAGCTTTTTTCATGAAATGGGCAAAATTGTGGTCAGCGTGGGATAAGATCAAATCTTGGTGCAAAACTAATTGGGGGAGAATCAGTGACTCTAAGAAATTTGTCGAAGGGCTTTTTTCGCTGAGAAGCGAACTACAGTTGTAGCGGTGGTGGAGATGAGAGCACTCATTTTTTGGTTGTAATTAAAACCCCAAAAAAATAAAAATAAATTGCAAATGAAAAATTAAATATAAATTTAAAATAATCAAAGATTGTCATCCAGCACCAAATAAAGAAAACTCATATTAAATTCTCTGCATGCAACAAAAATTTAAGAGTAGAAGTGGAAGGGCGGTTACTTTTCTATTCATAGCCGGTGTTGAGTCTTGAATTTCATTTCCTATTTTTGGAGATCAATTATACGGGCTCTCTGATCATAAATTCCACTTCTCTAAAACCAATATCTTGCAATGGACCAAATGATGCCTTTGTACAAATGTGTTCTAGTCTATGAAGGGACCGGTTACTCTAAGTACGACACACTCTAAGTACGACACCGGTTGCATAGGTATGATTTCCACACTTTCAAAATCTAGAACCATTTGCATAGGTATTAGAGACATTTTCATGTTTTTTCTTGTACTAGAAACTATCTTCAGTCTTTTGAATGTACAGATGTGCCCAGTTGCAGTCGCAAAGAATTGAATCAGTCCATTGAACCACTGGCTAGCGGTGTATGTACTAAGTTGACTAGTTCTTACAAGGGTTTCTAGCCTCTCATGGCCACTCCTCAAAGGTTTGCAGTCTCATGGAAGGAAACTAGAGATACAAAATGATTTGTTTAATCCAATTTATTTTATTTTATTTTTTGATGATGCTTGGAAGGTGTGCTTTCTTTTTTCTTCCTCTACAGATTGTCATATTGTTCTACTTTTTCTAAAATAAAATATATATCATTTTGTGATTGTGCAGATACATGGGAGTGAGGACTCTGAGCCCATTTACAAGAGTATAAGTTGCCAACCCTACATAGATCACCTCACTTTTTTCTTCCTATTCAACTTTGACAATCTTAGATTGTTTAAGTAAGGGTTTGATAGGTTCACCATTTCATTAGTTTTCTTCTGACTTTTATATCATAAAGGAAGTGTGGTGATTTTTACTTGTTTCATTTTCTTCTTTTTTATTTTTTCTATGGTTATGTTAAAAGAAATTTACACCGAAAATTATAAAATACATTTTTAAAGGTATATTTTATTTTTTAGAAAATTGAAAACAAATTTAAATTTTATAATTTTCAGATATATATCAAACCTAAAATTATATATTTTAAAAAATACCTTTAAAATTGATATATATAATTTTAGGTTTGCTAATTTTTTATTTTCTCTATGATTCATAATTAGCAAACCTAAAATTATATATATCAATTTTAATCCAAAATATAGAATACAAAGAATATTTTCTTTCATTCATTTTTAATGCATATCTACCTTTAAGAGATTACAATATTTTGTAATCAATATATCCTCTCATAAAAACCTACATTCAATCATAACAAACTTGAAGAGATTTCACTCTTCATTTGTTTGGATGCATTTGCATGTTTTTTATTTTCTTATAGAATAATTTCAGATCTTACTTCCTACAATAGTTAGGATTTGAAAAGAATGCAGAGGGAAATAAAATAAGATTACAAAGAAAATAGAACCAAATAAAAATAATAATAATTCATGGCTATGGAGTTCCTCCAACTTCTTCCATAGAGTCTCCCTTACCACAAAAATTAAATGAAGGAAGCAAATGAATGTTTTGTTGTGAATGAAATGTTTTATATGACTTAAATAATTAGAAGTTTATTGCTTAAGTCACTACATGATATGTTCCTTATTTGTAGCCAACTTGCTTTAGAAAGGAAATGTTTTATTATTTGTTTTAAAATAACTTGCTTTAGCATTATTATTATTTGTAGGCATAATAAAACTAATTGTCCCGTACAAGAAAAATAACTAATAAAAATATAATACATTTATCTATCAATTCAAGGTAAAAATGGTAATCAAATTAAACATGATAATATAGCAGATAAATCAACAGGACAAAACATATTAAATACATGATTTAGTAATCTTTCTATTTAACAACCTAATTTCTTCAATATATTCATGTGAATAAAATTTGTATTCTTTTTAATAAAAGAAAGTAGAATCTTCTATTATATAAGAGAAATTCTATCTTAAAAAAATAATTTTCTTTATTTTCCAAAAAAAAAGATAATTTTATATATGCATAAATACTTGATAATATTTGAATTAATCAAGTTAACTCTAAATTGCAAATGGCGATAGTGTGTGTGGGATAGAAAGCTAGGGCACCCGAGCCCTAGCTTGCAGGTTTGAGCTTTCTCTGTGCACAAGGGATTTACATGTCAGTAGGGGGTCAACGGGACCGGATCTTCTTCTTCGTTTCTTCTTTTTTCTGGTTTTAGCTAGCTGTGAGGGGTTCTTTGGTGTGGGTGGTGGTATGCAGGGTTTAAGGGTTTCCAAATCTGGGTTTTCTTTTATTGTGTGCCCTCTAGTTCATTTTTGTTGCATGTTGGGGGGGTTTTTCTTCCTTTAAGGTGTTGTCTCTTGTGGTGGTGCGCCTGTTTGGAGCCATTTCTTTGGATTCAACATGGTGTGGAGGGCATTTTGAGCCCTCACTTGTTTGGTATAAATGGCTTTGAATGTGCCTTTGGATATGGCGAGTCATGCTTCTTCCATGGCTGGGGAGGATGCTAGAATACCCATTCAGTCTTCTTCTGGATCGAATGTGGTCTAAAATGGTTCCCTTAAATTGCCAAAGGTTAATGGATGCTTGGAGAGGGCCCAAGAGTGGCCGGTTTTAGTAATACAATCGAAGCCAGTAGCTGAGGATATTAATTACTACTGCAATCATGTTTTGATTTGTAAGTTCATGGGGATGAGGGTTTCTCCCCCATTTCTTGATGCATGGATTCACAAGACATGGAACCCGAAAGGAGATTTTGATATTTTGATGGCTGCAAATAACTTCTTTATGGTGGATTTTTTGTGTGTCTCAGATCAGAATAGGGCCTTTGAAGGGGGTCCATATTTTTATAATCAAGTGGGTCTCTTAATCAAACCATGGCATGCTGGCTTTAACTCAATGAAGGAGTTACCTTCTAGAATCCCAGTTTGGGTTCGTCTTCCTCGGCTACTGCTTGAATGCTAGAGAAGTGATATATTGCAGTTGATTGTGCTATTGCTGGGAAAACCTATTGGTCCTTCTCAACAAAATTTGAATAAGAGAATTTTTTCTTATGCTAGGGTTTGTGTTGAAATTGATTTGAGCCAACCGCTTCTAGATTCTATTGATATGACTATTGGCTCTTGATCCTGGACTCAACCATTAGATTATGAGACATTACCTTTCAGGTGTTAGCTTTGTCATGAATATGGTCATCTTTAGCAAAGGTGTCCTTGAGCTTCTAGTATAGCTGGTTCAAGTAATGCTCCTACTCAACCTGATTTGAAAGAGGACAAGGGTAAAGCCCCCATGTAGTGAGGTGGGGCTGATAAAGAAGGTTTTATTCTGGTTAAGTCTCGTAATCACGGTCGAGGCTTGAAGAGATCCCTCAAGGATAGGCAGGAAGAGGAAACCTTCAACCAATTTGACATATTGGAGGATTTGGTCCAGGAGGAAGGTTTTTAGGTGGACTTGCAAGCAGTAGTTGGATCTTTTACTGAGGTTGTTCCTGGGGATCAGCCTAATGTGATTCCTAGTTTAGATCAGCTTGGTGAGTAGGGTACTCAGATGGACACTGAATTGGCTCCTCTAGCTCCTGATCAAGGTGCGTTAGATTTAGTACTAGAGGCTTCTGGTGGCTCTCCTAGTGCTGGTGGTGTTCTATCTGAAGTGTGGGGTACTCCAGACTTAGGAAAAAGTAAGGCTCCTTCCCTAGCCTTGGGTTTGCAACCAGAAACCCTCAAAAAAGGGGCTCCTGAGAAACCTCTTAAGGTTGGTAGAAAAAAGGACTTGGAAAAGGTAAAGCTAGCTAGTGATACATTGGTTGAGTTGGGTTTAGTGAGGACTATTGATGCTCACTTATCCCAACCCCAACGATGATTGTGCTCTCTTGGAATGTGAGGGGTATGAATAGCATCCCTAGACAAAAAAGCTATTCAGGATTTGGTTCATATTCATTCTCCTGATGTGGTGTTCCTTCAGGAAACTAAGTTATCAGTTGATAGTATGATGAGTGTGGCTTCAAAGATTTGGAGTCGTGGTCAGTGTCAATGTGTTGGTGCTCTTGGTAGCTCTGATGGGCTTGCATGCTTATCGGACCCACATAGAGTTAGGCCAATTTGGTGGTACTCTTGCAGAGGTTTGATTTCTTGTGTTGCTTCTCATCTTGAGTCTAGAGAGAGAATACTCTTTTCTAACATCTATGCTCTAGCTGACCTTCATGGCAAGGTAAAGTTGTGGGGTTTTGTCAAATATGTGAGGACTTTGGATCCTTATCTCCCATGGATTTTAGCCAAGGATTTTAATGTCGTTATTTCTCTAGAAGAGAAGAGGGGAGGCATTGCTCGCTTGGAGCCTTCTTCTAATCTCTTGCAGGTTAATGTGGCTCTCTTGAATTTGATTGACATCAAGCTTGTTAATGGGGTCTTTACTTGGAATAATAGGAGATGTGGGGATGCTGCTATTTATGAACGTCTAGATAGATTCTTGGTGTCTAGTTTCTGGCTGGGGGACAGGTGGCTAACTAGCTCTAATATTTTGGATGGGTGGGGCTCTAATCATTGGCCAATCAAACTTATTGCTGAGCTCCCCTAGCATTGTGTAATGCAGTCTTTTAAGTTTCATCTCATGTTGTTAAGAGATGACTCCCTCCATGATCTTCTTCCTAGTTGGTGGAATTTGGGGAAGCCGTCACATGGGACTTCTATGTACTTCTTCTCCAAGAGGCTCCAATATGTGAAATATAGGTTTAAACTGTGGAATAGGAAACACTTTGGTAATGTTTTCCATGCAAAATAGTCTACTCAAGCTCATTTGGACTCCATCACTAGGCAGATTCATGATCAAGGCCTCACTGAGGATCTAGGTTTGCTGGAAGTTGCTGTTGTGAATGAAGTTGAGGAATGGGAATTACATGAGGAATTTTTTTGGAAACAAAAGTCTTGAATCGAGTGGCTTTGGGTGGGAGATAGGAATACTTACTTCTTCCACAATTCAGTAAAAGATAGGAGACAAGGTAATGTCATTTCTTCTCTCAGGTATTTGAATGGGGAGATTCTCTCCTCCTCTACTTCTATTTCTACTGAGGTTGTTTCTTTCTTTCTTTTCTACTATCTAGAGATTCCATTCCTATGGAGGAGGATGAAGCTAATATTTTGAATAGTATTCCGCCCTTAGTCACCAATAAAATGATTGCTTCTTTGCTTCATCCCATTTCTTTGTCAAAGCTTGAAACTATTGTGTTCCAGATGAAAAAGCAAAAAGCTCTAGGGCCTGATGGTTTCTCAGTTGAGTTCTACCAAGAGTTCTAGGAAGTGATTAAGTTGGATTTGTTGGAGGTCATTTAGGAATCTTTCATGAATAAACAAATGCTGAAATCCATGAATGCTACCTTCCTTCCTCTCATCCCAAAGAAGGATGGGGCTAATTCTCTGGATCTTTTTAGGCCCATTGCCTTATGTAATGTGGTTTATAAGATTATTACTAAGTTGACTGCTAAGTGCCTGAAACCCTGGCTAAGTAGGCTAATTTCTGAAGAGTAAGGGGGTTTCGTGGCTAGTAAATAGATTATGGATGGTGTCATCATTGCAGACAAAATGATTCATTCTATGGATCGTTCTAAAGAGAAAGCTATGTTTATTAAATTGGATATGGATAAAGCTTATGATCGGGTTAAATGGGCCTTCTTATTTAAGATCTGGGAGCGTTTGGTTTTGCTGGTGAATGGATTGAGTGGGTCAAGAGTTGTGTTACTTCTCCTTCCTTTTTGGTGCTAATTAATGGTGAGCCGATGGAGTTATTTGGTGCTTCAAGGGGGCTCAGACAAGGGGACCCTTTATCCCCCTATCTTTTCATCTTATTCGTGGACGGTTTGGGGAGGTTTATTAGATCCTAGGTGAAGACTGGTTTGATTAAGGGCTGGAGTTTTGGAAACAATATCCATCTTCAGTCACATTTGTAGTTTGTTGATGACATGGCTCTAATGAGCAGAGCCAAGGTTGAGGAGGCTTTTAGTTGGCGTAGGATTCTAGATTGTTATTTGGCTGCGTCAAGTCAGAAAATTAAAGAGGGGAAGTCTTTTATTTACTTCTTTCATACTCTACAGGCTATTCAAAGGAGAATTGCTGGTATCCTTCGTTTCTAGATTGTTACTCTCCCTTTTGTGTATCTTGGTATTTCGCTTGCTATTCGTTTGCTTCCTAAATTGTTCTGGCAGGAGATTAAGGATAAGTTTAGAAATCTGGTTAGTCATTGGACTAACAAGTGGTTCTCTTCTGTAGGTAGGATGACTCTTCTAAAGTTAGTGGTGCAAGCTCTTCCTCTATACAGATGTTTTTTTCTCTCTTCACCTTCTAGCTTTATCAAAGACTTTGAGAGTTTATCTCAGCAGTTCCTTTGGTCTGACAACAACCCTCACAGGAAGTGGAGTTTGGTTAAGTGGGAAGCTATTTGTAGGCCGAAGCAGGCTGGTGGTCTGGGTCTATGTAGAATTGATTTGAATGGACAAGCTTTAGCAACTAAGTTGTATTGGCGGTGGTGTTTGTAGCAACATCAATCATGGGCAAAAATTCTTACCTCAAACTATCTGGGTGCAGTTGAGAGTGTGGATGTTGCCCACTTTAGTTTGGAGGGGAAGGATTCTATGATTTGGAGTACCCTCAAAAGGGGTGCCAAGTTGGTCAAGTAGGGGTTGTTTTGGATTTGCAATGGGGGGCAGGATGCTCTCTTCTGGCATGATTCTTGGAATGGTTATCCTCCCATTTTTTCTACCCACCCCCACCTACAGAATTTGAGTAGGCATTTTTTTTATGCTGGGTGGTGCCATATTGCTGATTTTAAAACCTTTCATAACTTGGGACAAGTTAGTGTGTATAGATGGAAGGTTCTACAAGAGTGACCTCCTAGTGGGATAGCTGGGGATTATCAGGAGCTTACTGGGATCCTATCGAGGCATGTCTGCACTTCTCTTCCAAGAAGAGATGTGTTGGCTTGGGGTCCTAATCCAAAAGGCAAATTTACTGTTGCCTCGGGTGATCAAGTTCTTGATAAGAAAATGTTTGGGAGCTCAGAGGTCTCGTGGTGGAAACATGTTTGGAATAATTTTGCTTGGCCTAAGTGTAACTTCTTGTGGTTAGTTGTTCAAGGGAGGTGCCTTACTTGGGAGAACCTTTGGAAACATGGGTTTTAGGGGCCCTCTAAATGTGTTATGTGTGGTGGGCATGAGGAGTTCATCCCCCATCTCTTCTTTTAGTGTTCCTTTGCAAAAGTTATTTGGCATTTCTAGTGGAATCTCTGGCGTATACCGTGTAGACATGCTTCTTCTTTAGAGGATTTTTGGAGGAGTCTGGGGTCTCCCCTTGTAAAGACCTCTTTCTTCTTCTTGCTTGGATCATTGGCCCCAGTTTGATAATTTGGCATATTTGGTTCAAGCGCAACCATAGAATTTTTCTGGACAAGAAGTTACTTGTTCGTTAGCTCTGGTTGAGGATTTTGGGGGGTCCCCAAGAAACTTTGGTTGCTAAGTGTGATCTGTCTATCCCTGTTGCTTCTGGTGACTGTGATGTTGTTGAAGCCCTGGGTCTCTCTAGGGGTGGAAGGAAACATTTGAGGATGGTTCAGCATGGGTGTGGGAGAGTGAGGGTCTATCATACTGGTCGTTGGTGTCCTCATGCTATGGGGGAATTGAAAATCAATACTGATGGATCTTCCAGAGGTAATCTTGGCCATGCTGGAGTTGGTGGCATTGACAGGGATAGTTCGGGGGTGGTAATTTTTTTCTTCTCTATATATAAAGGTCAGCATACGAATAATCTCATGGAGGCTCTTGCTATCCTTCTGGCATTGGAGTGTGCTTGTACCCTTGGTTGGAGGCAGATTATTTGTGAATTAGATTCTCAGGTGGTCATTAATATGCTGAATAAGAGACATTTTGAGGAGGTGAACTGGCAACTTGTAGTGGTGGCCAAACAAATTGTTTCTCTAAGCAATGCTTTAGATTCTATTACTTTTTGTCATGTGCCATGGGAGTGGAATAAGGTGGTGGATGGTTTGGCGAGATGGGCATCTGAGCAGATGGAGACTTGGAATGTGGATTATTAGGACAATCTTCCTAGTGATTTGGCCCATGTTCTTGAAGATTGGGTTATGGAGGATATGAGGAGCTTTTTGGGTATTACTTAATTCTTGATTTTAGTTGTGCCCCTTATGGGTGTTTCTTTCTGCTTTGTAATGATTTTATGATTCAATAAAGTTTTTACCCCTTTTTTTTAAAAAAAAACTACTTGATAATATTCATTTTATAAGAACAAGATAATATCTTTTCTAAAGAAATCTTTTATTTATTTATTTATTTATTTATTTATTTATTTATTTATTTATTTATTCTATAAATAAATTTTTATTTAATAAATTAAAAGAGTAATTCCAAGTAAAGATACGACATAAGGGAAAAACGAGATATAGCCTTAAATGGCTAATTTTCCATATTGATATGATTTTTTTTTTTAAGAATCTAAGTTACTTTTTAAAAAAAATTATAAGAGTATTCGTTCTCTCTTAGAATCTAAAAATAAACTTAATAGAGGAATTGGATAACCATGAGATAACTAAACATTCTAAATTTCAAATGACTAAATCTATAGAATATAAATCACTAAAAAAATAAGTTACATTCCACAATTTGAGGCGGACAACTACAAGATAAACTAATATTATATCATATATATAAATATTAAATCTCCTTGGACTTCATGTAAGGCATAACGAAAAGGAAATTTTTGCTAGATATTGACTAGTAACAGCCACAAAAGACGTGCAAGGCCACAATCAAGGTGCCAACTATGTGAAAACAAATAAGACAATATGAAATATTTTAAATGTAGGCTTAAATATTATATTCATAATAATGTTTTTATTTCCATATGTGGGGTAACGTTATCAATAACATAAATAATTATGATTTCTCCAATATGAACATGGGAGATTTGATAAGAAAAGTATATATATTTTCTAAAAGATCCTAAATCATAACTCACAAGAATTGAAATATAAAAAATAGATTTACTATCATCTTCAATCGTTACTCTGATGCTATCAAAGAAGCATTGTACATAGAATAATTATCATGAGACCTACGAAAATATTAATACTGTGCTAATAATAGATATAAGCGTTACATATATCAAACAACAGTAACGATTAAAAGAAGGTACATAAAGTAATTATTTAAGGATGGCCTTGTGATCAAGGCATTCATGCTAATAATAGTTGAATTCTCTCCATCCAACATATAAGAATTGGGCCAATTTGGTAGAGAGGTCTATACTAAGGATAGTGAACAAAAACAACCTTTAAGCAAAGAGGTCATCCTTAATTTTTGTTTAACTCTACAATTCGATTATTTTACACTTTAGTGGTTAGAATTAAGATTACGATTAGAATTAGAATTATGGTTAGTATTAGGGATACAATTAAGGTTAGGGTTACAATTATATTTAGGGATAGGGTTAGAATTATGGATAACAATAGAGTTTAGGTTAGAATTAAGGTTTAGGTTAGAATTAGGGTTACAAATGATTACAATTAGGGTCTAGAAATAGGGTTTAGGTTAGGATCAGTTTTACAACTATGATTAGAATGAGGGTTAGGGTCAAGGTTAACATTAGGGTTAGTATAGGCCTAAATGTTAGGGTTACAATTAGAGTTAGGGTTAGGGTTATAATTAGGGTTATAATTAGGGTTAGGATTAGGGTTAGAATTATAATTAGAATTTGGGTTATAGTTTAAAGAAGGTTGACAATTAGAATGAGAATTAGGGTCAAAACTAGGGTTAGAGTTATAATAAGGGTTAGGGTTAGGATGTCATTTAGGGTTACGATTAGAATTAGGGTTAGGGTTCAAATTAGAGCTATGTTTAGGGTTAGAATAAGGGTTAGGGTTAGGGTTAGGGTTAGGTTTTAAATTAGGATTAGGGATAGGTTTAGAATTAGAGCTAGGATTACAATTAGCAATGTGGGTAGAGAACTAGGGTTACAATTAGGGTTATAGTTAGGTTTAGGGTTGGAATTACAAATAGAATTAGGCTTAGGATTAGGGTTAGAATTATAATTAGAATTTGCATTATAGTTTAAAGAAGGTTGATAGTTAAAATGAAATTACGGTCAAAACTAGGGTTAGAGTTATAATAAGGATTAGGATTAGGGTGTGATTTAGGGTTACAATTAGAATTAAGGTTAGGGTTAGGGTTAGGTTTGATTAGGGTTAGGGTTAGAAATAGAATTAGGGTTACTAAATTAGGGTAATCTCTAATAATAACCCTAAATTAGGTTACTAATTTAGGGTTATGACTATAATTAGGGTTAGGGTTATAATTCTAATTAGGGTTAGGATTAGGGTTAGAATTATAATTAGAATTTGGGTTATAGTTTAAAAATGCCTATGACAATTAGAATGAGAATTAGGGTCAAAACTAGGGTTAGGGTGAGATTTAGGGTTACGATTAGAATTAAGGTTAGGGTTAGGGTTATGATTAGGGTTAGGGTTGGAATTGCATCTGGAATTAGGGTTAGGTTTAGGGTTAAAATTATAATTAAAATTCATTATAATGGTTACGATTAGCATTAGGATTAGGCTTAGGGTTCAAATCAATGTTAGAATTAAAATTATAGTTACAATCAATTTTATTGTTAGGGTTAGAATTAGGGATATAGTTATGGTTAGAATTATAAGTAGGGTTAGAACAAGGGTTTACATAGGCTTATGATTAGGGTTACAATCAGGGTCAAGCTTCATGTTAATATTGGAATTATAATAAGGGTTAGAATTAGAATCAGGGTTAGTATTAGGGTTACAATTAGAGTTAGGGTTACAATTAGGGTTAAATTTAGGGTTAAGGTTGGACTTACAGATAGAATTAGGGTTAGGATTAGGGTTAGAATTATAATTAGAATTCACGTTATAGTTTAAAGAAGGGTGACAATTAGAATGAAAATTACGGTCTCAAAACTAGGGTTAGGGTTATAATAAGGGTTAGGGTTAGGGTGTGATTTAGGGTTAGAATTGGAATTAAGGTTAGGGTTAGGGTTAGGTTTGATTAGGGTTATAATTAGGGTTAGGGTAATCTCTAATAATAACCCTAAATTAGGGTTAGGGTTATAATAAGGGCAAGGGTAAGGGTTATAATAAGGTTAGGGTTAGGGTTATGGTTAGGGTTATAATTAGGGTTAGGGTTGGAATTATAGATAGAATTAGGGTTAGAATTATAATTATAATTCATTATAATGGTTATGATTAGCATTAGGGTTATGCTTAGGGTTTGAATCAATGTTAGAATTAAAATTATAGATACAATTAATTTTATGGTTAAGATTAAAATTAAGGATACAGTTATGGTTAGAATTAT